>JAKSZT010054489.1:20214033-20923728 GCA_026826555.1 Tolypeutes matacus
CGCCCGCGGCTCCAAATGGCCGTTTTATTTTTTTTTCCCTAACCGCGGGGCTCAGCCGCCTGTGCCAACCCCCACCGGCAGCCTCAAAACTCACGAACCTCCACCGTTCGGTCCACGCCGCCGATCCGCGCAGATAGATGTCCCAAGCCTCTCACTCCACGCGTGCACAGCACAGACCCCCGGGCAGGACCCCGTCCCCAATCCGCCTTGCTCTGGGAGCTTGCAGTGTGCGCCCTCCTACACTAACGCCATCTTGGCCGCCCTAAAATACTGTTCTTTATTCTGAGACAGTGTCTCGCCCCATTTTTTTGCTATTAATGATACTTTTTTTTTCTGAAATGATAGTAATAGAAAGGTCATATACATAATGGTTAAAAGAACAAGCTCAGAAATCAAGCTGCATTGGTTAGAATCAAATTCTAACACATAGCAAGTTATTTAAACTCCTCTAAGTCTCATTTTTTTCCTCTGAAAAATGAAGATAGAACTGTACACTGCTCATTATTTATATAAATAATAAAAATATAAAAGTAAACATAAAAATTAGCAGTTTAAAAATTCAAATGAGTACAATACAGCTATAAATAAATTACATAAGGTTGAGTCCAACTGTGTTATTAAAAATAAAGGAAAAATAAAAAAATAAAAATAAAGGACAACTCCAAGCATTTCACATTTAATTTAAAATTACCCTTTGCATTTCTTTTTATAAATGATTAATTTATTCATTGATAAAGTAAATAAAGACCCAGATGTCTTGTTATTCTTAATGTATGATTATATATGTCTTTTAAACACTTCAGATCGGCCCGGACTGTTTCCAGAGTCTCTAGAGGTTCCTAATTGTCTAGTTTTAAAGCACAAACCTTGAAAATTATACTACCTCTGTCAGTGGAGCGCTTGCAGTTGCTAAGAAACCTTATTCAATCTGGCTAGGCCAATAGGGGAATTTAATTGTCTCACATACCTGAAAAGTTGATGCTTTAGTTTTGGCTTCAGATGTGGCTCTGCCCAGGGGCTCAATATGATCAGTGTTACCAGAATGAGTTGTATCAGCTCTTGGCTCCTCCTACTGCTGCTGGCTTCATTTTCAGGCGCCCTGTGGTAGCCCCAGCAACTTCAGGCCCACATCACATCTGCTGCCAGCACCCTAAGTGGAGAAGACACAAGCTTCTCTTTCAAGAAAACCTGGAATTTGGTCTGATTGACTCTGACTGTCCTTGTGCCCATCCCTGATGTGATCATTGTGCCAGAGGAATGTGATGCAATGAAGGAGCAGGCCTGACTCCCACATCCCCTCTGGAGTCAACTCCTATGGCACGTTGGCTGGCAACCAGGAAGGGGTTGGATTCCCTGAGGACACAGAGTGGTCCACACGCATGAGTCAGCTTAGGCCAAGTGATGCTTGACCAACCTGCAGCCTGCGTTTGAATGGCTCTCGGCAACCATTTATTTCTCATGTTTACGTCTTGAACGTGTTGCCTGTACTGTGCTCCATGTTATCTTCACTCCAGGACTCAGGCTGAAAGAGCAGTCCCCTTAAGACCCCTGGGGTGGTCACCTGTCCCACAGGTGTGAGGCACTTGCTGTCTTGTGGCAGAGAGAAAAGCGAGCATGGTGAAGCCAGGTGACGGCTGTTAAAGCTTCAGCCGTGAAGTGCGGGCATCCTTCTGTGCGTATTTCGCTGGCCTAAAAGAAGCTACATAGCTGTCCTGACATCACTGGGGTTGGAATGTATGATTGCCCCACAGGAAGGGACAGGGATGTTTTCCATTATAACACAATCTACCCAACTACTATTACCAGAGGGGTGAAGGGTGGCGAGGTGACAGAAACATGCTAAGTCCATGCTAACAAGCAGTCCTACCTCGGCACCAACTTCAGCATTTACTCATTCATTCAACACATGGTTGTTGAGTTCCTATAATGTACCGTCCAATATGCAGAATACTGAGCCACAACAGTGAAATAGGGGTCAGGCATAGCCAAAGAAAACCCAAAGACTTCTTATAGTCACAATGATATGGAAAGATGCTTTCTTCCCCAGTGGCATGGGGTGCTGCCTGGGGGAATGGAGAGCCTCCCATCTCACAGCTCAGCATTTAAGTACAGGAGCTGGAGTTTGAGTCCTCTCAGAAAGAACCCCATCTTTTTCTGATGCGTGGCTTTGGCCAAGCAAGTGACTTAATGTTCTCCTTGCCTTAGATTCCTCATATGTAAGATGGCGATAAAATTAATATCCACCTTATGGGAATGTCGAAGGAATTAAATGAGATGACACGCAAAGTACTTAGAAGTGTCTGGCACATAGTAAGTGCTCAATAAAAATCAGGCATCATTATTAGTTCTTGTTAAAAAGCCACATGTGATTTTTCTGAAACATTTTAAAGCTTATTTTCATTTAACCTTTCAACTTAAATTTTATATGATGATATTGGACTTACTTTTTTCTCCAACATGTACACATGCCCCTGTGAAAACTCCTGAGGCTTCTCCTTTCCCATGCAGTGTCATACCTTACTGGGAAAGAGTGTGACATTTGGACAGACAGGCTGGGTTTGAAACTCAGCCTTGCTTCCCACTTCTTATTTTCTGAGTCTCAGCTTCCGAATGTCTAACACATTGAGGATGCTGGGATGGTTAAAGTTACAGGGTACAAAAGGCCTGCTGCAGAGGAGATGCTCAATAGCCCAGGGTTTTTATCATGAGCAGGCACGGCCAGCCTGAGGTAGGGTTTCTTCACCCATGCAGGAGCTGGTGAGCTCCAGCTTTCCTCAGTGAAGCATAACAGGTTTTTACAGTACCTCCTGAAGAAAAAGAAGGCTTATCCACAAGACAGATGTGTAAGAACACAGACTGGCTAGGTCTTCTCAAACTACATGCATCCATCATCGACATCTACACCCTAAGATATGCAAAGAAAAAGAGAAAGCAATTGAGTTTGAGACTGAATCGTATGTGACTGGAGATGAGAACTTCTATTTTCCTCTTAATATGGGAACCTACATCCATTTTCCTAGTCACAGGTCACAGAGGCCTGAAGTCTCTTCATTGTCCAGTGTGTGGGATTCATAGGAGTGGTGGGATGGGAGGCTCCAGATGATGGAAACTTTCATAGCTTTGATTTCCTTCACTGAAAGATAAGGATGATTGAAACTTCCTTGGAAGCTTCTTGTTGTTCCTTCAGTTTGAAAATGCTGAGCTACATATATAAAAGTAAATCCTCCCTTAGCTATATTATTGTGAAACTGTAGATCATCAAAGGTTAGGAGAAAAGCTGAAAAGCCAATAGAGAGAAAAGAGAAGTTAATTAGAATGTATGACAATCAGATACCAACAGATTTTGCATCAATAACAATAGGCACCAGAAAGGAATGGAGTAGCCTTTTCAAAGTACAGAGGGAAATATCTATCATCCTAGAATTATATAGTAAACCAAGCAATTGTTCAAGAATGAAAGCAAAGTAAAGATGTTTTCAGACACACAATGACTAAAGGAAGTTACAACTCCGGAAGTGGATGTGGCTCAAGCAATTGGGTTCCCGCCTACCACATCAGGAGGTCCTGGGTTTGGTTCCTGTCGCCTCCTGGAGAAGGTGAGCTGGTGGGACCGGCAGGCATGGCGAGCTGGTGTAGCAAGATGACGTGACAAAGAGACAAAGAGGAAAGGCAATGAGAGACACAACAAACCGGGGAGCTGAGGTGGCTCAAGTGATTGAGCACCTCTCTCCCACATGGAAGGTTCTGAGTTCAGTTCCCAGTGCCTCCTAAAGAGAAGACGAGCAGACACAGAGAACACACAACAAATGGACACAGAGAGCAGACAGTGACCACAAACAACAAGGGGGGCGGGGAAGGACATATAAATAAAAAATAAATCTTCAAAAAAAAATAAAGGAAGTTACAACTCACACATATTTGCTGAAAGAGCTTTAAAATGATAAAATTCATCATGAAGAGAAATGAAAATGGAAGGAAGACTAGATGCGAGAAGAAACTGTGAACAAGGAAACATGAAATATGTATGTCCATCTAATTAAATATTGAGAGTAAATCCTACACATGTACACACGCACATACTCACACCTTTTTTATATTTAAATAAAAAGGTGGAGCTAAAATTCTGGACAGCAAAAACATGAAATATGGGGCTGGTGCCATTCTAATGGCTTAGAACATGCTGTTTATTGTCTTATCTGGAAGTAAGATAGAAATATTCAATAAATTTGGACTTTTTGCCCAAAATATAAAGTAATATCAAATAAGTAGGTCAATATTTATAAATGTGCTAAAATGTTAAGGTAAATAACTGAAAAATAGAAACAGAATCTCTAACTTTCAAACCAGCAAAGCACAAATAAATCACTATTCAAAACTGGCACAGCATCACTTTCAGAACATTCTCTTGACCAGAGAAAATCACAAACTGGTGCAGACTTGAAGGATCAGGAAGGAGACGGCTCTTGGTGGGAGCAGGTGCAGTCACTTGCAAAGGGAGGGGCAGAATTGAGCACAGTTGTGAAGTTACTATGGCACACGTAATGTCTTTGTTTGCTTCTAATAGTGCTTTTTACTTTTAATTCTATTTTATCTGACAGTAACATCAGATATGGCTGCTTTATTTTTATTATCTGTCCACTATTGCTTTACTTGGTTTGGTTTTAAGTGTGCTACAAGTAGGTAGCATACGGCTGGGCTTTAAAATTCAATTTGATAGTTTTCATCATTTATTTGGTAAGTTTGATCTATTTACATTTCCCGTGACCAGATTTTAGGCCATAAAGGGAGTTTTAACAAATTCCAAAGAAATCAGAGACTGCATTTATGTCCAAAATGCAATTAAATTAGACACTTACAAATAAAATATAATTTTAAAATTACACATACATTTGGATTAGTTAAAAAAAAAATTCCTCATAACCTATGCCTTAAAATGATCATGATGGAATTTAAAAAGTATTTAGAATTAACTCTTAAGATAAAATGTATGAGACAAAATTAAACAGCACTTGGGAGTGAATTTAGAGCTTTAAATTTATTTATTTTTAAAAAACCAGAGATAAGTGAGTTATGTCAGTTAAAAAAACCAGAAAGGCTATAAATCATAAAACATACAAGGAATAAAGTCACCATGAAAGATAGCAGATTTTAAAAATGCAGATTAAGGCATTCTAAGCCTGCAGACATGGGTGCTATCATTATAGAGATAAAGAGGACTACTACTAAAAAAAAACTTATCTTAGAAAAATACAGCAATTCCAAATTTGTACATATCTAAAAACATAGCTTCAAATGATATAAAGCAAGTAATTGAAGAACTATAAGAGATAATCAATAAATCCATTATCGTTGACTATTTAACAATTTTCTGGAGGTCAAGGTAATATACTAAGGTAAGAAAAAAAGAGAAGTTGTCTAAGATTTGGAGACAAAGAGTCACATTTATTATTGTTGAAATGATATGATCGTCTACATAGATAATTCAGCAAAATCTTCAGACAAATTATTAAAATGAAATAGGGTTTTGGATGATACTAGAAGAAGCCACATAAATAAGATTAACATTAAAAGTCAGGCATGGATGTGCTTCAAGTGATTGAGCGCCTGCTTCTCACATGGGAGGTCCCGGGTTCAGTTCCTGGTACCTCCTAAAAACAGCAACAACAAAACAGCAAGCAAACAAATGAAAAACCAACTCAGGGGAGCCGATGTGGCTCATTGGTTGAACATTGGCTTCCCATGTACGAGGGTGCAGGTTCAATTCCCAGACCTGGTACCTCAAAAAAAAAAAAGTCAATAGTATTGTCAATAGTATTCCACACATCAGCAAAAGCCAGTGAGAAACTTACTAGAAAATAAAATATGTAATAGGCAATAGGAAAAAAATTCTGATTTATAATGATAAAAAAAGGTACTTTAAATTAATGAAAAAACATGAAAGTCCCTCTGTAGAGGAAGTTATAAAACGTTGTCAAAGGATATAAAAGAAATGTTATATTAATCTACCCCTCAAAAGCAACTTTAATAAATATCCCCCAAATAATTTTTATTTTTGGGAAGTAGTACAATCCAGCCCTTTGAGGAAGAAAAATATGACATCAGAAATCTGAATTGCCTTTATGAAGAAAATTCATTTTAATGAATGGAAAGCTATAAAAAATTCTGGTCATGAAATTATTTGGTTTATTCCATTTCTGAGCTATCAAATGTTCTAGTTTCTGCTGTTATGTAAATCCTAAACACATAAACATGCAGCTTTTTAAAAATCTACCTAATCAGTTGGAAATAAAGATCTCAAAAAAGATTAAATTTGACTGTATTCTGTTCTCTGTAACAAATTATAGATTTCTCTGAAAAATATAATGGACACTATAGAGTGTCCAAAAGTGTGGAAACATTGGGGAAATAATGTATTTGTTGTTTAGTCTCAAATTGATCATTTGATTCATAGCTTTAAATTTAGAAATACTTTACATAAAAAAGTGTCTGAAGGTTGATAAAAATATATTGGGAAGATTATTTGAAAAAGGTCACAAATATATTATTTAAAAATATATTTATTTTATGTTTCCCAACTGTTCAGATAAAAAGTCTATATGTAGATCTACCCATAAAATTCGAAGTGAAAATCGGAAGAGAACTATTTGGTAAATATTTAATATGTTGGGTTGAGACAATTAGCTTGTCAGAAGGAAAAACTGGAATCTTTCCTCGCACTATTTAACGAAAATGAATTCCAGAAGGCTTGAACTTTTAAAAGTAGAATGCAAAACTTTAAGCCTTTTAAAGGTGAGGCTCCGCTGGGGTTACAAATAAAACATCAGCTGTCACTGCCCTAAAGCAGTCACACGTGTGCTTGTCGTTCACGCTGCAGTCCAGCTGGGTGCTGAGGAGGTGGGCTCCCACGGGGTGATTCGGGCTTCAGGCTCTTTTCGTCTGGTGGCTCTGCCACCTCCCAGGGCCTTGAGCTCCTCTCTGGTTTCTCTGCACCCACCTTACCAGTGAGGGAAGAAAGGTCAAAGGGAAGCACAGCTCCACGTGGGAGGTTTTAGGGGCTAGGCTTGGAGGTGGTCCCTTCCACTGGCACTCCCCTGGCCCAAGGCAGAGGTGGGGTGCTGGCAAACGTGGGCCAGTAGCATGCCAAGGAAGAGAGAACATGAATTTTGGTAAGCAGTTAGCCAGCTAAGAGAATAACTTTTTAAATAAGATTCAAAAATCTGGAATTATAAATGAATACTTTGGAAAATTGGACTATACCAAAAGGCTAACTTCTTAATGGGAAAAGCAACACAAGCAAAATTAAAATATAAGCTAGCACTGGCAGGAGATATAATAGGGAGAGGTGTAGTATTTAGGACACACACACATAGATACACTCTATGAGTCAGTAAGAAACTGGCAACACAATGGAAGCATGCGCGTAATTTACGCACAGGAGTCACGAAAGAGAGAACTTGAATGCCATATAAATATAAGACAAGATGTTCAACATTACCAGTAATCACAAAAAAGCAAATTAAATAACAAAATAAGATTTCACTTCACACCTATAAACTGGACGACATTTTAAAAATCTGAAAATACCAAGTGTTGGCAAAGTTGTGAGGAAACAAAAACTTTTACACACTGCTGATAGGATTATAAATTGCTACAACCTTTGGAAAACAGTTTGGCAACATCTAGAAAAACTAGACTTGTGCATACTCTAAGAATATACCTTGCATTTTCACTTCCAGTTATATCCCTTCATGAAACTTGCACACATGTTTATGTGGGGAGTCCTGAAAGCGTATTTATTGAAGTAAAGTTTTTAATAACATATATTTAGAAACAATCTAACTGTTCTACAGTAGAGGAATGGAGAAATGAATATAGTTATTCATGGCAGTTAAAATGAATAAAATAGATCTGTAGATATCAATATGGATAGATTTTAAAAATTTAATGTTGAGTAAAATAAGAAAGTCACAGAGGGATTCATATAATGCATCATTGATGTAAATTAGAGAAACAAGCTATTCATACATATGTATGGATTTATGCTTATAACAAAATTGTGTATATATAGATTGTAGGGTTCCACATGAAATTCATGACAGTGGTTGCACCTGGAGATCGAGAATTAGAATGGGGAGGATGACATAGAGATTTCAATTTTATCTGTAAATTTTTATATCTTTAATTTCCTATAAAAGTTACTGAAGCTGGGAGCAAATATGATATCATTTGTTAATTCTGGGTGTTTGTTATGTTTTATTATCCATTATACTTTTATGTATTTTCAACGTTTTAACTTGCAAAAAGAAATCCTCGCCTCACCCCCATCTACCATATGCCTCACCACAAGTTTTATTTGGTCTCTTGTTAGCACTGAAATAATTTGATCTCTTTGAGAAAAATATGAACTGGGTGTGTTCATGAAATATTAATAAACCACTGTATACTTATGTCTTGAAAATTCCTTTCTTGGTAAATATTGTCCAAAGGTCTTAACTTGACCAAAGAAGAAAAGAATAGGGAATTAAGTAAGTGTGAGACATGTGGACAAGGGAAAACTCCAAATTAGAATTATAGGGATATACATTTCTTAGCCCTAAAGAAGAATAAAAGCATAGCTAAAGTTTTCCTAGTCTTCTGGGAAGAAATGGCTTTCTTGGCATTGAAATCAAAGCAAAGCCAGACTAGAAGCTCTGGATTCTGCCTGTCCCAGTACCAGGCAAAGTGGACATTTTTGGAATATGGAAATTATGTAGCAGTCAAGGTTCAATTATAGCCAACAGATACTTCAGCAATTTTAATTAGAAAAGGATTTGCTGCAGGGAATTACTGCTCAAGGAATTGTTGATCTAGCTGGAGAAACCAGCTCTAGGCTGGGTCTCCTTGAATGACTCCCCAAAAAACACTCCCAACAAAGTAATGCAGGGAACTATTATATCTGCCTCAATCCAGAAGCTGGGTATCTTAATTGGCATCCCCAAACACAGAGCTTAAGACAAGGACTTGGAAAGTTATTCCAGAAAGCCAGAGTAAGACAGGGGATAGGGGAAAGCCATTAAAACATGTATTAGTGAGCAGGGTACTCCTGTGGGCAACTGGGGCTCAATTACTCCAGGAGCCCTCAGAGAAACCAAAGAGAATGCACATCAGAATTACCCCTCCCAAGATGAGAGTCTGGGGACATTGATCCTCTGACACCTGTCCCCTGGACTTTGAAGACTGGTCCAGAGGTGTTCACATCCTCTTACTTCCAGGCTGCATCTGGCTGAGCAACCTCCTTGAGTTTGGAGAAGGTCCTGAGGCAGAGAAACAGAGAGATGCCATGGTGGGGTCTTGATGTGAGCTGTGGCCAGCAGGAAAAACTGCCCACCAGAGCTGTCCTTCAAACCAGGTGGGCTGAGGGGATGTAGCCTGGGGCATCGAAAGTATCTGCTACTTTGCACAATGAGAATCTATCTCCTAACAGTTGGTTCCAAAATCACACTACTATTGTCTTGGTCTGGGGATCAGGAGAATGATGCTGCAACTGTTGGCTCCAGAGCTAAACCACTCTCTCTAGATCTGCCCCAGCAAAATGATATCTTATCCACTGCCTCCTACCGCTGCAGTTAAGTCAGTACAGAACTCATGTCATGAGAGAGCACAACTAGTAGGGGGAACCTGAATCGAACCCAGAATCCTAGCTGCAAGGAGTCTAGAAAATGTGATTTTTCATTTTCCAGCCTCTGTGGTAATTGTAGGGACCCTAGAAAGTTGTAACAGATGTTGAGCCAACTAGACTGACTGTATTTGCCCCACATATGACTTGATGATCTTCCTGTTCACTTTCCTTGCTTTGTGATTTTGGTTGGGTCAACTTCCATGAAGCTGTACCTGCTCATTACCAGGTCCTTCCCCTCCATGTTCAGCTCAGTGAAGAAGGGAGGGAGCCCAGTCTTTCAGGAACTATATCAGCTGGCTGTTCAACACTTGTTTTCTGGGCTCTTATCACAATTTTAACTATACAATAATTTTTAAAAAACATCAATTTGCTATATGTCTCTCTGCTAGACCAGAGATCCAGGGGAGCAGGAACTATGTCCATGACTTGTTCACTGTTAAGTCCTTGGAACCTAGGATATGTCTGGCATTCATATATAGGTGCTCAATACATACTAGTTGAATAAATACATGGAAAAAATGAGTCATAGAGGTTATGTTTCCTTTGTCTGTACAGGGGTGTTTTATCAGTATATATTCCTTATAGGAATAAAATATCCTAAATCAACATTTCTCTTGAGAATAAGTACAGTAAAAGAAGGATCTGGTCAGAGTGACTGTTTTAGTTTCCCAACTGCTAAAGCAAATATTACACAATGCCTTGACTGAAACAACACAAATTTATTGGCTCATGGTTTTGAGGATAGAAGCCCCAAATTGGGATGTCAGCAAGGCGGCGCTTTCTTCCTGAAGACTGTGGCTTTCTGGGACGTCCTTGGTCCTTGACTTTTCCATCAAATGGTGATACATGTGGTGGCGCCTTCTCCTTTCTCTTCCAGGTTCCACTGACTTCCAGCTTCTGGCTGCTCCCCATGGCTTCTCTCTCTATGGCCTTTTCTATACTGACTCCAGTAATAGGATTAAGACCTATCCTGACTTAGTTGGGCCATAGCTTAACTGAAGTAACCTCATTAAAATGTCGTCTTTACAGTGGGATCACACCTACAGGAATGGATTAAGGTCAAGAACATATTCTTTTCTGGGGTACATAACTCCAAGCCACCACAGTGACTAAATTATTCCACTGAAGGAATGTGATATTTTTGGCTCCTGCTGTTAACTAAGGGCTGCTATTTCCAGTCCTGGGCTAGAACAGACATTAGTGAGCCAGGCAGGTGGTCACAGACAGTATTTGGGATGAAATGGCAGCATGATAATTTCCCACTCTGATAGGTCTGAGGAGTCTAAAAGCAATATGTTCTGTGCTACATGAAAATATCAAGGAAAAAGGAATATCTTGCTTATGAGATCCTGTTGAAGGAAATTTTCAAGGTAATTTTAACTTGATTTAAAGGACAAAATACAATCTTTGAAATTAAGGTCCATTCTCATTATAACTTCAGACTCTGAATATACAAACCTTCTTAAATACTAGAGTTGAAGTTACTGTTATGTAATAATAGCTAACATTTTCTGAGCTATTTCATGTTCCAAGAAATGTCTCATATGCATTCCCTCTTCTAATTCTTGGAACAGTCCTATGAAGTTGGTATTATTAGTATGCTCATTTTATAGAGAAAGACCGAGAGTCTTGCAGCATTAGTAACCTGCCCAGGGTGACACAGCTAACAAGGGAGGGTTTCCAATCCAGGTCTTCCCGAGTCCAGAGTGCATGCTCTTAACCCCTGCACAGTGGACGGGTTAGCAAGTGCAAGATCAGCAGACCTGGGTTCAAATCCAGGACTTCCCTTGCCTTACTGGTTGTGAGGCTAAAAATGACTGAGCCTCAATTCCCTCAAGAGCAAATGGAGTTGACAACACCCTCCTTGCAAGGTGGTTGTGAGAATTGGAGACAGTGAATGGAGAGCATCTTTACTAAGGAAGCACTCAATGAACAGGATGGCTACCTTGTGTAGAAGGGTAGGCTGAGCAGGATCTGGAGTGGGGACGTCTGCATGCTGATTCCCAACCTGTAGGAGGTGGGCTTCTTACTCTTTCCATAATCTGTCCTCCCCCAAATTTGCAGTTTTGTAAACTGGAGGTCATGAGTTTGGAGCAACAGCAGCAATTTCAAGGCATTATGTGAGCCTGCATGTGCCTCAGTGAAAGGTGCTACATTCACAAGGACTTTTATTTCAGACCTCGTGAAAATCACCACAGTCAAGATGATGAACATATTCATCAGCCTCTCCAAATTTTCCTCTTACCCCTTCTCCATGGCCCCAGGTGACTACTGATATGCTTTCTATTGATACAGATTTTTGTTTTCTAGAATTTTATATAGCTGAAATAATATAGTATATACTCATTTTTGTCTGTCTTTTTTCTACAAAGCATAAATGATTTTAAGATTCATCCATGTTGTTCGATGATATCAATAGTTTATTCCTTTTTATAGCTTGTTAGTATTCCATTGTATGGATATACCATATTTTAAAACATTCACTCACCTGTTGATAGATCTTTGGGGTGTTTCCGTGTTTCGGCTGTTACAAGTAAAGCTGCTAAGGACCTTTGCATACATGTCTTTGAATGGACATATACTTTCCCTTTGCTTGGGTCAGTACCTAAGAGTGGAATTGCTGGTAGTTAAATGTTTACATTTTAAAGATACTGCCAAACTATTTTCGTCAGGGTTGTTTAAATGCCTTCCTCAGATAGTTTTGCTAAATCTTTGTTAAGTTTATTCTCAAGTATTTACTTGTCTTTACTGCTATTTTGACAAAGTATTATGGATTTCTCTCTAACATTTTACATTATAACGGACTATTTTGGTGTGTACAAAGGCTATATATGCTAATTTTATAACCTGCTACAATAATGTATTCTTTTATGTTTTTGAGTTAGTTTTTATCATGGATTTATGTCACCGGAAAATAGAGATAGTTTTACTTCTTCTTTATTAATTCTAATGACTTTAGTTGATTTGCATTTTCTATTGCTTTGGCTAATACTTCCAATACAAAGTGAGGCCTAGTGGAGATAGTGAACTTGTTTGCCTTGTTCCTGATTTTAGTAGAAAACCTCTAGTGTTTCCCTAAAAAGTAAGATTCTATTAAGAAGGTACTCAGCAATTCCTGTCTTCTTGAAGTTTGAATCAGGAATGCATGTTCAATTTTGTTGAAGATTTTTTTCTAGCATCTCTGGGGATAATCATGGGTTCCCTCCCCCCTTGATCTATTAATTTGATGGATTCTATTAATGCATTTCCTAATATGAAACCAATCTTATATTCCTGGCATAAATGCCATTTGGTCATTTGACTTCATATTTGAAGATTTTTTTGTTGTTGTTACTGATTATAAAATTCTTGTTTAGCAGAAATTTTATTTCCACACTGTAGGAATATTATTCTCTTATCTTGCTTCTTAAATTTCTGTTGAAAAGTCAGCTCTCAGACTTATTGCTGCTACTTTGAAGGTAAGATACCTTTTTCATCTGGTGATTTTTAAGACTTTATCTTTGATTCTCAGCAGTTTTTACTATGATACACATAGGTATGGTTTTCTTTTAAGTTTATCCTGTGTGTGGGTTAAAGAGTTTCTTTAATCTGTGGCTTGATATCTTCCAATAGTTTTGGAAAATTATGTCAGTATCTTTTCAACTGCTTCTTTTGCCTGTTCTCTCCCCATTCTCATTATGGGATTTCAACTAGATTTTTCCACTATGTCTCATATGCCTCTTTTCTGTATTTCCACCTTTAAAACAAATTCTCTGTGTTTTCCATTTTAGCTATTTTCTACTGACTCCAGAGCACTAATCCTCACCTTAGTGTTTCTAGTCTGTCCTAAAGCCATCTATTGAATTCTCAATTTTATTTAACTCATCTTAGCCTTAGAATTCCCGTTTGGTGCCTTTTTAAATAGATTTCAATTCTCTGATATTTTCCAGTTTTTCCATCTATTTTCTTGAATACTTCGATCTTAGTTACATCATTTGTTTCTACTTCCTGGCATGCCTATAAGTTTTTGATTGGATGGTAGATATTCGATATAAATAAAATATACAGGCTCTGAGATGTGTTATCTTTCTCCGGGTAGGACTGAATTTCCTTGGGGCGGGCAGATGGAGAACGCGCCCATCACCGTGTTTCATCTAGATAATATCAGTGGTAATGCATGTTGAGTATACAGATGTTCTGTACATCCCACAGGGCTCCTGTGAAAATGCACAAGAAACCAATGGAGGCAGCTACCAGTAGGGGTAGGAGGGAGAGGAGTAAATGGAGATGGGGTGCTAGGAAGATTTCTCAATCTATACTTTTTGAATTGTTTTGATTTTTGGACTAAGTACATTATAAACTCCAAAGCCCTCTCTACTAATTACTATTATTACCAGGCAGTGAATATAAAATATGTCATAAACATAACCCCTGACTCTTATTGGCTTTGAACTCCCCACTGCTTCATTGCTCTGGGAAGCCCAGTCTTTTACAGTTTCCCCTCTGCGGCTGTTTGAGATTATTTATGAATCCCAAAAAGAGAAAAATTATGTTGGTAAACTAATCTATTCTGGGTGTGATACTCTTTGATTATATTGGATTCAGTTGAGGGACCCTTGATTAAATGACCTGCTAAGATTAGGACTTAGATTCCACCACGTCAGTAGGGCATGACTCAGGTTATATCACCCCTTGATGGGCTGATATAAACGGATGCTCACTCAAGAAGACACACGTAAGAGGGGAGAACTGTCATTTTCGATCCTGCAGCCCCGGGGAGAGATGAGACATTTGCCTGATAGCTTACAGAGACTGTTGGGAAGAGAGCTGAGACTGATACAGAAGGTCCAGAAAGAAATGAGCCCTATACCAGGAGAGAGAGGAAGCCCTGAGAAACAAGCCCTATACCATCCTGCAGCTGAGATATAAGAACCAGGAGAGAGAGGACTGGAAGCTTGGAGGGAAAGGAGAGACCAGGTAGAGATCAGCGATCATCTTGCTTCAACACATGGCAACTGACTTTGGTGAGAAAGCAACCTTGAGCTGGGCTTTTTATGGCCTTGTGACTGTAAGCTTTTACCCCAAATAAATACCCTTTATAAAAGCCAACAGATTTCAGGTACTTTGCATCAGCACTCTGTAGGCAGACTAACACACCCTTCCTGTCACAGCACCTGGTATGTAGCAGGTGCTCAAAAATGCTTGGAGAACTAACCTGAATACATGCTGTCAGACACCTTTGTTTTGCAAATGGGGGGAAGGACCAGAGGTTTACTTTTTAAATCATCTTGGAGCATCTGCTTTCCTTTTCCTGAACTTCTCTCAAGTCCAGGCTCCTCTCTTTGAGGAGCAGGATAGGACCTTTGAAAGTTGAACTGCATGTGCCCAAGCACCAGCGACTGACGTAGTTGGTTAACAGGATCAGAGCGGCACCTCTGGAGGCTCAGGAATTTAGTCTCTCGGTGCGCCTGGGGATGGGGGGCATGTGCAGGGGCCTGACTCCTGCCACTCAAACTGCCAAGAGCCTGATGGGTGGACCAACATGCCAAGTTAATACTTCCTCTGTGACATTCACATGACTGGAGAACGGTGGCAGGGAGATGCACAGAATGCTTCCTCCTGGCAGAGCTGTCCCCTCCAAAGACCAATGTGCTGATCAGAGGGTGCTTGGGGGAGCAGACTTGAACACAGAGAGGCATTTAGGAGGGATCCGTTGCATTGGGACAATATCTGGACAAATTTTTCCCTTTCTCTTTTAGTGACATTTTCCTCCATTTATCTGCTCATTCCACATCTGTTGAGCTTTCCCTGTGCTAGGAACTGGGAATGAGGAATAAATACACATCCGGTTTCTGTTCTTAAGAAGGTCTCAATTTGGTGTAGAAGTCGGGCACATAAAAAATAGCACCTTTTACATTTTCTTGCTCTCAAGATGCTACTCAATGTAAGCTGTGCTGCCAATTTGGTAACAGCTTGCGAAGATAGATAAAAGAAACACATATCACTTTTAAGACACATCCCAATTTCAGAAATATTTCAGTGTAGAAAAATATGTGCATCTTGGAACCTTGGAAGCAGGGTTCCCTGGCAGAGCCTGTGACCTGTTCTGGGATGGAAGTATAAACCCGTAAAAGAAGGTATGGGGGGCCCCCAGCCCTTGGGAGGGTTCCCCCAGTAACACTCAGGGATCATACTTATGCTTTTGAGCTCTCTGTCTAAAGTCTTGGGATTCTCATCTGGAAATAGAGCTCTCTCCCCCAGAATAGTGCTGGGGGAGTGCAGACAAACACTTCCCTCTGCAGCCTCTTCCTAACACCCATAATCTAACATCAGAACCAAGCCGGAGCATCCCTGAGAAGGTCACATCAGCGTGTCGCAGCGCTGAGTGCCAGTGAGCTCCCTCCAGGTCGGTATTTGAACCTCCACTTTGACGCTGGCTGTGAGTCTCCGAGCAAGTAGAAGCAGGACAACAGCTCTACCTCACAGGCTTGTTCCATGACACATGAGAGGTGCATCTGACGTGTGGTCTGTCCCATGTGTGGGACTTTTTAAAGTCATTGTGGTGCCATATATGTAACATAAAATTTCCTCATTTTAATCATTTTCAAGCGTACAATGCAGTGGCATTAATTACATTTACAATATTGTACCGCACATCCGTGCCCTCCATTACCAAAACATAGTCATCACCCCAAACAGAATCCCTGTATGCAGTAATGAATAGCTCCCCATTCCCCCCTCTCCCAAGCCCACCGTAATGTTGGCTCTCCTTTCTGTGTCTCTGAATTTGCTTACTCTAGATATTTCATATACGTGCTCTTTTGGGTCTGGCTTCTTCCATTGGACATACAAGGCTCATCCACGTTGTAGCACGTGTCAGAACTCCAATCCTTTTTATGTCCTGCTTTAAGTGCCAACAAATGTTTCTTCTACTCCTTCCTATGCCACGTGCTGCTTCCCGGGCTGGTTCTTTCAGCAGTTGCTCTTAGTTAAGGCATGAGAAGACTCCCCTTACTCCGCTTGGAGACTCTTGCAGCACCTTGGAGACAGGACATGGGTCCTTGCAAAATACCATGTTAAAAAGACCCTGTGAGAATCTTACCCTTGACACTTTCCTCCTTACTCCATCAAGCACACTGACTCACCAGAAAGAGAAGCTTGGGTTGTTCTGACTGTCTCATTAGGGACCGGGAGGAGAGGGCTTCTTGTTGGGTGCTCTTGGGAGCACAGCAGCTGTTTTTAATGTTCGAGCTGCTTTTCGAAAGGCTGAGGCTTCAAAGTTTACTCCCCCTTGGTAGGGCCTGAGTTTGCAGAGTGGGAATCCCTGGTCTTTGGACACCGTGTCCTCAGGAATGCATTTTGCTGCTAAGTAAAGTGAGGCAAGAGAAGGGTAGGCCCCTAACCCAGGGGTCCCTAAGCAGAGGGAGGGATGGAGGTGAACACAGTATCCGTCAGGGTTCAGGCATTAGTTCTGGACTGCCAGCCTGTACCTGTCCTGCCAATCAGACGAGCCCGTCAGCAGCTCTGGGCAGGTCTGTACTGGAGGGCATCTTGAAATCCGGTAGAGAAATTTCTTTGTGTGTGTATGTATGTGTGTGTGTAAGACAAACAAATCATGGTTCAGATGTACTAAGAGGCCAAGAAGGAAGCAGTCTCTTCTTTTGCAGAAGAAGAAACGTTTATACTATAAATCAATGTTCCTAATATGTATGCTGAATGGTTTGGACTTTTGCTTATTGGTTGGTGAACAAAGAGGCAAATCTGTAAAGTAAGGCATAGCCCAAAAAGCTTATTCTGCTATACTTTCTGGGAAAGTTAGAAATCAGACACTTAGAACCTCTGAGGTGGAAGGGGCTTTAGGGACCCTCGGTTCAGACCTCCATTCCATAAAGGAGGCCCAGCCAGGGGGTCACCAGTTGTTTGGTTCCTTCCAGGAATGGAGAACTCACTGTTTTTAAAGGCAGCTCATTCATTCTCTTGTTGGACGCTAATAGTTTTAAGATATTTTTGTTTGTTTTGTTTTTTTCATCGACTTATTCAAATATTTATTAGGTGCATTCTCTGCACCAGGCAATCTTTTAGGTATGGGGGATAGGTCAATGAGCAAAACAGAATAAAAATCCATTCCCTTATGAAGCTTATATTTTAGCAGAGGAATCATGCAATAAGCAAAAAATAAGCACATAATAATTATATTTTGGGATCCGATAAATGGCAAGTTAAGGAGATGAGGGTACATAGTAAAGGGGGGTAGTGGGTAGGCTTCTTTAAGAAGGTAATGTTGGGGCAAAGATTTGAAGGACTCAAGGAAATAAACCGTGTATCTATTTGAGGGAAAGACATTGCAGTCAGAGGGAGTAGGCAGTGCAAAGGTGCTGAGGCAGATGTGAGCCTGCTGTGTTCAAGAAATAGCAAAGGAGCTAGCAAAGGGGCTAAAGAAGAGTGAACACGGGGCAGAGGAAGAGATAAATCAGGAAGTAAAGTGTTGTAGTGGTGTAGGGGGAGTGCACAGCCCTTTGTGATACATGCAACAAAAGAGGGAAGCCCGTGGAAGGTGCCTAACCCAGCTTAGGCACAGGAAAGAGAACAAGTCAGGTGGGGAGGTGGTAAAGGAAGGCTTCCTGGAATAGATGGAGGCTGAACCGAGTCTTAAGGCAGCAGTGAGTGGAAAAGATGGACCAGAGCATGGAAGTGTGGAAGAGATGTTTGATGCATGTGGAGGAGAGAAAGAAAAGATGCTGAATGACCCCGTCTTGAAGGATGGGGGTGGGCCACGTAAAAGGAATGTGTGCTTCATCCAGACATCATTGGGGTTAGGTTTTCAGTGGGATTTGAACGGATGGATTGACATACCAGACTTGCATGTTAGAGAGAGCATTCTCAGCTATGTGTGGGACAGTGAGAATAGAATCAAGAATTGACAATTTAGAGGCTCTTGTAATGACTCAGGATCGAAAGGTACCATATCTGAGTCCTAGGAATAACAATGAATGTGAAGAAGAGGGATTGATTTGAGATGAAGGGCAGAGCAGCCTGAGATGGGGGCTGGTGAGCAATTAGCTAAGGAGATCATGGTGAGGGTAACCCCTATGTGCATACTGGGGTGCCTCTATGTCGGTGCCAATCCATGGGGTAGCAGCCTGAGAGACTAAACCAGGAAATTCATCTCTGGCTCACCCTCCCAGAACTTGCCCTGCAAGCAGAAGCAGCTGGCAGATAGCTTAAGCAGTGTAAGAAACAATTAAGTCAAAGCTGCCTGAGGCAAAGGATTACCTGTTTTCAGTCATACAAGAGAGCACAGGGAATGGGAGAAGGTCAGTTTCATAGGGAGTAGAGGGGGCATTTGAAGTCCTATAAACAGGGGAATTCTTTTTTTTTTTTTTTTTGAGTTAATTTTTATTTTTAAAGAAGCTTTAGATTACATAAATGTTACATAAAAAATATAGGGGATTCCCATATACCCTCCCCCTCTCCCTCCCCCACTTTCCCCCATTAACAGTATCTTTCATTAGTGTGGTACATTTGGTACAGCTGATGAACACATATTGAAGCATTGCTACTAACCATGGACTATAGTTTACATTATAGTTTACACTTCGCACCCTACAATTTTATAGGTTTTGACAAAATGTATAATGGCCTGTATCCATCATTGCAATGTCATGCAGGACAATTCCAGTGTCCCCAAAGTACCCCATGTTACATCTATTCTTCCCTCTCCTTCCCCTCAGAACCTCTGATGGCCACTGCCTTTATATCAATGATACAAGTTCTTCCATTGCCAGAATAAATATAAGTCTACTTAAGTCCATTGTTGCATTCCCCCCTTATGTTTGTTCATTCCTCAGTTTTGAGGAATTATTTTAATTTAGAGGGGCTAGAAGTAGCTATCAAGGTAGAAGTCATAGACAGAAGAATTCAGAGTACTAAGAGCTGAGACTGATGGGCAAGGAGATGTGGATGGTGACTTGGGCAATTTTTTCAAATAGCTTTTGGGTTCCTGACTGTATCAATTATCCACTGATGTATAATAAACCACCCCAAACTTTATGACTTACATAACCAGAAGTAACTATTGCTCATAAGCCCATGTTTCCACCAGATTGTTCTCCTGGTTTCAGCTGGGCTTCCCTAGGTGTCTGACCTCATGCTTCTTCAGAGGCCTGGCTGGGGCTCCTTGCTTCTCGTCCACATAGTCTTTTATCCTCCAGCACCCTGGCCTGGGCTTGTTCACATGTCAGTCACAGGTTTCCTAGAGAGGAAACATATGAAGGCTTCTTGAGGCCTAGATATGGAATGGTATCTCATTGCTTCCACCATATTATATTGGCTGAAAAAAGTCACAAGGCATGCCCAGATAAAAGGGTGGTGAAGTAGATTATCCCTGGTGAGGGAAGGAGCTGCAAAATGATGTTGAAAGTAAATAAATAAATGGAAGAAAATGTTACTGTACATATAAGACAACAGATCTTACAGTGATGAGAGACACAATGTGAAAATTTTTTAAAAAAACTTTATATATTTTTTTATTATTTCAAACTTAAATTTTTTTTTTTGTATTTTACCAGTTAGTTTTAAAACCATCATTATTATATCATTTTCCTATTAATTATATTTTGTTGGCTTCAATTTTGAAGACATTTTGGATCACAGAAGGGTTACAATGGTGGCAGGGGAGTATCATTGGTGAGGGGTGTCAGAGATGGGGGATGCATGGGGGGAGGCGGAGGTTCACCTGGGGCATACCTATAAGGCGTATGAATGTGTTCAAGTGTTCATGGGTCATTGTCACAGTGGGTGGAGTTTCACACAGTAACCAAAAGAATATCACATTCCCATCCTGGGGAGCTCTGCCACAATCTTTAATGGGACAACAAGAATCCCCTGAGTACAGGGACAGTGACTAGTGAAGAAGGATGGACCATTGACAGACCTTTAATTGTGATGACTATACTTATGAACCTTCACTTTTGAAATAGAAACTTAGCCTAGTATTATAGGGTGCCTAAGAGTTACCTCCTGAGAACCTTCTTGTTGCTCAAATGTGGACTTTTTCTAAGCCAAACTTAGCATATAAATGCATTACCTTCTCCCCCAGCATGGGACATGACTTCCGGGGATGAGCCTCCCTGGCACAGAGGGATTACTACCAAACACCAACTAACAATGCAACTGGAAAAAAACCTTGACCAAAAGGGGGAAAGGGTAAAGACAAATGAGTTTATATGGCTAAGAGACTTCAAAATGAGTTGGGATCTCATTCCAGAGGTTACGCTTATACACATCTTAGCAGGATCTCATTGACTGCTACAGTAAATATTGCGTCAAATAGCAGGGCTCCTGAGGGCTCTAAAGACATCTAGACACTATAGGCAGGGCAGACAGCTCAGGAGTTTGGCGCCCTGCCAGTGGACCCTACTTGGGAATTTATGCTCCCCAGTGTGACAGAGTTGAACTCAGTTGTGGTTTCCCTACACATGGCTCTTCTGCCTCTTCTATTTGAAGCTATAGTTAGTACTAAAGTTGATAGGTGTATGTCCAAGAGACTTAAATCTTTGGGCTCTTGATGTGCCAGCTGTGCCCTGAATCTCAACAAACTTCAACACCTACTCTTTAGTTCATTGGACTTACCCAGGACAACTAACAAGGAGATGTTGATGAACAACAACCATCTCAAGGAACAGAGAGAGTCTTCAACTGCCAGCAAGATAGTCCCATCCATCTGCCTCATGGGATCTAAGCCCCCTCTCAATTAGAGCCAGAGTGGGCATCACCATCCCAGAATCCTCAGGACTGAGGAATGAATGATGGACTAGAGTAGACTTACTGTTATTCTACTATAGACTTATTGTGATTCTATCAATGGAAGAACTTTTATCACTGATGTGGAGGCAGTGGCCACTGGAGGTTCTGAGGGGAGGGAGAGGGAAAAATAGCTGTAATTTGGGGGTATTTTCAGGACCTGGGAATTGTCCTGAATGACATTGCAATGACAGATACAGGCCATTACATATCTTGTAATAACTTGCAAAAATGTACAGGAAAGAGTGTAAACTGCAATGTAAACTATAATCCACACTTCGTGGCAATGCTCCAAAATGTGTTCTTCAATTGTAACAAATGTACCACACTAATGAAGGATGTTGTTAATGTAGGAAAATGTGGGAGGGTTAGGGAGCAAGGCATATGGGAACCCTCTATATTTTTTATGTAACATTTATGTAATCTAAGTATCTTAAAACAAAGTATATATATATATAAGTGGATTCAGGGAGGAGAGAAAGATTGTAGCCATTTGTGCAACTGATTACAATGACTTGTCCATATGTGTGTGATTGAGGTTGACTGACTATGAGGAACCTGGAGCAGGAAAGAAAGTTAGATAACTGAAAAAAAAAAATTGAGATTATACAAACCTCATTATATAAAGCTTCTCCGATAGTGTTCTCTGGATCCCTAGACCAAGCTGGGAAAGGCAGTGGAGACAGAGCGGCAGATTTCACGTATCCCAGCTCGCATGATGGTCAATCCTGTTATCAAGGGTTTGGCCTTCAGGGCACAAATGCTCATCGATGCAAGGGAACTAGTGTAGGCTTAAGGGGAGCCAGGCTTCAGTGAATTGGGACAGCAGAGCAGGAGCAGATCCAGAGATTCCAATTCAGGTTTGGAAAAGGGGTAATTAGGTAAGATGACATCTGAATAGTTTGGAGGCTGAATTTTTGTCAATGTCAAGGAACCACCATATTGTTTTCCCTATATGTGGCTTGTGGCATTTTGCTGGGATGGGGATACCTGTTATAGTTCCCGTGTGACTTTGGATAATAAGATGGCTATGAATTGGTGAGACATTTCTGTTCTTTTAAGAAGTGTGGTAAGTTCTTCAGACAGAGCCTGGCCCATTGTAAGCTCTCAACAAACGAGAGCCACTAGTTATTATTACTGTTTCTCATTTAGCTATAATTCCGCCTATTGGATGTTCTTAATTTTCGTCCCTCTCCCCACCAAGATGCTCCATTCCCATGAGAACTGTGTCAGGTAAGTGGGAGCCCAGCTTGAGGGAACAGCTGGGAGGGGGTGGAATGGAGGTGGAGGAGTAAGAAGCAATCTGCAGCACTCCTAAAAATGGCTCTCATGGGAGAAAATTACTAATCACTGCCATTATTCTGCATCTGGTGTTAATTATTCCAGGTGAAGGACACTATAAATGGGATATTCTGTTCTTAATATAGTTTGTATGGGGGGGGGGTTGTTCACTTCATTAGTCACTATTCATGGTGTTGAAAGAGTGAGAAGTTTAGATAATAAAGGAAATAGCCAGCTCAGATCGGCTGTGAGATGACTTTCGAACACTATGGCCCTATGTTTAGAAGCAGTTGGGTCCTTGGGTTTGGTATGTTCTTTTTTTTTTTTTTTTAAGATTTATTTAAATTTTTAAAGCCTCGTTGTTTGCGCTGTCTGCTCTCTGTGTCCATTTGCTGTGTGCTTTCTGTGTCTGCTTGTCTTCTCTTTAGGAGGCACACAGGAACCGAATGTGGGACCTCCTATGTGGGAGAGTGGCGCTCAAACCTTGAGCCATCTCTGCTCCCTGCTTTGTTGTCTCTCTCATTGTGGTTCCTTTTTGTGTCTCCTTGTTGCATCATCTTGTTGCATCAGCTCGCCATGCCATCCTGTTGCGCCAGCTTACTATCTTGCTCATCTTCTCTGGGAGGCACTGGGAACTGACCCTGGGACCTCCCATGTAGTAGGCAGGAGCCCAATCGTTTCAGCCACATCCACTTCTCTGGTATGTTCTAATATGAGAGAAGGTGTGAGGGTAAATAACCAGAAAGGATTTTACACACACTGGACTATTGCTGCAGCCATCTAACTGGTCTCCTGCTTGTACTTTGTTTCCCTCAGTCCATTCTCCACAATCCAGAGTGATCTCCTTGCAATCAGGCATGGACATTCCTCTCCTCAAAATCCTTTGCGGATTTCCATTACATTGGGTGAAGTCACACTCCTTACCTAGGGCTTCAGAGACTGGCCTGTCTGTACCTATATCTCCAGGCAAGCCAGTCTCCTCTTTGCTCACACTAGCCATATACAAATATGTATATTTGTATCTCCTTCTGGTTCCTGGAGCAAGATAACCTTGTTTCTGCTCCTGCAATGCCCTTTCTCAAAATTGGTTTCTTATCCTTTAGTTCTCAGTTTAAACCATCTCCCTAAAGAGGTCTTCCCTGGACACCATTTTAAAAGTTGGTTTTCTTGTTACTTTAAGTATCACTAGCCAGTGTTTTTTCTCCTGAGTAGTAATTATATCAATGTATATTTACTTTATTTATTAACTGTATAGTGTCTCTTACTCCCAATAGACTAAGAAGCTATCTAAGATGAAAAAAGTAATATTTGCTTTGTTTTTGCCTATGAACAGGGAAGAGCCAGACTGCCTGGGTTCAAATCCTGGTACTGCCAGTTCCTAGGTATATACCCAAGCTTGGGGCTAGTTACATAACCTCCTGTATTTCAATGTCTTCATCTGCACAACGGTGAATTAGTAGAATTTTGTATGGTCTGTAATAAGCTCTCAGTACTTGATGGGGGAAAAAAAAAGAATTAAAAAAGGAAAGAAAGCACACACATGCAAAGAATTCATTATAAATTAATTTAAACCTAGGTAAGAGATAAGTAGATTTTCAGTATGAAAGTCTTTTATGTTACAAAACTGTTCCAAATCCCTAGACATAACACTAGAGAAATTCAGGAAGACTCCAAACACCAGTGTTGAGTCACTTCACTGTCTGAAAGACACAGTAGATACATTATCCATTTTCAAGCATATTTGAACCTTACAATTATGTGTCTTGTTCATTTGTCTATTTATTTATCCACTCTAACAGCATATTTGGAATTCCTTTTATGTGCTAGATACTGGGCAACCCCTGAATAAATATGCTTTCCCTGGAGCACTTGACTGTCTATCTGAAGAAGAAAACTGTGATACTGTAGAATGAGCACTGAAAGAGGTTTGCACAAAGGGCAGTTGGAACACAGAATTTGGAGGGGTCAATCCTGTTCATTATACAATCTGGGCTTCCTCATGAACCCTGACTTTTAATAACTATGTATAAAGGGTGAAATGGATGCTGTTGCATTGCCAAGATTCCCAATTCTAGGTTTCTCCCATTGCTGGGAATGTGGGTTGCTGAAAGCTTAGATCAGTGTCCTTCTCTTGAGAATGGCCCTTGCCTCATTCTAGTTTAAACCTTACTTCAGGTCAGCCTGCATCCAATGATGAGAATATTACAAAGACGGGGACCCATCACTTCAATGTGGGACAACTTTGAAGGTTCATCCCAACTCCAGGTTGCAGTACAAGCATCTCAGCCACATGGGCCATAAAACCTGGCAGATTGGATATTATGAGATGTTTCTACCATGAGAAAAAACAACAGTTTATAGTAAACTGCAATTGACGAATCATAATGCAGTGCTTTGGAGCAAAGCTATGTAATCTACAGAAAAGACCTACTCACTATTTAAAAAGTATGAGACATCAAGTGATCCTGTGGCCAGAGGTGCCCATGATGAACTGGGTTCAGTCAGACCCACAAAGTCATAAGGCCAGGCAGGCCCATGACAAATCCATCATTAAATGGAAATGGGATCCAGCTTCAGCTGGTACAGTGGGCAGACATAGGTTAGAGAATTATGTGGCACAGACCCCATGTCATAAATCACTATGGCACTGACCTTTACCTTCAGCTCAGACCTATAGCCACCTGGGGTCCTTTATGATCAGATGATAGAGGAAGAAAATTATTGAGCTTGATTCACAGATAGGTCAACTCAGTATGTAGGTGCAAGTCAAAATTAGAATTTTCTGCAGTACAGCCCCATTTAGGGGTGCCCTGAAAGACAATGGCAAGGGAAAGGGAAAGCCTTCTAATGGGTAGAACATCAGGTAGAGTCCCTGGTCACCCATTTTATGTGGGGAAAAAATGGTCTAAAGTAATAGTATACACTGATGCATGGGAAGTGGCAAGTAGCTTGGCTGGTTGACCAGGAGACTGGAAGTAGAAAGACTGCAAGAGTAGGTATAAGGAGTTTGGGGCAGAAGTGTGGATGGATATATGAGAGTAGCACAAAGAGGGTACGTTTCATATTGAGTGTCCACTGTGAAAGAATCATTAAACAACCAACTAGACAAGATGACTTGACCAGTTGACAGGAGCCAGCCTCTGTCATGGGTCACAGCAGTGCTATTCATGTAGGCTTGTTAATGAATTAGCCACTGTGGCAAGTGTGGAGTCAATGCATGGGCTCAATAGTAAGGACCCTTCTCACCAAGGCTGATTTAGCTAGTATTCCTGCTAAATACTCACCCTTCCTGCAACATTAACCAACACTCAGTTGCCAATATGGCACCATCCCTTGACACCAACCCACCAGTTGGTGGCAAGTTGACTATGTTGGAAGGGGCAGTGACTCATTTTGATGGAAGATGACACATATTCTGGATATGGGTTGCCTTTTACACCCAGATGGTGAAGGCCAGCACCGCGATCAGAGAGCTTACAAAGTGGTTAATCCACCAACATAAGATACCACATAAGATCAACATAGACCAAGGGATCCACTTTACAGCAGTGAACACATGGCCACAAGATCCACTAGTCCTTTCACCCAGAAGCTGATAGCCTGGGACAGTGATGACATGGCCTTTTTAAAGTACCAGCATGGGGGAACTACCCTGTGAGGATTGAGCACTGCCCTACAGGATCTGCCCTAATTCCATCATCATAATATGGTGCTGTGTTTCCAATAGGCAGGATGCGTGAGTACAGGAATCAAGGGGTAGAAAAAGGAATAATCATGTTTACCATAACTCCCAGTGATCCACATGGGGTATTTATCCTTCCCATGCCTGTAACCTTAGGGTTGGTGGTTTAGAAGTCTTGATTTCCAGAGGGAAAGTGTTTTCATCAGGAGTCATAATAAGCCCTTTGGACTTGCACTTGACACCCATCAGTTTAAATTATGATCTTTTCAAGTTTTTCATGCCAAGAGACCAGTAAGCAAGGAAAGGATTTTTCTTACTAGTAGAGATCCTCGTCATTGGGAGGAGATAAGTCTGCTGTTATAAGTGGAGACAGGGGAAATATGGCATTCAGTTGGTTGACTGGGGCATATCTTGTTATTTTCAGTTTTGATGATAAATAGGTTCAGCAACCACAGCCTGGAAAGGGCATGATGACTAGGGCTTCAGACCCCTTAGGAATGAGGGTCTGGGTTCCATCACTGAGACCAGCATAGGTTCCAGCCAAGGATAAGGTGAATCTAAAATGAGCAGAAGAGGAGGGTGATGATGGGTGCTTGTCATAGCTCTGGGTACACCTGCAGCAGTGGCGGCATAGCTTTTCTCACTGATCTTTTCTTTATTACCCCAGACAATGAGACCAACAAGAATCTTGAAGGTGTTGCAAATTGGGATGGACTTACTATAAGAAGCAAATCAACCCAAGTAGCACAAGGGGTGAATGGTAGTGGATGATTCAAGATTGAGGTACTCATTCCTCTAGCTGCCAGGAGTGTTGGCTGTTGATAGTTCGAAACTGGGTCCCTCTCTGGAGACTGATCTTAGCTGAAAAGAATTGCTCTGCCCAAGCTTCCACCCCAGCCCACACCCAATGACTGGTCAAACACAGGGATACATTGGCCCAGCCCCCTTGACTCAGTTTCTAGGGGGCCATTTCAGCTCCACAGTTTCCTGTGGCATTTGTCCAGACCTCTGTTCAAATTGTGTCTCAGTTCAACTTCTCCTTTGCCCTACCTGCTTTCCTCACGTCTTTACTGGCACTGCTCCTGGGTGCTTTCCCCAAAAACTTCAGTCATGAAAATCTCCATTTCACAGTCAGTTTCCAGGGATTCCAGCCCAAGAAGAAGAGTCACCTCTCAGAAGACTGTGACTGTCCTTTCCTAGCTCAGAATGAGGAGACAGTGGATAACTAAAGGATATGATTTGACAAGGAACTTCCCGAAAATAAGTAGAATTAAAACCAATATGAAGCGTTCCAAGGGGAAAACACCCCCTCATCCTTCCTCTTATATCTCTTCATTAGATTGCTACACAGGCCCTCTCACCCCTGCTTCCTGTGAGAGTCAGCAAGGCTTTGATGCAGGAGAACTGGACTAGAATCCATCTACTAACTATGCAGTAGTATGCTTCAATTTCCTCATCTGTAAAATGTGCGTAATAACGCTTTCTCACGGGAACGCCGTGAAGATTGAATGTGAATGTGTTTGAGAGACTATCGGGGCTCCTTAATGAATGCTGGTGGACCCTGAATGTTGAAAAGCCATCTCAAGAGTCAGCTTCTGTGTTAAAAGTTTCCAAAAATTTTTGATTCATACTGATTTCTTTCCTTTTTGATTATCTACATCACAGATCTTGTGGGTTATTTAAATTTTTATTATATGTGCTTTGCTTTTCAAACCTCCTGCCCTGGTTTTATTTTGTTATAATTGCATCCAACATTTTCTTTGCCTGTGGAAGTACATAGCTTAGCTCTTGGTACAGAATGGCATTTCCATAACGATTTCTAGACTCAAATCGAACCCATATAAACCGTAGCAGTTGAGGCCAAAGAGAAGAGAATTAATCTAAAATTTCTTAAACATATAATAAGTTATGTTTCTTCAAGGCAATGTTATTCATTCTCTTGGGTTTTGATCTGATTCTGTCTGTGAAAAAAGCAAACCAATTATTTTCTCACATCTAGTTTTTTAAGTAGAATAATGCTGTTATGAGAGGAAATCCTATCTCCCATCCTCACGTTTCTGTCAGGTAGTTTCAGTTCTACTCCCTCAGAGGGATTGATATTTATGGGATACTCTCGATTTTTGTCTCCAGTGTTCTTAATCATGTCTTTTCATGGGAAGGAGAGCAAGCAGCTAATATTATTGGGAGAATGCTGATGCCTGATGTCCATTGGTCTTTGTTTTCTAGGGTAGTATTAGCAGGGTATCTCTTCCATGTTTTAAAGATTGCCCTTGAAAATTCCATGGAAATACTCCAGATTGGCAATGACTGGAGATTGGGAATGCCTCCCAGTACTGTCTTTCAGTAAATTGAATAAAGTCCATTCCCTCCCTTCCCCACCCACCCCAGCTTTGGAGCAACATGTTTCTTTGGTTGATCATGATGTAAGGCATTCAGCTTACAATCTGTGTACATGTTGTACAGAAATAACTATTAGTAAAATTCAAGAATCCACTCAATGAGGCCAGAGGCTCACACTATTAAGTGATAGAGGAACCAAGACCCACTGAGGGAACAGTAGATTGGAGTTTTCCATCTCTGGGGTTGTCTTCTCATTAACAGGTGTAAGCTGGTGGGATTTCTCACTTTCATTCTCTTTGCTGAGGCCTAATGATTAAATGTCTATAAGTCAAATGATGTAGGTAGAATTGATTGAATCTCTCTGTCCTCCCTATGGGGTGAATGTTAATAAATCTCATTAACATTCTCTTGTGGAGATCTTCAAAGAGACAATAATAGATAATTTAATGGTTTCAAATAGTCAGTCTCTTTCCATAGGAAACAGAATACATCTGAATTAAGTCCAGCCCCAGACATGGATCACTTCCTTTCTCTGATCCAGATGGGCTGGAGACTGGATATGGGTGATCACAATGGGGAATGAACATAAAACTTTATAAAAGGGACGGTTGGTTATAAAATCAATTTAAATACTTCAGAATTTACTCAAATCCAAACTATCTAGAAAATATATGACTCCATCAAGGAAAAATTTCCAAAGCATTTTGTTTGCTCGCTTGTTTGTTTAGCTTCAAATACATTTGGGGAAGCTGTTGTAAAGAAGTTTAATGAGGAAAGTGTTGTGACTGAAAGATTGAGCCGGTGCTTTCAGTGGACTGATCCAGAACCTCTATCTGTATATTTGTTGAACTGACTTTTAGCTTTTACTGTTGCTCATGGAATGAAGAAAAATTGATCATGTCTAAGAATATACAAAACTAGATCAATGCTGTTTCAGTGATGATGAAAGCATTCTGAATTTGAGAGTTGAGAGAAATAAAGAAATAATTTGTCTTCTGTCATTTTAACAGGATCTTGTTTTGTAATTTTTTTCCTTTTCTTGACCTCAAGCTAATTTCCTCACCAGAATTAGCATTCATGTTGAAATATTGTTTTTGATCCATCCTATAGGATCAGGGGATATTAGGGTTGGAAGAGATCATCTTGGCCAGCATATTAGTTTTGCAGGTATGGAAACTGAGGTTCACACCTTTGGTGGCCCAAATCTTATGAGTGAGTCAGTAAGGAAGCCGGGATTCAAAACCAGGACTCTTGCCTCATCTTATTGTGTACTTTCTGCTGCAACAACAACAACAAAAAAACAAGCCTCTGAAGTATAAGACCTGGCAATAAAACAAATTTCTGAACTGTAGTATTTAGGTGCTGTTCCTCTATCCTAGAGGAATTGTAGCAAAGATTAGCAAAGACTATCTGGAAGGTACACTAAATAGGTGACTAGGGAAATTCTACCTAGCTTTTCATGCCTCTGATTTCTTCACACTTCCATACAACTTCATGGTTGGGGCATTGGAGCTTCATTTTTGGGGTGCAAGCCATGAGGCCATCTGAGAGTGACAATCTGTTGGCATATCTGTGACCTTCTCGCCTTTCACTCCCCAAGTTCAGGGCTGGCCTAGAACACCTGCAGCTTTGTTGCTAGAGGGGCCTACATGTCTTGGAATGGGTCATGAAAAGCTACAGTTGTGCCAGCTAAAAGCCATAGACTCGATGGCAAATGGACAGAGAAATTGCAGCTTTGCTAGCCTGAGGTCATGGTCCAGTGTGGGGGGACCTTGGAAAGGATGGGGACAGCCAAGTGCAAGCTCTGTGCTCTGTGCACATCCAAGGCTGCTGGAAACAACCACATGCCCAGGAATCCCCAGGGAACCCCAGGGAAAGCCAAAGTCACGGGAGAATGGAGAACCACTAAGCTCTGGATGTACCCCCCAGACCCACACACAGGTCCACAGGCAGAGGAGGATGCTCTACACAACCTTTGCCTAAATCATTGGCTCACCAGTTGAGCCAACCCCTAGGAAGCCAGGCTAAAAATAAAAATAGGGAGCAGATGTGGCTCAAGAAGTTGAGTGCCCGCCTCCCACATGGGAGGTCCTGGGTTCGGTTCCCGGTGCCTCCTAAAGAAGACAAACAAACAACAAGCAGACAACGAGCAGACATCGAGCAAAAACAATGAGAAAACAGCAAGCAGGTAATAATAAAAAACAAACAAGCAGCTAATGGATGTGGCTCAAGTGGTTGAGTGCCTGCCTCCCACATGGGAGGTCCTGGGTTCCCAGTGCCTCCTAAAGGAAAAAAACCAAACAGACAACGAGCAAAAAACAACGAGCAGACAAGAAGTGCAAACAAAGAGCAAAAACAAAGAACAAACAGATGAGAGAGCTATCTTGGGAGTGGGAGGAAAGGGAAAATAAAAAAAAAAGAGAAATCCTGAGCAATTTGAGCTATAATTTTAAAGACTCTGACTGTATCTCTCCTTTGGCCTAAAACCTTTATGGCTTCCCCATTGCTTATAGTCCCTTGCTCAAATTTTTCACTAGGCTGACTCAACTTCCTCCATGAAGCTACCCTGATTCCTCACTCTTCTGCTCTAACCTTCTCTCAAAATGTTGCTAAAAGTCTTAGTGATCATAGCACAGATCACACTGTATTGAAACCAACTATGATATATCTGTATTTGAACTCGATCTATAAGCTTCTCTGTGAAAAGTATATTCATCTCTATGTGCATCCATCTATCTATCTACTGACCTACCAAGTATTTATTAGCACTGTTCTGGGTTCTGAGAGAAGTTAGACGTTTCACCTGAACCCCAAGGACACCCAGCTTAATGGAAGAGAGAGCCATGGAGACAGATAATTACCATATAAAGTGATATGCATTATTCAGACAACAGATATTTGTACAAAGTGCTGTGGAAATGCAGAGCAGAGAGTGAACACCCCTGGGGGAAAGAAGAATGTCTTCTTGGAGGAGGTGGTATTTGGACTGGATCTTAAAGGACAAGCACAAGTTCCTCAGGCAGAAAAGTGGGAGAAGTGGGGGAGAGAAATCATTCCAGGAAGGGACAATAGCACGTACAAAAGTGGGCAAGTCATTTTAAATCAGCACACACCACTCAGAACTGTGTGGGAGAGAGTGTGGTCTACAATGTGAACTGTGGTCTATGGTTGGTGGCAAGGCCCCAGGATGTGTAAGTCCATTGAGGGTGGTGGGCCACACTTGTGGGAGATGTTTGTGTGGGACGTGGTGGGAGGTGTGGGAGGTGGGCAACATGGGAATCCCAGTGGGTTCCGTGTAATATTTTGGGTAATCTAAGCACCTCTTAAAATATGTTTATATATATATAAATAAAATTTTTGTAAGCAAATGCAAAAAAAAAAAAAAGTGGGCAAGCCACCAGCTCAGCTGGACCACTGTGGCTGAGGCACTGAGCCCACGAAGAGGCTAATGGGCAATGAGACTGAAGGCAGGTTAGGCTGGGACATGAGAGGCCCTAATTACCCTGCTAAGGAATTTGGGCTTCATTTTGAAGGCAGTGAAGGACCCTGTAGCAGTTTGGCATTGTTTATGAATTCCAAAAATAGATACTGGATTATGTTTGTAAACTGGTCTGTTCCTCTGGGCATATTAGATTGTATTGGGTTCAGAGGTTTCATTTTTATTTGATTAAATTATGATTAAGGGTTTGATTGGGCCACATCAGTAGGATGTTGTGTCCCCACCCCTTGGTAGGCGGGAACTCACAGAGAAAACGACAAGGCAGAGGAGTTAGTTTTTTTTTTTTTTTTAAGATGTATTTATCACCCCCCTCCCCGCCATTGTTTTGCAGCTTGCTGTCTGCTCTCTGTCCATTCGTTGTGTGTTCTACTGTGTCTGCTTGTCTTCTCTTTAGGTGGCACCGGGAACCTATTCTGGGACCTTCTGGAATAGGAGAGAGGTGCTCAATCTCTTAAGCCACCTCAGGTCCCTGGTCTGCTGCATCTCTTATTGTCTCTCCTCTGTGTCTTTTTTTGTTGTGTCATCTTGTTACGCCAGCTCTCCGCATGGGCCAGCACTCCTGTTCAGGCCAGCACTCTGCATGGGCCAACTCTCCACTCAGGCCAGCTCGCCATGGAGGCCAGCTTGCCTTCACCAAGAGGCCCCAGGAATTGAACCCTGGACCTCCTATATGGTAGATGGGAGCCCAATCGCTTGAGCCACATCTGCTTCCCAGGAGCTACAGTTTTTTTTTTTTTTCTTTTTTTTTTTTTTTATTATGGGTAAAAATAAAAATTCTCACAATACATACAAACATTTGCAAAATGATATATAAATATATATGCATATATGTGTATTTGCTTACAAAAATGTTATTTATATATATATATGGAGCTACAGTTTTAATGCTGGAGCCCTGGGAAGTAAGTGCAGAGAGAAGCGGATATGTGAAGAAAGAGAGAAGGCTTCATTAGACACGGCAGAGGCCCTGGGAAGAGAGATGAGCCATTCACCTGAGAGTTTACAGCTGGTCTTCTGGAGAGAGCAGAGCAGCTGGGTCTGGAGAGAAACAAGCCCCGGGAAAGAGATGAGACTTCTCTCAGCTTACAACTGATGTTGGAAGAAGCTGGGACCATGGAGCCTAAAAAGGAAGAGGAAGCCTGAACCCTTGCAGACATCGGCAGCCATCTTGCTCCAAAATGTGGCAACAGACTTGGGTGAGGGAAGTAACTTACGCTTTATGACCTGGTAACTGTAAGCTTCTACCCCAAATAAATACCCTTTATAAAAGCCAACAGATTTCTGGTATTTTCATCGGTACCCCTTTGGCTGACTAATACAGGCTCTTATAGGTGGTGAGTTGGCAGCTAAGAATTGAATACCTTTGAAGGTTATTAGAAAGAAAACGGGCCTTGGACTCTGCAGGCAATGCCAAAGGAGAAGCTTTAAAATTGTTTTGGGCAGTGGGAACATCTCTGGAATTGGAATCTAAAATTACTCCACAATCAGTCTCATTAATTGAAGGTCAGGTTGCAGCCCACCCATTTCCTGCTACTCCCACTCCCAAGAAGAGGTGGATGGCTTCCTCTTTTACACCCCATATGCTTCCCCACCCCTCCTCAGAAGGTTTTGTAATGTTTCTTCCCAGCACAGTGTTGAGGCCAAGAGGGCAGGCCTGGGAGCCAAAGTGCCTGGGCTCAAATCTGGCCTCACCACTTCTCTGAACAAGTTTCTTAACCTCTTCAGGACTTATGTTACTCATCAGTAAAGTGGGAATAATGATGGCCCCTAACTCACAGGGCTGCCGTGAGGATACTGTGAATTAATATATTCACTGATTAAAGTCTTTAGGTCAGAATGTAGATATTGCCTGTGGATGTTAGCTAGTTAAGCTTTAAAGGATGCTCCAGATATTAGTTTGAATCATATTTCATGAGGATTTAAAGCTCATGAAATGGAGAAGTGTGCCATTAGGAAAATGATCCAGAATGATTTTGCCCCAGGGGCTGCCATCCCCCTAGACAGAATGACTCTGTCAAAATCCATGAGTATTAGCCACAAAAGTCGACAATAGCTTTCACCTCACTATTCATTAAATACTATGCTTTGAGCTGAATAGAATGTACCATTTAAAAATATTAATTCATTAAACTCATTGATATGTGAAAGTTAAATTTTAGGGGCTTTTTTGAATGATATTTTTGTCTTTGAAATTTTTATTTTATTAATATTTACTTCCTGGCCTTATCACCATTCTCTATATTTATTAATAGTAGCAGCTGTGTCAATGAGTGGTTGCAAGTGACAGAGACCCCATTCAAAGGAGCTCAGATTAAAAGGGACTTTGTGACTTCCTGTCACCAGGAAGGCCAGAGGTGAATCTATTTCAGGAACACCTGGATCCAGGGTCACAAATACATCGCCATGGCTCTCTCTGTCCATCTCTCATCTTGTTGTTCCCCTGAATGTTCACTTCACATCCAGGAGAGGTGGCTGCTGGCAGTTTTAAGTGATTTTCTCCACTTGCAACTCAACCACAACCCAAAAAACAGACTGGCTCCTTTTTTCTTCCTCCCTCCCTGTCTTCCTCCCTCTTTCCCTCCCCACCCCCTTTCATAAATATTTATTGCGAGACAGGCAAATCTAGAATGGGAAGCCATTAAAAATGATCATACACATGAATGTATTATTAATAATTGTTATAAACACTTTGCAGGAAAACTGCTTCCAATCTCATTGAAAATTCCAGTTAATCCCCCACTGCACAAAGAACTATAATCAAATGACATGATGACCTCTTGGGGATAACTTTTTGGGGAGCAAAAGTGCTCCTGGTACCCAGTGGGCAAGGCAATGTCCTTTTTGTAAACCTGCCACTGAATTTTGGAGGATGCCTGTCAAGGGGAGGAGGGAAGTTTTGGAGACCGCTTGCTTGGTTTGCGTCCTGGTGCTCCCACTTACTAACATTGTGACCTTGGCTGAGCGCCCCAACCTCATCTGTTAAACTGGGATGATAACATCATCCACTTAATAGGACTGTTGAGAGGAGTAAATGAGATAACCCATGAAAAGTGCTGAGAACACTGCCTAAGGAATAGCCAGGCCCAGCAAATGCTGGGCAGCTGGATGGGTCTTAGACCACATGGCCAAGGAGGGTTGGGAGTGGGTGGCAGCCGGGAACAAGGTCAACATCAGCATTGGGATTGGATTTCTCAGCAGAGCCCGTGCAAAAAGGGCTTCTCAAACAGGCAGTGAACCAGGAGAGAAGGTCAGAGGCAGGAGGGTGTGATGGGCCAGAAGCCAAGGGAAAAGAGGCCATTGAGATGCAGGCTGGGCCGTGTCCAGTGCAGCACGATGGTCAATAGGACTTTGCACTTAGGAGGAGGTAAGGACAGAGGTCAGACTGCAGAGAATGTAGCGGTGAGGCAGTGGAGATGATCAGACTGCACAGCTCCTTCGAGAAGCGACTCTGGGGAAGGAATGGGAAAGACTGGAGCAAGTAGCTCCAGGGGACAGCGGCCATAAGGATGGAGAAAGGAGGACACCTTTCAGACAGATTTAGAGGTAATAGGAAGTCCCCATCAGCACGGCTTCCCCAGGGGAGCCCTCTCAGGGTTGCTGGCTCGGAGGCGAGAAGGAGAGGAGGAGCTGCAGAGAGGACTTACGCTGCCCAGCCAGGAAGACCACTTGAAGTACAGAGGACTCGAGGACAGGAAGAGGCAGCTAGAGTGGGAAAGCTGGAGGGGCCAAGAGGGTCAAAAGCCTTAAAGGGCTGGAGGGCATAAGAGCAAGAACTGGAGGCTGGGTCTCAGCTAGGGAGGTGATCTGGAACGAAAGAGTCAACTGGCTTTGTGACCCCAGCTCTTAGCATAGCCACACGCACGCCCAGTTTCCCATGGTGAAAAACCATAAGATGGGAACAGCGACGACAGAGGTCTTATTGTTCCCATTTTGCAGATGACCAGAGACACCTAGTGTTTTGCTTAAGGTCACAGAGCCAGAAAGTGGGAGGGCCAAGAATGGAACTCGGGCCTCCAGGGACCTTGGCCCAGGGCTCTTTCCATTTAGCACACTGCCATTCTCTTGGGATTCACTGTCTGGCCCTCCCTGATTCAAATCCAACCTCCCTTCTGCTTGACAGATTTATGGAGAGAAGAAAGGGTTCCATACAAAGGGAGTCCTCAGTTCAAATTCTGCTTTTCTGTTCGCAAGCTGCATGGAATCATTTTTAGATCTCATTATCTCCTCTGTCAAATGGGAATGAATTCAGCCTTTATGCAGCTGTATCGGAGACAACCAGCTAGAAGGCAAGCTCCACGACGGTAGGGACTCTTGTCTGGTTTGTTCCCTGCTCTATCAGTGCCTTGCACGTGGCTGGTGTTAGGCAACTTCTGTTGAATGAATGTAAAAGGCCGTGCACCACGCTCCGGGCTGTTGTTCCCAAATAGCATCACCAGATGGCAGCAAAGGAAAGTGGTTCTCCAATGACAAGGGCCCCACCATTCTGAGGCCATCTACTGGCGACTTCCAGACCATCAGCCTCACTGCATTAGGAAACGGAGAGTTTCCTCTGCCTCCTGAGCTTCCTCCGCTTGTGTGGAGCCGAATGAATCGCTAATCCTCTTTGAGGTGGGCCTGGCGCTGCTCAGATGTGAAAAGACAAATTTGTTTTCTGGGCTTGGTTTGGAGGAGTTGCATAAACTCCCGCAAAGAAGGTCCCTGGATCTTGTCTTAAACTGTCCCCCCAGGAGGGAGGGGTGGGGTAAGGGATGTAGGCATGGGAGTAGGAAGTGGGTTATCATATGTTGGGATAAGGAATGCCCAGAGTTATCGTGACATATTTATACAGCAGATGACAAGGAAACTTTACACCCATTATCTCACAATTAGGTGCCACAATGATGGCTTCAGGTTTCAGCTGAGTATTTGCTCCTCAGATGTGATTCCCTGACTCCCACTGTCTATCACTCTTCTCCAAAGCATTAACCATTCCCAAAAGTCTTTTATTTCTTTATTTTCTAACTTGATTTGCATGTTTGTGTGCCTCCACCAACTAGACCAGGGGATCTTAACTTTTTTTGTTCCACGGACCCCTTTGCCAGTCAGGTGAAAACCACGGACCCCTTGCTAAGTCCACAAGATACTGTGCATTATTTAATAAATATATTACACCTGCACCAACACATCCCCACAAGAATAATGTTTTTGGAGTTTCAATTCAAGCTCACGGGCCCCTGGTTAAGAGCCCCTGAGCTAGACTATTGAGGACAGTGCTGGTCTTGTTCTCATTGTCTCCTCAGAGGCAGAGCAGTGCCTGGCAGGCAGGCAAGCGCTCAGAGAGAGACTGAGGCATGCTGAACGAATTGCCCCCACTTTGTAGTTATCACTCTCTCTCATGACATCCTGAACTTTCCTACATTGCATGGGTCAAATGTATTTGGGGGTGTGTCTGTTTATTGTCCAGCCCCCCAGCAGTCTGGCAAGCTCCATGAGGGCAGGGGCCATGCCTTATCTCTTCAGCACGGTATCCCTGAACTCTTGTACAGTGCCTGCCAATCAGGGCATCAGAAAAGGCTTGGAGGATGAACAAGGCAGGGAGATGTCAAGGGCAGAGCTGACACAACCTAGCTTCTCTTAGAAGCTCCCAGAACCATAGCTCTGAGCATGCCTGCCTGCTTGAGAGTTAAACAGGGCTATTCTTACTGAATCGACATAAATAACTTTATGAGGGATGTATCAGGAGCCCCTCTTTACATATATGGGAAACCCAGGCTCAGGAAGATGAAATAACCCCCTGAGGCATTTCGTAGAAGAAGTGGAGGTAGCCTTCAAACCTGGGACTCCACTGCTTCTCCAAAGACAGATGTGATATGAGAGGAAGGAGATAACCCTGGGAATTCTGACTCTGTCTTCTCTTGGTTCATTTCACTCTGTCTCTTAACCCCGTCTCAATCCTATTGGCTGCAATTTTGGCCTCCACAGATGATTTAAACCATCTTGTCTCAGGTGTTTTCATCACGAACCCTGTACTCCCTGTCATTGGTGGCCACACGTGTTCTTGAGATGGCCTTCCTCTCGTTTCCACACTCTCTCCTGGCTCCCTCTTGTGCCTCGCTAGAGCCAGCTCCCAGCCTTCCTCAGGGTTGATTGGGTTGAAAGGCGAATGCGCTACCCCAGGCTTTTCTGTTCCCTGCTGACCCTCTGCCCTCTTCGCCCTCCAGGAGCTTAGCCTTGGGTGGTGGATGCAGCCTCCTTCCTGCACCGTGGATCTGAAGCTAATGGCATTTCCTCTGCAGACGTTGGCGATGTGTCAAGTGGCCCCTGTGCTGCCCTCATGGCAAGGAAGGGAGAAAACAAATTAAAGTGAGGCAGCCAAGAGCGAATCTAAGGAGCAGGAGAAGGACTGTAAATCCGAGACTGAGGCTTGAGTTTAAGGGGGCTGTGGGATCTTTAAGAAACAAAATCAACACCCTGAGCAAGGCAAAAGGTAAAAGACCCCAGTGGGCTCTGGCCAGGGACCATCTTGGGAAGCCAAGATTTTACGTAAATAGGACCAGCTTGCACCTGGCTCTGAAGGAGAGGACACAGAGGCCTCTAAAATCACTGAGCGGGGTGGGCAGTGCCCTGCTCTTTTCACAGCCCTCCCCCCATCCTGCCCAGGAGTATCCCTTTGGAGACTTTTTGGATCCGTACTGCTGGAAGACGGCAGCGACTGGTATGGATCCCTTCTGTCCCTCTCCCCAGCCTCTTCCAGCTGTCCCTCTCCCCCAAGGGAAGAGGAGTCATTACCTAAGTCAGGGTTCAAGATGTTCGCTCAGCAGGGTTTTCTTGCACTTTCTATGCCTCTTTATGTGGCAGATTCAGTAAACTGAGTCAGAGTCCCCCATCACTCCTACTTGAGACCTGGCCATTTCCTTCTTCATGTCACTCTGCTTTAGTATATTGGTTCCAAGGTTTCTACTAGGTGGAGAAGTAGAAGGCTCCACGGAAGCCAATAGGAGTGCCTGTTGGTGTGTGTGTGTGTAAACAGAGCTTTCTCAGCATATCCTCAGGATAAGGGGAAATGGGAAGGGTGGGATTAAGGCACTCCTGGGTTCTTGACCCTAAGAGCATCAAATCTCTCTTTGAATACTTAATGAATTTGCATAGTCTTAGAAGATCAGGTTGATCCACTAGAATGTAAGCTTCACAAAGGCAGGCAATTTACTATGTTTTGTTCACTGCTGTATCATCACCACCTAGTGGAGAAGAATGAATGTTCACTGGAAGAATGATTAAATATGCCCAAGGGCCAGCTTTGGGAGTGAAGTGTCCCCTGGTGCTTTACAGGTGTGCTGCAGGGTATGGTCAGGCACAGGGCTACCCTGGGAGTAAGGCAGATGTGGTCCCTTCCCCTGCAGTTACAAGCTAGGGGGAATGCCATCAACTAGACAAGCATTGACGATGTGGCACCTGCTGAGCCAGGGAAAGCTCAGTGTGCATGGGAGCTGAGTGTGAGGGCAGCTAACCTAATCTGGGGAGGTGGGCCAGGACATAGTTGTAAGGGGAGAGCTATGCTCTTGGAGTCAGCCAGGAGATGCCAATGATGAGAGCGATCATGGTATGTTTGAGGAATAAAGTGGTTTTGTTGGGCTGGAGCATGGAGGGAAGGGATGATGACAGAGGTGGCTGGAGAGGTGGACAGGGACCAAGTCTGGAAGGGCTTTCAGGGGAGGGTGGACAGAATCCTCTGAGCAATAGAAGAGAGGAAGACAGAGCAAGCAGATGTGGCTCCAGTCATTTGCATCTTCCTTCCTGAGTATTGGTTCACTGGTTCACTCAACAAGTGGCTTTGAGGACTTGCTGTGTGGAGTCACTGCAATGGCACAGATAGTGTTTTATTATAAAGTGGGGGTAAATGCATGAGAGCCCACTCCTGAGGGTAAGCGGTAGTGGCACTGAGATGCTGTGGCTAGTGCTGGAGTGGTCAAAAGTGTCAGAGGGGCATGGACTGGTGGGCTGGGTTGTCGGTTGTCAGTTTGGCACCACTATCACCCTCTTCTCAGGTCTTTTCTGCATTTCCTAGAATTCCCTTCCCTATGTAGCTTTCGCTAGAGTTTTCTAAGGAAACTCACTTGCACAAGACTGGGAAGGTGGAAGAGAAGGAGAAAGCATTATTCTCCAGAGGTGGCTGCAGCCACTCACGTGGACAGATGTGCGATTCAAGCAGCTTCCAGGTGAGCTTTGAGAACCATACTCACGTGCTTGAGGCTGAGATCTCCAGAGGTGCTTCCTGACCTCCAGGCTCTTCTCTTCTCCAACTCTCCATAGGTTGTGTGAACCCCCACAGTAGCTTCCAGATTCAAATTCTTGGTGGGGTAAACATCCTCCTCTGCAAAATGGGGACAACATTCTCCCCACATGTGTTTTGTAGGAGTATGACATAGTTACCTAAAAGGACCCACCAGAGTGTTTGGTGATAAATATTAACTCCTTTCTCACCACCTCCGTGCTTCAGAAATATCTGATGAGTGAATGAATGAAGGGGTTAAATAAAGACATGGCAACCAGGTGAGCATGGTGTTGGCACATTCTTTCCATTTGACAATAGCACCAAGGTTTTGTTCAGGTCAAACGTGAGTGGATGAAAAGAGGCTACACATTAGTTGGATTAGGGAGTAAGGAAGTGTGTGGTTGTATTTGTGGGGTACCGACAGCATAGTAAAAGCACATCCATAACCTCCACCAACTCTCTGGAGCTCCTTAGCTGGCCAGAAACTCTTTACTTCAGGCTGAATAAAGCGCCCATAGCACATTCAATTAAAGTTGCAACGATCCTGGATGAAAAAGCTCAGAGCTACTGGGGTGCATGTCAAATTGCTGCAAAATGGTCTTTGAGCCATGGCGGAGTAATCAACAGGCCTTCCTAGGATCTGCCCCTCATCCTCTGTGAAAGTAGACACTTCCTGGGCGCTATGGGCCCCCCAAAGGCCTGAGAGCCTGCAGGGCCTAGTTATGTGGAGAGAGGGGCTCCTCCCCAGCCCCCCTGAAAAGAGATGAAGGGGGTTATTCTCACTCCTATTTATTGAGGCCTTATCCTGTGCAAGGCATGCTGCTGGATGCTTTTACATAACTTTTCTCATTAAACCTCCACTGCAAGCTCTTGTGCTGAGTTCTATTGTCATCTTCATCTAACAGGTGAGGAAATGGAGGGGAGAGTGAGAAATCGTCACTTGCCCCGGGCCACTCAGCCAGAAAGCAGTGGAGTTTGGATTCCAACCTGGCCAGCTTGACCCCAAGTTCCTGGCTCGAAACTGCCCCGCTACGTCCTCACCTGGCGTGGCGGTGGCCGTCGGCCCCAGCGCGTCAGCTTTGTTACCGTCTCTGTCTGCTACCAACATGGCCCCATATCCCATGGCAGGCCCAGAACGCCTGGATCACACTGACTACCCCTCTGGCCATTTTAGGCCCCACTCTGGACACCCTACGTTAGGGGATAAAGATTCAAAAGGCCCAGCGCTGAGACTTAAAGTGGGTGAGTCAGGCTGGCTGGGAGGGGACCCCTGCCCCTGCAGGCTTCATCCCTCCTCCAGAAGAACAGCCCCTTCCAGGTGTAGCCACGTGTTGCCGTGCGCAGGTACGAGCTCTGTTGCTGGCTTTCTAAAAGATGTCAGAAATGCAGATTTTCAATGAATTCTCCTGAAATCCTGACTCACAGAAATCTATGGGCAAAAAAACCTCCTAAATGACGATCTACTGCTCCACTCAACCAGGTATTTAATGATTTAATATGCTTATTCATTGTCCAGTGCTAGGCACTGGGGAGCTGATAAAGAACGGGATGGGGAAGATGGATGATTAAATGAGCTGCAGCAGCCCAGGGGGGCCCGTGCTGGAATGGGCAGCAGGGGTGGGGAGGTTTTGTTAGAGCCAGAGCACAGCATTCAGGCTCCTCCCGGGAGTGCTTTAGAGAAAATGGAATATTATTGAGGTTATTGTTGGTCACAAGCTTTGGAGAACGGTGAATGTGTTCTCAATCTGAAAATGGAAATCTGGCGGAGACATTTCTTGGCATCAAACTGTTGAGGGCTCTTGTGGCAGGCAGGGTGAAGGTCGTGGTCCCTGGAGCAGTACCCAAGGCTGGAGGGATCTGGCCTCAGCCCAGCTCTCCAGGCCCCTCCCACCCCCCTCATTTCTTCCCTCTTCCGTGGATTCTAGGTGTGGGGCAGCTCTGGGAATCTCCCCGGGAGCCTGAGCTTTTTGAGAGTTGGGCCTGTGTCTTAGCTACCTCCAGCATCTGGCAGAGGGCCAGGCACTTGGACACCCCAACTTGAGGGGGAGATTACAAAGGTGAGCAGCGAACTCCTGCAAGTGCGATGGTAGAAAGAACCTGGCAGAAGTGGATTGTTCGGCCACCCATTAATTCACCCCACAAGGGTGAACTGAGCCAAACTGATGAGTGCGATCAAGGAAACAGGGTGGAGTGAGAATAACATGGGTGGGATCTACTTAAATAAGGTGGTCGGAAGGGCCTCTCTGAGGAGGGGACATTTAACCAGGCCCTGAAGGACAGAAGGGACATCTGGTCCAAGAGTTGGGGAAAGGGTGATTTAGGCAGAGGGAATAGCAGTGCAAAGGCCCTGAGCTGGACAAGATCTTGATACATGTGGGAAAGGCCAGCCAGTGTGGCCAGAGCAGAGTGAGCAAGGGACACCGTGGGAGATGGCATCAGAGACATGGTGGCTTTGGGTTTTATTACGATTGTAAAGGGAAGGAATTGTGAGGTGCTGAGCAGGGGAGGACCATGATTTTAGGATCCCTCTGGCTGCTGTGTGGAGAATGGGGGAGGACAAGCAGATTCAGACCTGGAGACTAGGAAGGAGAAGACATGAGTGAACACAGTGGCATGGACTAGGAGCAAACACTGGAGATTAGTAGCCGTGGCGATTTGAGGAATACTTTGCTGAGGGTTTAGGCTGGAGGGAGAAAAAGGAATCAAGGACTTAGTGACCAGGTGAATAACTTTTATGGCACTTTAGTTGACTCAAGTTTTGTATAGTTGTTTAAATTAACCTTAGCTGAAAATGGCAGAAAGCTCCAAATAATGGAGGTTTTCACAAGACAGAGCTCTACTTCTGTGTCTTGCAGAAAGAAGGCTGTAAATGGCCCAGGACTGACAGGTGCTCACAGCCTAATGGCCTGTGGTAATTTAAAAATATGTCTATATGTATCTCCATACTTTAGGATGGAGCCTAATTCCCCTTCCCTTGAGCGTGGGCTGAACTTGCTTCTAAATATAGAACGTGGTGAAAATGATGGTGTGTGTTTAAGTTATAAAAAGATACTGCGGCTCCCTCTTGTCCTCTCCTGGATCACTTGCTCTGGGGGAAGCCACGTTTTGAGGACACTCAAGCAGCTTTATGGAGATACCTAAACGGCAAGGGGCTGAGCTCCCCTGTCAACAGTGGCCAAGAAGTTGAGGCCTCCTGTCAAGAGCTGTGTGAGTGCCCCATCTTGGAAGCAAATCCTCCAGCTCCAGTCAAGCTTCAGATAACTGTAGCCCTTGTTGATATCCTGACTGTAATATCGTGAGAGACTTGAGCCAGCTAAGCCTTTCCTGTAATCCTGACTCACAGATATGGTGAGACAATAAATGTTTTCTATTTTGAGTCACTAAGTTTTGGGATAAATTTTTAGGCAGCAAGAGATAATGACTTCATAATACAAAGTGGCAGCAAGATGGAGGAAGAGACGACTGTATCTTAAGGGAAGTTCCTAGACGGTGCCATGTGACACTTTTCCTTACGTTCCACCAGGCTGAGCTTAGTCATGTGGCTACAGGCAGCTGCAAGGGAGGCTGGGAATGCAGCCTCCGTTCTTGGGGCCTCTGTCAGCACAGAAGATGGGGAGAGTGGAAGTGGGGGACAACAAACAGTGCCTACCACAACTTGGCAGTATTTTGTGTTTTGACTAAAAAGAGAGTCTTTGTTGAGACAAAGAAAACATTTCTTCATCATTACTTAGTGGGGGAATTTGTCCATTTTTACTAACAAGCTTGAAACGGTTCTATGTAAGCAGTCATTTCAAGAGAAGAAATACCCATTTTCTCCAGAAGATGGCAGTAGAGTCAGTGCTAAGCGTTTCCCTCTAATGCCTTCTGTTTGCTTTCGGTTTGTTTGTTTTTTTGTTTATTTATTTATTTAATTTTATTTTTCTTAACTAATCAATTTTATTGGTACATCTTAATAAAGCATAAATCCATCCCAAGTATACAATCAATGGTATTTGGTGTAATCACATATTTGTTCATTTATCCCTTCAATCATTCTAAGAGCACTTTGATTATTCCAATAATAATAATAAACAACAAACAAACAAACAAACAAAACTCATCACTTCTCAATCTCTCTATGCTTCCCCTGCTATACATAGCTGCTATTATTTTTCCTTCTCTCTAGTATCTTTGTATTTATATTTTGAAAAAAGTCTTATATATGCAATATCATCCATAATCGTGTTTTACATGAGGTTTTACTATCTTATAGACTCCCATATTACAGTTTTTAGCTTTCCTTCTAGTAATATAAATGACCTTGGACTTTCCCTTTCAATCATTGGTTCTTAGCACAGACTCAGGTTTATGGCAATTGTGCTCTAGGATGAGAGAAAGACAAGTCTTAAAAGGTTTTGTCCTTGATGTGGGGAAAGCAGGGCACGGAAGTCCTCTTTGGAAAGGACAGACTCCTTGCTAGTGGAGGAGGAAGGAGAAGGGCATGGAGAGTAGGAGGAGGAGGAAGCAGGGTAGTGCAGTCAGTAGGCGGGACTGTCTCTTCCTGGAGGGCGCTGAGATAATCAGATTGATATTGGCTGCCCAGGCTGCAATAGGGGAGAGTTTGGGAGGAGAGCCTGAGCATGCTCAGAACTGCCCTCCCAGCCCCTTCAGGTCTATCAGCCAGAGGAGAGGGGACCTTCTGGCCTTCTTCCTTATGTGATAAGCTGGGATGGACACAATCTGGAAGGGGGAGCTTTGCTTATGGGGAAGTAAATTCAAGTCAGGGGGACTACTGGGGTGTCTTGTTGACCAATGAACCAAATCATGCTCCTCAGCTTCTATTTGTCATAAAGCTAAAATTTTAATCTCTCTCTGTTGTCAGGGTCTTATTTCTCAATTAGTTCCTGATGCAGCAGGGAAAGAGAGTGAGGTTATATTTTTTGCCCCACCAAACTCTAAGACTAACCCCAATTTTGTTTAGAAAAAAACACATCTCCTGCTTGGTACGACTTGGGAGAGAGTCTTTATGTCGTGGATATTGCACACTGTTGGGTGGGGTTTGGGACCTGGCGCCTACTTTGTGTTAGGCTCTGTTTAAGTGCTACACATATATATATTATCTTATTTAATTTTCAGAACAACCCTATGAGGTAGATACTACCACTATCCCTGTTATACAGACGAAGGAAAAGAAATATTAGGTAAGTTGCCCAAGGTTATTCAGCAAATAAATGAATTCCAATCCAGGCCATGTGGCTCTGAAGCCCACACACTTAACCACTAGAAGACGTTGTCTCCTTGGAATTCCAGGCTTAAAGCCAGCTAGTTATTATTGGAAGAGGAACCAGTCTGCTCCTTGCAGGATCTTAATCAGCATGGTGTGTGTGTGTGTGCATGTAGGGAGTGGGGGGTTACGGTGGTAAGGAGTAAAGATCAGGAGGAGGAGAGCGGAGGGCAAGAGATGGTTTGAGCACCAACAAATGTGCCTGAACCAAGCTGGAATCTAGAGAGTCGCTTTCATCCTGGCCGGGCAAGGACAAGCTAGAGGAAGAGACCACGGGCTTCTTTACAGAGGATTGGACTTGAATGGCCCATAGGACATCCCGGTGGGGTTGCTTTGGTTCTCCGGTTCAGCAGAGGGGTCTGGGTTTAGCATTTAGGTTTGAGAATCGTCAGCAGAGGTGGTGGTTGAAGTCATGGGAAGAAGCATGATTGATCACTGGGACTGTGTAGAAGGAGGAGTCAGACCACTGCAGCGGGAAGTCTGACTCGGGCCATAGAGGCATAAGCAAAAACCAACAGGGAGGCAAGCTTTGAAAATCAAGGGACGCAAGTGTACCATAAAGGCAGGAGGTGTTGATTGGGTCAAATACTCCAGAAAAGTGGAGAATTATGACTATATCTCAAGCCTGGAGCTTTCTCCTAAACTCCAAACTCACACTCCCAGGTGAGATGCCAGGTACGCAATAGGCATTTCAACCTCACCTGCCCTAAAGCAAACTTCTGATCTTCCCCCACACCTGTTCTTCCTGCAGACTTCTACATCTCAGTGAATGACCCCCATTCTTCCAGCTCTTCAAGCCCCAAATGTTGGAGTCATTCCACACCTTGCTTAGAGCCATCATCAGCTGGTATCTGCTCAGTGGAAATATATATACAGACCTACCCAGGTGCTGACCACTGCTCCCCACCTCCTCTGCTATCACCTGGTCCAAGCACGTTCATCCCTCACGGCTAGTCTCCCAACTCAGTTTCCTGCTTCCACCCTTTTTGCTTCATCACGATATGGCAGACAGAGGTTGCTGCAAAAATATTAGTCCAAACACGTGGGCCCTCTGCTTCCGACCTTCCACGGCTGCCCATCTCATTCAGAGGAAAAGCAAAGCCTCCCTGTGGCCTGCCAACCCCACTGCAGCCACACACACCTCCTTGCCCTATAGTTTCTCTTTTTCAAAATAATGGCTATGCATTACTTTCATAATCAGAAAGAAATAAAAAAATCCTCAAAAATCACCTTTTGAAAACGTTCTAAAATTAGATTGTGATGGTTGCACAATGCTGTGAACATACCAATAAAAACCACGGAAATGTACACTTGAAAGGAAATTTTTGAATTTTATGGTGGATGAATTATATCTCAAAAAAGCTGGTTTTAAAAAATAACAAAAAAAGATCTTTCTGAACGACAAAACTTAATAAAGAATTTACTGCAATGCTGGGATGCTTGCCCAGTGTGTGGTTGATTTCACAGCATTCATTGACAGCCTTGGAAATCTTCTTATCGTGGGGATGCTTTTAATGACCATTTTAAAAATGTATGTACTAAATATTCTTCATGCCATACAAAGTATTTTACATTTTATAACTAAATGCTTAGCATGCTTATGATAAAAATAAAATAGATGCAGAAGTAGGAAATTATTGGATGTTTGTGTTCTTTTTGCCTCCTCTTCTTTTATACACTCTTTGTATCTGTTAGGACTCTTTCTGTTATAAGTAACAGAGGACCTGATTTCACTGGTTTAAGTCACATGGCGATGAAGTCCCGTGGTACACAGTCTTCAGTCTGGCTTCATCCGAAACTCAGATGATGCCGTTGTCCCCCCATTTCCTTTTGTATTTCTTGGCTCTGTTTCCTCTGGATTGGCTCAGTTCTCAGGCCCAGCAGCTGGAGGGCCTTTGTCCTGGCCTGCTGAGCCCAAGTCTCTCACTGGCCCTGACCACATCATGCCCCCACCTCCTACCCAATGACTGCAGCAACAGGAAAGCATCATTGACTTCGACTGCACCCCAGGCTTCACCTGGAGCTCCATCCAAGTACGTGGGTTAGGATGGGGCAGAGGAGGCTCATCAGAGAAAACTCAGGATCTGTTGCTGGTTGCTGGGTGGCAAGTCTCATCACTTTTTTTCTAACCATAGGTGGGGTGGGTGGGTCGTTCATGGCTCGGCCGCTCAGGGATCAATTTCAAATCCCAGTATTTGCCCCGTTCCCTTCCCTCTCATGTCTTTGCTGAAAACAAATTTAACAACCCCAAGTACAGGTCACTGAAACAAAAGGAGATTTATTACTTTCAACCAGTAAGACACTTATTTCAGCAGGAAATTGATAAGTGTTAGAGAGACAAGTCTCAGCTTGTGGTGTCTTCCAAGGATGCTCAGGGTCTCCCTTGCTGTGTCTGCACGTGCAGCAGAGGCCACCCTGGTGTGCAGCCAGGGGCGGGCACTGCGGAGGCTGGTGTCTAAAGGGACGTATTGCAAGGGTCCATTACTTGGGCAACCCCAACAGTTTCTTTGGGCTGTGTGGCTAATTTCTGCTGGGGGGGGGGCTGTCACTTGAAAAGGTCCTTGATTAATTGTTCCCTGGCTGCTCCAGGCATGTGATGTAGGCCACGTTAATAGCCTCCATTTTGGGGATGGTGAAGGTGGCTTATGGCGTAAGGGAAAGACTGAGGTTGCCTGCTGCCATTTGCAAAATCATTGGTTTTACAAACGGGTACAAGAGGTAAAGAGGTAAGAAAACCAACAGGAAAGACTTTTTAAGGATCAGCGTATCTCCATCTTTCTTATATTGTCAAAACATTTCATTGGACTAGGAACCCCTAGGGCCACATTCCTGGCTGTGGAGAAAGCATGAGTGAGCCTTAACAGTCCTTTTGAATAGCGGATGCCCAGGGGTGTGTGTGTGTGTGTGTGTGTGTGTGTGTGCGTGCATGTTGGGGTAAGGGGAGAGGAGGGCACTGCTATCCTTTTGAAATGGGTCTTGCTGAATTCCTCAGTGAGGTGGGTAGTAGGGTGGGGCCCTTGAGGAGTGTGATGTTTATCAGGGATTGCTTTGCTGGGTTATTTCTAAAGATGCTTAATGCAGAAAGGGAGACAGGTCCTCAATGAGATAGTTGCTGGGCTTTCAGTTTTTTTGGGCAATGAGGGGAGTATAGGATGCATGTACTATAATGAAGGAAAAAGTTATCATACTTACAGCTGGACTCGTTTGCTCCCTGAGGGAAACTGTCTTTGTTTGGGGAAAATACCTTGTAAGTGCTTTGGAGTGGATGGTGAGATGTTGGTTGGAGCTCAAGCAAGCAAGCAAGCCAATGACCTATAAGGACTGGCTCTGCCTCTCTGACCTCATTGCACATCATGCTCCCTTACTCCACTCTAGCCGTGGGCTACTCTAGCTGGAGGTCATGCCACAGGGCCTTTGAACCTATTATTTTCCCTGCCTGGACTGTTTTTTTAATAAGATGTTGCTGGCTCACTTCCTTAATTCCTTCAAGTTTTTTCTTAAATGTCAGGAGACCTTATCAGGAGATCTTCCTCAACCAGCTCAAGAAAATAGCCCAGCCCTGGCACCCAGGAGTAGAGTAGGTGCTCAGTATCTGTTTGTTGAATGAGTGAAGGAAAGTTTAAGCTGCATTGCATGAGAAAACGAGGAGTTTGACTTTTTCTTGAAAGAGAAGGTAGGAGAAAAGCAAGGAGGGGCAGAAAGGGGCAGGGGTGGAGCAAATAGGTTGATGAAGTAAGTGGGGGGGTGATGGGAAGTGTGGGTGGAGGGGCAGTTGAAGGACATTGCAGGAACAGAGACATCTCCATTTAATTTAAGGAATGTTGGCACTTCAGCGTTCAGCGCTCCTCTATCTCTTCCCTCTGTAACGCCCACTGCACCCAGGAACGCTTCGCGCAGGTGTTGTGTGTGTGAATTGAGGAAGGGGCTCAGTTCTGCGTTGGGGTCAGTGTGGAACAGAGATGGGATTTGGCGAAGTCGCGACCATAAGAAGGCATCGCCCTGAGAGGTTAGACCTCACCCCGCCCTAGGGGCTGGCAGGCAGCACGAGGCTTCCACGGGAGTTTGAGCCAACAGGACGGCAGATTCCCAGGGCAGGGAGGACTAACTGACACCCCAGGTACAGGCTGTCTTATTTAATGAGCAAAGGTCAGAGCAAACACACTGAAACCAAAGGACCCTTTTCCCTCTCTTACATTTCTTATTGTCAAGGAGAAATAAAATTCATGAAAAAAAAAACAAAACCAAAATAAAATAAAATAAATAAAAGAAAAACAAAGCAAAACAAAAAAATTCATGAGCCAACAAACCTGAAACAAAACTAAAAAACAGGGAAAAGCTTAAAAAACTAAATATAGATCCCAGCTTTAACAGCTGAACAGAGAATGTGATTTTTAAACTCTTCGGGGATGATAAAGGTGTGTAGAAACTGAACACTTACAAATTATTCTAAAACCTGCAATCACTGGGCAGAAATTACACCACTGGATCACGAGAAACCAGCAGAAAGGGTTGTACGTGAACCTGCACTGCTCTAGCTGCACCCCACGCCTGTCTCAGGAGAAAGCCTGGGGTTGGTTAGCCACTGGGCAGACAGGACTGGTAGGACCCTGACCGGAATTCTACTTCTGGCTGTTGAATCCTGGCCACAACTTTCCCCCCTCTGGGCCTTAGTTTTCTTACACATCCGATCAAGACTTTTGTAGCCGTTTGGTATTATTTATGAATTTCAAAAATAGATATTGGATTATGTTTATAAATTGCTCTGTTCCTCTGGGTATATTAGATTGTATTGGATTCAGAGGTTTCACTCTTTCTTCATTAAATTATGATTAAGGCTTTGATTGGGCCACGTCAGTAGATGTTGAGTCCCCGCCACCTTGCTGGGCAGGGACTCACAGAGATAATGACATGGCAGAGAAGACAGTGGTGGAGTTCTAATGCTGGAACCCCAGGAAGTAAATACAAAGAGAAGCATATATGGCTCTGTTAAACATGGCAGAGGCCCCCGGCGGAGATAATAATCCATTTGCCTTATAGTTTACAGCTGGCCTTGTGGAGAGAGCAGAGCAGCTGAGCCCAGAGAGAGACAAGCCCTGGGAGAGAGATGAGACTTATCCCAGCCTACAGCTGATATTGGAAGAAGCTGGGACCATGGAGCCTTTAGAGGAAGAGGGAGCCTGAACCCTTGCAGATGCCGGCAGCCATCTTGCTCCAACACGTGGCAACAGACTTTGGTGAGGGAAGTAACATATGCTTTATGGCCTGGTAACTGTAAGCTTCTACCCCAAATAAATACCCTTTATAAAAGCCAACAGATTTCTGGTATCAGCACTCCTTTGGCTGACTAAAACAGCTTTGGACCACGTTTGATCTTTTAGCTTTTTTTTTAGCTCTAACACTCTATGGCCATTTTTAAAATTTGTTTTTCTGAGCCCCAGTCTCCTGTAAAATAGAAATAGTATTTTTTTCTCAGAAGTGTTTCTAAGACTTATTAAAATCACATTTGGAAATGGATTTTGCAAGCTGCAAAGCAATCTGAAAATGTCCGTCCTCCTAAACATTTTTGTTGTGATGCTGCCAAGATTGGGCAGTGTAAGAAAAGACTGTATTGGAATGAGTATTTCCAAACAGAAGCTAATTGCATCTGAATCGAGTCCTCTGCTTGGGGACACGCAAAGGCCAGTGCCGGGAGCCCACTCTCGCACAAGCTTTGGGTGCTCACCACATGAGTGGGTGGGTGGGGTGCTGGTGGCTGGACATGTGAGGCCGATATGCAATTAATAATGCAAATGGCCATAGGATGTTATCTGTGGGGCGCCCTGCCCCAGTATCTCATTAATAAAAGACTGGGTTCAGTTGTTTGGAGCCCGCAGCGAATGTGAGAGCAACATTCTCCCTTGGAAGTGCTGGTTGGCACGGGGCCAAGTGTGTCAGAACAACCTGGGGGTCTAGAATAGAAATGTCAGGGAGAGAAGGAGTTTCCCACACCCCTTCTTTCACTGCATCCAAAAGGCCAGGACATGGCCTTGAAATCTGGGTGCGCAGTGGGCGCTGTGGCCCTGGGAAAGTTCTTTGTCTTTCCCCACAGGGTAGAGCCCCCCGGTGGGTGTCTGGGGCCCCTCTGCCAGAGCTCCACCTCCGCCAGCCGCAGTGGTCCAACCCCTCCAACTCAGGGTTGCATTTCCAAAGGGACAAGTGAGACTTGTCACTTGGGAAACCTTTTTCAGCCCTTGAAGCAAACTCCGCATACTTTACTTTGGTGGAAGTTCATTTTTTCATTATTAAAGCCACATATATTCACGAAATAAAATTTTGCAAACACAGACAAGTGAAAAAAGATCTAAAGACAAAGAAAAGTCACACATGTTCCCCTTTTTAAATAACATCACTGTATGTTTAATAATAACAACAAGCAACGTTTGTTTTGTGCTTCCTGCATTGCAGTCCAGTGCTTTAAATGCGTAGTGGCCTGCTATCTGCAGGGCAGCCTCAGGAGATGCTGGGTTGACAATCCCATATCTACAGCTCCAAAATCCAAAAAGCTCTAAACACTGAAGTTTGTTTTCTAACTAATTTTGGGGGAACATCACTTGAGCTGAGGCGCCTCTATTTATGGACTTTAGCTATGCCCCTTAGTATGAATATTACTGTTTTGCTACAAAATTATTAGCATGTTTGATTATTGAGTGTTGCCTCACACCCCTCCAGTGTATTTCCTAATAACTGCCATGTGGACTATATTTCTCAAATCTGAAACCTGTGGGATTCCAAATCTCAATGGCCTCCTTTACTATCCCCATAAATCAGGTGGAGATGCCCAGGGGCACAGAGTTTATGCCACTTGCCCAACCTCAAACAGCTGAGAAGTGGCAGAGACCAGATTCAAACCAAGGTCTGTGCACCGGCAGAAACCAGCCTCTTAGCTCTCACCCTAGCATGGTCCAACTGGTTCCCTGTCACCACACAAAGGAAATGGCCACAGCTGTTTGGCCCACTGGAGTGAGAGGTCCAGGGCTGGCTGGCCCCAGGCTGTCCTGACAGCTGTTCTGCAGTCCCCTGCCCCTCACCACTTCCCAGCCTGCAGCCCACTGAGGGGCAGTCTCTCAGGCTTCAGCATCCATTTAATGAGCATCCCGCACCCCGTCACAGGAGCCAGAGGCGTGTAAGAGCAGGGCTCTCGAGCCGGGCCGCTGCATTTGAATCTCAGCACCACCCTTTTCTACTCGTGAGACCTTGGGCAAGATCCTCAAGCTCTCTGTGCCTCAGTTTCCTCAGCTATAAAATGGAAATGATAACAAAGTACTTACTTCCAGCTGAGAGAAGCTACATTCCCATGCTCCTGAAAGAAGGAAGGAAGCAGGGAAGCGAGGTGATCTGTCTGGCTTTATGGGATGGTGGCCTGGGAGGCCGCAGCTCTCCAGTCCTGGTCCTTGAGTAAATGCTGGAGACGCCCTTGTCTTGCTCCTGAGGGGGGCTATGGTTGTTTCAAGGAGAACTGTGTGTCACCTACACAGCTCCACTGGCTGGGGACACGTGGGACCTGCATGAGCTTCAAGAGTCAAGGATTCAGAGCAGCTGACAAAGCCTCTCTCTTAGGGCTAAACACACCAAGGCTAAGCCAGCCCTGTTCTGTGTTTCTCTTTGTAGTTCACCAGTTTGGGTGCTGTTTCCTCTGCCTGACCTTACACTTGGCATTTCTAAGATCAAAACCCAAACCTCACAAGCAGAGTTCAGAGGGGAAATGATGAGGTTGGAGTTCCTGTCTGGAATACTGTGTCCAGCTTCTTTCTAAGTTGTACCAGGGTCCCAGAAATTGCTTGGCATTTGAAGTTCTTTGAATAAGTGAGCTGAATGGACAAAAGCAGGTAAACAGCAAACATACCTTTAATGCCAGGAAGACTGGCTCCTTTCACTGTCTCCTTCTATACTGGCACAAGGCCCAAGAAGAGGCTTGCTTCCTCTTTCTATCCCTTGCTGCCCTTTCACTCTTGGGAGGGAAGGCTGCTGGCCAGCTGGGGTGGATGAAATGGTCTGACCTGGGGCAAGGACTTAAGCGCTTTGGAGCTGGGCATGTTGGAGTAGAGGCCAGATGTCTCCAGGAGTGGGTCTTGGTGATCTGATGGGGATTCTCAGCACCACCTCTTGCCCCTCAGTTTGAGGGAGCCTGAACGAAGCTGCACCTTCCAGAACCAGGGTGCTGACTGCCTCCTATCTGCTCTACTTTGAAGCCCCACATCACTGAGTCAGGGATGGGTTCTGGGTGAAGCTTCAGTCCCACTCCCTATCCCCAAGTTGGAAGCATGCAGGGCCTGGGTTTTGGCCTGGATGTCCCCTGCCTTAGTTTCTACCCAGTTATCTTACCAAGGACCACGTTCTGCTTCAGTCCAGGGACTTGGAGCTGATGCCTCGCTCAGAGCTGAAGGACAGCATCTGACCCTGGTAGCCTCTCCTCTTGGGGCTGGACCCAGCTCACCATAGCTTTACTGGATTCCAGATGGGCCCTATATCCTGGAGTAGATCAAAGCCTGCTGACTCACACCAAGTTTTGTCTTTTGGATACTGTCCTTCCCAGCCTGACTGCCTTGGCCAAGGCCAGCCTCTTTGCCAGGGAACTCAGGTTCCCGTCTCCACCTGTGGTTCCAAGGCTCAGCCTGCTTTCTTCTTCATCTTGCTTACATCTCAGCAGGTGGGACTGAATGAAGCTTGGGGCTTTACAACATGGGATTCTCAAAGTCTATGAAATTAACACTCTCTGCCTTTGGAGGAGGACTCTACAGTTTACAGCACCTTTTCCCAAGTTATTCCATCGGGACCTCATATGTCTCTTTGGTGTGTGCATAGTTTCCAAGAGCAAAGGCATTCCAAGCATGGCTCAAAGGTGAGCCACTGAACCTCGATTCCCTCTCTGGGCTTTGGGCTTCTCTAGAGATGATGGTTTTCCTTCTACCGTGGGGATCTCACCTGAGATCCCTCAGCTTAGGGATTTCCTTGAGAGCTGTGGATTCATTACTTGGAGCTAAGTTTCTTTTAAAAGGGCTGTTGTTAAGAGTCAAGAATTTAGTGAGTGACTGAAATTTCCTACTTTACCTTCCATCTCTTAAACTCTGTATACTCTTCGAACAGAACTTCACTTCACAGTGCTTACCAATATAGGCGTTGGGCTTGGAGAGGTCTGGGTTTTTGTGGCAGTGGCAGTACTACCCACTGCATTTCATTTTCCTCTTGGTAGTGAGCAGAGGAAGAACACATTCCCTAAGCTCCCTTGCAGTGAGCTGGGGGCAGCGACTGAGTTCACTCCCAAGCCTGACCCCTAAAGCCTTCTCAGTGGTCTTCCATCCTTTTCCTCTCTTCTCTTCAGCTGGTTGGATGTGGAGGATCAAGCAGAGGACTCTAAGACCCTGGGGAACAGTGGAGACCTTAAGTGGAAGGAGCACAAGTCCCAAAATTGTTGTATGGAGGATGCCTGTCACCCATCCAATAGGAGGCGAATGAGAAATAAACCTTTTATTCTGTTTTCATCATCACATTTGGGAGTTATTTGTTATTGCAACTAGCCTTTCTTGACCAATGTAGCTCTGATTCTAGTTCTACCACTAACTATGTGACTTGGGGGAAATTCCTTGAATTTTTGGAGCTTTCCCACCTGTCCTGGCAGTCTTCGTGGTCATAGGAGAAGAACTTAGGATGCAGTCTTCCTGGGAAGCAGTCTGCCTGACTCCAGTGCCCACCCACTGGCCTCATTACTGCTCCTCCAATCTGTGGGCTTGATGGCACCAGGAGCTCGGCACTTGCTTTTCCTTCTGCTTGGACCCCTTTTCTCCCAGGTCCTATGTGTTGCCTCTTTCTCACCATCTAGGTCTAACCTTTAACACACTTCCTTAAAGGAGCCTTCTTTGGTGACTCCATTTAAAATCAGCATCTCTGCCCTCTGACCCAAACATTCTTTATGCCAATTGACCTACTTAATTTTCTTTATAGTATCTACCACTATCAGAAAGTGTATTATTTATGCATTAGTTTATGTGAATACTATCTATCACTTGCCACCTTGAATGTTAGTTCCATAAAGGGCAAGACCTTTGCCAGTTTGTCTCCTAGGACAGGACAGACACACTGCAGGTGCTCAAAAAATATTAGTTGAGTGAAAGTACAAGATGTTGTGAGGATTACATGAGGTCATTACATAGAGAGTTTGGCACTGAGCTTGGCACATGTGTGTGCTCAATAAAAAGCCATTCCTACTGATGATGCCATTGTATTGAGTCTCTGTTTATATGGACCTCTTTCACACACAACTGTGAGTCTCTTGAGGTTTGGGACTGGGTTTTATTTATCTGCTTCCCTGTGCATCTTGTAAACAAGCAGTGTTCAATGATGGGACTAAAGAGAACCTCCAACGGTGTTTTCACTCTAGTGCATCAAGACCAATAAAACCATCCTTGTAGTAAAAAAAATTAAACCTTTTTATTAGTATATTTATTTTATATATAAAAGAAATACAAAAAAAAAAAAGAAACACAAAGAAAATGCTCTCATGGCAAATCGGATTTGTCGGTGCCTTCCCCTTGGGCTCCGGGCTCTGGCCCACTGGGTGTCAGCAAAGTCCGCCGGTTGTAATGGCCCTTGTTGGTGTTCTCGTTGAGGAGCTGCTTCTGCCTTTGCCTGTTGAGGGACTGGACAAGCCCCAGGACGACCGCGGCCAAGGAGTACTGGCCGGGCAGTCTTCGCGGGGGCAGGCTGAATGGGTTGGGCTGGACTCTTCCCAGGAGAAAGTACGTTTTGATTTTGCCTTCCTGCTCACTGATGCCCTTCACGTAGATCTCCCCGCGGTAGTCGAAGGCGAAGCCCTGCTCTTTCAGGATGAGATAGGTCTCCTCCGGGACTTGGATCCTGCCGCTGACCCCTGTGCTGTCCATCCGGCTGGCCAGGTTCACAGTTTTGCCCCAAATGTCATACTGGGGTTTTTTAGCGCCGATGACGCCAGCTACCACTGAGCCATGACTGATGCCTGTGAAGGAACGAAAGGAGGAAGAGATGAGAGAGAGAAGAGGGACATCATCAAGGCTGGCTGGACTCCTGCTGGGGAGAGTGAGAGTGGGTGGGTGTTCTCTGCAGATAAGTGGCCTGGTTCAAACCCTGCCATGGTCACTTGTTAGAGGTGTGAGCTGGGTAAGTTACTTAACCTATTTGGACCTCATTTTTCCCATCTGGAAAATGGAAAAAAAAAAAAAAAAGGAGGATTTAATGAAATAATAGAAGTAAAGCCAATGGTATAGTATCTGACAACTCCCGAGTGTTCACTAGAACACCATTATTATTCTGCCATGGATACCAACTTATCCGGGCCAGTGATAAGTGGCACGGAGCGAGCACTGGTCCAGGAGTCAGGACCTTGGGCACTCCACCTGCCTTTGCTGTGACAGTGCTCTGAGAGCTTGGGCGGACCTTTTCCTTCTCTGTTTTAGTTCAGGGCCTCAGTGTCATTCCCCTGGTCCATGGCAATAGGCTCCCAATTGGCCCTCCTGTCTCTCGCTTTGTCCTGCAGCCCATTCTCCACACTGCTACTGGAGGCTCTTTCTGAAATCACATCTCCTCGAGATACAGTCCATTAAACATCTGCCAGGACTCTTTGCTGATGAGATAAAACCCATGCTCCTTTAGAATCACGATCCGGGCTTCTGAGATCTGGCTCTTGCCTAATTTGCCAGCCTCGTTCATCACCACGCTCTCCTTGATTCTGCACGATGTCCATACCGAACTGCAAGAGCTTCCCTAACCTACCTGCAGTTTCCCACCTTTGGGCCTCTGCCCCTGCCCCTCTCTCTGCTTGGACAATCATTTCCTCTTAATGCCATAGCTCATTTGGTGAATGCCAAAGCTTAAATGCCTCCTGCTCTAGGAATGTGTACTTCTCTTCCAGGCCTGAGAGCAAGCATTTCACCAAGCATGTGAGTGGGGTGCAGGCCTCCTCCTGACAGACTTAGGGTGTCTTCAGTCACTGCACACCCAGGCACTGGCTATGGGGCCACCGCTGTTCCAGGCGCTGCCAATATGGCAGGAAAGAAAACAAACATCGCCCTGGCCCTCATAGCACGTACATTCTTCCGGGGAGAGACCAGAAATGATTTAAAAAAATAATATAATATCAGTTAACAATAAAGGCAACAAAGAAAAACAATCAGGGAAAAGGGATAGAGCAAGGTGGGGGGTACATTTTGCGAGGTTAGCAAAAGCCTTTCTGAGCAGACATGGGAAGGAAATGAGGGGATAATCTTTGCAGATATCTGGGGAAGATCATTCCCAGCAGAGAGCAGAGTAACATACACACACAGACATGTCTACAGAAGATATAATCGACAAGGAAATTTCCAAAACAGATCTTGCAGAACGCATGGGAATCACAACAGTGCTATCTTTATTTAGTCCTTTTAAGATTTGCAGGACATTTATACATCTGGTATCCCAATTAATTCTCCTCTTACTGCTATGAAGTAGGTAGGCAGGGGAGGTTAAAAAAAAAAAAAAAAAAAAGCTCAGTTGACATATGAGGAAACTGAGGCTCAGAGGGTTTAAACGACTTGCCCAAAGTCACACAGCTGGTTAGAGCAGACCCAAGGTACAAATTGAGAGGCCTAGTCCAGTAGGGAAATGAATTTCCTAACCTCTGAGCTCAGTGGCCTGCTGTATGGCAGCAGTGTGGGTTTAGCCCCAGAATTTACTTAGACTATCCCTTCGTTCAGGGTAGAGTTCTGCTTTTTAATCCTGGTTCAATTGTGGAGGCAATCGTTTCAGAAAGGACATGCAGAACTGATGGGAGGATGCAGGAAGAGGCTCTGAACATCCCTTCTGTAGATCAAAAATATAAAATTTAACTTCTTTGGTTCCAATGAACAAAGATACATGGCATTCCTTACATTGGACAAATCAGAGATTGGTATTTCTTGACTCCTTTTTCCTGAAAGCTGCTAAGGGAGACCAAATAAGGTAAAATGGCGTGGCAGCGGGAAGGGGCCTCAGATATGCATGTTGCAGCAAATGTCATTGTAGGCTGCAGCCTCACGGCCAGGGGCCTTAGTCTCAGAGTCAGGAAGTCCTGCCAGTGTGACTATTTGGCTGTGTGAGCTTTGGCTCACTACTTCCTGCCCTGGGCCTGAGATTACCCATCACAAAGTGAGACTGTGGACTAGAGCTGGGGTTTGCAGACCATGCTTATGAGGGCCCCTGGGCTCAGCAGAGACGTGGAAAGAACTGGCAAATTCTGAGCCTTACAAAGGCTTATCAGTGGCATTGCTACGTCTGATGTGTCGTAGCCTAGCACGAGGTTACTGCCAAGCCTCAAGGAGAGTGAGCTGGGCGACTGAGGAGATTGCTACCAGGCTCCCTGCCTTGCCCTGGGCCAGCTAAGCCTCTGATGTCTTCAGGAGTAGACTCTTGCATTTGACTTAAGGCATTATCCAGAAGAACCTGAGAGCAATTCATTAGCCACCAGCTCCTAAGGACACAGAAGTCAGAATTATGTGATTGATCAGTCAGCAACCTGCCTCGGCAGGACTTTGCGTGGGTTGAAGACTGGACAAATAAGTTGAAAGAGAGGGCAGCTATGGTCTAGTGTTTGCCAAAGACTGAGGGCTTAGTATTTCTGCAAACAGGCCAGTATCCTTCCCAGGCTTCCGGCATCTTGAGAGGGTCGTGGGGGGGGGGCGCGGTGTAGAAGCCCAGAAAGCCCGAGTTGACCCTGTTCTTGTCCTTGGCAAGGCCACACTGAGCCTGCCACATTTCATAGGAAAAAGCTTCCCTGGCTTGGCGCCCAGGCTTTGAGGCTGCCTCCGTGGGGCTCCAACGTGCTGTATTTCCAGCTGCGACTCACCAATCCGGAGTTCGAAATTGTTGAACGAGTGCTTGTTGATCTCCTGTATGCTTTCCGTCAGGGCAAGAGAGAAGTCGGCCAGGGCACACAAATGCCCCCACTTGTCTTCACATTGCTGCAGCAAAGGCGAGAGAAGAATTCACTCAGTGTGGCGAGAACGGCCATTTCTGCAGCAGGGCCTGCTCTATGCCCTGACCCCACCCCCCGCACATCTCTGGAAGGAATAACCACAGCGTGGGTCCTTGTAGACTCAAGTCATCAGTATCCAGAAACTGGGGCCACCAGAAGGCTTCTGTGTGGGGCATCACATTCCTTTCTCCACACTTACGCTTGTCTACTCAGGTTGATACATCGTGACTTCCTGAGTAAGCTTACTGGCGCGTGTGTGGTGTGTAATGTGTTTGTGTGTGTGGTTGCATGAACAGTGTGTGTGTGTGTGTGGTTGTGTGGACGGGGTGTGTGATATGTGTGGTGTGTGGGGTGTGTATGTGTTTGTGTGGTATGTGTGTAGCATGTTTGTGTGTACGTGCACATGCTATTGTGTTTATATGTGCAGCTTCTCCAATCTAGGAACTGTGTTTATTTATTACCAAGTCACAGATCTGCCTCAGGGACAGACACATGGACATTTGCCAGGGGTAAGTGCAGAGTCATTCACTATCTAGGAACCCTGTGCTAGCCTTGGTCCTCTCTGAGAGTCAATGTCCTCATCTATAGAACAGGGACAAGCATACAAGCCTTGTTTCCTCATAGGGATCAAATGAGAGTGTGTGTGTGTGTGTGTGTGAAGGAGTTTTGTGCCCCTCGTGAGCAGAGCGTGGCAAATGTTTTCAGTAAAGGGCCAGATAGTAAATATTTTAGGCTTTGTTGGTCATATAGTCTCTATTGTGGCTACCATTATATCCTGAAAGGAACCAGAGACAACACATAAATGAACGGGCATGGCTGTGTGCCAATAAAACTTTATTTACAAAATCTAGCAGTGGGCCAGATCTGGCCTGTGGTTCGTAGTTTGGTGACCCCTGCCATAGAGTGCCACACACATGTACCAAACTGCTAGCATGCATTTCCTTCCAGACAGTCACTCTCAGTGTTTTCAGGTTTCCAGTAAGGAAGAAAGTGAAGGAAGGCTGTGCAGGAATTAATGAGGGCTCCGCCTTCCCAGTAACTTAGACTCATATTCATTTTACATTTATTGAGGACCTACCAGGTACAAGGCTTAGTAAGGGGGGCATAACATTATCTTCGGTAATTCATCAATGAATCCTGCAGGGAAGATGCTAATGTCTCCACTTAACCCCAGTGTCTGGTACACAGCCAGCACTCGGTAAAGTGGGAATTTTTATTACTGCATACTGCTTTTGGAGGAGAAAACGAAACTAAGAAGAAAATAGGCTGATGTCAGGGATTTAGTAATATCCACAATTAAGTCATAATCGGGGTATTTCTAGACTCTGATTTGGTTCAAGTGAAGAGTGAGGTTCAGAACGCAGCCTAGATGTTTCTCAATTTTAAAGAAGTATCATTTCATCCAACAGACTCTACTTACCTTGGAAGCCAATACACATCATGTAACTAGAATACTCAGTTGATCAGATTTTCTCTCCACCACCCTCAAACCTCCTGTTGACAGAGGCATCACCATCTTCAGCAACATGACAATAGCAAGGACCCTGCCACAGGTGCAGCTGAGCCCAAAGGGTCCTTTACCTGTTTTTCAGGTGACAGGCCTGACACAGCCATGTAGGTGCTTCCAATTGTCTTAATTTTTTCAATGTCTTGGAACCGTTCTTCACCAAGCAACTGAAACAGAACGAGGGAATAGTGTTAGTCCTGTTGTTTATGAAGACGGGTCCTGGCTCACCATGAAGATTTACCTCTGACTCCTCTGACACCCCTGAGGTAGCTGCTTTTCTCTCTGGAATCATACACTCAGTCAGTCGATATATATTTACCTATTAAGCACCTGCTAAGGGCTGGGCGATTGATGGGGATGACCAGGCACTCTTTAAGGAGATCTATTTCTATGAATCTTTGAAATAAACAAAGCTATCTCAGTTTAATGAAGAAATCACAAATATTCCCAAGTTCATCAATTTATCTTTTTGGCTTGACTTTCAAAATGAATTTAGAATCTCATCACTTCTCACCACTTCCCTGGAAGCACCCTGGTCTGAGCTACCATGTGCTTTTACCTAGACCACTGCAATAACTTACCTGCTCTAGCTTTTGTCCTTGCACTCCCTACAAGGTAGCCAGAGGGAGCATGATCAAATCTAAGTCAGATCATGTCTCTCTGTTCAACAATGGCCTCTGGTTCCCTGTCCCACTCAGGTCAAAGCCAGGGTCTTTATGACAACCTACAAGCCCTGCCTCTGTCCATTCCCTCATGGTCTTCTTTTCCCACTCTGTTCCAGCCTGGCTTCTGCCCCAGGACCTTTGCACCCACTGGTCCTCATAGGAATATGGTTCCCTTAGACAACTGTAACTCACTCCCTTCCTTCACACGAAACACGACACAGTTCAATTTTATGAAGTTTGCAATAGAAACCTACGGACGATGGAAATGAGGACCATGGACTACTTTGATCTAATCTGGAAGATTCAGTGATTTCTGACTTCAGCTCTGAAGGCTGTGAAGGGGTTTCTCAGGGGCAGATGGATGACTGTGTGTGCATTGGGGAGGGGCATCCAGGCTTGGGGGACAGCATGAGTGAGGCCCTGACGTTGGGGAGGAGGCATGGTAGGCTCAAAGAATAAAAAGAGGGCCAGTTTGGCTAGAGCCCTGTAAGGCAAGGTGGAGTCAAGGGAGATGAGCTGAGAGAGGGAGTAGGGCGGGAGCCCCAAGGCCCTGCAGACATACAGATAATCTTAGCAACGTGGGCCTTTATCCTAGTGACGGCTCACAGGGAAAGGTATACGCAGGAAGAGACTGGGTTAGACTTGGATTTTGGAAAGGTCATTCTGGTTGCAATGTAGAAAAAGGGTTAAAGGAGGGAAAGGGTGGCACATGGAGAGAAAAGTTATGGGACTATTGTGAGGACCAGGCAGGAGGCGGTGGTGACTTGGACCAGGGATGGAAACAAATATCTGGATGTTTTGAAAGATTTATTCATGGTAGAATCAACAGGGTTTGGTGATTTGTGGCCTTTCTGAGCATTAGCTTGCAACATGCATTTGCTAGTCTAGCATACAGAGTGTTTGTGTGTGTGTAAGTATACGTGTGTGTGCTCACACGTGCACATGTGTGTTTGGGGGGGGGTGGGAGTTAGAAAAGGAGCAAGCAGGAAAGCAGAAGGCCAATTATGAATTGTACAACTTGCTCGTCCATCTCATGCACTCGTTTCACTTTAGCTTGCTGTAAGCACCAAGAATTTCTACGCTCTGAAGATTGCCAAGTGCTGAACTCACATTAAATAATTCCCTAAACTCTTGTGGACTGGCTGACCTCTATGCGTGTGCCACCTGGGACTCGCGAAGCATGCTGTGCCTGGCCCCTCCTCCAAGGAACCTTCCCTGGACCCCAGGCTGGGCCAGGTACCCCTCCTCTATGAACCCCAGCCTTCCTCTGTCATAGCCGCTTTATATCGAAACGATGTGTCTGGCATCCCAAGTGGACAGTGAGATTTTTAAGTTGGAGACAATGTTGCATGTTTCCCTTGTATCCCCAGTTCCAAGGGTCTGGGCTGTTTTTTCCTTGGGGCCATCAGGTGGTATTTGAAGGGCTTCTCATCTCAGTACAGTTTAACAAGCTTTACTGAGTGTTTATATTGGGCCATGCAGCCTCAGCCAGTGAGTACTTTTCACTCCCATCTGATACAAGTGGAAACTGAGGTATGGATGGAATTGTTCAAGCTCACCCAGCTAGGGGACAGAATGCCAATTCTGGTTTGCTTGACTCCAAAGCCCATGCCTTGGCTTTCCTGCTACGTGGTTTTCAAAGCCTGGTCTCAACAGCCTGGGAACTTGTTAGAAATGGGAAATCCTGGTCCCACCCAGACCTCCCAGGGCAGTAGCCCTGGGGGCGGGGTCCTCCAGCTGGCATGTTAGCTGGCCCTCCCGGGGATCCTGATGTACAGGCAGGTGTGTGAACAACTTCCTTAGGAGGAAGACAATGGACTGCCTGGGGGGTGGGTAACTCTTAACTCATTTACTCTTTCAGGAGGGACTTAGTGAACGTCTGCTACAAGCCAGACACTGAGCTAGACACCAGAGATACAGGCTGAACATGAAAACCCGAGGTGCCCGTGGCCCCAGGTGTCGTGGACAATTGCATGCTGCTCGGAGGCTGACCCATGTGGGTGCCGAGGGCCATATAAGGACTGGAGCTAACATGCATTTGAACTTCAATTCCAGACCTAAATTTAAACGGTACAATCCTGTGTTCTCTTTTGCCTAGACACTGTATAAATCACAGCAAATTTCAACCCTTATTCCAGGCTTTGGCCATCAGAACGGAACCATGGGATGCCATGCCATTGAATTCCCCGATTTGAAGTGATTTGGGAGAGGGGGATCTTCATTGTCTCTTTGGCTTTAATAGTTACGTATATTCATTTCCAGTAGGAGATATAATCGCACAGGTCCCATTATAGAGCAGCCCATTCTGTCATTGTTGTCTGCATGTCAAAGTTGATGCCAAGCCTCCTGGCATACCTGGCCTGCCCCCACCTCTGATTCCACAGGCAGCCCTTCCCCCTGACCTGTGCTCTGAATGCCTCTCATGCTGAGATCTTAACCTGGGATTGCATTCAAGACTCTTCAAAGACGTAAGCCCCACATTTTTATAAGTGGGAGCAAAGGTCGTAGAGTCATAGGATTTAGTTTGAGGTCATCCACTTCATTTCCCATCTGGGCTGGGGTGGGCATTCTCTCCCTGGGGACCTCAGCTCCATCCCAGGCTGCTTGGGCCACTGCCGAGCAGCCTCTGAGTGCAAGGAACTTTCTCCTCTGATGGAGTTTGCCTCAGAGATGGGTGCTCGGGGGCAATGTAGAAGGAGCCAACCTCCCCTCCACAGGGGTCTTTCAAGTCACAGTAGCTACAGGTTGCTGTTATTGTCCCATCTTAAAAAAAAATCTTTCTTTCTTGATACCACCTTTCTCTCCATTTGTCCCTTTCTTTCACTATAAAATTTCTCAAAAGAGTTGCCTGTACCCACGGCCTCCAATTTCTTCCTCTCCGTTCTTTTCTAAACCCACTCGCATCCTGCTTGCTTCCCATTCCCGCCACGCCACTGAAATTGCCCTTGTCCAGGTCACCGCTGACCCAGTGGCCAGTGCTCTGGCCTCACCTTCTCGGCCTCAGCAGCCCGGGCAGAACTCCTCCTCCTTAGACCTGCCCCAGTGGCTTCCGCTCCCCGAGGGTTCGGCTGCCACTTGGCTGCCATCATGATCAGGTTCCTCTGCTAGCTCCTTCTCATCCTCCCGAGCTCAGCACAGGGCCTCACTCCCTGGACCTCTTCTCTTTTCCATCTAATTTCACTCCCTTGTTGTCTCATCTCGTTTCGTGGCTTTAAATACAACCTACTTGTTGAAGACTCTTAAATGTCTATGTCCAGCCTGGACCTCCCTTGACCTTCAGACTCACCTACCCAGTCACCTCTGGGGCATGTCCAGTTGGTGACCTCACAGGCACTCAGACCTGTCTTTCCAAAAGTCACGCTCCTGGTCCTCTCCACGGAACCTGCCGCCTTGCTTAACAGTGACTCCATTTTTCCAGTTGTTTTGGACGAGAAGCTGATAACCTGCATCTCATCAATCAGCAGATGCTTAGCTCTCCTTCCAAGCACATCCAGATTCTGACTCATCTGACCCGGGTCCAAGCCACCCTCATCTGTTTCTTTTTATCGCAATCAGCCTTCTAATTTGTCTCAGTTCCCTACAGAGACCAGAAGGGCCCAGTTAAAATGTCACGTCCCTCCTGTGCTCACACCCTCTCAGGCATCCTTGTCCCTCTCACAGTAAAAGCCAAAGCCAATGCGGGGGCCCAGGAGGTCCTCTCTCCCAGTACTCTCCCCGCGGTCACTGACCCCACCGTGCTGGCCTCCCTGCTGCTCCCTGTGAACACACCTGGTGCACGCTCCCCTCAGGGCCCTGCCTGGCACCAGCCCCCCAGTACCTCTAGGCTTCCTCACCTCCTCCAGGCTCCACGCAAACATCACCTTCCCGGGGAGCCTTTCCTGACCACCCTACCTGAAGTTGCATCTAGGGCATCCAACCATCCTGGTCAAGCCGGGCCTCGAGATGGGAGGTTTTCAGGGCTAACACCTGGAAAGTCCAGGGCAGACGGCATGACCCGTCCTTTGAAACTGCCTCCCCCTGCTCCCTGCATTGTTTTCCATGGTCCCTGCCATTATCTACCATGTCACATACTTTGCCTATTGCTCTTGTCCATGGTCCATCTCCCACACTGGCATACAAGCTCCCAAGGTGGGATTTACGTCTGCTTAGTTCACTGCTATGTCCCCAGGGCCTAGAATAGTGCGAGGCACAGAGCAGGCCCTCACGAAATGTTCGTTCAATGATTGCATGAAGTGTAGCTTCCTGGACACTGGCTGCCAGCACAATCATCACTTTTAAATTAACTTATATTTGATCCCTCTCCATCGCCCATAAGGATTTGAAAAGCAATAGCTTTAACATTTGTGATCTTGGTATGTACCAAGTAAGGTCTTGAGTGCTTTATCTTTACATTTAATCTTTACAGTGGCCCTGCTTCATTCTCATTTTGTAGATAAGGAAACTGAGGCACAGAGGAGACTGAATAACTTGCTTAAGGACACGGAGTGAGGTCACGGCTAAGTTCCATAACTTCAAAGCCCATGTGGCTAACCTGGAGTAGCTTATATTTTCAAAACATGTAAAAACCACGAGTTAAATTTTTAAAAATAGATTGCAAATGAGATCAGAAGAGGCTGTCCACAGACGTCGGGGCACCGGACTGAGTGTTCTGCCTTTATTGCTCCTTTACTTGTCAGGCCGGCTCTTGGAGCCTAGTATTCTTAGCTCCACTTTACAGCTGCATAAGCAGGGGCTTGGCATGGTAGGATAATGTGTCTTAAGGGCCCAGACTGAGAAAGGGGTGTCAGAATTGGCTCAACAGGGTCTGGGGCAAAACAAAAATGTGTGGTCCCTTGCTCCAAAATTCTTAAACTTTTGAAGATGGAAAAAGCAAAGCAATAAACCTTCTGAACGTGGGGACCCTGAGGTTTCACACTCAAATCTCCCTGCCTCCCAAGTCTGAACGCTGGCTCCTATTTCCAATTGTTAGCTCATATTTAGCTCTCTTGTTCTAACCTCTCGTGCTCCAACCCTCTGCCTCCTTTGAAGATTTTAATATCCTCAGGGTCTCATGTGATCCTGGGAGTTGGCCGTCAGGTGGCCTAGATGGAGAAAACAAGGTGGGTTTTCTATAGAATATCGTGTTACAGGCATCCTTTCAAAATCGACCAGGAGCTAAGAAAACTTGCAAAATTCCAGCCTGAGAGAAATGCTTCTGGGGTAAGTGGGAAACGCCAGCAGGTGCTTCTATGATGTCCTTGGTGCCTGTGTGTGTATATGCATGGTACGTGTGCATGGTAGGGGGAGGTAGGCAGCTTTGCAGCTGACGCAGCCTTTGTTCCTTATTTTTCTTGTGCTAGAGTGAAGCTGCTGCTCTGCCCTGGCTGGGATTTTGCAAATTGTGCCTAGGGTGGAAAGTGGCTGGAGCAGCTTTATGATTCAACCTTGAATCATAATGGCATTTATCCTCAGATACCGCCAAACAAACGTGGTCTTTCAGCAGCCCTTTGTCAGTTTACATTAGCCCGGATCTTGGGAAGCCCTCAGCTGTCCCCCTACCCCTTCTGCATCTCTCCAGTTTTCTGCTGGCTGTGGGATGGTTTGACGTGGTTTGGCCCTGTTGGGGGACAGTGACACTTCCTTCCTCTCTTCTCGTCAAAACCACTTGACTGAGTGCCAATTTCAGGCCCAGGCAAAGCTGCCTCCTCCTCCGAAGTTGCTTAGGAGGCAGCAAGAGGCTTCATTATTTCATTTAATATCTATGCAGCGAATTTAATGACAACACGGCTAATAGTGCTGGGAGGCACAATGCGTCCCTAATCAGCCCCTTTATTAATTAAGTGGTCCGTGTGGCTTGCGATGTGTGCTAAGACTCTGTGGTCCCTGACTGAGGCAGGGGCTGTGGGGAGCAGCTGGCCGAGGGTCATGGCAAACCCAGACCTGCTCAGCCTTCCCCGGAGCCCAGGGAAGAGTTGTTCATGACCTCAGGTTCCTATGGAAATTACATCCCTAAGGAGAGCAGCCTCCTTGTTAAAGTGAGCCCCAGGGAATCTGCCTGGAGCTCGGCCACGGCCGAATCCAGAGGCCTCCCCTGACCCGAAGGAAGAAGCCATGTCAGGGTGACCCACGGACCACACGGCGAGAGCGGATAGCGCTTGGGTTTGGCAAGCCAGGGAATGCTTTTCTCTTTCTTCTGCTGGCTACATTTTCTTCCCCTCTTCCCCCTCCTCCCCCCCCCCTTCCCTTCTACCTCCTCCGCTCTGCTCCTCTTCTTCCTTCTCCTCACCTCTGCCTCTCCTCTCTCCTTCTTCACCTCCTCCTCCTCCTCTAAGACCCTGGTTCTAAAGAAGACAGACTCCTGGACCAAGCCCCTTCCTTCTTCCCTCTTCCCTCTTCCCTCCTGCGCAAACACCCATCTCTACCACCAGGGGCGCTGCCCTCCACCTCTGCTTTAAGAAGACCCCAGTGTCTACAATTTTGGGGTACTGACATGCAAATTTAATTTGAATTCACTTTATTACAGCTCAAAAACATGCTAGTGAGCAATTTTTATGAGATACGGTGCTATGGTTTAAAATAAAACAAAGCCTGATGTATCAAGCTTTAGTCAGATTTTTATTTAAAAAAAATTCAAAGTATGATTTGGATTACTCCAGCCCATCCTCACCTCCCTATTTGCCTGCTTATTTCTGTCCCCCATTAACTCATTAATTCCCTTACCAAATACTTCTTAAGCATCTGTTATGAGCACCTCTTTTGTGCTGGGTACAGTGCTGGGTCCCGGGACCTAGCAAGCCGGTCCTCTCTTCAGGAATCTTGTGGCCTGGCGTGGAGCACAGGAATTCAAAGTGCTGTCACCACCATCTTGCTCCACTCCACGTACTTGCAAGGCCCTCGTACTAGTCCACTCACTGCTGACAACTTTGTGTAAAAGCAATTCATGCCATCCTTTCTCCCGGGATTGTGAAGTCATGGGGGGAGGAAGCAATTGTGTCTTATTGTTCTTGACTCCCACCTCCTTCTCAGGCCAGTGAAAGTGGCTGTCCTTGAGTTTATGACTCCCAAACCAGCACCCTGAAATGCCAAGGAAGTGAGGAATAGTACAGCTCAATGACTAAAAACCTGGGTTAGACTCTTGGCTCTGCCCCTCCGTGGCAGGCATGTGACCCTGGGCACAAACGGTGTCCCTCAGACTCAGTTTTTCTTATTTATAAAGGGAAGGCTCTGGATTTCTATCCCATGGGCTTACTGTGAGGGTTTAATAAACATGAAATGAAATGTTATGTGGGAGAAGCTTTAGCACGTCTAGAGATTAGTAAGGTGGGTCTCCGTTCCTGTTTGGAGAGGCAGATCTTAGGATTGTACGGAAGGGTTTCGGGCTCTATGACGTAAGACTTAGCAGAGAATACATTTGTCATCGAAAAAAGGGTGAAAGTGGCCGGCAGTGGAGTGGAGGGAGGGAGGTTGGGGTAGGGGTGAGGATGACATAATTTCCAGGAGGAAGGCCCGGCGTGTGACATAGCCAGGTGGGCTTGAGGGCTTGTAAGTAATTAGGTGGTGCTGGAGACAAGGCCGGGTGGCTGGTACTGGGAGGCAAGTCTGGAGAGAGAAAAGGGCTCCTGACTGCAAGGTCTCAGGAGACCTGCTAAGGAGCTGGCAATGGGGAGCCACTGGCGAGTTTTAAGCTTCCAAGGGATGTGAGAAAATACTCTGGCTTTTGATGGCTGCTGATAGCAAGGAGAGCAATCAGGAGATGACTGGAGTCATCTAGGTGAGAAATATTATGGTCTGAGGCAAGGCAAGGGCAGCAGGGATGAAGGGAAGGGAGTAGATCTGAGCTCTGTTAAGAAGGCATCCACAAGGCTCAGGAGCTGCAGGAATGTGGGGTTGAGGGAGAGGATACTGGTGTAGTAGGTGCTGTCAGTCCCACCCAGATCCCCTCTACGGGGCCATCCTCCAGCTGCCTGCTGGCAACGCCCTGCTGCACCCTTTCTTGGAGAATTGCCCTGGGCCGTGGGAGTCCCCTTGCTGGAAATGCCTGGGAGGACATGCACCCCCACCCGGGGAAGGCACAGCCAGTGCGTGTCAAACCGGGGTGCCATGCTCCTGAGCGTCCTGTGGGATCAGGCTGGAGTTAGAGCTCTGCTCAGCTCCTTCCCTAGCATTTTCTCCATGAATCACTTCCTATGTAAGGCTTAGGTAATGGGGAGACACTGATGTCCTTCTTCTATGTGGGGGATGAGAAAGGAGATGGCCCACCCCAGCCAAGTCTACAATGCTCCCAAAGGAAGTTATTTATTTCTCCCATATAATGTATTCTTTAGACTCATGGAACCTGGAAGAAGAAAGCACTATCTGGAGTATGTTTATACTTGTCTGTAGTCCTCTGACAAATGCTAATTGATGGTTTTATCTTTGGCTTTTTGAGCAGATGAAGGCATCCCCTATCGGTGCCCATCCTTTGTGATAGCAGTCCCTGGGCTGCAACGACGACAGCAGAACCTCTGATCAGATCCTGAGTTTGCCATTTGCTTGTTGTGTCACTTTGGATTAAGTTATTTGACCTCTCTGAAGCTTACTTTCACAATCTCTAAAATGGAGAAACAGTGGCATTTATCTCATGTGATAACCATGATGATTACATTAGCTCACACAGCCTGGCACTCTGTAAGTGCAAAAAATGGTCATCACAACCATGAATAGCATGATGTTCTGACAATGATGATGCCCATTTGTGACTTCACATTCCAGAGGCTTAGGTTTACCTCATCAAAGTCAGCAATGATCTCGTTCAGCAAACGCAGGCATTCTACTCCTTGGTTATTCATCTCAGTCTGAGAGTAAAAGTCCGCAAATCCTGGAATGGAGGCGAACATCACCCCAACAGCATCGTAGGACTGAGAATACAGCTCCTGGGCAGAGAGACACACAGAGGGAGCCAGATGCAGTCATCAGTGGTGAGAGTCTGCCAGTGACACTACCTGTGCATGCACACACCTGTACACCTGCCCAGGTGCCCACAGAGAGGTCAGAAAATGGAGCTTCTGATAGCATCACGTCACCATCATAATCACAGCATCATTGCCATGTGAACTGGATCCATGGAAAAGCTTAGCTGGGCCCAGAGTACCAACTGCCCGTTCTTTTTTCCCCTTTAATCAACCTGATGTCTTTCTTTTAATGTTTTGAAAAATATTGTTTTAAAAAAACACAAAAACACAGACTTCTTTCACTTCACTATGTGGTATGTTACTTTTCCCAGTTTGTTCAATGCTTTAAAGCTCAAGGATGCCTCTGCTTTCAATTGTACCTGGGTCTGAAGCATCATAGCCTTTGGCAAGCAGGCAGGAGATGCAACAAATATCAAAAGAGGAACAAGGCAGACTAAATGCAGGGTATATCTGTAAACATATTATATATTTGAAAATTACAATAGCAGTAAAAGTGATAAGGTTTACAGGTGAAATGAATCTATCTAGAACTGACCTACCACAAGTTTCTGAGCCTGGAGTGATATAATAAGTTATTATATATATTATGTATAAAAAGTTTTGTTTACATCAAGTGGAATTATGATTTCCCATTCTTTTGGCCTTGGCCAGCTTCCTTCTCTGCTCTGGTCAATGGCCAGTCCAAGCCCTCACATACTCTCCTCACCCTCCACTCCACTCATCTCAGCAGATGACCTTATCTCTTACTTCATTGAGAAAACTATGGTAAGTCGTGGTGACTTACCTTTGTCCCAGTACTTACACACTACTCTACATTCAAATTTATTTTTGTCTCCTTTGCTTCAACTCCAGATGATGGGTATTTCCTTCTCCTGAAGGTCAACACATCCACTTGAGCTCCTGACCTGCTTCGAACTTCTTCAGGAACTCACTCCAGTACTGATCTGTTTTTTCTCCTACGTTTTTCACCCCTTCTCCTCTACCTGCTCTTCCTCAGCCTCTAAGTGTCTCCTATGGTGAAAAGAACAATGTGCCCTGGAACCTGCAGCCCCTTTGGCTTTCAACCAGTCTTTCTTCATCTTGGCATCCAAACATCTCAAACTCGTCTTTTTCACTGCCTGTACCCAGCAGGTCAGCGTGCCAGTCATGTGGAACATTCAGTGCAAGTGTCAGTACATATCTTACTGGATCCTTGTGCAGACTGATCACTCCCAAGACCTTGATTCTCTTGACTTTCTATGCTTTAGTGACACTACCTTCCTTTGTTTTTCTTGTGCCTGGTACCTTCAAGGAAGCCTCTTATTCTTACCTGCCACCTTAAATATTGATGGTCACTATGAGTCTGTCCTTAATCCACGGCTTGGTTCAAATTGTACATCCTTACCTGGGCCATCTTGTTCACACTCAGCATTTCACTAGCATCCATGAACATTTTCTAAATTCCTATCTCCAGGTCAGTTCTCCTTCTTAGACTTCAACCTCATATCTCATCCTGGGTTACCCCCTCATGCCTCACATTCTAAATACTCCAAATCGAGTCCATTGTCTCTCCATCCAAATCTCTTCCTGCCCCTTCATTCTCTAACTCAGTTGGTGGCACCACCATTGCCAAATCATCAAAGCCAGAACCCTCAGAGTCATCCATTCTCGAGTCTTGTCCTCCCACAATGTCCACACTCAATAAATCATCAAGTCCTGTTATTTCTTTGCCTTCCCAACATTTTTTCTTCCCTGATGCCATAGCTATGGAGCAGGCTTTTGTCATCTTCTTCCTAGACCATTAATATGACAGCATCCTGCTGGTTTCCTGACTCCAGTCTTGTCCCACTCAAAGGTATCTTCCATGTGGCAGCCTGAGTGCTCTTTCAGAGACACAACATTGGCCACGCCTCTCCCATTCTTAAAACCCTCCAATGGCCCACCATTGCCTTCAGGATAAATCTCAAACAGTCCATGACATAAATTTATGCCCTTGGTCCTACTTACCCCTTCAGCTTCATTGCCTGCAATCCCTTTTGTTGAATGCTGTGCTACAGAAACATTGATGCATTTGAACTTCTTGGATACTGCAGCAGATGCTGTAGATGCCCTGCCTGTACTCTCTTCACCCAATGTCTTGCTCTCTGCACCTGCATTACTTTGCCTGAGGTTTTTCTCTCAGCACTAGAGGGTGCTCTGCCCAAGTGAGCAACAGGGACTGAAAATACCAGGAAATTAATGTCCCTCAGGAGCAACTCTCAACCAACGACTGATAGAAATTAGTAGAGTACCCAGGTCCTTCACCCCTTGGGTCAAATAACTTTTATGTATGCTTTCTACACCATTTCCCAGACTTCCCCAGTGGGATTAAGCTCCAGTTGCTAATGCATCATTTTGTGGCCATTTTCCCTGCCCTGTCTACTTCACATTCTCCTACCAGGGCTTCTTTGGATCTCGTCCCCATAAATGGCACCTGAATCCTTGTCTCCAGGCCTGCTGCTGGGAGAACCCAGTAAGACAACCTTCTGCTTCACAATAAGTGCTTTTATTTTTACTGCCTGTCCCTTGATGGGAAAGGTCCTTTCCTCACTGTAGCTGGCCTTAACCAGGCCAACTCTTGTTTTCTGCTGTCTTTAACTGCTTAGATACCATTGTCTTCCATAAACCTTCCAGGGCTTTCACATTGGCTCAGGCCACGGGGCTCAGGTCTCCAGCAGCATCCTGAGCTGTGGAAGAGAGAGGGTTCGAGGACTTCCAGGGCCTTCTCCACTCTGCACACATGGACATATCTCCTCTAACTCTCATGCCCTAGGTCTGAGAAAGAGGCTGTCACTATCCATGATCAGCAGGTCCCGAGCTTTAGGTGTGGAAGAATCTGAAATGCTGCCTTTCCCGGTCCTTGTTCAGAAGCACAGGCAGCTGGGAATTGGCTGGGGAGGGGGAGGGGGGTTCCGAATGCTGCCAAGGAGCAGAGCAATGGCAAATGGCTTTCCGAGATGGGCCCCTGTGCACAACGGCCTTGAACAATGCAGCGATGCCACAGAGAGCCTGACTTTCTGCTGGGCAGGGCTGAGAACCTGCATAAGTAACCTTCAGAACCAGAACCATGTCCTCTAAGAGGTTGTGATGTAGGGAGAAGGTTTCTGTTTTCTGTTACCTACATCTCTATTCTCTCCATAAAAATAAAGAAGAGAAAATCCTACATGAGTCCTCTGCAGCCATCCCATAATTACACAGTCCAATTCCCCTCCTTCCACTTCAGTTTATACCTCTTTAGTGACACAAATGCCTCCACGATGTAAAATGGTGGTCGCCAGGGGTTTCTTAATCACTTGTTTACTTAGATGTTCTAATGAATTCTAGCTCCTTCCACATTCTTTTCCTTAGCTTTATTTCTCATCCTTTGCCAACAGTTGGAATGTTCTGATTGCATAAGTAATCACACAATGAGAATAATATCAGCTGCATCTATTGAGCACTTACTCTGTGCCAGGTATAGTGTGGAACCCTGCATGTGCATCATCTCATTTAATGCTCACAAAAAATATATAATTAAGATCCTTAGTTTACCTATGGGGAAATCAAGGCATATAATTTACCCAAGACTCACAACTGTTAAGAGGTAGTGCTGGGATTCATAGCCAGACAGTTTGACTCCCGAGTCCATGCTCCTAGCCCCTACCCTAGACTACCTTCCTGGATAATGTAATGCTGCTCCCACCTCTCTGCTTCTGATAACAACAACAACAACAACAAAAATGATAAGAAGATAATGCTTAGGAATAAATGTCTTTGGCACTGGAAACCCGTTCTGGTAATGTCCCTCTTGAATGGAGGCAGCATCACAGTAGAAAAAGCACTGAACTGGAAGAAATACGACCTGAATTAGGTCTTGACCCTCTACTACTGGAGTACTAGTGGAGGCTGGAAGAGTGGGAATGGGGTGAGCTGAGACTCACCTCTCCTCTCTGTCAGGTTCTAAGTGATGGGGACTGCTAGCCAATTCAGGACCAAGTCCCCAGACAGGCTCTCAGGTAATGATGGGTGGACAACGTGGCTTGGATCTGAATCCAAAGTGGAACCCCTGCTCCTTCCCATGAGACAGCGTTGGACTGACCTAACATCCACCCAGGGATAAGCAGGGAACCTGGAGAATGGTGGGCCTCCATCTTCATGGGGGGCAGGAAAGGGGACCTGTACTATTGGGCTTGCCACATGGGAGGAGAAAGCTTATTCAACTCGGGCACTGCTGGTCCAGGAAGAAAGAAGACAGATGAGGTGCTCATGAGCTTTCAGCACAGCGGCCCCCCATGAATGGTCATGCCCCGATGACTCTGCCTCTCCCCAATCAGATGAGCCACTCCTGGGGGTAGCAGGGGGGAAGGGGTGGTGAAGGAGGTTGAAGCTACCTCCCTGGCACTTCCCTGTAAGGAAGATATCACAAGAAGTTCTTCCTCCTGGGAAGAGAGGACAGGACTGCCCTCACAGGTAGTGCCATGTGAGCGTGGGCCTCAGGCTCCTCAGCTGTAAAACAGAGTAACGATTCCTGCTCTGTGTTTGGCCCTGCTTGCACGTCGACGCTCTGCTCGACGTTGCCTCCTTTCTACTGAAAGCCGCAGCGCCTGCCAAGCAGCCCTCTCCTACAGCCATGCTTCTCATGGGCTCCAGTAGCCACTTTGACCCCTTGTCCTTCTAGACCTGGAGGATGTAACAGCTCCCACATTTTTTGACTCCAGGAGTCTTTATCTTCCTTTTCTTATCCCTGTTTCTTCAATCACGGACCCAAGAGGGAAGAGGTGACACATCCAAATGAAGATAATTCAAGAAGGGCTCTTTATAAAGGGGTTAATTAGAAAGATGGGGCAGATGCAGAGGAACCCTAGGAAATCCTCAGGAACCCAGGGCTGATGGCGGTAGAGCTGTCATTCCCCCTAGGCCCAAAAGGAATGAGAGGAGCCCAGAGGAGCTGAGTTGACATTGGAGGCAGCTCTGCAGTGGCTCTGAGAGGAGCAGTGACTTTCTTGGAGGGCACAGCTCGCCTCACTCTCCTCCTCCCTTCCTCTGGTGTCCTACCCAGTGCTACCCCTACCCCCACTGGCCACCCCCAGCTGGGTGCCTTAGGGTATGGGAGGCCATTGAGGCAGCCCAAGCAGCTCAGTCCCTGGGCGGGGCCCAGTGAGAAGGGGGTGAGGGAGCTGGAGGGGCACTGGCAAGCGCTCCAGCCCACCTGTCCTCACCTTTAGAGCTTGCCCCTACACTCAACTTGCTCCAATCAGCCCTTCTGAGTGTGCCATCTGTTTCTTGCTATTTTGGTCTCAAAGAAGAGAAAAACACTGTAAACTGGGGGAGGGACTGAAAAATATAGAAAAGCTATCATTGTTTTCTCGTCATTCTCCCTGGTTGCAAGCATAGGTTTGGGCGTTGCAGTGGATTTTGAGCATAAGCACATTCCCTGCCCTCCACCCCTACTCCCTACCAGATGCCTGCGTGAAAGCCTGGTCCTTTTCCTGCCCAGGCCTGCCTGATTCCAAGATTTGTTTTTCTTACACCAGGTGAAGCCACCTTCCTGCAGGGGAGGAAAAAACTCCTGGGACCTGTTGCCCTTATTAGTGTCCTTTCATGCCATTTGGGTGTTTGCTCAAATGCCCCCTCTTCAGAGAGGCCTTCTATGACTCTCCAATAGAAATGCCACCCTGGTCACACACTCTATTCCCTTATTCTGCTTCTTTTACTCCCACAGAGCTCTGGCTACCTGGCACTATGTTATATATTTGTTATTTGTTTTACTGTCTGTCTTCCCATGAAAATATAAGCTCTTCACAACAGCAAGGACTTTGTTTTTTTCACTGTTTTATCCCCGATATTTAGAATAACACATGGCACATGGTTGGCCCTCAATAAATAGTTGCTGAACGAATGGGTGAAAGAATGAATGAAGGTAGGGCTGTCACTGGGAAGAGGTAAAGAAGATAGTGATGATGACTCAAGCTTACTGAAAATACTAAGAGCTAACAACCCCGTGCGCTTATATGCACCAAGCACCCTTTCAGCACTTTGTGCTTAATGATTCATGTAAAGGTCATAACAATCAGATTAAGTTGGGAGGTGTTGTTAGCCTCCTTTTGTAGGTAAGGACACTAGGTCCAGAAAGGTTTGTCACCCTCTCATAGCCACAGAGCTAGTGAGAGACGGAGCCAGGATTGAACCCGGAGCATTGGGCTTTTGAACACTCTGTGGCCTTTCTTTTTTTTTCTTTTTTTTTTTTTTTTAGCCTGAAAAAGCTATAAGAGCTTCTAATTTTTATTTATTTATTTATTTACATTTATTTATTTTTTTAAATATACTTAGATTACATAAATGCTACATAAAAAATATAGGGGATTCCCATATGCCCTGCTCCCTCTCCCTCCCACACTTTCCCACATTAACAACTTCCTTCATTAGTGTGGTACATTTATTACAATTGATGAGCACGTATTGGAGCAATTCTGAGCAACACTCTTAAAGGAAGATAACTGCAAGCTGCCTTTCATCTAGACAGGGAAAATGATCATGAGTTTTGCTTAAAACAATATTGTAAAATGTTTCCCTTAGACAATGAAGGACTTCTTTGGGGCTTTGGGAGTAAAGCTGGGGTTCATGTCACAGGACTGAAGCAGTATAATGTAAATGACAAAAGTGGACTAATTCTATATGCTGCTGGGAGTAGGGCACGTAATAATTCATGGAAGTTGAAGGAGTGAGAGGATGGTTTTTTATAAGGCACCTAACAATCATAGCCATCTAAGGATGACATGGCTTGAGTTGCCTTTTATAGTAACTGTTTAAACATTATTTTTTCAGTGTACATGGTCATTGTATATTCGGTTGTACAGATTGTACCCTTTTCAGGGAGTGTGACCAAAGGGGGTTGCTCTATTGACCCAGCTAGGTACCCTGGCTTAGAACAATGCCTCCTCTGTGGCCTTTCTATCCCGAACCTGTCTGTGCCAGGCTGCATTAGACATTTAATGTGTTTTTACGCAGTTTGGATCTCACTCCAACCCACCGTCGTCGTTATAATTCCCCCACTAATCAGATGAGGAAATGGACTCAGAGAGGGTAGGTAATCTATGGTAGGCCCACAGCCAGTTAGTGGCAGAGGTGGAATTTATGTTTCTGTTAGAGACTCATTGACCGAGACAGGCTGCCCTTGTCAGTGTCCTTTCAACAGCTCTCTCTAGACCTCGATGAGCAAGCTGGTTTCCAGGGACTCAGCGATAGCCTGCTTGACAGTATGACCCAGCCTGGCCATGGACTCCCAGCTGGCCTTACCTGCAAGAAATTCTCTGCCCAGGGGTGGTGAGCTCCATTCTAAGCCAGAAGCCTGGCAGAATAGCAGGAGCTGCCAGCACCTCCTGTGGGTGATACAGCCTGAACAGGAGGCTTCCAGGGGACGAGGTTCTGTCCACCTCCCTGTGTGGACGGTTTGAGTCATCAGCTTGTCACTGTCTGCCCTGATCCCCCATCCCGCACCCATGCACTTACAGCAAAGTGGAGGAGAAAGGACACTGTGGCTTTGGAGTTAGACATATTTAGGCTTGAATTTGAGCTCACTACTCACTACCTTTGTGACCTTGGGTAAGTTACTTTACTTTTATGAGCTTCAGTTTCTTCATCTATGAAACAGGACAATTATTCTTACCTCTTTATTGCTCACAGAAGAAAATCCAAGCTTCTTCAATGATCTTCATGACTATTCCCTTTGCACCTATGATACCTCAGCTCTGACCTCTGACATTTACCTTCAAATACTAGGGTACTGTGGTCATCCCCTTCCTTCTTCTAAGCAAACACCCTGCAGTATCACACCTCTGTGCCTTTGCTCAGGAGAGTCTGTCTATCTGAAACACTGTCCCTCCACTTCACTGTCTGATTAGCATCTGTTAGCAACTAACAGAGCCATTTTATGGTTCAGAGAGGTTAACCAACTTGCCCAAAGTCACACAGCTGGTAAGGGGCAGAGCTGGGATTAGAGCACAGCTCTCTCTGGCTCAATAGCTTCAGCTTTTCCCACTAGGTTACATGGCCTCCCTTGGAGGGCCTTAAGAAGAGTTAGAATTTGGGAGAAGGGAAGAGACAGAAGCTGAGCTTGCAGCAATGATGCCGGTGGTGGCTCTGAGCACAGCCCTGGCTGCTGTGGCCTGGGATACAAGAGTGGGTTCCACATAAGGAGTCACCCTGCTTTGCCAGCCAGAGGTTGGGCCGTCTGTTGCTCTCTGAGGACAGCCTATGGCGGAGAGTGAGGTCCATGGTTGGCTGGAGGCTGAAAGGATGAGACAGCCAAACAGGAAACTGCCAAGGCCTCCATCTGTCCAGCTGTTTTAGTTGGGGGGGAAGGGAGTGCAGAGATCTGGACACAAACAAGTCAGCGGAGTTGCTGTGTGCTCAGTAGCACTCAGTAGCAACTCTGGGTCAGCTGGCGGTCAGCCATGATGGCCAGTGGCATGTCCAGGCCCAGCAGCCGGCATGGCCCCACCAGGGATACCGTCTGTGGGGCAGGTCCCGGAGAGGAGGAACAGCGAGCTCCGCTGTGGCCCGTGGAGGCTGGGCCTGTATTCCCAGATGCCCCCAGTCAGATTTCCAGAGGCCTGGGTCACAGTCCAGAGTTGTAGCAAGAGGAGGAGCTAAAAATGCTTTGCCTTTCCCAGTAACAGGGCATGGAATTGGGAGTCCTCGAAGGCCACAGTAGCCCTGCCCCTGGCCCCTGCCACCCCTGCACACATTGCAACACATCCTGGCACCCCTGCCCCCCCCCACCTCTCTGTTTCTCACACACGAAATTCTTCCACACATACCTTCATGTTTATATACACACATCCCAATTCTGCCAAATGCCTGGACATAAGCCAGGCCACACAGATACCTCACAACGAGTCTTCTCACACCCAAGTCTTGTAATACAGACACAACCATCAAGTGCACACACACATACTTTTACGCCTCCACTCATATATGCACAAACACACACAGACACACACGGCTCACAGATACACTCATACACACTCATGCACTCTTATGCACTCACACAGACACACTCGTACACACTCATGCACACACACTCTAGTCCTGCTGAACTCCCAGGGCCTGGCAGACAGCAGCACGGTAAGGGAGGGGCAGTGTGGCCCAGAAGGAAGAAACCCCAGGGACCGATTCCAAAGAGAGCTCGGGTTAAGGGAAAGGCAGGGCACTAACCTATCGGAGCCCCAGTTTCCTCATCGACAGAACTCTCTTCTCAAGGCTGTGAGAATGGGAGATGATCTTCATCAAGTGCCTCTCTTAACATATGGCAATATAGTAGGCGTCCAGTAAATGGTATTTCATAATAATGAGAAAATTCTCAAGGCAGTGCAAAACTTTTCTGGGTTTAATCCTAGTTGAGTGTCAACTGTGTAAGTATTTATAAAGCCCCAATAAGCCTGACAAGACAGTTTTCTGGAAATGTCTTATACATATGATTAAGGCCAAACCTGACATTTCTTTTGCTCAGTGGTGTCTGGTCTGGATGACAGTTGACGACGTGGAGTCCCTGTGTCTCTGGCTGGTGGCATGCTTTCCAGGATGAGAGAGGATTTTTTTAATCTTCCCCTGGTCCATAAAGCCTCCTTGATTCTGTATCTTGATTAGGAAGTACTTTTCCTTTCATCTCTCATGGCCTCGGCCGCCTCCTTGGCAAGGAGCTGGTGCTCTGTATTTGGATGCTTCACTCATCCTCACAGGCCACTGATCAGGCACACCAGGCCCTGAGAGTCAGACCAAGCCCTGGGGGCGTACACAGTCTCATGGGGCGCTGTCCTCAGAAGCCTCCTCCTCGCCCAAAGATGCCCCCTGTGGCTCTCGCCCCTGGTCCTCGGGCTGCTTCCTGGAGCCTCGCCGAGCGAGGCCATCCCTCTCACGAGATAACCTTTCAGGCATTTAAGGCCCCGTTCAGAGCCCTCTTGAGTGACCTCTTTCTAGGTGGTAAGAGGGTGAGCCAAATGTTTTCTTTTCTTTCCTCACCCTCCACATCCGTTCCTAAACGCACCTCAAATCTGTCCACTTGCTGCATCTCCACAGCCACCATCCTCGGCCTCGTTGCCAGCGCCTCCCCTTGGCCATTTTTGAGGCTCCTAACTGGCTTCCATTCTCGTGGCCCTCTCAGCCACTCTCTACCAGAAGCCAACCAGATGTGGCCGCGCTTAAAACTTTCCAAAGGTTCCCGCTGCACTTAAAAGCAAATTTCCCTCGGCCTCTTCGGACCTCCCCTCACCCCCAGCCCCCTGTTCCATGGGCGCAGCTCACTCTGGCCAGGGCCCGGGCAGGCCATGCCCTGCCTCCCTACACTCCCGTGGATTGACTGGCTCCTTCCCATCCTTTGGGGCGACATGCCCATCTCTGAGGGGCTCCCCCGACCACATTTTCCCTTTCAGGTCATTGCAAGGTCACTGTCTGGTGCATGATCTGTGCACGCCCATCAGAGCCCGAATCCCAGACTGACATGTCCTCGTTTGCTTCTGTCCCAGGGCCTTGTATAATGCCTGCTGCATAGTCTGTGCTCTATAAATATTTGTGGAATGTTTGTTGTGACTAAGATCCCTGGAAGGATTCGTTGGCTTCACTCAGACAAAGCTGCCCTTTAGTGGCCAAAGCCTGAGGCCTTGCACTTGGCCAGACCGCCACTCTCAAGCCAGACATACACAACTTGGTGTCCTCCAATGCTGACCCCCCGCCACTGATGACATGAAGCTCCAGGCCCGCTAGGACACATGGGTCCCATGGCACCCTGCCCCGTAGCTGCGTCTCCCATCACGCCCAGCTTCCCCGCTGCGCTCTGCCCACACTGTACTGCCTGCTCACACCACATTTCCTCTTGTCTCTGCATTTCAGCACCCCCGTTCCCTTTGCTTGGAATGCTTTTCCCTATCTCGTCTGCACTCAATCAGTATTATACTGGGAATAGTTGAGCAGAGAGTTAACTCCGCATTCATCAGACCTAGCTCACCTAGAACCCCTCTAAGGTTTCCTTGATCTCTTTACCTCCAATCCCAGTGGAGGAATTGCTCCATTTCCTCTTGGCTTCATCTGTGAAGGGGATAAAGTTCCTTGGTGGCCTTTCTGGATACTACAAGAATTAAATGAGCTAATGTATATAAAGCGATGGGCACAGAGTGAGCATTCGTGGAAATGGAAGTGCCTTCCCCTTCCACGGGACAGCAGCTCCACTGCCAACAAAAACTTCAGGGAAGGAGATGTGATTAGCTGACGGTCTTCCCAGGTTCTCATTGGCTCTGCCAATATCAAGTCCAATTCTGGAGGCTCTCGGAACATTATTGTGGCCTGGCAAGGAGCCATGTGATGACAGCTACTCAACGCCCTTCCCACCTACGCGCTTCCTTCTACCTACCTGGGTGGGTGGCACTGCTCGCTCCCTATCTCTGCCCCCCTCCTCCTCCCTCACCTTCACTCAGGCAGCCTTGCCCGCAGGGCTCCCCCTTCCTGGGGTTTCCCTGAGGATTCCATTTGAGCCTCCAACTAACAACTGTGTGATTCTGGACAAATTACTGAATCTCTCTCAGTCTCATTTAACTCATCTATAAAATGGGTAAATTCTACATAAGCTGGATTAGCTAACACAATATAGTCAAAGCCATGGAATAGGCAGGCTGGAATTGTTAGCTCCCTTTCCCATTCTCCTCCTCCCATCAGAGCTCCTCTATCCCTACCTACAACTGATGGTAAATTTTTCTAGGCACAGCTCTGTCTTCTCATTCACTGTGGTGCCCAGGACAGTGCCTGAGACACAGGAGATGTGAAATCACTTGGACTTTCTTGGAGTGCTTAGAACTAAGCAAACATCAGAGAATGAAGAAATGAAAGTTGCAGCAGGACTAACTTCAGGTATAATATAATAAGTAAAACATGAGTAAAAGAGTATTCTAAGCTTCTAAGCAACTGCTACTTGCTTGGCCAAATACTGAGAGTAAGCTTCTAAGCAATATTACCTGCTATACAATATACTAAGAATATATATATGGTAGATGAGAGATATCTGCATACACAGATACATATTCATATATAAGCACACGCACACCCACATATATAAAACATTGAAGTTGCAATTCAGTTCTGCAATGGAGGTCTTATCATACCCATTTTATGATGAGGCACTGGGGCTTTTTGGACGAATGTCACAGTGGTTGGCAGTGGCAGATGCGGTCTCCATTCCCATGCATTTTGCATGAGGACAGTCGAACCCTCCCAGAGTGTGGGGATCAACACGCCCCACTGTCTACCTCCCGCTGCCACCCTTCCCGCTGGCCAGACAGGCCTGGCTCACCTCGTTGTCTCGGTCTTTCTCCAGGAAGTGGCGGGCCACGTGGCTGGGCAGGATGTTCCGCAGCATGTTCTCGTTGTGTTCCCTCAGCTCCCGCATCTCGTTGATCTCCTCTTTGGCCTGCACCCGCCACAGGAAGTCCAGACGGGCTGTGTACTCCAGCTGCAGTTCAGATGAGAGAGAGAAGAAACAGGGCGTCTGGGCAGGTGGGAAAAGCTTCTCTGGAACCCTTCCCAAATGAAAGAGTCGGATCTGAGCATTTTAGGAGACATTTCGCCCGGAGCCACGCAATCAGCCAATGATTTAGATTTCACAAGGTTCTGAACCCCTCTCTTTCCTGGCATTCTGGAACACGTGATGATCTGACAATGTCTGTGCCCTCTACTAGACAGTAGGTGCTATGAGTCAGGGGTCCGGTCGCTTGCTTAATTCCATCCTCGCCAGGTACCAGCATGCCTGGCACAAGGCAATTGCTCAGTCCGTAATTGTTGACTCAACAAATAAAGTCACAATATTAAAGCCAGTTACAAATGATATGGTGCTTAATATGTGCAGAAGTTGTCCTAAGCAGTATACACACATTAACTCCTTTAAGCTACATAGCAACCCTAACAGGAAGTTATTATTATCAATCTTCACTTACAGATGAAAAAATCAAAGCCAACATGCTTAAGGAACTTGACCAAGGTCACACATCTAGTTAGTGGTGAAGCCAGGACTTGACTGTAGAGCCTGAGCTCTTAACCACTAGGGAGTGATGGGGAAAAGAACGAGCCCGTAATGCACAAGTCATGGCTTTAGCTGTCCGGCAGGTATGGCTTAAAGTCCTAGTCCCCCATTTAAAGACTGTGTCCCTGGACAAGTGACTTCATGTCAATGTCCTCATCCCTAACACCGGGATGAAGGCCAGCTAGCTCACAGGACAGAACTGGCATCATCAGGGACATACGGCTAAAGCACCTGGCTCAGCACACCTTAGTTCCCCTTGTCCTACCTTCTCTTTTCATTTTGGAAGTTGGATAGTTTCCATTCTAAAGAATCTCATAAGCCATTCTCACCCTAACTTTAGCAGTGTCATTATTTTAATGTCTTTAACTGTTAAAACGAACAATATGCTGTACTATTAAACATGTGTTTAGTTGTCCTGAATTCGAGTACTTAAAACATTCAACTCCTTTCTTTTCTTTTTCTTATTTTAAAGTCTCAGTGGAAATCAAAAAAAGACATAGGCATGGGTTACTCATTTCAGCACAATTTGTAATAGCAAAAGCTGGAGACAATCCAAAATGTTCATTCCATTGATTGAGTCAACCATAGAACACAATGGAACATGATATAGCTATAAAAAGTAATGAAGGATATCTGTATCTACTGTGATGGACTGATATCCAAGGGGGAAGAAGTATACATAGTATGCCGTCATTTATTTAAGAAAGGGATATATATACACATATATATGTGTAAAAATAGGGACAATCGCTTATCATATGTCTAATTCAAGAGACTATTCCATGAATTAAGTGGCATGATACATATAAAAGCATTCTAAAATATCTAAAACAAAGATTTATATAGGTATACTGTAATTTAAGACATTGTGGATAAACTCAAGTCAAAGCTGGATTTTTTTTTTTCCATTCCAGTTTCAAATTGAGGTTTGATGTGTCAAGTTACACGATAATAGTTTCTTATTCACAAGAAACTATTTCCAAATGAAATGCATTTACTTCCCTTAAAAAATGCGTGCTTGGTTGAATCAGGAGATACTTTAAAAATGTCTCTCCTTTTGAAGTGCCTTCATCTAATTACATTCAACTCAGAAATATGATTAGGGAAATTTGGAAGGCTGGAGTTGATTTATGCAAGAAATGTCTAGTTACAAGACAAGAATAAATTTCTCCTTTTGGCCCAGGTGACTGCAGGTAACTGCCTCTAAGGCATGTCTGTATACAGCTGATCTAGTCCAAGTACAGCCCTGTTTATTGACAGAGTCCCTTTAAGGCAGACAGCATATACTATTAAACCTCACAGAAGGAAAGCGTTCCTCTACAGTTTACTAAGGACCTACTGCATCTACTATGTGCTAGGAGCTGGGGATATAAAAATGAGTGAAACTCAGGCCCTGCCTTTGCTTTTAATAGTCTGATTAGCACAGACATGAAGAGAAGAGCAAAACATATGGGAAGGCATGGATGTTGATTTTTAAGAGTAAAAATTCTCATAGCATTTGCTCAAGAAATGTCAACTGAATTGGAAGCACACCCTTTTTCCTGATTCTTACTAAACTATCAGAACTGGCTACATTCAAAGATTACCAAGGAAACTAATATATATTGTTCATATAGTTTGCGCCAAGCACTTCACGTAATGATGGCTGATACTTACTGCTTCTTGCCTCGGACCTAACACTGTTCTAAGCACCTCACGTGGATTGGAGTGCATTTAAAATCTTCACAACTCAACAAGGCAGGCACTTTCTTACCTCTGTGTCACAGGTGGGGAAATGGAAGCACAATAAGATGAAGCCAATTGCCCAAGGTCTCACAGCAGAGGCTGGCTTTGAACCCAGGGCATTTTGAATCCAAGCTGTGACTCTTAAACAGTCCCCCTCCCCCATTGCCCATATAGGACCTCACCCAGCCGTTCTCCAACCCTCTACAGGTAACTATTGTTCTTACCATTCAACAGATAAAGAAATTGCAGCTCTGGCAATTTAAATCTCTCAAGGTCAGGCATTGACTAAGGGACATAGCTGGAATTCAAATGGAAGACTATTTGGTTTCCAGGCTTGGATTTTTCCTTCTAAGCCACACAACTCACGGTGCCTGTCTATATTAGACCCGGAAGCAAGTGTCTGGAGACACGGCCTCATTAATCTCTGCTCCTGTGCACAGGTGTGGCTTTCTGTGCTAAAAATAGAGACGACGAGGCAAAGCCCAGGGCTGCCGGTGAATCAGGCATGGGTGGGAGGCCCCCCTGGCTGTTCGGCCCCCTGTCCAACGTTCAGAACGTTTATTCACCTGCCTCGGAGGAGGAAGTGTTTGGCATATCGCTTCTACATATGTGCAAGATGAAATCTCCCAACTATTAAGTTACATAACCGCCTCCGTCACCCTGGAGATGGATAATCACACATGCTCCCACCGGGATGCTTCTGCGTTAGAGGGATCGACAGGCATTATTCAACCTTTAATAAAAATAGGGGCCTCTGAGTCACAAAGGGAAACCAGTGGAAGCAGGTAGCAAGCCCAGGAGTGAGCAGGCTCGACCTGGGATGAACAGGGCCCTGGCAGATGCTTTGGAGAGAAGACAGCTGAAGTGATGCAATCCTGCAGAAAGGCCCCTTTAACGCTGGGATGCAGGGGCACGTGTGGAAAGAGAGTGGACTCAGGAGGCAGGAGGTGGAGGATTTAGATTCCCGTTTCCATCTGACTTTTCTTTGTGACCTCAGGTGACTTGAGTCTCCATTCCCGTCCTGGGACGAGGTGGATAGTGGTACCTGCCCTCACAGGCTTGTTTTCAAAGTAAATTATTCATAGCTAACACATTTTTGAGCACTTACTTCATATGTAAGCCATTGCGATAAGTATATTACAATTATATTCTCATAATACTCATAACAACCCTATGAAGGAGGACCAATTATTACCATACTTATTTTATAGGTGAGAAAACGGAGGCTCAGCAAGGTAAGTAAATTGCTGAAGGTCACTTATCTGTTAAGTGTCAGTTTTGGGATTTGAACACGATCTGCTTGACTCCAAAGCCTATACTTGTAACTGCTATAGTTATGGGATGTAATGTCAAAGCCCTTTGCAAGTTATAAATAAAAGGGGAAAATATCAGGTATCACTTAAGCACAGTAGCTCGGACCCGCTCTATACACTTACATACTCTCGCTTGACACACAATCCTAACCGGATTAGGTTAACTGCTTTCCCAGGACAAACGGAGAACAGAATAAATAGAATTAAGATGTAAGAAGAATGCCTTTCCAGGAAGGGAGCACAGACAGGGCACAACATAATTCCTGTAGGTGACAGAGGAGACAGAAACATCCTTGTTATGGTGGAATGAGGACCCTCAACTTGAACTTGTTCTCTCTTAGTTGTCTCTGGAGAGGTCTCACCTACCAGTCCTCAAAAGGGCTGCCACTTGCATGGCAGACTAAGGAGTTCTCCTTTGCAACGGGAAGCCATCAAGATGTAGAAGACATGACCCCAACACTCCAAGATGGCCAGAAGACCTACCCAAGGAATTCTGGAAATGGCCAGACTTTGACATTTGGCTTGTTTCATCATCACTTCAGCAAAAACTAAAAAACAAGTCAAATTCATACTCCTGGATTGAGTACCCTGGGTTGTTTTGTTGCTATGCTGACAACTTGTCTTTCTTCAGTCTAATGAAGCAGGAAGAGTGGGTTTTGGAAACAGAGCTGAGTTGGAATTCTAGTTCTTCCACTTACTGGCTCAGTAGCTTTAGTTTCTTCATCTGTTAACAGGGATAATAATAATTATCATTCAGGGTTGTTGAAGGATTACATTAGATAATATAAGTGCCAGGTACATATAGGGAGTCAATAAATGCTAACTCTTTCCTCCTTCCCTTTTCTTGCCAAGTTTTTATATTACCTGTTTTTCACTGGACTACATTTCACCACCCCCTTTATTACAAATAACTTTATATTATAAAGTTCATATTTTATAATATATGAAAACGTTGGGGTGTTTTGGCTGTTTCCTCCCTGGTTTCCCAGGGCTTGTTACCTCCTCGTTTCCATGGTGATTTCCCGGCGACATGCTTCTATTTCTGCTCTGACTGATGGCCTTCTTGTTTTGAGTTTCTTCTTTTCTGGTTACTTTTTGGAATTGCACTGATCTGGAGCAGAGCAGTGAAGCTGGCAGGGATAGGTTTCTACCAAGGAGTGAAAATCTCCCCAGGTGATAAACTCTACCACACTAGGGGTCTGAATCCACCTGGAGAAATCCTTTTGCTCTCTGAGTGCAAGCATTAGCTCATGGGTGAAGTCTGGCATGATGTTCCCAAGTGGAATTATTTCCTGCCTTCTGACTCCTGAAGGCCTTGGTGAGTCTGCTCCACCCATTGCATTTCCTCCATTGTATTCTTTAGGTGCCACTCTTCTCCAAGATACTCGAGTCCTTGGGGTTTTGTACAGTGCTGCCCACAGTGCCCAGTCTGGGTTCTGGCAAAGAGTAAGTGCTCGCAGTGAAGCAGACTCACATGGTAGGCACTTTATCTAATTACAACAATCAACAATGAAGTACTTCCTATATATACGAAGGCAGTGCACAAAATACCAAGCACAATAATCTCAAATAGTTCCACACAACAGTCCTATGTAGGAATTATACCTTTATTTCAGAGAGGAGGAAATGGAGACTCAGGGAGATAAATAACTTGCCCACTGCCACATACTCTTGTAAAGCAGAGCTGGGATTGGAGTCCTGGCTTGGCTGATTCTAAACCTGAAGGTTTACCTAGTAGCAAACAACAGCTATAGTGATCATTTTATCTAGGCAACAAATGGCGGGGTATCCCAGTTTGCCTCAGGCAGAAAATGAAAGCCTTAAGCTTTTATTTTTTCATTTCATTTTTTAAGGACAATGGTTCCTTTGAAACAGATGAACCTAAAGGGCTCTAAAACCACATTGCTTACAAAGTCATCTTCTCTGGCTTAGGTTTTCATCTTTTTTAGGCCTCTTTTAGGAATTGCTTCATTAAGAATCACAACCTGCTGCCGGTAGCCAATGGTCATTGGCCGTCAAGAACAGTGGAGGCCTTGCGGCCAGTTTTATGGCACTAGGAAAGGCTGGGGACCGAGGGTAGCCAGAGCAAGGCGACGGGTTACCTGCTGTCCGTGGTAGAACACAGCGAGGAGGAACATGGCCGTCAGCAGCAGCGACGCCTCCTTGGTCCCCAGGAAATCTCTGTAGGAAGAAGAAAGGCAAAATGGCGGTGTGGTTACTACCAACCATGCAGGAACATCAAGGAGCTTCACTAGGAAAGGGAGCTTCAGGAAGGAGAGGGAGAAAAAGAAAGAAACAACTGTTTACTGAGCAGCCACCAGGTGACAGCGGCTGCTCTGAGGGTTCTCACACAGGCTCTTTCAGAAATCAGTTGAGCCCAAGAGAGTGAGGTCACGCAGGTCAGACCTGGTGAAAAGGAATCTAGAATCTAGACAAGGCGTCCCTACTACTAGTCATGCCATCTAGAACTTTATCCAGATTTCTAAGAGCTTTTATACTTTTCCACCACAAAAATCCATGGGAGGCCAAGGATCGCCTCCTTTTTTTTTTTTTTAAATCGATGTTCTCCTATTTAAAGACACGTATGTAGTGCTTGATGTGTGGCAGGCTCTAAGAGTTTTCACGAATATTAACTCTTAATCCTCATATCAATGTAATGAGGTGGACATGACTGTTACCCCCACTTTCCAGGTGGGGATAATAAGGGGTTCTTGTCTCCATTTTATACCTGAGAAAACAGATGTGCTGAAAGGCTATGTGACTTGTCTAAGGCCACGGTCAGTGGTGGCAGAAGCTGGACCTGAAGCCTGGTCTCCCCGGTTTTGAAATCTTTATGCACTGCCTTATTGAGAGCACAGGTTGGAGATGATACAAACTGCTGATCAAAGACCGGTTCTGGCATTTCCTGGCCTATGTTCATGGGAAAGACAACCTCATTAGCCTCAGTTTCCTCATCTGTGAAATGAAGTCAGTAAGACTTGCTTCAAAGGGTTAATGGTAAATGGCTTTTTTTTAGTGGTTGTTAGAGGATTTGGCACATGGTAAATTCTCTGTAAATGGAAATACCTCTAAGTCTCAATTTGCTCACCTGTGACTAACTGCAGCAGGATTTACCTCCATAATTATGGGGATTAAATGAGCATATCGGGGTGACATGCTTGGCACGACGCTTGGCCCCGAATCTTGCTCATGGTGGTGCTCGACCACTCTTGCAAATGGTCTGGTTTGCAGGGGAGATGGCCCGTGCTCAGCTCCTCGTGAATATGTCCCACACACCGACTCTGCCTGGCACTCCTGGTATCCTTTTCTTTGTACTGCAGGAGGCTTTTTTCAGCCCAACAATTTATCATTTGGAACACATATTCCAGAGAAAACATAAAGATCTTTTGAATCATTTCAGAAGTGTTGGTTGGCCAAAAATAAATAGGGAGATGACTAGACCAAACCCAGAAGAAAAAGAAAACATGATGAACCAGTTTTGAGTCTTTAGGCTGTATTTCAGATAGGAAAAAAATGGCATGCGGTAATGTGCATAGGGTGTCAGCCAGGCTGAGAAACATCTCCTGGGAATTGTGATATGACTTTAGAGAGAATTTGTTTTTCTGGTAGCATCTATGATTCTCTGAAGAACTTCCAAAGAGAGCCATGTGGCTGAAATCAGTGCATCGTTATAACACCCTGCTTGATATTGGGTGGCAAGGGCTTAAAACCAAGGGCAGCTTGAACTGATTTATCTGAATTAATAAAATTAATAAAATACTACCATTCCCCTGTTACTAGAAAAGAACCTATTTAAGTGAAAACACATGTAGAATAATGTAAATCTCAGGGCTTAAGATCGTGTCATCTGGTATCTCATAAAAATTAGTATGTCATTTGAATGCTACTCATCATAGACATATTTAGGCTAATCACAAGGAATTTGGAAAGTCATAAAAACTTCACAAACAAGAAAATAAAATTTGTCCTCAAGCCTACCATGCAGAGAAAACAATGTTTAAATTTTGAACTCAACTAAATGCCATTTTTCTAAGCCTTTTTCACCTATGCAACAATGTTTACAAATTTAGGATCATGTGGTTCATTGCTTTTGTAACCTACTTTTGCAGTTAGTGATATATTATGAAAACAATACCATGTGATTAGATATTCTAGAACATGAATTGTAGTGGCTCCATGCTATTCTGTTCTATGTGTGCCATACGGAATAGGCTAACTCTTGCCAGTCTTTTGTTTTATAGTAGAGCCCCCAGGCCCAGACAGGAGAATTTTGTGTCCAGGGTCACACAACTGATTTGTGCCAGAGCATGGATGAGTGCTCTCATCACAGGCACCAAGTTCTGAGTTTTAGCCATTGCACATCCCAAACCCGAATTTTTAGTTTAGCTCATTTCTCCCATGAAATGCATAATAAGCCAGCCAGTTTGAATTCATCTATCTTTTATTCTGTTGCCATACTAATGATTGCCATTTAAGTGCTTATTTCATACCAGACATATAATAACCACTTTATATACGTCTCCAGTTTTAATTCTCTTATCAGCAATTAAGATAACATTATCCCTATTCTACCAAAGAGGAAACTGACACTCAGATGTTAAATAACTTGTTCCAGTTGGCAGAGTTAATGAACGGCGAAGCCTGGCTGTCAATGAAGATTTCAGTGATGCTTTTCATTAGCTGCAATTCCCTCCTAAATGCACCTACTGATGATTGCTTTTCCCTAAGCAGTTTGAGGGTTAAAATGATGCCTTCTCCATCTGTGAATCTGCAGTGCCCAGCAAAAGCCTGTAGAAAGGGGATACTGTATAAAGAATGGATGGACGAAGGTCACATGATGTTGGACAAATCCTACTTGGCTTGGACCTTACATGTGGTTTAGTCTCTGGCTCTTTGCTCCTTTGTATCCACCATGCTTTCCTATACAGCCAAGTACGGCATCCAGGACCAGCCCTATAATTTGCAGGGCTCAGTGCAAAGTGAAAATGCTGGACCTGCTGTTCACAATGTATTAAGGACTTCAAGGCAGCGACAGCAGAGTATGGCACCAAGTGCAGGGCTCTCCCACGTGCACAGAGGTCACACACCCAGCTTGCCTTCCCACATCCACTCTTGTTCCACTCTCATCTTTTATTCACAACGGGAAGTGTTCTTTCCGAATACCCCAATTCACCTTTGTTTAAACCCTTCTGCACAGGCCGAAGTCCTCCTGATTCTTAACGTGGCCTGTGAGGCTCTCGTACCCTAGGCCCTGCCTATCTCTTTAAGCTCTCCTGCCACATTTTGTGCTACCTAGATTTGTCCTGCAGTCTGTAGCTTACTGACCCCTGCACTAGACCATCCCGAGCAGCTTTCTCCCCAGTGTTGGAGACGAGGCAGGGCCAGTGCAGAATGGGAATGGGTACAGACTCTGAGGAGTAGGCTTGGACCCAGACTCGTGGGAGGGGTCGATGCACTCAGATAACAATGAAATGGTGCATAGCGCTGTTTTCATGATGCCGAGAAAGATCTGTATAACGGATCCTAATTTTATTGAATTCAGAAATGTACTGTTTGCCTGGAGGGGCTGAGGACGTTGGATGAGGAGTTTGTTCAAGCTTGAGTACACTGTACTCGATGCTTTGCTACCATATTTTGCAAGGCATAACTCTGAAATTGATGAGGTGTCTTGGCCCAGGCAAGGTGGTCTCCATCATAGACCTGGGCAAATTCCTGCTTATGTATTTGAGGTTGGGTCTGGAGATGATCACTTATGATTCCAGAAAGTCTGGTGAGATCTTCCTCAGACATTTTCTGCAACAGTATGGCCACTGATGAGGCATACTGAGGGCAGAAAGCTTGAACCATCGTTGGAGAATGTTGCTAAGCTCTTTGCAGTTTGTCCTGCCTATCCTGACTTCTTTCTTACTCTTAAGTTGAGCAGACCTTGTTTGATTTGCCCTTGTGGGGTCTGTGCCTTGTCTTTCTATCTATTGAGATTTGTCAGTCTAGTGGTCCTGCAGGTGGCTCTCTTGAGTCATGAAAGAAACCCAGCTGTGTGAATTAAAACTATCCTGGAGGACTAGCCCCCAAGATGGTTCAGCCATAGTTCTGAGCATGGTGATGGCCTCAGCCGTCTCCCAAGGTTATTTTCATGCTTTGAACATTCTTGTACAAAGGGGAGGGCAAAACTGGAAGTGGTTTAATGAAAAGTCCATTAAATATGGCATCAAAAGATCTGCATTCCAGAGCTGGCTGTGTCACTTACTAGTTGTCAATGATGCTCTCTGAGCCTCAGTGGACAGATGACATCCACATCAAAGGGTCCTCATAATGTCTACATGAGGTTATGAAAGAAAAAGTGATATGTGGACTATTAAGCATTATACACACACACACACACACACACATATGAGAGTGAGAATTGTTATGAAGCTAACATAGATCTTGGCAATGCCAGTTATTTATTAAGACTGAATGATACTTTCTCATTCATATTAATGGGCCAATGGATCTTTCCAATGGCATAAACAAATGGTGACCAAATTAATCATGATTTTGGTCAGAAGAAACCTGTTCCCATGTCACTTAGCTTCTAGATTCTGCTAGCACCAATTTCCTTTGTCTCCTTCTAAATGCTCCAATATGTGTAGTTTTCTTGACATTATCTATTTCAACTCATTCTCATTTGTGACAGCCTCATCTGGTAGCACATTCAGTGTCTGAAATGTTGCCTACACATAATGCTGTTGGCAAGTTTCACGAGGATAATTTTGGAGGAGAGCTCTGAGAAGACCCTTACTCATGCTGTTTAGCCTCCAGATGCCTGGTTGCAAAATGAGCAGTGTCAGGAAATGAGGCATCTGAATGGTTTGCATAGGGGAGGGTTGTGAGGCAGGGACCGCTAGATACCAAGATAAAGGGCAAAGATGGTATTTGTTCCTTCTGTGAGCCTAACAATAGGTGTATGGTTGATTTGTAGAGACTTTTGTTGAATTAAAATAATTGTCATTGATCTTTTGCTGGAAGCAGAGATGTATGATGCATACTTATCACTGCCACTTCCAAACTTCAGAGTGGAAAGAGCATGCATATTGGAGGCAGACCCTCTCCAGCAACATCACTTGCAAGGTGGGTTAGTTCCTACTAGAACCAGCAAACCCGATGCTCGTAATAAGCTTACTTTACTGCCTCCTTAAATTAACAATCTGACCACTGATGAGCAGACATAGGGTCAGAACTCAAGCCTAGGTTTCAAAACCACAACTGCAATGATTCCAGTATTTTGCCTATATTTCATTAAGTCAACAAGGCATAGGTGGCATGGTAATCTTATCCTCCAATGATCAGTTAGGGCATATAGCTAATAAAGCCTATGAGAAGATAAGAATAGCAAACGTTCTGGAATAGGCCAGAAAGCTTGGCCAAATGTGATCACTTTAAATGTGAAGTAGGCCACGTGTATCCAAAAGCAACATGCTCACAGCATGTGAGGCACATGATGTAAAACAATCATGAGCAAAAATTGTTGGGGTTGTATATGACAATTAGATTACTGTGAATCAAAGGCGTAATAAGATCCCAAATGAGCTAATGCTTCTTTCAGTTACTCATTCATTTAATGCTTCATTCAACAGATATTTAACTGGGCACCTACTGCCAGACACTCTGCTAAGTGCCCCAAATAGGAGCATGAGTAATGGTCCTTGCCCTCAAAAGTTTCTATTCTAGTGGAGGAATAAGACATGGACATTAAAGATTACAACACAGTGAGGCAAGCGCAATGATTAAAACTTATGTCTTCAGATTTGAAAATGAGAAAGGGTCAAAGAGGGCTTCACTGAGGAGGGAGTCTTGAGTTGGGCCCTGAATTATGAGTAGGAATCAGGGATATGGGGTATCAGGCAAGGGGGAAGTATGTGCAGAAGCTTTTTGGGAAACAGCACATGATATCACAAAGCCAGAATACAGGTTATAAAAGATGAACTGTGGGGTTGCAGGAGGTAAGATTGGAAGAGTTGGTGGGGACCAGGTGAGGAAGGGCTTTGAAGTCCTCTGTAAACAGCTTGAACTTTTAGCTTCTTAGAGACAATATGGAGCTCCTGAAGGGTTTTAATAAGGAAGAGGAATTGACCAGATGGTTTTGATGGCTTTGAGAAGGTTGGCTTGAGAGTTAAGGCCAGGAGACCAGAGGACAGCAGCCCAGAGATGAGGAGGGACATCTTTCTAGAACAGCAGCATTTGCGGTATGGAGGTTACATGTCTAATGATGATTGTTAACATTAATCGAGTGCTCAGTCTATGTCAGGCCTTGTACTAAGCTTTTGTTATCACATTTGATCCCCTTTATATTCCTACAACACAGTAACTGTCATTACTCCCATTAGACAGATGATAAAAACAGAGTTTAGAGTTAAGTCATTATTCATGACTTGGCTTGAGATCGCACAGCTGGTTAATGGCAGAGCAGGCATTTGAACCCATGTGCCTTAGCTCCTGAACTGTACTCACAAGCATTGTGATATACTGCTACCCTACAAGGGATGCTGAGGAGGATGGATGTCTGGTGATTGGATAGATACTGGGGGTGTGGGTGCCTCTCTGGTTTCAGGCTAGGTGCCATTCTCTGAGACAGGGATTGTCGAGGAAGGGGGCCTGATGAGCAGACGGAAATGCAGCCAGGCTGCTCTGTGCAAGGCTCTCTGCACTTCCCATCACTCAGGTACCTGACGCCCAGCAACCTGCAGAAATGCCCCTGAGCGGATGCGAGCTCCTAAGCATTGGCAAATCCCCAACAGCGCGAGCAGCCTGTGACTGCCAATCGGGTACATGATGACTATTGACATGTTGATTTATGCTGCAGCTGAGATGGAAGGCTGGATGAGCTCTTCCATTTCTTATTAACTTAATTCTGCTGATAACAAAGTGTGAGTCAACACAAGACTAACCAATAATTGACTTTGAGTCAGGAGAAAGCTGGAAAAGCACAACTATTCCTTTCACACTTGGTCAGCAGCTGCAATGAGCTTGGGATCACGTTTATTTTCACGACCCTACTCAACAATTTAACTACAAGGCTTTTCTTAAGATCTTGAAATGGAATTCAGAACTGAAATTTCCCTCCTAAGAAGGAGGGAGAGGGGAATGAACAAGTATTGAGCACCTACTATGTGCCAGGTACATTACAGCAACCCTGGGACAAAGTACAATTATCCTACTTTGTCATGGAACAAATTGAGGTCAGGAAGTGGGAAGTGACTTCCTAATGCAACAGAGTCTGAATTAGGAGCCAAGGTCCTGGCTTGCTCCACTAATGCCGTGCTGCCCTCTGAATGAATGGACTTGAGATAGTTTCATCTTTATTTTTACCACAAAGGTGGCCTACTTTTTTCATGCATTTCTTTGACCTCTTTTGTGCTCTTCTCTGGATGGCCGTAGGAAATTTGCTGTGTAATGCTACAAAGAAATTATATTTGGTGCCTCATCTTTCTGCCTTGCCTAGTCAAAGTTTACCTTCTAAGCGACCACCCAGTTAGTCCTGCCCTGGGCATAACCGCAATTAGCACGGCCTACACAGCTTTGTGGTCTGGGGTAATAAAGGTTGCTGTGTCTCTTCTGAAGGCCCCTGCCACTTCTACCCTTTTGCACTGCATAATTTACTAGCAGGGCAGGTACACCCGTATGGTTTGGATGATAAGCTGCCCGCTGCTTCTCCAAATGGCCCTTGACGCATCTGTGTCTTGCACTGTCTAGTTTGAAACCTCCAATCCACAGCATCTGTGGGAAAATCCCACCCCTCCCATCTGGGTCACAATAAAGGCGAGAGACTGGGATCTGTGTGTGTTCTTCCTCCCCCCACTGCATGGATCCTCGAAGGTAAGCCAGGGTCCTCCCCTTCCCTCATTCTCCCCTCCCCTCCTCCAGGCTCTTGGATCCAATAAAGCTGTCCTTCCAAGCACTCTCGGCTGGCTGGCTGTCCGTGTTTGCACCTTATCACCCAAAGAACCTTCACATAATGTATGAAATATGCTGTCACTAACCATTTTACCTAATTTGAAACTGCTTTGACTTTCTTTGGACCCTGGGCATATGGTGGGAGGTTTTTAGCCATGATTTAAAAGAAATTTGTGCAGAATATTGAGGGTGGACTTTGGAGGCAGAAGATGTGGGTTTGAAATCTAGCTCACCATTTACTGGCATGTGAGGCATGATAACTGTTTAACCTCCCTGGGCCCATGTTCTTCAGAACATTGGTGTGAAGATTAAATAGGGTGAGACACGTAAAATGCAGGGTACATAGGTATTGCAGGTCTTCTTAGGATCTAGAATTTTCATAGAACTTGTAAGAAAAAGGCAAACAATCCAACTGAATATTGTGCAAAAGATACAACCTAGCAATTTATGAAAAGGAAAGCCTCTCAATAATCCAAAAAATGCACAAACTAACTCCTAGTAATAAGGGAACTGCAAATGAAAACGGTGAAATGAAATCCACACCCATAACTTCAGTATGAATTTAGAAAGATAACAATGACAGGGGTGAGAATGAGAAGCAGCAGGACCATGGCTTATAATGTTTCAACCATTATGGAGAGTAATTTGACAATATCTAAAAGTTGAAAATGCTGATACCCTACAATCTAGTACATAGGCTTTTAGACAGAAGCCCCAGAAGACATGAGCCACTGAAGCATTTTTTTTTATATATAGGGAAAATTGGTAGTAGCCTAAATGTCTGTTAATAGGTCAAAGGATAAATATATTTTGGTATGTCCATATTACATAATCATACACCCAACAGCAAAAAGGAATGATTTAGGTCCATAGATATGAACCCAGATGGAGCTAAAAAGACAATTTTATAGGGAAAAAAACACCACTATTGTAAATAATATATGGCTACAGATATAGCAGAAATATAAAAGCTTGGTTGGGCAGGATACATAATTAAGTGCATTTTAGACATTGGTTCTGGAGAGATAGAGAAGAGTATAATGTGTAAAAGGTATATGGGATACTTCAGTACTATCTGAAATATTTTACTCCTTTAAAATGTATAAGTAAATAGCATTGTTTATTTCTGGAGGTTGGGTTCAAAGACTCTCACATTATTTGTATTGGGCACATTTGCTGAGGTTTCTTGGATTACCTTGGCATCATCTTTTTCCTGGACCCTTGGCCACTTATTCTGGTCTCAGCTGGACCTGTGTGCTTCCTATACCTGAGGCCAATTAGCCATTTGTTCAATGTCTGGCTCCATCAAACTCAGATGACACATCACACGGCACGGTGGGTTCCAGTTTACCCAGTGGCTGTGGAAGAGGCCAAGTGGTGTCACTAGGAATTTGTGTGGGGACCTTACTCCCCAAAGAGTGAATTGTGACCAGTGGGAAAAAAAGGGCAAGGAGGCAACAGACAAATTTCTCTCCCTACCTACCTTCTGAGGCACTTTTCCCCTACCTGCAGCCTATCTGGAGATATTTCAATTGGCCAAGTGGGTGCATCTTCCAAGGCATCTGTAGAATCTCTTCATAATTCATGTGACTAGCATGCTATAGCATTAGCTCACATTTGCCTCCCCTCCTTTCCTTCCTCACTTCCATTTTCCCTCACTCTTGCTACCCTGGAGTTGCATTAGCACTTAAGCCTTGCGTCAGGCTCTATTTTCTAAGGAATCATTTTTTGTACTTTTTCTGGATTTCAAAAATAATAAGATGCAAGGCACAGAGTAAGTTTTCCATACCCAAAGTCTCTTATTATTAATATTTTACAGCCTAATTACCATCAGACCCTATAAATCTTGAAGCTCCCAAAGTTGAAGGAATCATAAATTTTTAGGTTTGGAGGAGATCTGAGTTACCATCTAGTTACTATTTAGTCCAAACCCTTAATTAATGAATTAATTAATTTGTAATTAATTAATATAAATAAGACTGAAAACTAGGGGTTTTACCTAAATTTGTTAGCTAGTGAGTGCCTAAAGTGAGAAATGAAGTCAATATCCAATGGGCCCCCAAATTCCAACAGCTCTACCTTGAATCAATATCCAACCAGTCCTCAATTTCCAACGTCTACTTCAGTCATTTTCCCAGTGGGTTCCACCTCCCACTGAAAGGGGCACACCTTTAGAATATGTAACGGTGGGCACTCACTCTCCACTGTGGTTCAGGTTGTCGTAGCGCAGAAAGAGACCTGCATAGATGGTCTCAGTCAGCAGAGCGTAGATGGCGATCATAATCAGCAGCACAGCCAGCTTCAGGACGGAGTTAAGTCGGAGGAAAACTGCACAGGTCACCATGGCCAACACCCCCGTGAAGACGAAGTACTGGAAATAGAGAATGCTGGTGGTCAGATTCAACAGGAATAGTGAGGTTTGCAGAGATCAATGATTTTAAGACATATTCTCCTCACCGTGGAGGTCAGTGAGTCTTCTTATCTGGATGTTTGCTGGGCATCTCCATTTGGAGGTCTCAGAGCCTCTCAAATTCAACAGATCCCAAACTGAACTCTTCATTTCCTAATGTCTACCTCCCAAACTTCTGCTCCCTATTTCTATGAATGGCAAAACCATTCACTCCACACCCCAAGACCGAATCATTGATCTCATCTTTGTTTCCACCCCTTCCCCACTTTCCACAGCCAGGCTGTCAGAAAGTGGCTTGGTTCTCACCTACAGCTCTGGAACAGTCTTTTGGAAGCTCTGACTGTCCCTAGGCCTCATTCCCCACCTTATCACTCTCCACTCATCTTTTAAAACACAGATTTGATAAGGTCACTCCTTAATTTAAAATCTTTTCATCACTCCTCAATCCCTCAGATTATGTTCTCTCTTCTTAGCAAAGTTTACAAGGTCCTTCACCATGTTTCATTTCTGTGCACTCTCCAAACCCTAAAAGTATGTCCCAGCATCTCTAACTACTTGATGCTTCCCAAATGTGTCCTGTCCTGCTCTCCTTGGCCTCAGTGCTCTGAATCTCCCATTGCCTTCTTACTCAACTCTCATCCATGAGACTACGCCTTACTCCTCTAACAAACTCAGGTGTCATCTCCTCCGAGAAGCATTCCTGGATATCTCCAGGTAATTCTGGATACTGCCTCATTCTTCCATAACAACCTGCATAGCCAGGCATAGCATTTATTAGAACTGTTCAAATTGCAAAACTGGAACCACCAGGGAGCTAGATTATTGAAATTGCTCTCATGTGTCAGTCTGCTCAGCCAGATTTCTGCGGTTTGGAGGAAGTGTCTCAGCCTATTTCCTTCAGAGAAGTATCCCAAGATATCATTCTGGATGGTGGGTTCAGATTACTACTATCCAGTGGGAAAAAAGAAGAAAATCACATTATCAAGGGCCCACTTTGTGGCCATGCTTTGATCTTTATACAGATTTTCTCTTGGAATTTTCAAAATAACTGGCCAGAATAGAAATCAAAATTCCCAATTATAGATGAAGAAACTGAGGTTTATAGATCTTAGATAAATAATTCAAGATCTCTTAGCTAGAAAATGGCACCTAGGACACCTGGATACAGCCAGTTGGTCTCAATGTGACTCCATGGCCATGTCCTTGTGGGCAAAGGCAGCATGGCTGAGATCCAAGGATGACTTGGGACTCCCTTGTCTTTGCTTCTGAATATTCCTCGGTAATATTTAGAGCTTTATAGATAAAGTATGTCTCAGCTACTTCTAAAAAGTATTTGATACTATTACTTGGCTGTGCAATCTCTTAATGAGAAGCATAATCTTATTAATCACTGTACCTTCAATACCTACTCTAGGTTGTTCCCTGAATAGATGAATGGAGATTAGATGGGGAGGACACTGGACCAGGAGCCAGAAAATATTTGTAATTATTCCTGTTCTGGGTAATTGTGGGAAATTTACTTGACCTTCTAATGCCTCATTTTCCTTATCAGCTAAACAATCATGTTAGACTAAATCAGCTTCCTATGTGTGACACATAATAAGATGAGTGGAACATGGGATAATTTTAGGTGAGGAATTGATCAATATCTTAAATTTTAATATCTATTTTAATGCATTAGAAAGCTAATTAGAATGACCTATTCTAATGATGAATCTAAGGCAGATATTTAAATAAAAAAGGGTGAGTCAATTTAAAAAAAAAAAGTAAAAAGTATTGTTGTATTTGAATATGGAAAAAAATAATAAGTTGGGGGCATCTTGGGCTTGATAATTTCTAAAATCCCTTCCAGCCTGGTTATGCACGGTTCTTTGTAACAACTGATTGTCTTCTCTCTCCTATTACATGGAGAGACAATTTCTATGAGTACGGGAAATGGGTAAGAATTTCCAAAGATCTTTGAGCAGCCACTGAAGACACATTTATTGACTTCTGAAGCCAAACTGACTCATTCATGCATCCTTTCAGCAAATGTTGATAGAGCCCTGACTCACAGTTCTCACTGTAGGCAAAGGTCCTGTGCCTTTGAGGTGCATAGGGTGAGCTCAGAAATGAATAATGAGCCCACTGGCTGATGAATCCTTTACTTCTGCCCCTTCCTTTCCTAATATACCCAATTATGTTCTTGTATTAAGCTGGGATAATGAGATTTCGTCAATTTCTCCTTTAAGATCTTTCCTTGGGCACATTTTAAAAGCTAACTCATCATGATGCCTCTGTGCAGGATGCTGAGAGTGAGGTGAGTGGGTAATAACAAGTTCATTCTCCAGAGTTTGTTTTCTCCATCAAGAGAAACTGCCAAGATTCTTCACCTTACCAAAGACCAAAAGAAAGAGGAGTAGATCTGAGGGTTCCTGTTTCATTGTTACATTCATCACAACAAATGGTTGTACAGGGCTTTGCCAATGCAAATTGTGAATCACATATTGGATCAAAAGCCATTGAATTGATTGTGCTCTTTGAGCAAAAACTTTCAGGATACAACAGTTAAAATTTTAAAATTATAATAAGCATTTATTGATTTCAATCAAGGCATGGAACTAGGCTATATTTGGCTATGGAAATGTGAGTAAGAGACTCCCCGGCCTAAAGGAAACCATGGTTGACACGGAGCTGCCGGCAGTTATACATCTGGGAAGTGCTGTGCCAGCAAAGCAGTCAAGTTTAATGGGAGTAAGAGGTACACATTCTTTGGGGAAGAGGCAAGTTGGGAGAAAACTTCACATAAGAGATAAGTTTGAAGGATGCATAGGATTTCACAGGACAGAAAATGGCAAGGGAAGAGCATTCTGGGAAGAGAGAATGGAATGAACTCAAAGGTGTAAAGGAGCAAAGTGTCAGGAGAACTCATTCTTTGAGGCATACTAGACAATCATATAATTAATCACAAGGAAGAAAAGTAACATAGGCAGGTGGCAATGTTTCAAGTGTGTTGCCCTCCGCCTTTCTCTACCCAGGCTCCTGAAGGTATAATAATTGAATATAGTCATATGTTAGCATGACAGATTGATGGACCTTTCTGATTTTGTTGCCTCAACCAATTGTATTAGCATGCTCTTGTCGTCTCTACCCACCATCCTCCATTACATTAAAAGGAATCTTCCTACTGTGTTGTATGGTTTAGGTAATTTTCTTCTTTAATGTACAAGGTGCTATAAACCATGGGACATCAAAGGGACCAGCAAGTGGGGCCAGCAAGTGAGAGAAGATCAGGAAGCTATGGCCATATTATGGCCTTCTGAAAGAGGTGAAACCCTCTTTTTCAGCTGGGTCTGGATTTGTAATTGTGTGTGTCCTATAGCTCGAGAAGATGCTGGGCCCAATACACATCCTAAGTTTCTGCCAAACAATGGTCTTTGTGTCCTTTTAAGTTACCGCAGGAGTTTAGAAGGCCCATAGCTTCTAAATGTCCCTTGGACGGATCCTGGGTATAAGATGGCAGAGACAGGAGGCAGGGCCATATTACAAAGACTCTAGTATGTCCTGCTGAGGAGTTTGCATGCCTCCAGGAGCCTTGGATGGGTTCCATGCTTGTAATGATTGATTAGATCAGTGCTAGGGAAGAGTTTAGATTGTACTGCAATTAATGGAGAAAAGTTGGAGACTTAAAGAGAAGGTAGGAGACTTATGCAATAGACTTAGCAAGAGAAAAGAGGTCACACAATGTCTAATTTTATGTGAAGATGAGAAAGAGAGAGGAGTCAGATGTAGCGCTAAGATTTCTACCTTGGATTAATCTATTAACTAAGAAAACACTACAGAAAAAGGAAAGGGGATGGGGAATGAAATCAGTTTTAGGCTTTTCCAGCTTCAGGCATCTAAGGTATGATTTGGCAAGGTGAGCAATAATAGTGAGCAATAACAGACATGAGTCTGAAATTTGGAACACACAAGGGGTCTGGAGAGATGTATTTAGAAGTGTTCAGCGGAACTCAAGGGTGTGGAAGAGACAACCCAAGCAGAATATAAAAAAATAAAGTCAGAAGATACAGAGACTAAAATTTAGACTACCATGCTTGAGGGGCTATAGGAGAAGAAATAGGAATATTAAGTAGGAACTGTTGGGAGAGTGAAGAGGAAGGTTGGGAGATAGGAGTGAAAAAAAAACTACAACAATGAATAAAAAGCGCTGCATACAGGGATTTACAGGACACTGAAATGACAACATAGAAAGTCTTTTCAAAATAATTTTAAGTTGGAAAAAAGGACAGAAAATTTTATATATGCTATGATCACAACCATGCAAAATATGTGTACAAATGTGACATGGCTTATGGTGAATTGTCTTCATTTATACTTTTCTTTAATCTTGCCATAACATGCAATATTAAAGGAGGAATGGGTTGAATACACTGTTTTGGAGTCCTCATATTCCCAAGAACTCTGCCTCCCATTTAGTATTGGGATTCTCTGATTCTTCCTAGGCCTTTTAATGATAAAAAACAATAATACCAAGATTTGCATGGGAAACGTTAGGTACTTAGCCAAGTTTCCAGCATTTTTTGATAAGGGCAACAGACAAGCTGTACATTCCAAGGGGCTCACCTTTGCCCTGGGGAGGTTTTAACCAGAAAAAAAAAAAAAAAAAAAAAAAAAGGAAGTAAGCAGTACTTTGCTATCCAAGCTAGGAAAAAGAGGTCAAAGACACTTCAGTAGCTAGGTTGAAATGGTGAATAGGAGAAGCTCTAAGTATGTGGAGGGGTGAGACAGATAAGTTCTAAGATTAGATAAAATATAGGTAGGACCAGCTGGAATGGGGATTCTGCACATCAGGGTCAAGCTGGTGGAAAGAAAGAATAATTTTAAGTAAACATTGTTGGGTAAATGTTCTGTGCAAGTCACTCCACCAATGACATTATATGCTTCATCTTATTTATTTCTTAAAATGAAATAAGGACAGGTGGTATAGTAGATGAGGGGAAGTATATACAGCATTTTTCTGCTTCTGAATATTCAAGACTTTCTTCTCTCAAATAACATAATGGCTTGGGAAACCATAAATAAAGCAATTCCTTCTAGTAAGACTGTACTGAGGAAATTGGAATCTTATGACATGGCAAGGGACATAACATGCCTGGATATGACAACATTAGACTCTGTTTGCATGCAACAAGCACTTTACATACTTAGCCATGAATTCAATATTCCACGATTATTTACTGAGGACCTGCTACGCACCAACCTTTGTGCTAGGCTAGAAGGCACCATACCAATGATAGAACATATTATTTATCATGATTTATCATAAATTACTTTGCCATCTTACTAAGTTGTTCAATGAATCAGATAAGGCCACAACCACTTGCTGTTCGGGGAGGTTCAGGTAAAGAATGTGCTTGTGAGATGTGGATAGTGCCAATGGGAAAGGCAAATGAGATGAAGTCAAGCCAGAAACAAAAGGCCCGGGTGGTACCAATGATTACTAACTGCCGTGGAGGCACATTCAAATGAGTGGGGGTGGATGAAAAGTGTGTCGAGAAGGTTGGGATTCTGGAGATGGCAAATGAAATTATGAAACTGATGAACTATAACAATAATAAGCCTGAACATTTACTACCTGCTTACTATGTGGCTTGGACCCTACAAAATCTTTACCGAGGATCTCATTTTATCACCACAATGACCCTGTGATTTAGGGTCTACTATTCTCAAGTTAATTGCACCTGAGGGTTACAGAATGTTGAGAGAGACAAGAAGGAATGTTTAGCAAATGACCCTACCAGGTTGGGTTGCTTGTCAATGGACTGACAGGGACTGGGTCATTCCAACTTTCTGTGGGTCCAAGAATCCCACTTCCTCCAGGAGCCCCCATCCAACTTCTAACAAGGTTGTCAGGTGCTAGCCCTTGGTTGCCTCAGAGAACTCCCAGCATAGCTGCATTTACTTTAGAATGCCTGACGGCTACGTTATATTTATTTCCCCTCATGCAAGACTCTTCCCACTTTTGCATAATTAAAAGATAGAGGAGCAAGCTGTGGGGAGTCCTCATCTAGAACACAAACCACTGCAGGTCCAGGTCCAGGCGCAGGAGCATCACTCAGGCTCCTGGCATCTCATCAGGGGATAATTAGAGAACTCTGAATGTTTCCTCTTGGCATGTAAGTGTCCCAATAGAGCTTGTTCTTGAACTTACACCAGGCAATGCTACCTTCACCCATGTTGGCCAGGGATGTTAAGTGAAGTGCCCAAGGTCAAACAGATCAAAGTGACGATGCTTTGGTAATCAGTTCAGAAAGGCGATCTTCTCCATTTTAACTGAATCAACTTAAAAGGTTCATTGGGTTGCTAGAGATCAGAGAGTAAAAAGTGGAAGCAGGACAGGGCTGGCTGTGGCTCCTACCACATCCCAGTGCTTCACTGTGATCCTGATACCTGAGGATGTACGAGTGGGTCCACAGATGTTTTCACAAGAAAACCTCTCTCTCACCCTGTGAGGTAGGAACATGAGATAGTTGTTAAACACTCCCATCTTCAGGAGAGGGAAGTTGAGACCTTTACAGGTGAATTAACCTATTTAAACTCATATAGGTGCTAAGGGATTCCACCAAATGAAGCACAGAGTCTCCTAATTCCTAGGGCAAGAACAGTCTTTCCACAGTTCCGATCTGACCATCTCATTCCCTTAATTATCAAACATTTTCTTCCTCTAGTCTTTTCTATTTTGAGAAATGGCATTACCATGTTGGGAGAGGGAGAAGTTAAGGAAGACACCCAGGTTGCTAGCTTTAATGCTGTGCCACTAAACAGGAAGCTCTGGGTTGTAGGGTTTATGTGAAACTAATTCATACATTACCAGAACCTATCATGGTATCAATAATATAAGAGCTGACATTTATTTTCTGTTTCTTGGGTCCAGGCATTGTTCTAAGATCTTTATATTTGTATTTTAAATGATTATCATGGAACTCTTGCAACACTTTAACGGAGGTAATATTACCCCCAAGTTGGAGATAAGGCCCAGAGAATTTAAGTAATTAGTTGAAGACCTCATAGGTAGTAAATAGAAAAGCTTGAACCCTGCCTCTGAGCTCCAGATGCCATTCTCTTTACCACTGTACTCTCCTGACATTCAGTGAATTTCTTCTGAATAAAGGAATAAATGCATGAAAAATTAGAGCCAGTAAAAGGGCTGTAAGAACTGTTGGTCTAATTTAGTAGTAAATTGTTTTTGTGGCAGCTTCACCCCATTTTGCAGTGCTGGGGAAACAAAGGAAGGAGTATTATCCTTTCTTGGAAGGGACCAATCAAAGGGGAGCCACAGTTCTGGGGCATCAGGTGTGAGCCTCTGGAGGAGGAAGTGAGGGTCAGGAGATAAGTTCTGGGCAGTGGGCCTTCCCCCGCTGGGGATTTTCCCTTCTGATGAATCCATGGAAGTTTCGTTGGAGGATGAGAGGCAGGATTATTTTCTGTACCTTCAAACAGAGTTTTCAAAGTGGTATTAACCAAATTATTGACACTAATTCGTGTCCTTCCTAACGTTGATGGTAGTCGAGGGCTGGTAACCCAGGGAGACGCATGCTGACTGAGCCGAGGTTTCCCTTCCTCTGGAAACTCTGTCAGCACAGAACACCATGCAAACAGCTCCCAGAGAGATGTGGAAGACAAGCTTTGGAATAGTCCTGGCTTCACCCAAATCCAGGTTCTGCCTCTTACTGGCTGTGTGAACCTGGACAAGTTATAACTTCACTGAGCCTCAGTTTCTTCATCTGAAAACTGGGCCCATTAATGCTCGCCTGAAATCTTGGAGGACCGAGTGAGCTCCTGTAGGCAGAATGCCTTGTGCAGGGTGCAGACTCACTGCATGAATCCAGGTAAAAGGTCTCCTGGGGAGGCATCAGGCGACATAACCAGGAATCAGCATCCACAAATAAATAAAACAAATCGCCTGAGGACAGCAAGGGGTGAATGCATTTCCCAAAGTGTCCGACAGGAACCAGAGATGGAGCTGAGGCTTCCGAGTGGCTTCATCTAGATGTGTGCATTTCTCCAATGCACGTGAAGGCCATATCTGCACACGCTCCGTTTAGAGGAAGAGGCAGAAGCATCTTCCACCACGATAACTTGAAGGGCCCGAGCAACTTCCCCACACGAGGCACGCGGATTGGCCCGTCTGTGCTTATTTGGCTGCTGCCAGACCTCTGTGGCGTTCTGAACTCACAGGCAGGGGGAAAGAAATCAAACAGGCAACTTTAAAAAGTCGCAGCAATGTCAAGGAAAATAAGATTTAGTTCAAAGAAAGACTCCAAACTCCTTGACCCATGCACGATCTGATTCTTAGCCATTTTAACTCTCGGTGCAAGCGGCACTGCGAAGTGCACACAGGCAAAAGACAGGCAGCTCTGCTGCTGCTGCCCACAGCCAGGCAGGAGGGCTGCACACATCCAGAGTCACCACTGGTGCCAAACGGAGACAACTAGGCTGACGCTGGATTCTGTTTACTGGGGTGTGTCAATACCAGAGGAAGAACAGTGAGTGTTATAGTTATTAGCTTGGCTCTGTCAAACTGTATTTAAACCCCACAAAGAGAGTGTGATGCATATCTCTGACCTGGGGTGAGGATGGACGGATAATTTTGAATATTTCCTAGAAGGCGCTGCAGCCTCGGTCAATATTTTAACTTTCTAATAACTCCCAGGAAGACAGACCTACAGTAGGGATGTCCAAGAGAACGGCCCTCCCTGTTGAAGAGCTGAGCAAAGCCCAATCAACGAGCACACACGCAGCTCTACTGCATACAGAGGTGTCGCTACACAATCGTGCGTTTTTAAAATAGGAGGCTCATGCTTGTCTTGACCATGCTTACCGGGCAAGTCCAAGTGGTCACTGGGGACACTGATTTATCTTGTCCATGTTTCTTTGGCGAGAGATCGTTTACAGAACTGAGTGCAGATCTTTGTAAATTTATCTTCAGATTCCAGTTTTCAGATACACCAAAAACGTGGTATCTCTGTGATTGATTCCCAAACAGTAATATCCAGCCAGATCACATATCTTGGTGATTTCCAGGAGTCAAATTATTCACAAAGGATAATTATTCATATGTTGTCGGCTAAGAACAGTCAGCAAAAAGGGCACGGTGGCATGGTTGGATGTACGGTGTGGCTCTCCAAAGCGACCACTATGTCAAGGACACCCAGGGCTGCTAACTCTGGCTTCCTAAGAGAATGACACAACTCAAAATGGTCACCACTTTGTGAACAATTGATGAGGACAGAAGATACTCCGAAATTCTGGCCTGTTCAATTTTGGTCACAAGCTGTTCACATAATTACATAGAGAATCATATGTTTAGAGCATAAAACCCGGTGCACTTTTTATTTGTCACAGTCCTAGCTTCATTCTTAAATTCAAATCTCTTCAGTTCTTGAATTAACATCTTCATTCTTAAGTTCAAATTCAAATCTTCAGCACTACCGAAAACTTCAAGAAAGAGTCAGGGAGAGAGAAAGGAAACAGATTTATTGAGTGATTTATGCATATTACCTCAATTCATCATCCCAACAATCTTATGAGGTAGGTATTATTAATAATTTTATTATATGTATGAGGAAACTGAGGCTCAGAGATCTTGGGTGACCTGCCCAAGGCCTCACAGCTAGTAAGTGGAAGAGGAAGAGTCCTTGCTGGTTCTATGTCACCACACTGCCTCTGTCATCTCAACTAGCATCCTTAAAGACTTTGGGGAGGTCTGTTTTGTTTGTTTCTGGATCACATTGCGCCATTATGGTTTTCAGTTCTTTCTAGGGAAAGGCAATTCCAAGAGTTGATTATCTTTGGGCAGGGTTGGGGTAGAAATATCCCCTTTATAAATTTAGTATTAACACAAAATTAGTTCTGTGTTGAAGCAAAATGAGCTTATATAACATCTCTCTGGTAGACTAGAAAACATTCTGAAGTTAGATGGGAACTACTTGACACTTATTCTGGTGTTCAAATCATTTGTTGGGCCTGCCACTGTGGAAGTTTTAGAAAATCTAATTTTATCCTGAATACCTGCTGGGACTTTAGACTACAGTGAATAAAATTTCCTCTGAAATCACTCAGGGTTCAGATTCCCACCTGATTTGTTAACCAGAGAAATGAAGGCAAGGGTTTAGGGAAGAGCTAATTTTTATAGTAATTTTGGAATTTTAAAAATCAGTTTTATCATTTCCAGTTCTTTCTTCTCTTTTAATTGCTTCTCTTCCTCTTTTTTGCTTCTTCTTGCTTTTTCCCCTTCTTCCTCTTCTTATTTTCCCCTTTCTGCTCTCATTGGCCTCATCAAATGATAGCTAATATTAAATGTGCACGTACTGTGTACCAGAACCTGTGTTAAGTGCTATACATGCATTCTCCCATTTTAAGACTCTTGATAAACCTATGAGATAGGCACAATTTTATCCTCATTTTTTATTCCCAGAAAAAAATTTTCCACCAACCTCACAGAGGTTAAGTAACTTGCACATGGTCACATAGCTCTAAGAATCAGGGCTGGAATTCAAGGCCAAAATTTTCTGACTCCAGATAGGCTTTGCCAGACCCTCTGTAATTCTGCTTCTTCTCTCTTTCTCTCATTTTCCTTTTTTTGTATTTTCTCTTTTTTATTTTATTTTTTAAGCAGCTTTAGTGAGTCAAAATTGAAATACAATAAACTGCATATATCTAAAGTGAATAATTTGGTAAGTTTTAATCTATATATACTTCCATGAAAAATAAGCACAATTGAGATAATGAATGTCCCCCCAAGTTTCTTTCTGCCTCTTGGTAATCCCTTCCCCCTACCTCTCCATCCCTGGTGACCAAGGATTTCTTTCTGTCACTATAGATTAGTTGGTATTTTCTAGAATTTTATACATATAAATGGAACCATACAATATGTACTATTTTTGTCTTGCTTCTATCAGTCATCTTAATGATTCTGAGAGTCATCCATGTTATAGCATGTATCAAAATTTCATTACTTTTCATTGCTGTGTAGTAGACCATTGGATCAATATTCCATAGTTTGTTTATCTATTTATCTGTTCATAGACATTTGGGTTGTTTCCAGCTGTTGGCTATTGCAAATAAAGCTGATATGAAAATTTGTGCACAAGTCTCTATATGGATGTATATTTTATTTTCTCTTGAGTAAATACCTAGGAGTAGAATGGCTGGATCATATGGTAAAGATATATTTAACTTTTTAAGAAATTGTCCAACTGTTTTCTAAATTACAGCAGTTTCCATTGGTTGATTTCTCCCCCTCATTCTGAGGTGTACTTTCCTCCTTCTTTATATGCCTGGTAAGCTTTGTTTGGATGCCAGGCATTTTGATTTTTATCTTGTTGAATCCTGAATATTATATTTTCACAAATATTATTGAAATTTCTTCTTGAACACAGTTAAATTAGTTGGATACAGTTTGATCTTTTTGAGTCTTACTTTTAGGCTATTTTTAGGAAGGACCAGAGCAGCATATAATCTAGAGGTAATAATACCCAATGTCCCATGGATTATGATGTTTTTCAGTCTGGCTGGTAGGAGGAAACACTATTTCCTGTCCTGTGTGAGTGCCAGACACTAATTATTTCAGATGGTTCTTTCCACAGCCTCTGTTAGTTTCTGTACATGCATGCACTGCTTGGACCCTCTGTGGATCTCTGGGTTTCTCTCTGTGCAGCTCTCTTCTCTCCAGTAGTATGTCCTGAGAACTCTGGTCACCTTGGTCTCCTTGGACTCTCAGTTCTGTCTTCTCAAATCAAGGAGTCCATGAGTTTCCTTCTGGATTCCCCCTCCTTGAGCCACAATCTGAAAACTCTCTTAAAATCAGTTATAAAATTCAGGCAGTCATAAGGTCCCTTCATCTGTTTCACACCTTTCAGGGACCACTCTCCTTGAACTTCTGTCCAGTATCTTAAAAACTGTTCCTTCAAATATTTTATTTGTTTTCCTTTTAGTTGTTTCAGGTGGGTAGGTGGGTGGAGGTAAATCCTGTTCCCATCATGCCATCAGAAGTATACCTTCTTTGTCTTTTAAGAAATATTATTAAACATATTGGGGAATTCTGAAGAGCTATACAATATTATTATTGCTCCCTAAAGCAGCTTATAAATTGAGGAGGTGTGAAGAATCTCCTACCACCCATCTGAGATGGGAAGAAGAGGTTTGGACCAACCAAAGAATACATTCCTGAAAGGAGGGGCTTGAAGGCTGGGTAGGGCTTGAACAGGTGTGAAAGAGAGAATGTGCCAGGATACAAATATGCAAAGACACAGATAATCATACCTCTATGGAAAACTGGGTCTTAGAAGCCCTTTATAACCACAGTGAGTTCTGACTGCTTTTACAAACAGAGTTAACTGTTTATTTAGATGAGCCAGAGCACATAATAAAAGGGGCCTGCTTCTAAAATGAGCAGTGTTCTCTCCATTGAATCTCCTGAAGACCACATCCAGGTGTATGAGAAAAGGGGTCTCATGGTTTGTGAATGTGATTTGCATAAAATTTTCAAATATACTTAAAAATCCTTTTCCCCTCCCCTAGACAACTTCTCAAATTAGAGTTGGAATATGGCTTTCTTTGTTGTCATTTCCTACATCTTCATTATTTTCTAGTAACTGGCAAGCTTCCAATTTAGAACTAAATTATACTTTAAATTATACATTATAATAGCCTCTTATGCCTCTATCACATCATTTAGTTTAATAGCAAGCTTTTGGACTAGGTATTGTTTCACAATAGGTGAGGTGGAAAGACCAGGTATACAGGTAAAGGAAACTGAGGTTCAGAGAGTTGAAGCGGTTTGCTTGGGAACATACACCTGTAAATGATGGGGGCCAGGATTAAGCCATTCAAAATGTCTGATTCCTTCTAGTTTGGCAGACAAATCTCTATCAATCCCTAGCATAACCAGGTGTCAGCAAGCTTGTCTGTGAAGAGCCAGATAGTAAATACTTTTGGCTATGTGTGCCATATCGTATCTGTTGCAAATTCACAACAATACTGTTTGCAATGGTTAGGCTAATGGTCAACTTGGCCAGGTGATGGTGCCAGTTGTTTGGTCAAGCAAGCACTGGATAACTGTAATACAAAGGCATTTCATGGACTTTAATAATAAGTGAGTTGATTGCATCTGTGGCTGTTTATATCTATAATCAACTGAGGAGATTGCAGTGAGCAATGAGTGATGTCTCATCTAATCAGATGAAGGCCTTAAAAGGAGAAATTATTTCAGCATTCAGAGGGAGAATTCCCATCTCTGCTTCAGACAGCCAGAGTCTCCTGGCGAACTCATCTAGGACCGTCATTGGAGTCCCTGGCTTATAGCCTGCCCTATTGAATTTGGACTTGTGCATCCCCATGGTCACATGAAACAATTTTATAAAATATCATACTATTTATAGATATCTCCTATCAGTTTTGTTTCCTTAGAGAACCCTGACTAATACAGCTTGGTACCAGAAGTGGTTCTTGAGAAACAGAATCTTAAAAATGGGATTTCTGAATTGGTTCTCAGATTTTTGCAATTGGCTCTCTACTCTGATTAGATCCAAGGGCACTAATGACTCTGTTTCCAAAAATCAAGAGGCCACTGACAGTCCAAAGCGTAAGTTGGCAATAGAGATATGCACATATGTCACCACCGAATACAACTACTTCCATGTTTATGAGAGGCAAGGATCTGGGTGAGTGTGTTTTTAACACCTTAAATGAGTTTTGTGGAGTTAAAAGGTACAAAGATGTTGGCTGGCTTTTCCTAAATATGCTGGATAAAGTTACAAAAGAAAGTGATGAGCTGAAGGCTTCAAATTTGCAACTTAGTGCTGCATGAATGATGTGAAAGTTTCTGTGTGTGCCCTGAAAGAAAATATTGTTTTGTACAGCTGCAGACTTGAGATCTCTGAAAACCAGACCCAGAGTCTTATTGTGCAAGTAGCAGAGTTACAACAGAAACTAAAATCTCAACTTTGCAGGGTGTCTTCTGTAAAAGCGAGGACATTGATTGGAAAGGAGGGGAATCCTGAGGATTGGGATGGAGACATATGGGTTGATGATGATGGCATTTTGGACAGTGAAACCCTAAATTCTGCTAAGACTTTTCCAGATAAACCTGTAATGGTTTGCCCTGAGGAGACAACCACCCAACCTTCAGCCTTCCCCAAGGAGTCAGGCATCCACCCCCCACATAAAGAGATTATTCCTGTCTCATCAAATGAAACTGCAAGAGAATGCCCTGAGGCTTGCAAGACACACCTAATTCTTCTTGTTATCCACCCCCCACCACCCCTCTTTTCTTCCAGACCTTCCAGACCTATAACTAGACTATAGTCACAAAGGTGAAGTACAAAGTGTGACCCAAGAGGAAGTATGTTATACTCCAAAAAAACTTCATGAGTTTTCCAATTTATATAGACAGAAATCAGGGGAATATGTGTGGGAATGGTTATAAGTGTATGGGATAATGGTGGAAGGAATATAAAGTTGGATCAGGCTGAATTTATTGATATGGGCCCATTAAGCAGAGATTCTAGATTCAATGTTGTAGCTTGAGGGGTTAGAAAGGGCTCTAACAGTTTGTTCAGGTGGCTGGTTGACACATGGATGAAAAAATGGCCCACATGGCTTGAGGTGGAGATGCCAGACTCGTCCTGGTATACTGTAGATGAGGGAATCCAAAGGCTTAGGAAGACTGGAATGTTAGAATGGATTTACCATTTAAGACCTGCCCACCCACCCCCAGAATGTCCAGAGGACACACCTTTCACCAGAACTGTGAGGAATAAATTCATAAGACTAACTCCATCTTTCCTGAAGAGCTCTGTGGTTGCTCTGCTCTGTAGGTCAGATATTACTGTGGGAACTGTTGTCACAGAACTAGGATCCTTAAACACCAAGGGAATGATTGGATCCTGGGCCAGCAGAAGCCAAGTGGCAGCTGAAGACAAGGTGGGTGTGGCTACCACAAATGAAAAGCAGGCTCATAGCAGCAATTAAAATAGTCTGAGTTGCTTAGACCTACGGCCTTGGCTAATAGATCATGGGGTACCTAGAAGTAAAATAGATGGACCATCTTCTAAATTCCTACTTGATCTGTATAAGCAGAAGAGTTGTAGGTTGAGTGAACAAAAGACTAACTTGAATTACAGAAACAGAGAGTCACAGCCCCTTAATCAATTCCCAGACTTAAGACAAGTTTACAGACTCAGAGCTCCTTGAATGAGGGGAAGGCTGGGTTCCCTTGGAGAAGGACCTCATTACACTGCCAAAAAATTTAATCTTCTTCCACAGTCTTCCCCAAAGTGACCTACAGCCTTTTACCAGAGTAACTGTGTACTAGGGAAATGGCAATGATCAGACATTTTGGGGATTAATAGACACTGGCTCAGAAGTGACATTAATTCCAGGAGACCCAAAACGTCACTGTGGTCCACTAGTTAGAGTAGGGGCTTATAGAGGTCAGGTGATTGATAGAGTTTTAGCCCAGGTCCATCTCACAGTGGGTCCAGTGGGTCCCCAGACCCATTTTGTGGTTATTTCCCCAGTTCATGCATAATTGGAAAAGATATACTCAGTAACTGGCAGAATCACCACAGTGGCTCCCTGACTTGTGGAGTCAGGGCTATTATGGTAGGAAAGGTCAACTGGAAGCCTTTAGAACTGCCCCTACCAGCAAAACAGTAAATAAAAAACAATATCAGATTCCTGGAAGATTGCAGAGATTAAAGACACCACCAAAGACTTAAAGGATGCAGGGGGAATGATTCCTACCACATCTCCATTCAGCTCTCCTATTTGGCCTGTGCATAAAACAGATGGATCTTGGAGGTTGACAGTTGATTATTGTAAACTTAACCAGGTGGTGACTCAAATTGCCGCTGCTGTTCCAGATATGGTATCATCTCTTGAGCAAATCAACACATCCACTGATACCTGGTATGCAGCTATTGATCTGACATATGCTTTTTTCTCTATTGCCATTAATAAAGACCACCATAAATAGTTTGCTTTCAGCTGGCAAGGCCAGCAATATACCTTCACTGTCCTACCTCAGGGGTACATCAACTCACTAGCCCTGTGTCATAATACTGTCCAAAGGAAACTTGATCATCTCTCCTTCCCACAAGACATCAATCTGGTCCATTATATTGATGATATCATGTTTATTGGACTTAGTGACCAAGAAGTAGCAACTACTCTAGACTTATCGGTAAGGAATTTGTGTGAGAGAGGATAGGAAATAAAGCCAACTAAAATTCTACTATTTGCTGATATCTCCTATTGGTTCTGTTTCCCTAGAGAATCCTGACTAATACACTGATGCAGCATAAAAAGGCCATAGATAATCTGTAATAAACAGGTATGGCTGTGTTCTAATAAAACTCTGGTGGCTGGCTGGATTTGGATTGTGCTGTAGTTTGCTGACCTTTGGGCAAGATGATCCTTTGGTTGTGGAAGGAAAATAGCAAAGCTTCAATTCATGTTAGTTTTATCTTATCTTTTAACATTTTTACTTTTGAGTATGTTTTCTAGTGCATGTAATATAATAGCACAGTGCTATAGGTAAGCAGCCTATAGATAAACATATACTGGTAATACTCATTCTAATCCTTTTTACTGGAAATAATAAATAACAATACTAATGGTTGGCATTTATTGAGCAGACACTTGTGCCAGACATTGCTCTAAACATTTTACATGGATTAACTCAACGAATCCCCACAACCACCCAATGAGGGAGGTACCACTTTTACCCTCATTTTACAGATAAGGAAACTGAGGCACAGGATGAAGTGGTGGGGTAAAAAATGTTTACCCACCACTTTCTTAGGACTGGCAAAACCATGAGAGCTGTGGTCCTGAGTTTTGAAATTCAGGTTTAGGGCCAAGGTTGTACTGTGATGATTTAGAGTAAAGTGGAGACAGAGTAATATTTCTTGAATATCTACTTCATGTCAGATGCCACATTAGAAACTCAACATCTGCTAACTCATAAAGATAGGCACCACGAGGGCATGATGTTCCTTGCCTCCACAACAGCCATCTGAAGAAAGTATTATTTTTCCTACTTTACAGATGAGGAAACTGAGGTTCAGAGAGATTAAGAACTGATTTGAGGATCCATTGCTAACAAATGAGGGAACTCAGGAGTGAAATCCAGCTTTGCCTAAACATAAGATACTTGGCCTATTTACTGCCTCTTGGAACAATGCCACTCTGAGTCTGGGAGTTCTCATGACACTGTTGTCCCATCGAGTCCATTAAATCAGGGCTTCCCTCTTTACTTGGTGGGAGGACGTCCCCATGTAGCTCTTGAACACGAAGGAGCCTGCTTTTCCCTAAGTAGGAGAGTCCAGTTCTTCTTCCAGAGAATGGGACTGGATTCACAAATGTGGGCTCAAGAATAAAGCAGATCTGGTTCGAACTGTAGTACCAGTTTTGATAGCTAAATTAAATCAGAAGGAAGGAAGGATGGTAAGAAGGAAGGAAGAGAGGGGAGCAGGCAAGAGTGGCACAGAGTAAGTTACTTAACCTTCCCAACCTTAATTTCATTATCTATAAGATACCTACACCATAAATCTTGAGAATTTAATCAAATTATGCATATCGAGTAGGAGCTCTATAACCAGAGGTGAGGTGAGGTGAGGCTTGTTGCCCTATTCAAAATGTTTCTCAGAGTGATTTTGGGGCCTGGGTGATTCCCGGAGTGATTAAGAGAGCCTCTTCCCTACCTATATGTTGAAGGGGTCTGTGAATTTGGCAGCCTCTCAGAGAATAAGAATCTCTCCAGGATCTCAGGGGGAGAGGTTGTCTGAAGGGACATCCCAGCTGTCCTGACTTCTGACCAGAACTTTCAGTGCCAACACATGAAGGGCCTGGGCCGTGGCTAACAGAGCCTTGGGCCACCTTTACCTGCCCCCTTAATTAAGGCTGACTCCAAGGCCCAGGGCCAGACCAGTAGCTATGTGTGCGGATAATAGTGGGTGTCTTGTCTTGTCAGGATGCCTCCTGACCCTGTAGAGCTCCAGGCACGCTCTTTACCACTTTGATTTAAGTTTGTTGTAGTTTTCTGCTTTATGACTTCCTTCCTTCCTCCTTTCCTCCCTCCCTCCCTCCCTCCCTCCCTCCCTCCCTCCCTTCCTTCCTTCCTTCCTTTTCCTTTTCCTTTCTTCCTTTCCCTTCCTTCCTTTCCCTTCCTTCCTTCCTTTCCCTTCCTTCCTTTCCCTCCCTCCCTCCCTCCTCCCCCTTCCTTCCTTCCTTCCTTCCTTCCTTCCTTCCTTCCTTCCTTCCTTCCTTCCTTCCTTCCTTCCTTCCTTCCTTTCCCTTCCTCTTTCCTTCCTTTTTAAATGCAATAAACACTGTTGGAACAATGACTGTGCCCAGCCGGATACTGGCGATGATGGCACATTCTGCTAGAGGATTTTACAGATAAGTAGGAAAAATGGGTAGGGGAGATGGCTTTGTGGAAGAGACAAAGGGAAAGAAGAAAGTGGTTAGAGGGAAAGGCGAAGAAAGAAGTAAAAGGAGAAGGAGGCAGAGGGGAGAGAGAAAGGGGGAAAGGGTAGAAATGGGAAAGAGAGAAAGGAGGAAGAAAGAAAGAGGAAGAGAAAAACAGAAGCTATAAGGGGGGCAAGGAAAGGCAGAAAAGGGCAATAAGAAGAAAGGAAGGAGGAAGAGGCAGAAGGGAAACAGGCCTCTTGAGCACTTTTTCTAAGGCCTTCCAGCCAGGCCTGTACATCTGGAGCTGAAGGAGACACCTATGCCCAAGTCTCATCAAGGGGAGCTTATAAATAAATACCTCTGGGTAGGAGCAGATATCTGTAAACACAGCTGAGGAATTGAAAGTCAGGTTCTTCAAAGGTATCGACTTGTCAAAATCACACCACAGCTGTGGATTAAAAAAAAAAAAAACACAACAAAAAACAAAACAAAACAAAAAACACAGGAACAACAAAGTCAGTGTGAATGCTGGAAACGGAGTGGTGTGCTATCAGCTGCTGAGCTTCAGCAAGAGCCCGGGGCAGCCCTGGGCACTAGAAGGCTGCTTGAGTTCACAAGGGAAGTGCCAGCTCTGAGTTTCCACTTTTATTTAAAAGAAATCGCTGGCACAGAAAAAGCTTTTGCAAGCAAGTCACGAAACTAGGGTAAGAATCCTGTGTTGGCATATCCCGTAGGGTCACTGGAGTGTGTCTGTGGGTCTGGTCTGGGATCAGCTCAGCCCGTTTCCAGATGAAGAGCTGAGGGGATCCCAGGGATCTGAGGGCATATTTCCCAGGCAGGCTCTTAACATCGGGGAAGGGAGCATCTCCTAAGTCAGAAATGTGATGCTCAGAAAATAATAGCTACCATTGGCCAATGCCTCCTTTGTGCCAGACACTTGGTTTAAAAAAAAAAAAAAAAGAAAAAAAAAGCCTCTCAACTACCTTATGATGTAGCTACTATTTTTATCCCCATTTTACAGATGGAAAATATGAAACTCTGAGAAGTAAAGTAACTTGTCCAGGGTTACTGAGCTGGTAAGTGGTAGAGCTGAGATTTGAACCCAGGTCTATCTGACTCCAAAGCCTGTGATCTTCCTACCCCATTGCTGTGGCAAAGTTGGCCCCAGGGGTAACCCTGACCTCGAGTCTTTGGGTTTATTCCATCCTGCACCCCCAAAATATATGATAGGTCACGAAGACTCGAGGACCTGGCTACAATGACGCAGGCTGTGATCAAGGATCCTATGTAATTCCGCTTCAATTGCCACAATCTAGAAAATATCCATTAAAGGATACATTTCATTAAATTATGATTTTTCCTTTTTTTCCTGTCCCATAGAGTCCTTCACTACAAGGACAACCACAGAACTAGAGTAAAGTAGACTCTAAATAATTATTGGGTAAATTTGAACAGTGAATTTGAGGCAGTCTAAGCCTCCAAGTCATAGGCTGACAATGGTGGGAGTCCACAGTTTGGGTCCCTGAACACTTGGGGAACCTCCCTCAGCCTCAAGGGGCACAGTGATGGTCTCGGTCTCAAGACGATATCTCAACTAGCCTCTCTCAATGTGCCAAGTCCAAGTTCAAGACTGGAAGCAGGTAAATTCATCACCCGAAGAGAGCTCCCTGAGTCATGGACAACACAGACTATTTGTATATACACATAAAATACCTATGGCTACCAAGGTACATTCCAGAGAGAAAATGAAATCATTAAAACATAAATCACCAAATTAAAAACAGTGATAAATATCATGGTAGTTGGAATTTTATCTGAGTTCCATGCGTCACATCAAAGGTGGACCCTCAGAAAATCACAGGCAAGATGCTCAACCTTCCTGAAATGCAGTTTCCTCATCCATTGAAAGGGGACAATGGTACCTACCTGTGGCACATAGTAAATGCTTAATAAATGCCAGCTATTTTATTTCCATTCCCCTTGCTCCCACTCCCAGAGATGCAATTCAGCATATTAGAGTGAACATGGGTCATGGAGTCAGACAGACCTTATTAGCAAGTTATTTCATGTCTCTGAGCCTCAGTTTCCTCAGCCATAAAGTGGGGATAATGAGACTTACCTCACGGGGTTTATGTGAGGATTAAATATGAAAAATAGGCAAAGTTCCTCCTTCAGTGCATGGCACACAGCAGGTAGGTAATTAGTGAGTGGTAACTTTTGTTTATAATTATAATTGGTTGGCCCTGACAGTTCAGAAACTTGAGGAGTTTTGGAGCTCCTGTTTGAGTGAACACCCTCCAATCGTGAAGAAAAAAATTTTCCAACAGTCAAACGCACAGTTCTGACAACAGTCACAATTTTGTTCTCTGTCACTAAGCTTTGGGGCTGGCCCAGGCACACAAAGATAAGTGGTACCAAGGAAGGGCAGTGCAAGGAGCTGCAAGCTCTATACACTTTTAATTCTTGACTGCACACTGGACGCCAGAGCCTGGTGGGCTCGGGATGCTTACGATATTGAGGATGGCACCCAGGAAATTAATCAAGATGGATGCAAAGATGATGACGTTCCGGGCCAAATAGGTCTCGTTAATCCAACAGCAAGTTTTCCGCAGGATGAGGGGCAAACACTTATAATCCTCTGCTGTGGTGATGAGGACCAGAGCTGAGTGCAGCATGATCAGAATGGAAAACTGGATGACCATTGGCATCACCCTGCAGGGAAACAGAGAATCTGGTTAACACCTGATCCCCACTTGCTGGGTGATACCGGCAGTTGCGCCCACGAGCTACCCTCCCCACCCCTTGTACCTAGTAATTCTTCTAATGTTCTATTTGTTCAGGAAAAGGGCTATTTTGGGGAGCCATTTTATTAAAAATATATCCATTCCTAGAATATTCTCTCTATTAAGAAATTTTGCAATGAAAATCAAATATTTGACTTGATTTATTGTTTCTGCCCAGTTTTCCCTTTTCTTTTATCATTTACCTTTCTCACTAGGCAACTGCTGCCAAGGCAACACACCACTGGGATTTTATCTCAATACTCTGGCTGTAGGAGGGGCCCACCTGTTCTTTCCCCTTCAAGGTGGGTTTTATGAAACATTCTCCCTCTCCGTCTACTCTGATGCCAAGAATGGGATTGAACACTGGTTCTAAGTTGCACAGTTTGGTAAGTGATTAACATGCTTTGCATGGAATATACTGTGTGCCAGGTACTGACTGGCACCAAAACTGTGCTCCATGGTAGCCTCTGTCGATAGGACCCCTCCACTGAGGGTCAGCTCTTGCTAGCAACTCTGACCATCTAAAACATCACCTCTGGAAGCAACTTGCTTCCTCTCCTCATCACCCATCCCTCAGCAAGTGTGCTGCTTCTCCTTGGAAGCCATCCCTTGTTCTCTGTCCAGCTCCTCATGTCCTGCACCGGCGTCTCTAATTTCCTCTCCTCTGTTTCAGCCATAGAATGGCTGCAGGTTAAAGGGTACCCTGACGGAAGTGGTGGAGGATTTGCATCTGCTTCTTCCTCTATGAACTGATAGCGAGTGGGTAAGATGTTTACAAGGAGGGAGGACTCAAGAATGCCAAATCCCTCTGCTTGGCTGAGCAACATGAGGCTGGAAGGTGACTCCTCCTCCTGTGGTTACAGCTATCCTTGGAGGGTTTTTGGGGGGGTCTTTTAAAAGTACCTGCATAGTTGTGGTTTTATGGATCACCTTGATAGGAAATCTCTGTGGGAGTTCTGGATAAGAACAGAGAGTCTGTGCAGCAGTGGGTTCCCAGAGGGCTCTGGACAGATGGGAAACTTCCTCCGAAACAGGCTGGAAAAACACTCCCTGACAAGACACCATTATTCTTGGCTCCCCCGGGGAGGCAAATGAAGGAGAAGGCAGGTGGATTGCTTTGTCAGGCAGTCCAGCGAGAGAAGAGCCTAATTCCATGGCGGATGCATCTCAATAACATGATGCAGCCACTGAGAATAAGAATGTTTGATTTCAAAGAAGCAAACCAGGGAAAGGCAGGCTGGAAAATGGCTCTACAAGAGCTCCAAACTCTTCCGTGGCCACCACCACCATCCAGACAGAGCCTCTGGGCCTCAGCATGGTATACAGGGCCTCGAATGGCTGCCCTGGGCTCTCTCTCCAGCCTTTTCCCTGACTTGTCCTTCCCTGCACTCCACAGTCTGGGCAATACTAACTACAAGTGGCTCGCTAGGCTACTTCCCCTTCTAAGGTACTTTTTGCCAACAAAGCTGGTCATTCTCGTCTCCCTGGGGAAGGTCCTGTTTATCCTTCAATACTCAGCTTTCCTTTTCATTCTTCCATTACAACTGGAATAGGGTTCAGTATACAGAAAGTGCTCAATAAATACTTATCAACTTATGCTTTTTGTGGGGAGGGAGGACTCTTTCCCATTCATAAAGAAGACTCCACCCACACTCCCAGCCCTCTCTCTACCCCTCTGCTGTGTCCTCCCCAAGGGAGAAGGGCTAAGCCGACTGGCCAGAGCCCATCTGTGATGCTCAGTGGACTGCGTTCTTCTTGGAGGGCAGGGCTGCTGCTAAGGTCAGTGTCTATGTGTCTTCTCTTTCTCCTGAGGGGTAGGGACGCCAGAGCCTTGCTCTGCCCCTGCAGGAGGCCTGGCCACCTCCTCTCTTTGGTTAGGCCATCTTCTCCTTTAAGCGAGGAAGCCCAAGTCCAGGCAGACCTGGCCCTAGGCACAGAGAGGTGCTTTCCCAGTTTTTCCTCACTCGGTCCTTTGGCACTGGGAGGTGTGCTCGTGTTGGTCTTTCATGGAGTCGCAGGGTAAGATGCCCAGTGTGGACTGGAGTTTGGTGTTGGGGTGGGGGTGGGATGCAGGCAGAGCTTCAGGAGCTTCGGGATGGACTCATGTGGTCTCCTGACTTCAGCCTCATTCTGGATTGCAGCTTTTACCATGGTTTGGGCATAGGCTAACCAAGCATTTTGTGGAAATTCACAAAGTTTGATGCTTTGTTTCTCATTTAGCTATTACGCTTTGCTGCATACTTTTGGGGGTGGTGGTGGAAAGAGTAGACTGCAGGGCTATGTGGGAGGATTTGCAAACAGAACCCACGCAAGCCGCTGGCACCATTTGAAATGTGGGTTTGCTGAAACAAGGCAAAGGGCAGTCAAGAGTAGGCAGTGTGGTCCAGTGGCATCAGCAAAGCCACTGCAGCGAGACAGGGCTGGGTTTGAGCTGCAGCTCCCAATTGTAATTGGCAGGGTGGCCTTGGGCAAGGCAACTCATTCTTCTGAACATCATTCTCTAATCTGTCAATCAGGATTTTTAAGCCTACCTCTTAAAGGAAGTTCTGGGGTTAAGTAAAGTGATAATACAGAATAGTGCTTAGCACATAATAAGAACTCAGAGAAAGGCTAGTATTCTTTCTCTATTCACAGTGAAACTCAGACATCCAGAGGCATTTTAAAGATCTACAGCAAAAGTGTTGTAGCAATATAGGCCTTCTGAGCAAGGCACTGGTGCTGAACTCTGTGCAGCAGCTCTTCAGCGTTCATTTATTTCTGTATACATAAGCATTAAACATCAGATTGTGATTTTTATCTAATTATAGAGCTACTTGAATATCCAGGGGCTCTGAATTTGCCTTTTCATTGTTCAGTGTATGTAAGAAGTAAGAAAACCTTTCATTTCTGAAATCAAGTCTCAAAAAGAACCACAAGGGATTTGCAAACAGCTCTATCCCAAACCCTTTCTAGACATTCAGTTCTAATTACTCTCTGCAGTCTGTTTTCACATCAGCCTTTGGGTTGGTATCATGATCTGACATTTCCTGGGAAGGAAGGGATCAGTGGGAATGAGTAGCTTGTGATGCAATAGGAAACACAAACTCAGATCACATTGAAAGATGACATTTGTATGACACTTTGGAATCCGCAAAAAGGCTACAAGTCCAATAGTGCATTTGATCTTTGTAGCAATGCTGAGAGGTAGAATAGTATTCTTAGTCTCTAACAGATGACAATATTGTGACTCAGAAATAGGACAGGAAGCAAAACTTACCAAAAATGGGCATGGCTCATTTCATTGTTGCAGCAATTCTGGGAAGGAGCTTTATTATCCTCATTTTACAGAGGAGGAGACTGAGGCTTCAAAGAGGTTACAAAACTTTTAGGAGAGGAACATCTGTGTGCATGTGGAAATCAAAGGAAAAGAGCTGGGCAAGCATTGTTTCTTTGTCAGGGTCGATTAATTTTTGCTTTGAGGGCTGGAAATTAGCTGTGGTCATATGAACAGAGACTGGCTCCTGTGTTAAAAAATCCAGGATAGAAAAAACACACGTGAAAGGCACCTACCATCTGTGTAGTCACAAAGAATCAATCAGAAACAAAATGAGTTGGAGAGGAAACAAGCACACAATAAGGAAAGCTTTTGTGGTGCCTGGGGCCAATGGGCCACTCAATTCCCACTACAGTCGGATTGTAAGGTCACAGTTCAGCTTTGAAGTTTTCTTCATTTTTGTGTTTTCTTCACTAAGCAAGTACGTTTGGAGTGCTGCTATATTTCAGTTACCAGCTTCTGCTTGCACCCAGAGTCAGAGAATCTACCTGGCAGCTGCTGGGCAAGGATCCAGGTCGCTTCCCCCTGAATCTGGGAATCAGGGAGTCCGTGGCCAGCTCACCTTTCCTGGTCAGGCACTGGGAAGGGAAACTGCCCCAGCCAGCTGCCAAGTGCAATGCCGGGTCTGTGTAGAGGACAGTGGCTGGGCCAGGCCCTCAGGGTCATCCTTGTCCCCTCCTTCTTGCTCAGCCCCCCATATCCAATCAGCCACCGGGTCCTGTCAAGTCTATGTCCTAAGCATCTAGCAAATCCTTCCTCTCTTGTCTGCCCCTACTGTCACTACTCTGTCCCTATTATTTCTTGCCTGGATTTTGGCAATTGCCTCCTAATTGGTCTTCCCAACTCCAGACCAACTCCTATCAATTACCCCAGCCAGTGGGATCATCCTTCTAAATGGAAATCAGATCATGTAACTGCTTTGATTGACATGCTTCAATAAAGTCCATTCTGCAAACCTGTTACAACTCTTTAACAAGCCTCACAAACCTCTCACCTCCAAAATGCTCAATTTCTAGCCCTTCCTCTTCCTCTTTCTCAATCCTTTCCTGTGACCTGGCTAGCTCCTTCAAGACACAGTTTAGATGTCGCTGTCAGCTCCTCTAGGAAGCCTGCCCTGTTCCCTTTGCCCCACCTTCACTCCCACCCATCCTACCCTAGCGTGCCTTCTACTTTCTTTATCATAATAGTCATTGCACTGTATTATAGTTGTTAGGTTAATTGTCTTTTGTCCTCACTAGATTGTAAGCTCCATGAGGGCAGGGGCCATGACTGTATATCTCCAGTGTCCAGCACAGATGGCACATAGAAGGTGCTCAAAAATGTTGGCTTAGAAGCACTCCAGAGTCAAGAGGGAGCATGCATCAGATACGACCATGCCCTTCTTCACTCCCACATCCCCACTGGCAGCACTGAAGAGGGAAGTCCAGGGAATTTGGATGAACCTGGTAAGACCCTAACAACACAAACAGCTTATCATCTGAGACCATACCTTTTCCCAGGACCTTAATCCCTATTTGGCTCTTTGGAAGTCAAGAAACCCATTCTCTCCTGGCATTCCCTGGTACCCTTCCTTGATAAAAGTCATTGCCATAGCATATCTACACACACAGCTTATGGCAGCTACATATACAGTGGTTACAGCTAGACATTTACGTATATTTTAATCATTTCTTTGGCTCCTTCCATGAGGAGGGCAGGATTTTTTGTCTTTTTGGTTTCCTGATGTGTTCTCATTATCTAGAACAGATCAGGCACATAATAGGGACTAAAAAGCTCTTTGGGAAAGGCTTTCCCAGGTCACATTTGTCAGAGGTACATAGGCCTTCCTTCTCTCTGCCTGTGTTTCAGTCTCTCCCCGTCTCTCATTTTCTAACAACAAATAAGCAACTTTTCATTGTAAAATTAAGCATAGATACAGGGAACCACACAAAAGTGTAGCTTAATTGGTTATTGTCACGTGACCATCTTTGGAACCGCCACCCAGGTCATGAAACAGAGCTTTGCAGGGTCCTCTGACAGCCCATCCATGTGCCTCATCCCACTCAATGCCCTCCCCACCCCAATGAACCTCTTTCCATTTCTTTATAGTTTTATCATCTAGTCTTAGACACTATATTTCAGTCTCTCCCATTTTTGATCAAATAGAAGTGATAAGAGAGGCTATTGTTGCCTCTGATTTTAGGGGGAAATCTTCACTACTAAGATGATATGAGCTATGCGTTTTGTATTTTTTTTTTTTTGGTAGATTTTTTCTTTATGAAGTTGAGGAAGTTCTATTCCTACTTTTCTGAGAATTTTTTTAACATAAATGGGTGTAGGATTTTGTCACATGCTTTTTTTTTCTTTCAATTGATATGCCATGTGATTTTTGTTAGCCTGTTGATATAGTAGATTACATTGATTGATTTTTGAATGTTGAACAAAGCTTGCAAACCTGGAGTAAATTCCGCTTAGTTATGGAATATAATTATCTTTATACATTGTTGGGTTTGATTTGCTTATAATTTGCTGAGGATTTCTGTGTCTCTTTTCATGACAGAAACTGGTATGTAGTTTTCCTTTATTGTAATATCTTTATTGAATTTTGGTATTAGGCTAATGCCGGTTCCACAAAATGAGTTGGGAAGTGTTCCTTCTGCTTCTATTTTTTATAATAGGTTGTGGGAAATCAATGTTTCTTCCTTAAATATGCGGTAGAATGTACCAATGAAACCACGGGGGAGGGGTGAATGTTTGTTTTCTTTTGGCAAGGTTTTTGATATGGATTCATTTTTTTAAATAGAGGGCTATTCACATTATCTTTTTCTTCTTGTGTGAGTTTTGGTAGTCTGTGTCTTTCAATGAATTGGTCCATTTTGTCTCAGTTATCAAATTTGTGGACAGAGTTATTCATAGTATTTCTTTATCATCTATGATAAGGTGATAACCCCTCCTTTGTTTATGATGTGTGCCTTCTCTCTTTTTTCTTGGTTAGCCTGGTTAAAGGTTGATCAGTTTTTTTTTTTTCTCATTCAATTTTTTATTCCAACATGTAATCAGTGGTTGATCAGTTTTATTGATCTTTTCAGAGAACCAGCTTTTTAGTTTTGTTGGTTTTCTCTATTGTTTTTTTCTTTTCAATTTCATTGGTTTCTGCTTTTTATTCTTTCTTTCTTATATTTCCTTTATGTTAAATCGATCTAATTTCTCAAGGTGAAAGCTGATATTATATATTTTAGATATCTTTCTTTTCTAGTATATGCATTGAATGCTACAAATTTTCCTATAAACACTCTTTCTAATGCATTCCATAAATTTTGATAAGTTGTATTTTTATTTTCCTTTAGTTCAAATTATTTTTAACTTTCTTTTTTAGACTTTGACTCCTAGGGGATTTAAGTGTATTGTTTAGTTTTAAGGTGTTGGATGCGGGGTGCATGCAGGACAGGGCGCACCTGGGGCAAGTTTCTAGGGAGTGTGTAGTGTTGATCTTTTCATAGTGTGTTGTATCAATGGGTGGAAACCCACATAATGAGTGGGAAGGTGTTGGACTCCCATCCTGGGGAGTCCTGCTATGTTCTCAAACAGAGGGGCGGGAGAGCATAGGCAGTGCCTAATAGGGGAGGACAGGCAAGTATGTCAAGCCCTCAATGTTGTTGCAACTAACTATGACTCTTGTCCTTCAATGAGTTAATCTTGGTGGTTACTGTGGGCCCTGAGGGGAGGGGGAGGGAGGAATAGAATAGATGGAACATGAGGCATTTTAGGGGTGAAGGAATTGTTCTATATGTTATTGCAGTGATGGATACAGACCATGTTAAATTTCATCAAAGTTTATAAAAACATATGGTCCAAAATATAAACCATAATGTAAATCACTGACCTTGGTTAGTAGCAGTGTTTCAATATTTGTACATCAATTGTAAAAAATATACCATCCACATGTAAAATGTTTTTAACAGGGGAAATATGGGACTCACCTATATTCTGTACATGACTTTTCTGTAACCTAAGGCTTCTTTGAAGACAAAATGAAAAAAAAAAAAAAAAAAAAAGACACTCAGTGAAAAAATGGAAGAAAATATGTCACTGTTCATACAAGACAACAGATCTTACAGTGATGAGAGACATAATGTCAAATATTTTAAAAAATTTTATATTTTTATTATTTCAAAACATTTAAATTTTTTTTGTATTTTGTTATTTTGTTGCCTTCATTTTTGAAGAAGTTTTGGATCACAGAAGGGCTACAACTGTGGCAGGGAAGGATCATTGATGTGGGGTGTCAATGATGGGGGATGAATAGGAGGAGGTTCACCTGGGGCATACCTATAAGGTATATGAATGTGTTCAAGTGTTCATAGGACATTGTCACAGTGGGCGAAGAGTCACACAATAACTCTAAGAATATTGAATTCCCATTCTGGGGAGCTCTGCCACATTCTCTAATGGGACATCAAGAATCCCCCAAGTACAGAGGCAGTGACTAGTGAAGGAGGATGGGCCATTGACGGGTCCTTGATATTGATGACTGTATTTATGAACCCTTACTTTAGAAATTGAAGCTTAGCATAGTATTATAGGGTGCCTAAGAGTTACTTCCCAAGAGCTTCCTTGTTGCTCAAATGTGGCCTCTCTCTAAGCCATACTCAGCATATAAATGCATTACCTATACCCCAGTGTGGACATGACTCCAGGGGATGAGCCTCCCTGACACTGAAGGATTACTACCAAACACCAACAAGCAATGCAACTGGCAAAGGACCTTGACCAAAATGGGGAAAGGGTAAAGACAAATGAGTTTATATGGCTAAGAGACATAAGTGAGTTGGGAGGTCATTTCAGAGGTTACGCTTATGCACATCTCAGCAGGATCTCATTGACTGCTAAAGTAAATATGGCCTCAAATAGGGGCGCTCCTGAGGGCTTTGGAGACATCCAGACACTATAGGCAGGACAGACAGCTCAGGAGTTTGGCACCCTGCCAGTGGGCCCTACTAGGGAATTTATGCTCCCCAGGGTGACAGAGTTTGAGTCAGTTGTGGTTTCCCTACACATGGCTCTTCTGCTCCTTCTATTTGAACCTATTTTTAGTGCTAGAGTTGATAGACGGATGTCCAAGAGACTTAAATCTCTGGGCTGTTCATGTGCCAGTTGGGCTCTGAATCTCAACAGAGTTGCAGCACCTACTCTCTAGTTCATTGGACTCACCCACTAACAAAGGGATGATGATGGAGAACAACCATCCTGAGGAACAGAGAGCAATCTGCAAGCAAGATAGTCCCATTCACCTTCCCCATGGGATCTAAGCCTCTTCTCAGTTAGAGGTGGAGTGGGCATCACCTTCCCAGAATCCTCAGGATTGGGGAATGAATGATAGAGTAGAGTAGACTTACTGTTATTCTACTATAGACTTATTGTGATTCTAGCAATGGAAGAACTTTTATCATTGATGTGGAGGCAGTGGCCACTGGAGGCTCTGAGCAGAGAGAGAGGGAGAAATTGGGATTTGGGAATTGTCCTGAATGACATTATATATCTTGTAATAACTTACAAAAATGTGTGGGAGAGAGTGTAAAGTACACTGTAAACTATAATCATGCTTAGTAGCAACGCTCCAAATGTGTTCATCAATTGTAACAAAGGTACTACACTAATGAATGATGTTGTTAATGTGGGAAAATGTAGGAGGACTAGGGAGTGGGGCATATGGGAATCCCCTATATTTTAATGTAACATTTATGTAATCTAAGTATCTTTAAAAAAATAAAAAAGTATATTTAAAAAAGAATATTGTTTAATTTCCAGATTTTCTGATCTATGTTTCTAATATTGATATATAATTTAATTCCATTGTGGTTTGAGAACATTCTTTGCATGATTTCTATTATTTTAAATTTATTACAGTGTGGTTTATGATCTGGTCTTATGGACTATCTTAGTTAATGATCCACATGAGCTTGAGAAGATTGTTTATTCTACTGTTGTTGGGTGAAGTATTCTATAAATATTGATTAGCTCTAGCTGTTTGATAGTGATGTGCAGTTCATCCGTATCTTTAATAATTTTCTGCTTCCTTGACCTATTGATTACTGTCAGAGGGGTGTTGAAGTTTTCAAGTGTTAATAGTAGATTTATCCATTCCTTCTTTCAGTTCTATCAGTTTTTGCCTCATGTAGGTTGACATTTTCTTGATAGGTGCATACATGTGAGTACTGTTATGACTTCTTGGAGAATTGACCCCTTCACCATTAGGTAATATCTTTCCTTATCTTTGATAATTTTCCTTGTTTCTGGGTCTATTTTGTGTGAAATTAATATAGCAATTCCAGCTTTCTTTTGATTGATGTTAGCATGGTATATTTTTGTCCATCTCTTTAATTTTAACCCAAGTCTTCATATTTAAAGTGGGTTTCTTGTAAATGGCATATAATTGGATCTTTGTTTTAATCCACCCTGATAATCTTTGCCTTTAAATTGGTATATTTAGACCATTCACAATTAATAGTGATTCTTGTTACAGCTGGATTAGTATCTACCAACTTTTTAAACCATTTTCTATCTGTTGCATGTGTTCTTTGTTTCTTCCCTTTTTCATTTTACCTGATTTTGAGTATTTTTAATTATTTCATTTCCTTTGTGAATATAACAATGACTTTTTATGTTTTTTTCAGTGGTTTCCCTAGAGTTTATAAGATATGTTTTTAATTAATCTAAGCCTACCTTCAAATAACACTCTACCTCTTCATGCTTAGTGCAGGTACCTTATGAGAAAGTATTCTCAACTCCTGTCTCACGTCCTTTGTGATGTAACTGTTACTCATTTTACTTATTCATAAGCTATAATCACCCAATGCATTGCTACTATTGTTGCTCTGAACAATTATCGTTTAGATTAAGAATAAGAAGAATAAAAGCTTTGTTTAAGCTTTATTCATTCCTTCTCTGACACTCTTCCTTTCTTCTTATTAATCCAAGTCTGACCTCTGTTTCCTTTTGTTTGAAGAACTTGTTTTAACATTTCTTGCACAGCAGGTTTGGTGGCAAAAAATTTTCTCAGTTTTTGTTTTTCTGGGAAAGTTCTTATTTCCCCTTCACTTTTGAAAGATAATATTACTAGATATAGATTTCTAGGTAGCTTTTTTTTTTTTTCTTTCAACTTTTAAAATATTTCACTCCACACCCTTCTTGCTTCCATGGTTTCTGATGAGAAGTCTGCTGTAATTCTTATTCCTTTTATAGTTAAGGTATATATTTTTTACCTCTGGATTATTTTAAAGATTTATTCTCTTTGTCTTTTTTTTTTTTTTCTTTCCAGTTTGAATATGATGTGTTTTTTTTGGGGGTATTTGTCCTTGGCGTTTTCTAAGGTTCCTGGATTTATTAATTTTGGAAAGTTATCAGCCATTATTACTTCAAATATTTCATTTGCTCAGTTCTCTCTTTCATCTCCTTCTGGTATTCCAATTATGCACATGTTATATCTTTGGAAATTGGTCCATAGTTCTTGGATGTTTTGTTCCTTTTCCCCCATTATATTTTTTGTTTTTTGTTTTAGTTTATTTGTTCTTTCCCCATTATATTTTATCTTAGTATTTCAGTTTGGGACATTTCTACTGACCTATCTCCAAGCTCACTTTTTCTTTCTTCTGCCCACTGAAGATATTCTTTATTTCTGCTAGTGTTTTTTTATTTCTAGCATTTCCTTTTGATTTTTTCTTAGATTCTCCACTTCTCTGCTTATATTACCCATTCTGTTCTAGCATGTTATCTACTTTTCCCATTAAAGCCCTTAACATATTTATTATACAGCTATTTAAACTTCCTGTATGATAATTTCAATATCTATGTCATATCTGAATCTGGTTATGATTATTGCTTTGTCTCATCTTTTCCTTTAGGCATGCCTTATTATTTGTTGTTGAAATGGGCCATACTGTATCTGGTAATTAGAGCAGAGATAAATAGACCTTTATTGTGAGGATTTGTGTTAATCTAGATAGCAGTTTGGCTGTGTTTAATGATTTTAGTATTGATAGGTACCAAATTCCTCTTGTTTTTGTGTGCTTGTTTTTGTCTCCTCTTTTGACTTGGGCTTCCCTAAGTAATCCTCCTCAGAAGGAGTCATGGTCTTGCTGCTCTTTCAGCTGAAATCCACTGTTAGACTACTGGATCCCTGTTGGTGTGGTAATAAGGTGTGGGGGAGGTGACTCTACCAATCATTTTAGTTTTCTTTCTTATTTTGAAATTCTTCCTTTTTCACCTTTTCTTTTCTTAAGGCATTAACTGCTGTGTTTATGTGCATTTAAGTTCCTTATTGTTTAATTGTCATTTCTGAAATGTATTTTTCTTTTATTTCCATTTCTTTCCTGGGTTCTCTTGACTAATTTCTGAGTTTTTATAATTCAAATTCATGATGTTTTTTCATATCTTGAATAAAATTAAGTGATTTGCTCCTTTTCAAAGAGTAGGATAAAATTTCAGTGTGTTTTGTGAACATATCTTTTTGGAGTGCTTTCATTGACTGTAGGGATATTGTTTTATTTCTCCTTTTTTCTCTTATGATGCCTTACCATGGGATTTGTCACAAATACTTTTTGTTGTTCATTTTTATGTGAAATTAACTTCTCTGAACTTTTAGAAAAACATTTTAAACTCCACAGTGCTCTATCTTTTGATATTTTCACATAGAGTTCAAAACCAAGATGGCTTGATTCCCTTCTCACTGTTATCTGGACCTTCTCTTTTCTCCTTTTCTATAGCTTTTATGCTGCATGGTTTTCATTTCATTCACACAGGTCCTCCCAGGGCTCTGTCTTAGAAGGAGCTTTGGCTGGTGAGTCTTGACTGCTTCAGGTCTTCTCACCTTACTGTAGACTTTTATACTTACCTGCTGTTGGATTGGATCAAATGCCTCATACTTACAGTTACTTTCTCAAAATGGCCCACTGCCCTTTCCAGTAAAGCACCTTTTTGCTCCATTGAAGCGCATTTGTTTCCAAGTATGTCAGAATCCCAGTTGCATCTTTCTGCTTCTTCCCACACTGATGCTGAGATCCCACAATCTGGGGGCTGTTGGTGGCTTATCCCTACCCATGTATATTTTTGAATTCACAGGGTTACCACATCACCTATTTTTGTTGTAAGTATGGTCCAACAGGTCTTGGTTTCGCTATTTAGTTGATTAGACATGTGGAGATTCTGAGAGATTCAGAAATTTGCCACCACTTCCGTATCTTCCCAGAATCCCGTCTCCTCCTAATGTCCATTTCCAATTCAGAAAAGGTTATGTATCACCATTCCCTCCCTTCACAGAATCAATCCACAACCTTCCTCAGAAATGCTCAGGAGCTCCTTCCTGCCCTCTGAATTAATTCCAAATTCCTTAGAATCACATTATGGATGTTGAACTTCCATCCATAATGGCTTAGTCATTTTTCAGGCATGGTGCCCACCACATCCTTGCACAAATCCTTCACTCTAGACTTTCCAGTTTAGTCACTATTCTATAAACTCATGGGTTTTCACACTTCTGGGCCTTTGCCGGTTTTCTAGACTGGGAATGCTCTCCATCACTTTCTCCCTCATGTTACACTGCTCAAAATACAACCTTTTCTGCAAACATTTCCTTGTACCACCTGGTCAGAATGAGTCATGGATTTGGGTGCAATGCAGTTAAATAGTTAAAAATACATACTCTGTCTCTGGGTTCAAATCCCAGATCAGCTGTTATATAGTCATGTGAGCTTGGCTACAAAATGGGAATTAAAATGCTGCATTACTTAGTTATTTCTGAGGCTTTGTTGAAACAATCCATGCAAAGGATTTAGCCCTTTCCTGGCAGGTAATAAGTGCTCAGTAACTGGCAGTTCTTAGTAATGTCGCTCTCTTTCCACTAGACTATACAACAGAGGCTGCATCCCTTTGCTTACAAAGTTATACCTTCCCTGGTCTAGCATGTAGCTTTTGCTTCTATTAAGACATTTAACAAATATTTGTTGATGTTGTTTTCAACCACTTGAAAGGGAAAGTTCATGGTAAGACTAGGGAGAAGGGGATTTGAGAAAGAGGCAGGATCTACCTTACAATGTAGGAGTGAACAGAAAGCTTGGCCATTGGATTAATCCAAAGCTAGGTTCACTCCCTGGCTTTGGCACCTCTAACCTGTATGACTCAAGTGTGTGTCTAACAGAGTCTAGGCTCTAGAGCTAGACTTCTTAGGTTTGAATCACAGCCATAATATTTTTCAACTGTGAGACCTTGGGCAAGTTATTTCATTTTCTTGATCCTCAGTTCTCTCCTCTTTAAAAAGGGGATAATAATAGCGCCTACCTCATAGAGTTGTAATGAAGATTTTATAAGTTGCTGTATGTAAAGTATGTGGAACAGTGCCTGGCACAGATGTAGGTTTTTGCATGACAGGCATACCTCATTTCATCACTCTTCACTTTATTGCTCTTTGCAGATATTGCGTTTTTTTTTTTACAAATTTAAGGTTTGTGGCAACCCTGCATTGAGCAAGTCTATTGGCGCGGTTTTTCCAGTAGCGCGTGCTCACTTTGTGTCTCTGTGTCACATTTTAATTAGGTTATGTACATTTTTAGACATAATGCTATCGTACATTTAATAGACTACAGTATCGTGTAAACATAGCTTTTATATGCACTGGGAAACCCAAAAATCATGTGGTTCACTTTATTACAATATTTGCTTTATTGTAGTGGTCTGAAACTGAGCTGGCAAAATCTCCGAGGTATGCCTGTATTATTAAAGTGCCAATTGTGTGGACCCAGAAAGCTGTGTATTTGAACAAATGAACAAGTAAATGGTGATCAATGTTCTTGTACTTATTTTCTGCATTCACGGATACAATGTCAAATAAGAGGGGACCCTATTTTGATTTTTGTTTTTGTTTATGTTAAGATTGGAAAATGTTCTTGCCTTTGCAGAGAAATGGGATTATTATGGAGTAAGATAACCAGAATAGGCTCTGATATCGTCAAACATTTTGGTATGAATCCTAAATCCAATTTTTTAAAATTCTGATTCCTTGGAAAGGTCAGCTGGCTGGCTCCAGGTGAGCAGCCTTCAGTTCACAAAGGCATTTAATCTGATAACTTAGTCCCTCCGTATTTACCTTGAAGAAGGAAGCAAGCATTGGATTGCCGTGATAAATAGAAGAACGATAAATGCACACACCAAATTTGACTTGAACACTTCATCTCTCATTTGAGAATACTGTAATTAAAAGAAAAGAATTAATTAGTTTGGAGCAGAGTTGACTTTTGGGAAGGGTTTGTTTTAGCAGTGATTAGGGGAAACAGAAAGAAAAGACAGACATTTAAATACATATATATTTTAAATTAAGAGGAATCCACACCTTAATAAACCCTTTACAGAGAATGATCTCTAGCCCTCCCACCAACCTTCCCGGGAGAGCCCAGGAGGAAATAAAACCCCCTTCATATTAAAGGATACAGGAGGGGGCATTTGCAGGGGTGTCCAGTTCTTCTCTTCCCTCTGCACAAACATCATTTTATCAAAACAGAAGAGCACACATCCATATATGCAGCAAATCAAATTCACATTGACTTTCTTCATGAGTAAACTTAAGTCATTTAAGGACCTTGCTCTGTTTCTTGTTAGGGTTGGAGACACCAGGAAATGTTTTACCAAAGGAGTCTTTCTGCCTTCTTTTTTATAAAAACAAACAAACTTTGAGAAATAAATTCACAGAATCTTATAATAGAACGCAGCCTAAAAGATCCCCAGCTAGTGCAGCCCTTTCCTTTCAAAGAAGAGAAACCAAGACTGATAGACCAATATGCTTGATGCCCTTCTGTTGTCTGCTCGAGGCGGCCCTGGGGACTAGTGCTAACTTTATTTTGATTATCCAGAGTACTCAGTAATTTCATTGTCCTGCCTTAAAAGCTTCTGGAAGGTCAGCATTGAACATGTACTTGCCTTAGTCCTGCCTAGTTTTCTGAACCAACTTGGAATCACTAAATTGAGGATTAATCCCATTCTTTCAGTAGGAGGAAAGGGTTTGAAAAATGGAAAAAGACCTGACAGCCTGAACCAAGTTCGTCATTTTACCTCTAATGCCAGAGAGGTCTATTAACTTGCCTTAGATCATACAGCATGCAAATCATTGTTATTTTTGAGAAACAGAAAGCTAAGCCTGGCTTCAGGAGAACAATAACTGCAGCCTATTTAGAACTTTGTAATCCCTGATTGGAACCATACAGAGTGACTTTATAAAGGAAGTTGGGAAACAGAAATCTCACACATCTTGGGCTGTAGGTCCACAAGAACAAGAGGAGGACCACGTTCAGGTCAGTGAAATACTAGACTTAATTCAATTGCCCACCTGGTTATTGGTATGGTGTGCATAAACAATAGCTAATGTGATTTTTATTTTTATTTTTTTTTGCCAGCTTCTTGGTGTGGCCTGGGATTTAGACTGGACTTCCTGCTCAGTGTCATGTTTAAGATTTGGGAGCCTGCCTACAGTGAATGAGCCCCATGGGTGAAGCACAATGCTCATCAGAGACTGCACATTTATTGCATTTGCAGGACATTGATTTTTCTATTCTCCAGGTGCAAGGCCTCTACTTGCTGACTATGTGCTTGGTATCTAGAGGAGAACCAGGAACAGGCCCCTGAAGGATCAATACGAATCCTCACTGCTGATAAAACCAGACAAAATCCATCCCACTAATAGTTACTGACAGTGCTGTCTAAGATCAGGGCACTGGTGGAGGGACCCATACATACCAACTTGAAAATATAGGAATTACCCAAAAAGCAGTTATTTCCAAGAAAGATGTCTGAATTCTTTCCAACAATCACAAGATCTAATTATTCTCTGTTGACTGACTAACTTCTAAACCAACTTGATTATATACATTTGATCACTGAGCTTTTAGAGAACAACAGTAATTTCTAGTGTACTTAAGTATTCTCTTCCTTCTCTTCCTCCTTGTCTTCTTCGTCATCACCATCACTGCCATCACAGCATCTTGGAATTAAAAGGGATTTTCCAGTTTAGGAAACCTTTCCATAACAGCCCTGACATCACCTCAGACACCGGCTGATTATCATCAGCACTGCCCTGCTTTGTATGAGGAAGTGGGTTTCTTTACTCTGAGCTGGGGCAGAGCATCCTAGCGTTTGAAACACCCTGAACTTGCACACTTTCAGTGTCTGAGAGCTCAACTCACTCCTTTGCAGCGTGTTCTTTTCCATTGTTGACCACTTCTCACTGTGAAAGGTGACTCCTTTCCTGAGTGTTTTTTACTGATGGCATTTAAAATGTCACATACTAATTATCATTTGTCCAGGCTAAAGCCATATAAGATTTTACGGTTTTCATTTTTTTCCAAATGATAAGCTGGATGGAGACGAAGTAGAAGACTCTGGGAACTTTGCCTCCAGATCGTCCACATGGTCAATGTTTGACTGTAGGCACAGCTGACTTCTTTGTGCCTTACTTTTCTTATCTGTCAAATGGGGAAATTAATAACATTGATAGGTTTTGAAATGCTAAAACATTCTATTCTTTTCATGTCTTTCACAATGCCAGTCACATAAAACAAGAACCTTATAATATTTGTGAAGTTGATGTCAATCATATATAAAAATCTGGGTTTCAGAATGGATTGTGTTGTTAGTTTAGAAATTTGAGGAAAGCATAGTTGTGAAAAGAAAATTCCCAATTGTCTTCAGCCGATAGGACACTGATATTAAATGGTGATTTATTTATTTCACTTCCTTTTGTGAAGGTCTGAATGCTCTGGTTCACAGCTGTATTACATTATCTGGTTCACAGCTGTACTATATTATATACATTATATTAAGCTATATTAATATAGCTTAATAAGCTATATTAAACTATATATGTATGCTCCCTCCTTCCATGGTTAGTGACTTCTCATCTAACCTCTTTCTGCTCTCAGTTGGCTCACTTCTCCTTTTATATCTTAGTGTGATCATGGACTACTCTAAAGCTAGACTACCTGTATTTCAATTCCAGCTGCAACACTTACTGGTTATGTAACCACAGACAAATTCACTAAAATTGCTATGCCTTGGTTTACTCATCTAGAAAATGGGGATAATAATAGTACCTATCTCATAGAAGTTGTTGGACGGATGCACTGAGTTCATACATGCAAAGTGCTTAGAAAAACGCCTCACACGTGCTAATCCCCATGTCTGTCCTACTATTAATTACTCACTCACTCACTCAATCATTCAATAATATATATTAGTGTTTTACTTGTTACTTTTGTGTAGCATGCCTTTTCATCCATAGTGTTACCCTGTGAATGGGGTCTTCCATTCCTCTGTACAAAATTGTACCTTGCACTCAGTGGGGACCCAGAAAGTGCTGACTGATTGGTCCACCACGTTAGGAAAGATTCTTCTAAAGGGCATTATGATCTTTTGATATATGGCCTTTTGACCTAGGAAAAGACACCACCTTTATTCCTCCCTTGCCTCCTAAAAGACCCTCCACCACTGGGTGGAACTCTCAAGTTCCCCAGTGACCCATAGGAAAGGTGTCCTTGAGAATGACCTCTGGGCTTTTATAATTCACTGAGTGCTGAATCATTGGTCTGTAAGAGAACTTGAAAATCACTTTTTTTGTTGTTGAACTGAGGAACTTGAGACTTAGATATATGAAAGAGCTTGTCAAGGCCAATTAGGTAGTTGTGGCAAAGTTCACACAATATGCCATATCTCTTGAACCCCTGTCCAATATTCATTGTATTAGACCACTCTCTATGGGCAGGAAATGCCTGAAGGCAGTACCTGATGCAATTACAAATGATTTATACCAATTAAAAGAAAATGCTTCTTGAAACAAATTATAAATGCTTCCTTTGAGAGCCTGGATTATAATTTGGATTATTATTTTTGAATCTATGGGAATTTGGTTGATTCGGGAATTGGTCAAAATCCAGCATAACTCCCTGGCTTTCTCTTTCCCATTAGGCTCCAGTAGTGCTGTGACAGGCAAAAGGGCAGCTGACACTTGCTGATGTCCCTGTCTGGTATTCCATGGGGAGCCCAGGGAAAATGCTGTGGTCGGCATCCAACAGCTTAGTTGCAAAAGCATTTGGTAGGTGGGAGTGCTGGAATCTAGGGTTATGATCTGATGTTTTCAAGTTGAGACCTTTGACTAAAAAACAAATCTAGTGTAACTAATTTGAATAATAAGAACTAATGGCTAGTGGGGCAGCTACTATGTTACAGGTTCTATAACGACGTTCTTAATTATCACCAAAAAAGTTTCTTTTACAGGTAAAGAAACTGAGGATTAGAATAATTGAGTAACCCAACCATGGCCTCACAGGTTGCAGGCAGGAAAATCACAGCAAAAAACCCCACAAAAGACATAGTGGATTATATTTAAATGCAAAAGAAGAGTGACCACATCTTTGAAAGATTGAAAAGTTGTTTCAAAAATAAAAGTGTCTTATTTGAGTTGCACAAGATGAGACCTGAACTCCCTTCCAGGGAAATGGGGCAAGAAGAACTTGGATTGCATTTTGTTCAATGAGAAAGATGGACCCAGCTATGACTGGGGATATTGGCCCTGCATTCTCTTGAAAGGCATCTTCAGCACCATGAGGACCAAGGGCTTCCTTTGAGCTGCCACAAGGAATCTGGGAAACCCAAGTCTCACCACATGAAGTCAAAATCTGTTCCGGATTCTTTGTCTATAGAAGGATGATCAGGGGAGCTAGTTGCAGAGGTGATGGGCAGAGCCTCCAACCTTCTATGTTCTATGCCTGAGACAGCTCTAGAAAATCTTCCTTGATGTGGGGGAAAAACCCATCTTGCTCTCCTAGATTCTCCACTTTGACTCTGAGCTAAAGGGTACCAACTAAATTCTTACATCTCTGTAGAGAATGTTTCTGACTAAAGCAATTACCTGATGAATTGTGCAAACTATTTTTATCTGAGTGTATATGTGATATTACAAAATATTATAGGTGGAAGGGGTCATATTTATCACCTTGGTCCAATACTTGTTGCTGCCAAGTTTGACTCAATAATATCTCTGAGTTGTGAACCATTAACTTCTCCTGTTTGGATGTTTCCAGTAAAGAGGGAATCAACCCTTCAATTGGGGGCCCATTCCATCTCAAGCTTATTTAATCTGAAGAAGAATAATGTTCGAGTACAATATCTTTCATTAGTATAAATTAATGTTTGTTTACTTAAAGATCTCAATCTGAATAATCTACTCATTTTGGAAAAGCGAATGAGGGAATATAACTTCTGTTATAGTTTTATACTTGTGCATTTTGTAGTGTGGCAATGGTCAAGAGCAGGGGTTCTTAACCTTTTTTGTTCCATGGACCCCTCTGCCAGTCAGGTGAAAACCACAGACCGCTTACTAAGCCCACACTATACTGTGTATTATTTAATAAATATATCACACCCGCACCGACACGTCCCCACAAGAATAATGGCTTTTTTAAAAAAATTCATTCAAGCTTATGGACCCCTTGTTAAGAACCTCTGGTTTAGAGCATACATTAAATTAGACCACTCAGATAAAGGAGATGAGTTCAGCAAAAAGAGCAAAGGATTAATTTTCAATAATTTATTTTTTTATTTTTAAAAAAGACATCTTATCTATCTTGTTGTCCAGTATCCATTCAAATCACTATCAAAAATATTTCTATGAGTTAACAGGTGAGAAGGACTAACATTAAGAGGACTCTCTTAATGGCATACTTCTTCCCAAGTAACCTTACCTTTGAACAAAGTGGACTTCTTAATGTTTAGTAGACTCACAAGGAGACATGATAGTGTGTATCTGAGATGGACATCCTACAAGTGTGAGAGCAGGAGGATACCACCTCAGGGTGACAGAAGACCCTTAGGGGCAATGCACTTTCCAATGGTATATTCTTCCTTGGTATATTTTGTTTAATATGCATTTCATCTTTTTTGGAGGAAATTTCTGGTTTTGCCTGTTTCTGCAATCATTTAGTCAATCAATTTGGCAGGATTTGTCACAGAACTAATTCCCTGACTGATAGAAACAATACAGCTCAGGGATGTTTCAAGGACTCATCATTTCTATTTCCTGCCCTAAGAAAGAAAGTGCTTTATGTATTTACTTATTCACTTATTTATTGTTGCATTTGCATAGGTAGGTAGGGTGATGGAGATACCCCTGCTTAGTCTGTCTTTATCAAGATTCTGGTTTCTGCCTGGAACTTATGGTGGATGGTGTGTGTGTGTATGTGTGTGTGTGTGTGTGTGTGTGTGTGTTGGAGGTGGGGAGTGTGAATAGATGGCAAGAGAAATTTTTATTGTTTTAGTTTTGTTTTTTCCTCCATGTATTTGCCATGCACAGCTATTAACCCCTCCTGGGCATTGTACTGGCCTCATACTCAACACATTCCACATTGAATGGAAAGCAAGCATTTAGGAAATTAAAATTTTGCAAGGAGTGGTAGAAATCATCTGTGCATTGGAGACAGAGTGACTTGGATTTTAATTCCAGCTCTGCTGCCTTCTACACATATGGACCTTGGGAAAGTTGTTCAAATTCTCTGAGCCTGTCTCATCTGTCATATCGTAGAAGTACCTACTTGAAAGTATTGTGATAATAATTAAATTAAATGAAGTAACAAATGCAAAAGTCCCAGACTAGAGCTTGATTTGGTAATAAGTGATCAGCAAATGTTAGTTCTCTTGGAACATGGGTGCCTCTGTTGCAATTAATTGCAGCCTGGGAGGCACTTAACAATTCTAATCTGCATTTTAAGTGCACAACACCCCTTGTGAGGGGGCTATTATCATGCCCACTTTTAGGATGATAAATTCAGTGTCCTGTTGAGTGTAAGACCCAAGGGAGCCAAGCAAGTGTTCTGAGCACAGCCTGATGAACTTCCCAGCTAGCCCAAGAAGTGTGGCCAGAAGAACGATTTTTGTAGGGGCATAAGAGACCCACGTATGAATGATATCAAATCCTTGCCTCTCTTGTTTTCACAGAAAGAAAGCCTCAACCTTTAGGGATGATCAAATACCAAAAGGCCTTATAGAGAGGGCTGATCCTTCTCTTATTTGGAAGATGTTGATAATAGGGACGAAGCTGGGGGCCCTCATGTCCTGGGATATAAGACACCTGAAGACCGCCCTCTCCGGCCATTTTTAATGAAGTAGCTTCTTTAAAAGGGCTCTGATGGGATTGTGAGATTTACTTGAAGCGAAGGTTCAGCCTCACCCAGGTTAGGCATGGGATGACTCAGAACAAGGGAAAAGAAGCCCTACCTCATGCATTCAAACATTTATTATATAAATATTGTGTTATCTAATTTTCCCAGCCACCTTAAGGGGCAGATAAGATGGCCACCATTATCTCAGTGAGATCAAGCACCTCGTCCTGGGTCACCCAAGCAGCAACTGGCAGGAACTGGGCTCAAATCATCTCGACCTAGTGATCAAGTCTTTGTTCTTCCTCTCTGTCTTTTAACAAAGAACAAACTCTTGTGAGGTAAATGAAGCCTCTGCACATGTGTGGGATGTCCATTTGAGTGACGCAGAGCTAATAGCTTGTCAGTACCCACCAAGGATCAGTAAATTAATCAACTGTTCTTTTGTGACCTCTTGTTTCGAAAGTGGGATTTGAACAAGGGTCTCTTTCACCCGAGTCTGAGCTCCTGGGGCCATTGTGAGCCTCACAGAGACATTCCCTCAACTCTAAGACCACACTGGACTTGACAGGAGAGTGGGGACCTGGTTGATATGATCTGATGTCTCAAGATTGGAGGCAGTTGATCAGCTCAGTCACCTTGTGCAACCAAGAGAAAAGGGACTGAAAATTCAGGACAACAGACTGCTAGGATCAAAACACAGAAACCCCAGCAAAATCAGAATCTAGAGGGTGGGGTGATGGACTGGAACCTGCAAGATGCCCAGGTGATCCTCAAGTTTGAAAGCCTAGGACAAAGAAACTTTTTATTGCAGAAATTTTCCACAATTACAAAACAAAGCCTTAACTCCAATAAAAATGTTTCAGAATTAAGCAGAAGGATAATCAGCATTGAAGGAAGGAAAGAATTCTCAACGAGTTCTCCATTGACAGAATTTGATTTTAACACTCACCACACTAAAATACCCACCTCATAAGCATAAATACCCGAAGAACTTTGAGGTATATATGAAAGACATCTTAATCTTTATTATAGAAGAGGCAAGTGTCTTATTCTGAGGTGGCAACACTGGTTTTGGAACCACTAAGATTAATCTACAAATGAGTAACATGTTATTAGACTCTCTTAAGGCACTGACGGTTTTGGGTTGGTTTCTCTAGCCTGGAAACATCCTTAATTGTAATTAATTACCTTCTCTATCCTAAGCTTCATTTGGAGATTTTTCCTAATGAGATATGGGGACCAGATCCTGAGAAATACCATCTTGTAATAAGCGTTCTGAACAGTGGGCAAGCCCAAGACAAATGCTTCCATAAAGGGTTAAGTTCCTCACTTCATAAAGAATACTCCCAAATCCATGAGATAAAGGCAAACACCACAAAAAAGATGGACAATTAGGACAAATGTGTGAGTCACAAAAGGAGAAATAGGAAGCCCAAAACATACCACACATGGAAAAGCATTCCACTCAACAAGAATTTAAACAATAAAAATGAAAATGACAGAAAGACACTGTTTCTTATCAAATTGGCAATATTTTAAAGTCAATAACTTGGGTTGCAGTGCACAGGAAATTTCAGATTGCATATTAAGTATTTAAAAATGTGCATTCTCTTAGAGTTTTATCCTAAGGAAATAATTCAGCATGGATGTATGATTTAACTATGACATGGGCAACTGCAATATATTTTATAATTTATAATATAGTGAAAAAATGAAAAAAGGCAAATATTCAAATTTGGAATATTGGTTAAATATATAATGGTTAAACCATGCAATGGAATGATATGCAATTACTAAAATTATTTTGTAAATGAATATTTAATAATTTAATAAAAGATTCAAGGTTTATCATTATGTAAAGAATGCTTAACACTATGCTACAAAGTTCTATGTACAAAATGGTTCTATGTACAAAGTTTTATAAAAAATTGTGTAGATGAGTATATAGATTCATGCTCGTGAAAGATTAGTATGGCAGATGCTAAAATGAGGCTATCCTAGGTTGAAAGATTATAAGAGATTTCCTTTTCTTCTCTTTGCCTTATATGCTTGTTTAAACTTTTGTCAGTGAAAATGAACTCATTTTTATATGAAAATCATATATAGGAAAAAAATTCCCAAATCATCAACTGTATTTGACAGTCATGTCATGTTTTCTACATGTCTTTTTCATATTTCTAACTTTTGCTTGTCCCTGAAATTTGTAAGCTCCCTCAGGAAATATTTCACCTAACTAAAGAAGGCCAGAGGATTCACCTGTGAAATCTGGGAGGGACTGGAAGGGACCTTTGAGTAGTGGACTAGATGCCCATTCCTCACCCCCTGCCCCCAATCAGGGGTCTGCTCAGAATGGCCTCATGAGATTCTTGGGAGGTGAAGATGTTGAGAACTACTAATTCCAATATGTCTGATGTCTGACACCCAAGCCTTGGGACACATGATTTGTCATCCACACAGGGTGAGTTTTGAGAATAAAAGGGGGTGCTGTTTATAGTAACACTGGGGACATAGGCATAAACCAAGACTTTGTCAGTCAAGCCAGGACACATGGCCACCATGGTTATAGGGAAAGCACAGACTTGTAGCACCAGCTGCTCAAAGAGGTTAGGAGCCAGTCTAATCCCCTTAGTTCACAGATGAGGGATGGGAAAACGCGTTGTCCAAACTTGGCTTAGCCACATAATTCATCAGCACACTTTCTGAAGCTTAACTCAGAAGATTCTTGGTGGGGGGAGGAAGTGGATCACCCAGAAACTCGGTGGCAGGGAGTGAGCAGAACTTTCTCTTCTCATGAAATGTCACTGAAAAGTATCAGATCAAAACTGACCTATGTCTTTTGGTTTTTAGGGTTCTCAAATGATGCCCTGAGGCCAGCTATAGCATTCTACTCCAATGTTCTCCTTAACCCGAGTTATCTCATCATTCAACTAGTATTTACACAACACTCAGAGGTATAAGAAAGTCCTGCTTTAGATAATGCTCTTGGGAGACATGCCAATTTTTATAAGGGAATGTGACCAGGATTTGACTGAATGATGTTTCTACATATTTCAAAGGAGCTTTTATGTTCCCTAATTCACTAATAAAGGGGGAGAGGTGAAAGGGTTCCCTTATGCACGTATCTTTTTTATTGTTCAAACAGCACAAAGACTTCTCTTCCCTACAAACATTCTGTGGGGAAATCCATTGTAGAGTAGTGGCATGAGAAGAGGTTTTGGAGTCATAAGTACTGTAAGTATTTCAGAAATTCTAAGATACACCCCCCCACACTCACCCCCCCCCCCCCCCATTTTAACATCTCTGAAATCAGAATGCATCTTACTGTCAATGGAGTCTTAAAACTCTTGGCCTGGAATCAATTTGGCTCTTCTAGGTTGGTTTGCAATTGCTTCTGCCAGTCACCAGAGGGCAATGCCAACCTGAGACCACTTTAAATCAAATTCTCTGCCAGGGGTTTTTGCAGACTGCATTCACAGCATGAATTCACATGGCAATCCTATGCAAATATTCTTTGGAGTTTAAATTCTCAGGGAGCTTTCCCCCTCCTTCTAGCCAGTATCAGAGTATAGACAAGCAAATTCCTCCCCCCACTCCCCCCCACCCCAGCCAGCTCTCTGGGAAGGGGAGGAGGGTGTTTTCTCTTAGACTCCCCATATTGGATGATTTTTCTTCCTTAGTGCTGTATAGAAATGGAGCATCTCACAGTTGATGGCCCCATAGAGTCTATGAAAGATGGTTGCTGGGTTTGGAGGGCCATGACTTCTACTTAGCCTCTTGGTGCCTCAGTTTTCTCTTTTATAAAGGGGATACTGATGTTTCTGTGAGGATGCGATGCACTGACGTACACTGACACCGGCACAAGGTAGATACATGCCGATGCCGTTCTCTGACCCTGGAGTCCTATGGATTGCAAAGCCCTGTTTTCATTTTGCTGAGACTCCAGGACCCTTTTCCTACTCAGCTTCTCCCCAAAACCTCTGCCTTGTGCCTCTCACTCCATTCCAAGTTCAAAATGGAGAAGACAGAGATAGCACAGGATTGTCCTCTTCATACGTAAGCTTGGAAGAGCAACCAGTCCCGGGGCTCCAGGGAGAGGCTGAGTAGTGATGAGATTCCAAGAGGCCTTGGAGTCTGAGGGGGCTCCAATCACAGCCCCTCTACTTACTGTTTGACCTCAGGCAGCCTATGTCATCATTGCTCTGTTTCTCTTATTCGTCAACCATAAGATGAGGTTAACAATAGCATCACTTCCTACAGTTGTTTTCAGGTAATTTGTGTGAACAGCTGAGAATAGTGCCTGGTACATAGTACATACCCAAGGGATGTTACTTATTTTTATATTTTCTGCTCAGCAGTCACGCTGCACCTAGAGAGGGTCTTGGTGTGAGACCATAAGGACTGTGTCTCTATGACACAAGGGGAATTAACACTTTCTGACGTGCCTTATTGCCCTCCCCTCTGGGTGAGGCAGAGCTAGAGGCTGGGCTATCAGTGGGCAAATCCCACCTATCCACTCACGGTGCTGCCCTCTGACTCTCCTGGAAGAACCTCCCCCAGTCACAGAAATCAAGCACAGACATGCTGGACCTCCCTGGGGGCCATTTCTGCTCCATCACCAGGTCCTACAGATGAGATGAAGATACTAGTAAATAAAACACACTAGAAATTGGTAAATCTTCAATGAGAGGGAATAAAAGACTTCTGTAGAACTCTGGACACACGTGTTTACACAGGCTAATGGAGAAGATTCTTTGTAAGGCCATCTCACTCTTTCTTGCTCCTTCAGGATGGTAACCAGGAAAGAAAATGCATTTAATTTGGACCTTAAGCCCTTAATTACATTACCAGTTAGAAAAGGCCACCTGCTATTTTGTGGGTTGAGCAAGGCAGAATGGCTCCTTTTCTTTTGTTATAGACACAATGCCTTTCAACCTGAGAACTAGAGGTGAAGGTATTACTTTTGCAGTTTGCCATCTTCAGGTAGTTACTGAAGAAACTCACTGGGAATGGTGCACGTGCACAGAACCGTGAATTCCCCCAACCAGGGAAAGCAGTCTCTCCCAGGCAGCTGAACAAACTCACAAAAATGTGCTCACTGGAGCTTTACAGTGTTGGAGCAAACTCCCGAAATGTACTTGCAATTTCCCTGCTGTTCTTGCCCAAGGCTCCTGCAGATGCCGAGCGCCTCCTGTGCGCAGTCAAGGAAGGTCTGTCAGCTTCCCTCAGTGCAAACCATTCCACCTTCCCACTCCTATTTACAGTTTGGAGCAGGGGGCTGGGGGTGGGAGGGCGGGCATGGGAAAATGTCATCATTGGGACCATGGTGGCTGCCAGTTTTGACCACTTCATCTAATCAAGACATTGCCCTGGAGCCTTCCATAATGACCTACGAAGGAGGCACGCTTATTATCCTCTTCCTATAGCAGGGAACTCATGTTAAGAGAGGTTGCCTCATTTTCCCAAGGTCATAGAGCAAGGAAGGGGCAGAGCTGGGATTTAAACTCAGCTCTGCACCCACAACAAATCTTTTTACTTTGTAAGTCAGGGAAGCTCTGAGTTAGCAGACAGCTGGGAAAGTGGAAAATAGGTGCTACAATCCAAGACACGGATGTCAAGTCATTGGGTGCCCTGATATAGTATGTTACAGGGTTGCAACTGAAGAGAATCCACCTGAAAACAGAGGAAAACGTGTGCTAATATCACTTAGTTTAATAATCTCACATAACCTCCAATTCCTTCGAGGCCCTCTGAGTTAAAGGGCTCTTTGTGCTTTTAATCAACTTTTCCTTAAAGAGTGAAGTGGAGGCTCTCTTTATCTGACCAGCATCCCCTTTCATGGCCTTTAGTCTACTCATGAATTTCAAAGAGATAAAGAAAAGACAATACCAAGCCAAACCAAAGCAAACAAACAAACAACAAACAAACAAACATACACACACACACACACACACACAAACCAAAACCACAGACCCTGGGTGCTCTCTCTAGTCCCATGAACATTTACAACAATTTACTCCAGAAAAGAAAGCCACGATGAAGACCCAGCTCTACCTTGTGCTCCAGGCTGGAGTCTTTAAACATCAGTGAGAATGGCTTGATATGCTCTCTTCTCAATTTATCGCCACTCCGCAAGTCGATGGTATGTTCTATTCTCTTGTTAATTTCCTCGGGCCCAGACTGGACATGCAAAGCTTGTGCAAGATGGTTTGGAAGCAGATTTATTGAATTTCTTGTTAGGGCAGCCAGAGTCTAGGGGGAAAGCACATGCAAACACAATAAACCTGCTAGTCCCCTTTGGATTAAAAAGAAATGCAATGTTTTTTAGATCAAGTTGCATTGAAAACAGTAATAGCGTTCCATGCAGTTGTATTCAGTGAAACCTACAGAAGTTGATAAGTTAGCATTTGGTTCAGTGAAACATAACCTGGCAAAATATCACACCAAGAGGGACTCTTCCCTCTCCTCTGTGTAGGTGCACTGAATTCCTTCTGGTGTGTATTTGGAGAGTTGCAGGCTCAGAAATGTTCATCAAGACCCTTTCTCTAACCAGGCATATCCCTGGTATGGGAGAAAGGGTGACAATACAAATAACTGAGAGTAAAATATATTTGAAAAGCCTTCAGAAATGAGCATCTCCAATCGAATAGATTCCACATTCTCATGTGGTCTTTCATTTAACAGTGTGGAGAGATACAGGGACCCAAGGCTTGCATTTTCTTTTTAGCATTTCTCATGGACAGAACAGCCAAAAGTGCCAGGATCTGCTCCTTAAACTTGATAAATATTGTTAAATTTATGCATTGCACAAATAGGCTTTTCCCCTCATAGGCCATTATATATATCTTTATATATATATATGTGCATAATTTCCTTTAGGCTAAAATTGCAAGCAATTATAGCCTCCCACCATTTTGCAGGGATAAACAACCCTAGGTGGGAAAAGGCATGGACACTGTGGTTGGTAATTGGCTATGGATATGTGGGTGCAGAAACGGCAGTGGCTTATGGGGGTGCACCACGTCTCCTGGTGATTCAGCTGCCAGTGACAAGATAACCGTCCGGACCATGCTCATTCCAATTTAAGACAATTTCTTTGGCAAAGAAAAGGGGGTTGGAGCTGAAGGGATACAGGGACTGGGAAGACCATCCTCCCAAGAGAGTTCCCGGGGGTGGCGGGGATAAAAGATGCAGAGCATCTGCAGAGCAGGGAAGTGAAGCACTTCCTGCCTCTATAGGCACTCAGGGTGTCGGCTCTTCTCTCCCAGCCTCCTGGGTTTGGCCATGGTTAAGACCACAGGCTGAGATAAGATTGCGGAGTTACGGAAGGGCAGCATGTGGTAGCTGACAGAGACCTTGCGGTCCTCCTGTCCAGACTCTCCCTATATCCACGAGCCTCAGGGAGACTTGCTCCAGAGCTATCAGCTCCTTTATTGCCAAGTCAAGTCCTCTGACTCCAGAGCCAGAGCTGGAGTCAAGGCTTTGTTTTCTGTGGAGCCATCAAGCCCACTCCTTCGGGATTCTTTCTATGGTATTGTTGGACCTTTCATTTTAACCTTCATGGTGATAATTGATTTAACCTAAACTCAAGGTCTCTGAAAATTCGACAGCAGGACCTCATCGCTGGTAGATTTTCTCCAGGCTGATCTGCAGACCCAGGACAAAGGATGGAGTTGCAGGTGCCAACATGAGAAAGCAAAGTGCAAGATTTAGGGCACTGGAACACTTTTTCTCAGCTCTGAGCACCAAGGAGGCTACCACAGAGAAAAAGATAGCTGTCAGGGGGAGGTGTGTCAGGATCAGAGGTAGGGAGAAGGGCTGGAGTGGAGAGAAGGGAGCAGGAGCAATGTTCTGGAAAACTGATGAGCAGAATCCATGTGGAGCCAGAGGGCTGGGTCCCTGAGATCAAGGGCACTTAGAGCAGCAGCACAGGAAGCAGAGGAGGGCTGCATTCTCTGCCACTCTTTGTGTGGATTTCCTATTGATTTCTTGTGGAAATTCTTTCCACAAAGCTTGGAAAGGTGCAAAGCTTTGGAAAGGAGGTAAAAGTGGTGCTTAATGCCCATGTCTGGGCATCCATTCTGGCAAGGGGTGAAAGAACTGGAAATGAACTCAGTGATACTATCTACATACATTCACAGCGTGGAGTCTCTCCTGCCTCTTTCTGTGCAATTTTTACTATCTTACAGTTTTCCTTCTTACAACTAAATTGAGCCTATCCACTCTATGGCTTCCTCCTGCCCTCAGTGACCCTGGAAACTTTGGATTTCTCTGAGCAGGGGAGTTTCCAAAAAATATTTTGGGGAAGGATTTGTATAAATCACAGCAGAAATGATCACAGCTACAGCTCTCCAAAATGCCCATCCTATTAGGAAAGAAAAGGCACCCCCCGCCCCAGTAAGAATGACAATCTAGAGTAATTGACAATCCTTTGCATTGGATTAATTTAATTTAATGACTCATTCTCTACTTTGTCCTTAATTTTCTCATATTGATGTGGATGGGTAAAAATGTCCTCATCTGAGGGCTGGTGTTTGGGAAACTAGGGAGAGGAGATGTTGCTTCCCGGTAGCCTTTGCTTTAGAACAGATGTCTGTCCAGATGCTTCTGCTCCCCCCGACCCCCGGCCACTTCTGTAGGGCAGAGATCCATAAAATCTCCTCCTTTCCAAGCTCCCCCACCCCTCAGCCAAATCTATGGGCTTTCTGTGTGCCTCCTGCTAAGGAGAGAGAACTTTGGAAGCCCTGCTCTTCCTTTTATCACTGCCACCGGGGTATAGCCAAGAGGAGCCCCTTCCATCAACAAGCCAATGATTGCGTGGAGGAGAGTGCTTGTCCTGTCCAAGCAATTATTTTTATTCCTGGCTGAAGGCAGCAATGCCTGGCATTTTATGCAGGCAGACAACTCTCAGTGAGCCTTTCTCTGATTACTTGCTCCGTCAATTACATGTGACAACTACACGTGCTGTTTGGCACCCACCTCACAGCGCATATCTGTTCAAGGGAAGAACAGAATTGACCTACAAAGCCAAACAAGTTGGAATTAGAAAGGGAAATCACCTGCCTTCATCTAACCCTCGATACACTGCAAAGCATAAGTGACTTATCTGTGATACTCCTGCCCCTCCACTAATAATGGCCCTTGAGATGTGACCATGTGCTCACAGTCAGTGGGATAATGCTCCCAGGGCCAGAAATCTCTACGCCCGTATCTTCAGGGTGATTCATTTGCATGCAGCAGTGAGGAAATGTGCTATTTTTCTTATAATTTATTTGCCTGTTTAGATTCATATTGGAACAAGCTATTTTTAATAGACTATGGCGTTCTCTCTTTTAAAATGTGCAACAATCTAGGGTGAGTTAGATTGGGATCGTATGAAAAAAAAGCATCAGCTTTCAAATATTCCCATTTTATACTGACCTCCAAACTGTTGAGACTGTTCTTTTACATAAACAATTTAAGCAGTTGGTTAAATAGGAAAAACACATGGATGACATGGAAGGAAATGGGAAATGCCATGAGAGCAACTGAATATATATTCATTTATATATAATTGAATACATAGATTTGAATATATATTCCCACAAATAGTTGAAATACATATTGTATTTATATACAATAATGAAAATGCATATCTATGTACTTAAGCTGGTGTTTTTAGATATTTGGGAGGCCATGTAGGAGCAGCCACATGAAGAAATATCAAAGTTGGAGGCTGAGCTGGTTTCCCATGTCTGAGTCTTCCAAAAAGAAGACTTTGCAGCTCCTAGATTTTTCCTAACTGAGATCCGTGTCCTCCTCAGGTATTTCAGAAATCTCTGCCTCACTCACAGGCACTTAAAATAGATCAAATGTGACTACAGTCCCTTCTAAACCCGTATTTCTGAATGTAGGGTCTTCCTGAGGGTCTGTGGTTTCTGGTGAAAATTATTATCAGAGACTCTAGGAATCACTGCAAACTTTCTTTGCATGGGGTGAGGGAAGTCATGAATCCTCTTCATCACAACATTTGCTTTACAACCTGAAGACTTTTCTTTGGGAATTTTCTTTTATCTGTACATCTACTGAAAACCTACATCTTCTGTGGGTCCTGTCACTTCATGGATGGCCATAAACTTTGATACTCCTCAACCAGCTGGTCTCGGTGAGTAAATCCTTCCCAAAAGGATTTCAGGCTGAAAGTGGACTGTCTAAAAACATGCAGTTTTGTTGAGTCAAAAACAGCGTAGCTCTGATGGGTCACGTATTTTAGTCTCCAAACACCCTCTAAAGATTCCCTGCAGACATTTTAAATCAGCTTACATAGTTTAAGTGCTGGGGTATTGGAGAACTCACCATTCTATTTCATTCCTAGATCCTCCTAATTTATTCTGTCCCAAAAATGTGTTCCAAGGGATGCAAAAATGGTGGGATGCTTTATTGCAAAATGGTTTTGTGGACCAATAAGTTTTAGGAAATACGGATCTCTTCTTTGGTCACTTTCATCTCTCCCCACTAGAAGATATACTCCTCAAGAGAAGGGACATTGTCTCTTTTGTTTACTCCTTTGTCCCCAGTGCCTAGGTCAATGCCTGACACCGAGTAGCCATTCAGTATGTTTGTTGAATAAAAAAACATTCTTATATCTTACTATTGGCATCTCACAGTACACATTACTGAAATAAGAGCATGTAATAGAGCTGTAGCAATCAAACTTTAAAACCTTGCATTTTCCAAACATTTTTGACCTCAAAAACCCCTCTTCTTTTTTTTTTCTTTTTCTCCTGCCTATTTAATGGGAACCAAAACCTTCCCCAGTAATGTGATAGTGGGGGGCAATTTTCTTAAATTACAATGCATCAGCATGGTTTGGTGAATTTGGATGGTTACCAACCCCTCCCCTTGCCCCAGCCCTTGCTGCTTCTCCATGTCTCCCAGGCCTATCACACCAAGGCTTATTTGGCTCTCTGCATTCCAGGCCCATTCTAGGCCTGGCCTCTGAGTTCACGTAGCGTGTTGGGCATCCCAGAGCCCTCTGGGAGTCTGCTACAGGGAAGCCCGCACATTCTCTTATCTCTGGCTGCTGCAGATGTGGTTCCTGGAGCTGCAGCACAAGGTCCTGGAGACCAAATGGAACAGCTCGCAAGACAGTAAACCACCAGGGCCAACATGGAGCACATAAAACCCTCTTTTCCTGAATCACCTGTCCACACTCCATGGACTGCCATTTAGGAACCAGTGTTCTAAAGGCCTTTCCTGCTTCTGTTCACAGCTTCTACCCACTGGACCTGTTTCTGGTCTCTGAATAAGATGTTTCCCCATCCATGTAACACCTTCTAAGGTCCAAAGATTTGCTCCCCAGGCTAATAACGTCTATTTCCTCAATTGCTGCACAGGTGACATGGTTTCTACAAATCTCACAAGTCTTCCAATCTTGTCCACATCCCAAGTACGCTACTGCACAGAATCTGGTCCAATGCAAATGACATCTGACATTGTCCTGGAGCTCAGACACCTGACACAAACTGAATCATTAAGAATTACTCAGTCCACCGTGTTTTATGCATCAGAACACGTACCTCCAGGCTGCATGTCCTCCTGCAGTTCAGACATCACCAGTTCAGACCTCACCTTCTCAAAGAAGCCTACTCTGAGCACGCCCTATCCTTAGCACAATAGTTATCATGGTGTTATTGCCTGATTGTGAGTCTGAGCTGCTTGAGGGCAGGCACTGTGTTTAATCTGTAACTGAAACTCCAGCACCTGACATATTACGTAGGTTCTTAGCAAGTATGTGTGGAATGAATGAATGGGTGGATGGATGAAAGGATGAGTGGCTATATCAGAACAGAAGATTACCCCATTTTCCTCTCTGTGAATTCCAAATTTGGAAAGATTCCATTTACCAAATGGCATGTATTAAATAAAGATTGTCTTATTTACCATGATTCAATCAAATGCAGGGTTTCTGATCAGCATGAGATAAAAGGCATTACCATGCCAGTTGATATAATTCCAGCCAAGAGCAAGAGTTTTGAAAGGCACCCATATGTCTGTCAATGGGAGGTTTCATTTAGCTCTTTGGAACCCAGGTAACGCCACATGAACCCCGACTGCTGCCTCCCAGGGCTGGCTGCCTGGGCACCAGCGACCACAGACTGGAGTGTACTAATCAAGATCCCTCTCAGGACCAACACCTGAACTAACTTCATGAGCCAGCTTGAAGGCAACACTGGCACCATCAGGGAGAGGACTTCATCTTTTAGTTCCCCTGGGAGAGTCTGGAGATTTGCTGTTGCCAGCTGTGACTCAGGTCCCACCGGGTGGCCCCGCTTGTTATTGATTTGGGAAAGATGTGAAGAGGATGCGAAGTCCAGCAGGCTCAGGACATCCCCGTGGGGCCCCCATCACCTATCCTGAAACGAGCCGTCCCTTCCCAAAAGCTGGGGTCTGCACTGAGATGCAGGCAGGGCCAACAGCTTCCTCAGCACCACCCAGATCACCTGCCCTTCACCCTGTGACAGCATTTGCCTGTGCTTAACTCGGAGGCCTCTCGGGCTCCATTTCAAGCTGCCTGCGAGATTTAGGGGGTGGAAAATCAGAGACTTAAGCAGCAACGTTTACCAGAATTTAAATCTACCCTTCAGTTTCTATTCCACTCCCTGTGTCCTACAACTAGAGGCAAATGTGGGAATAAATTGGCAGAAACAAACACCAACCCTGAATAAGAAGGCCCAGGTGTACACATTAGAGCTATTTCTTTTTCTTTACTGTTTGCTAAAACTCTAGTCCAACCCCCAGAAGAGAAGGTGGCTACTTTAAAAAACAAAAAACAAAAAACAAAAAACAAAAACTATTTTTGTGTTTTGTAAACAGCTGGCTTTGTGAGAAAGCTTAGAGGGGATCTAGTCTATGATGGTTTGCATGCAGGGCCTGAGGGAGAATGTAGTCCTTTGAAAGAGGCATGATTATTTTTTTTCCAAATCTGGAAGTGGGGGAGCAGAGATTCCCTCGGATGTGAGATGTAATATATTTTTCTCGTAAGATGTTGCTAAGTGGCATGTGGGTAAAACACTGAATTGGGAGACCCTTGGGGAAATGTCCACATGGGGCTTCCCAGAAGTTGCCATGTAACAGATTTTCCTCCTTATGGGAATTGGAGTGTAGTCAAGCAAGGCATATTGGTCAAGATTGTGGCAGCTTTTCCTGTCTGTACTGAGAGAAAATAGATTATCCAAATCCAAATTATCTGCCTGATGTTTTTCTTAGTTAGGGATCCTGCTTACTTTTTCTTTTCTTCCTTGGATATTTATGTTATCATCGTCTGTTTTCCAAACAAAGTAAAAGAACATTGAATGAGATTTTACCATGGGAGGAGGGCTACAGGATTCTGCTATGGGAAGAGGCTATAAATAATTTGCATCATAGGCTCCAATCTTTTGCCCCAGGAAACTAAATAACAAGGATCAGAATGCCCACTCTGTTTTCTGAAATAATAGTCCAGAAATTACCAACGAGCCTGCTGTACAATTTTGGCAACCTTAATCATGAGCAAACAATGTGAGTCTAGAGCTCAGGGCATTTAGGCAATCAATATTTCCCATCTTTAGGCAGAGATGGAAGTAGCCAAATATTATTGAGGTGGTGCATTTGATAGGGAATAAAGGATGTGTGGGATTCTTTGATTGGTCTTTGCTACCCTGTGACCTGAAATTTAATATCTTTAGGATTAAGAGAATAAAACATTGACGGGGGAGGCACCCCTAATTCTGGAGGATCCCACGGTTGGCAACTACAAGTTTGCTATTCATTTGAATCCTACAACCTCACTCTTGACTTTCAACCAATATTGACAAGCTGGAGCACTAAGACTGCTGATTCACTTCTGGGTTTGGGTCCCATCATTTTCCAGCACGTACGAGGCTCCCTTCCCGGTGCCCTTTGCTGGGCACTGAATGCCTTGCCCCTTGCTTCAGTCCATCTTGCTGATGTGTCAAGGCTGGGGGCTTAGAACACCCTGGCCTTAGTTCTGTTTGGATGAGGTGTGGGCAAATGGTCAGCTGTGGCTAAACTTTCCTTCTCATTCCTTACCCCCCAATCCATGCTTCCAGGTGACTGGCCAGAACTTTCATGACAAGATGATGCAGAGCCCACAGAGGGAATCTCCAGCATTCCTCATTTTTGCCCTTGAGCCCTTCTCCATGGATTCCAGTCAGGTTTACCCTGGGCGGGTGGGGTCTGACACCGATTCTGTCCTGCCTCAGAAGCTTGCCTGGCTTGACCTATCCTTCCATTAGCTAATACCAGCTCCCTCACTCTGATACAAGCCTATGAGTTCCTCAGAAAGAAGACCCTGATATTAGCTAGGAAAATGTGATTGTGCCTGAGTCATTACCCATGAGCCATTTTTAATCAAAAAGAGTTAAACGTCTATAGAATCGGCTGAAATAGAGCTTGGCATGTCTACTTAGATGAGGCCACTGTGAAGCCACGTAATCTGAGGCAAGTTGTCAATTGAATTTTTAGCTTTTAAAAACCATTATGACAGACACTGTCCCTGCACTCAGAGGACTATTGCTGCTCCCTTGGAGACTGTGGCAGAGCTCTCCAGGCTAGGTGGGCCACACTTGTGGGAGATGTTTGTGTGGGATGTGGTGGGAGGTGTGGGAGGTGGGCAATATGGGAATCCCAGTGGGTTCCGTGTAATATTTTGGGTAATCTAAGCACCTCTTAAAATATATTTATATATATATATATAAATAACATTTTTGTAAGCAAATGCACATATATGCATATATATTTATATATCATTTTGCAAATGTTGGTATGGATTGTGAAAATTTTAATTTTTACCCACAATAAAAAATAAATAAATTAAAAACAAACAAACAAAAAAAAACCACATCATTATGTAAGAATGTGTGCAACAAATGCACACCCCAGTCCTGACCTCATCTCAGGGTATGGGTGGGGTGGGTGACAGAGATGAGGTAAGGCCTAGGAGTGGAGACAAGACTCCTGATTCACATGAGACTTGTGACATGGCGAGACAGAAGCTGAAACACCACTGGTTTGCTCATACGGCTACAGAATGGATGTGAATCAAAGTGTCCCCAGCATTGAAATGACGGGGTCAAAATAGATCCTGTGGCTGGAGAGGTCGGAATCCCACATCCCCTTATTCCATTAACCAGATGACCTTGAATGGGCCAACTGGATAATTTCAACTCAGGAAATGATTAACCAAACATGTATCAGGACCTAAGTTACTTAGTTCTATTGTGAACATCAAAAATGTTGCCTTTACAAAATTGATGTTGTGGGGAAAAAGAGAGTGAGTGAGGATGTGTGTGTGTGTGTGTGTGTGCACGTATGTGTGTTTTCTTAACAGAAATTTGGGGAAAATTGGAACATAAGAATTTTCTAAACTTTTATCTTTTCTAAGTTTCTAAAGTAAATCTTTGCACTTAGGAACATAAAAGAAGTAGTATATCTTGAATTGCTTATAAATTGCTCATGTTTGTTGTTTTAAGTCTATTGGTATGTGTTTCAGACTCGTAGCATACAATTTTTTTTTTTTTTTAAGATTTTATTTTATTTATTCATTTATCCCCCCCTTGCTGCTTGTGCTCGCTGGGTCAGCTAACCACGCCGTGCGGGCGGGCTTGCCTTCACCAGGAGGCCCCGGGAACCGAACCCGGGGCCCCCCATATGGTAAACGGGAGCCCTACTGATTGAGCCACAGCCGCTTCCCTCGTAGCATACAATTTATGAACCAACTTTAGTTATTGATATTTTCCTTGATGGACCAAATGACCTTGAAGAATCCAGCTTCTCGTACTTTTCTCCAGTTGTGGTAAGATAAAACTGGGGAAGAGCAGAAATCACGCAGGATAGAGTTTAATTGTTATGTTTTTGGGACTCTGTGACTTCCACTTGTGCCTACCCTAACTTTTCCATCGGGACTGTCTAAACCCAGTGTCTTTTTTTGAATTTGTCACTTTAGAGTGACCTTGCATTGAAGTTACTCCCAAGGTCCGTGTCACTGAGTGGGTAATATCACATAAGATTTATACAAACCCTTAATATCTCATGGTGTGAAGAGATCCTTTAGAGGGGTAAAGCTGACAAGAAGTCACAGAATGAGAAATGATATCACCACCGAATCTAGCAGTTCACAACCTGGAATTCACAATAGTTGTTCAGGGGTCCTTGAGATGTGAGAAGACCTTTTACAAAGTCCAATCAATATTGGACATCTGCCCATAATAAGCCACTGCAATTCATTTTTGACACTAGGTGAATTAAAAATACATATAAACAAGATGAGGCTGACCAGGCAAACAAAAATGTCAAGTATCTTTGCTTCAGGCTGGAATTAAATCACCTCAGAGTGACAACATTCCTTTCCTGTGCAGTGGTGGATCACAACAGATTCCAAAATCACATAAAAATGGGAATATAAATTTACTCACATCAAATGCAAGTTTGTTTGCTAGGAAAATCCCTTATGCATTTGAATTGCATCAAGTCAAAACATAAACGATATCCAAAGTGGCAAGAAGATGGGAACAATCCTGATTTAGCTCAATGAAGAAGTTTTACAATGAAGAATCTGAGTGCAATCACTGGCAAACTTGACACCAAGATTAATATAAAATAAATCCTAGTTCCTGGCTTTCAAATTAAGGAAATATGTAAAGAAGTCATAAAATAATTCAGATTTTTGTTCTTTCTCTTCCTACCTACCTTTACATATTTATAATACCATACATTTGTTGGATAATTATAAGTTCCTCAGGCCATAATTTTCTGATTTCCCAAGCAACTACTCAATCTCTGGGTGAAAGAAGAGTCCAACTAGTTTGTTTAGAAATGTTTTAGCCAGTTATTAGGAATGGGGAATCACAGGCTGCTTGTTATTTACTTGACCACTTGAATGCCTGTTCTCAGACCTGCAATGCTACTTGATCCACAAAATGATCTCTACTTTTGTCTCTTCCACCTTGTCTACACCAGGAACTTCAGAGAAGGGAAGGAAGCTTAATCAAAGTTAATGGATCAAATTGCCTACTTAATCCACTCAATGCTCCCTGGGAAGTTTCATGTTCACTTGCCCTTCTGAACAGAGTGAAAAACCAGACCCCTCTAATGACTTTTCCTGGCTGAACACAGCTGCTGTCATCAGAGTCAGGGCAAAGAACAGCCTGGGGAGCTGTGTTTTCAGAAAGGGCCACATTACTGGAAGAGTGCAGATTTACTTCAGGGAAATTTCCAAAGCCCTCTGTGTTCCCAACCCCAAAGCTTGCTGATGTCTTATCCAATGAGCGTGGAAACTTAGTGTGACGTTAAAATGGTGAAAAATAAATTACCTGTGGAGAAATATGTGCCTGTCATTTTATACATACTAAGACTGAATATGGACACCGGATATTCGACAGCTTATCACAGAGCAGTAAATCCTGAAAACATGTGTCCATCTTTAAGGCCAATACCCTTTATTCCAGGTGTTTTTGATGGGGAGGAAATTCAAGTCAGAGTTCTCTACAGTGAAAGAGAAGCTATGATCCTGAGCAGCAGAAGCCGAGATGGCGGATTTGCATTTTTCCCCTTCCTGGGGTCTTGTTCCCTCATTCTTGGCGTAGCTCCTGCTTGCCTGCAGGTCTCAGCTTAAGTGTCACTTCCCTGGGAAGGTCTTCCCTGATTATCTTGCATCAGTTCTCCCTCCTCTGCTATGCTGTCATCATAGCCCTCTTCCCATGGAGCCCGTTGATGTGCTCAGCACACCACTGGACTGTGAACTCCTGGCGGATGTGGGCCAACTTCTTCTCTCTCTATCCTCCCCACGTAGCTCAGTGCCTGGAAAATTGTAATCACTCAATAAGTACTTGATAAACGAATGAACGAATGGTTGAAAGAGAAAAGAAATGAAGAAATGAACATCTAGAGATTGGTGGGACTGACTTGCCCAAGTTGAAGAATAGAGGCAAAATGAGTTTGAATTTAGAGAGTTCATTCTTTTGGAGGCATTCATATGCATAGAAAGAAGCCTTCCACTTTTGTGTGCACTCCATCCTTTAGGGGCAGAAGCAAGAAGGAAAGAAACCAACCCCAGGTATCAATATTATCTGAAAGGAGAATATAGTGATCATATCAATACTGGAGCTTGAACTACACAAAGTGTACTGATGTTTGAGTATTTATCTCTATATAATTAAAACTCAATTATCCAGAATGCTAAGTGACATGGTTAATATCACTCCCTAATTAACTGAATTTTTAACTCAAATACCATTTTGTTTATTGCTTTCACTCCTGAGTTTGATTGATATTAATGTTTTAAGACAGTTCATGAGGATAACAGGATAACTGTTATCTTACACCAGGATAACTGTAAACAGTGCATGTACCCATAGTTTCTCGGTGAATTATTTGTGCTCTAGTCTTTGGGTGGTAGGATTCTGAAGTGTAACTCACTGGCATGGCCACAGACTCCCAGTATGGATTTGAAGTATGGCAATTGAATGGGGCATTACCAGAGTTGGAAGGAATTGCCAAAAGCATCCATTCCACTTTCACTGTACAGATGAACGCCCCGAGGCTTAGAGGGAAGAGGCAATTGCCCAAGCTCTCACAGAGGTACGTGGAAAAGTCAGGGCTATAACTCAGTTCTCCTGATTTTCTATCCAGGGCCCTTCCTACTATAATTTGGGCATTGGCACAAGATCACAAGACTCACAGCCTGCAGGACTATGCAGTTTACCACGAGGAACCTGTTGGTCAGCATCAAGTCAATAAAAGTATTTTGATCAGGAAGGTAATCAGATGAGATTGATTTCTTTTCTTCCAATGGATATAGAGCACAGGGGCTAAGAAAAGTCCCAGCTAGTGTTAGGGAAGATAAAGTAACCTAAATCTGGTCTTACAGCCACCTGGCAGCCGAGCCCCACTCCATCCACATTCACCATAGGAAGTGGAACTAAATCTAATGGTTGCTTGCTTGTTTGTTTTTGTTTTACCAGAAGGCAGACACGGACAATTCCATAGCTTTGTCTTTTTTTCATGCAAACCATTATCTTATCAGGACACTCAGAGGATGAAATGTTACCTGGTCAGATAAGACTTTCAAAATTTAAGTCAAGGAAAATCTGGTCATTTCCTGGCATTGTCACAGAAGATTTCTAGATAGGCCTGTTGAGCAATGACTTCATGTTCAGAGGGTGCACTCGCATGCACGTACACACACACAGACACACACACACACACACACACACAACTTCTTAAGATTGGTTGACCTGAAAACAAGGTAGAAGGTAGAAACCTGGCATATAACTTCAGGCCACAGAGGGTGGTAGTGTGGCCTGATGAAAAGCATGCTGCTTTTGGAGCCAGACCTAACTGGGTTCTAATTCCAGCTCTGTTATTTACTGGCTACACATCCTTGAGGGAATTGATCCATCTCTCTGAATCCCAATGTTTTTATTTGAAAAGGAGGCACATAAACTTTACTCTAAAACTGGAATGAAAATTAAAAGGAAGGAAGGTGTGTGCCACTTCCAACATGGTACCCGGCACGAAGCTTTCTACTTCTATTCCGCTTAGTGACACGGCGGATATTTATCTATAGTTCAGACCATGACGCATATTTGCTTTCCATTCATTGCCTGGGATATAGAAATTCCATTTGTGTTTACAAATCTCACAGTGCACATATTAACATCATGATAACAATAACGACCACAGTCAGTCTATTGTGTAGAAATGGCTAGACTACGCAGTAGACTTCCCAAATGTGTACTTGTCTCTTTAAGCCATGGGATTCTTTTTAAAGACCTGGAGGAATAATATAAAATGCCTGGATTCTGATGCAATGATAAATGCGAAAGGAATGAATTGGAATGATGATGCTTTCACAATATATGAGGGACAGACCCCAGGCTCTGGAAAGGGGCCTTATTTCTAAAAGAATGGCTCCATCTCTCGTGGCATACTACTTATCATAAAAATCCAGTTAAAATTATAAATATCCTTCACATGTTAAATTTCATAGCTACATAAAAGCTTCGCCCTTTGGCATCTTCTTTGAAATCATAAGTCTAAGATGCAGTTTGTCTGACAAGTCCAGTCTTGCCCCCTACAATCCATTCTCCACAAGGCAGCCTAAGTGCGCTCTTAAAAATCTAAATCAGATCATGTCACTGCCCTGCTTAAATCCTCTCCATCACTTCCCTTGGAATAAAATCCCAAATCGACAAGGCTGCTGCCCCGAGCTCCTGTCTCCTTCTTTAGCTTGATCTCCCGCCTCCCTATTACCTGCTCACTGAGCTCTAGAGCCTCTGGCCCATTTTGATCTTCCCCTAACGCACTAAACTTTTTTCCACCTCATCGCCTTTTTACTGGCTGTGTCCTCTGCTGGGAATGCTCTTCTCTTGGTCTTTAGCAAACCAAATCTTTGGAGTATCCATCTCTGACATTCCTACCTGCAGAACCTCTATCTTCCCCTTAGTCACGCATCTCTACATTTCCTTCAGGGCTCTTATGGTATGTTTTGCTTAGTTTGAAGTGTTTCCCACTTCATTAAAATATCAGGCCCTTCAGGACAGGGATCCGCAGCATCTAGAATACTTAGTGTCTGTTATTAATTGAACAAAAAAGATCTCAAGCCCAGATAAAGAGTTTAGTCATAGCATGTAACCAGAGAGGAGCTACACAATTTTTAATATCAACCCTTTTCATAGGTCTTCTTCATCATACATTTTGTTATTTTTCTGAGAGATTCAATGACCACGTAGATAACACATTCAACAACCCAACCTTGAAATTCCTGGACACCCATCTTCAAACGTGAATATTTTCACTTTTGGTCTGCTTTGACCACCTACCTCTACTTTTGTAGTCTTAAATTCCAATAGCCCACCCCCTGATCATAAACGTTTTGCCTCCTGGTTTTCTTACTCTTAGTCCCCTCAGAGGCTCAGAGAGTGGGAGGCCTTACCAGTAACTAAGCCAGGATCAGGGTACCATGAGCTCTGTACACGCCAGGAGTCAGGGACGAAAGCATGAGCACTCAGAGTGTCCACGAGCAACCTGGGTACCAGCACTATGGATAGGTCAAACCAGCAGTTTTAGCACAAAGGGATACAGATCAGGGGACAGGGAAGATACAGCACATCAAAACCAAGGGAACAACTTCAGGCATGAACAGGGCTGGGGGATTCACATAGGGATCTTCATTAATTCTTAGTGCCCTCTCTTGCTCCTCCAAACTGGGCAGACGAGGGGACAGGGACGAAGTTGGGTTTCTTTTTGGAAACCCAGAGCCCTCTTTCATCAATTATGACAACTTGGCTTCTCATTTCACTAAATCTGCCTCTTGCCAATGTTGTTCTCCAATCCAATTCCAATAGGCAGTTTTCAGTCTTCATCTTACTGGGTTTCTTAGCTCTGTATGACTTGTTGATAGCCCTCTCCTTCTCAAAATGCTCCACTCCCTTTGCTTCCATGAGGTCGCATTCACTAGTTCTCCTCTGGCCCCACTTTGCTTCTTCTCCATCTCTGTCTGGAATCTTTACTTTCTTTTATCTCTCATCTCGTATTATTCAATGTCTTCCCTGTGTGCTCTTTTTTCCCTTTTATTTTACATATCCCCTGCAGTGACCTCTTTCACTCTCAAGGCTTCAACTAGCACTCAAATTTGGATAACTACCAGATCCATCTCCCTTGCACAGTTCTTTAATGCCTGAGCTCCAGAAGTATGTCTTCAACAGCCTTCTGGGTCTCTCTGGATCTATCACAGGCACTTCAAACTCAACATATCCCAAACTTAATTCCTAGTGCTCCCTGCCCAATCTCTTTCCAGTCCAGAATTGCTGATTTCAGTTGGCAGTTCTATTTTCTACCTGGTTACCCAGGCAAGAAACCTAGAAGTCAAACTTGACTAGTTTCCCACCCTTACCAGCCAGATTGACATTTCATTAATTCATTCAAAAAACTTTGATCAAGCCCTTTTATTTGCCAGGTACTGTTCTAATTGCAGACTGAACAGTGGTAAATGAAAAAGATATAATCCCTGTCTTCATGAAGCATATGAACTCCTGGCTGACTTTACTTCTGAAGTATTTATTTCCTCTGTCCCTCCTTTTTCTTTATTACTACCAGTAGCTGGCATGTAATAGATGTTCACTTCATTATCAAATAAATGAATACATGAGACTACAACTATCTGAACATATGCTGTCTACATAGTACAGAATATGACACAGCATACCGATGTCATTACAAATAATTTTATATATATATTATGAATCAATGGAAACCAAAACATCTGGCCAATTTAGTGGGAAAATCACCCATTAAGCATTAGCATGTTTTATCTGTGTTATGCAGATACTCAGATGGTCTGGGCTTTCTGTGGAATTGCCTGGATATTTTGGCATAGTGCAGGTTCAATCTGACCAGTCTTGATCTCTTCCAGGAACACATCATATCTCTGAATTGCACATATGGCTCACTGACTCCTAGAGTCAAGCATAAGTATAGACTCTGAACACTTATGACCTATTTAACTGGTGCAGTCATCTCCAAAATGTTATTAGTGCCACTTTGGTATTTATGAATATCAACACACAATCACTGGCTCTTAAGAAGAAGACCTCAAAATAAATTGTGATTATGCTGTGTCATACTGAAGATGCCACAGATGGGTTGCAACCAGTCAAAATGCAGACATCATAAGAAATACATGGTATGGTTAAACACCAAGGATAATAATATTTGACTAAAAATGACATCTTTTATAATAACTGTTAAGGACACCAGCAAATATATTTAGCAGATCACAAAGAAATATTTTAACATAAATATTTCCAAGCAGTTTTACCAAATCAGTTAACCATCTCAAGCATCTCAACCTCTCCTTGGTTCTCAATTATTAGTAGCAATTAGTAGCAAAGTCAGGTAGAACTGAGATTAGAACAGTAAATAATTATCCCAATTTCCACAATTAGCATAAGTGGAAAGAGTTTTCTAAAAGGACAAGTCAAAACAACAACAATAACAACAAAAACAAAAAACAAACAAACAAACAAGAGATAGAACTTTATGCATAGTTATTGAGGTATTTAGGGTAAGGCATGCATCTCCTTCTCTGTAAATAACCAGCGTTCAGGCTCAAGCTATCAATATGCAGAGGAAGCATTGTCAGCTGGCCATGCACCCACTCAAGGAAATACATAAGATCATTATTTTTATGTAATAACAAGTTGTGTCACGCACTCCAGTTCAGATTCAGGGACAGCAAGAAGAACCAGGCAGTTGGAATTAGTGATGATTTGTGTAGACATAGTAATTTTGGGGATATTAAACACAACAGATTAGTGAAGACCAAGGATCCGCTTTTGCAAGGCATGCGGGCTCAGTTTAGCCTGCAGCTTTCCCTGGGGGATCTTGCCCATGCATTGTTCCACAGCTCCTCATACAGAACTGGAAGGAAACTGAAATTAGCCTGGCTTCAGAGGGCCCCATCTCTCTTCCAAATGCAGAAGGAATATGGAAGGCTATCAGCATTTTAACCTTTCCCATTTTAAATGTCTTTAAGAATAACAGACAGGTTATTCTTATTTCTACAAGTTAATGAGAAAGGTTCAGGTCTATGAATTTCAAAAATTAACCCATATTTGTCTTCATAAAGCAGCCAGACATTTATTGCTTTGCTCTACGTACTTCTTTTTTTATTAGAGAGGTTGTGGGTTTCCAGAACAATCATGCATAAAATACAGGATTCCCATATATCACCCTATTATTAACATCTTACATTGGTGTGGTAAACTTGTTAAAATTGATGAAAGCACATTTTTAATAATTGCACTAACTATAGTCCATAGTTTAACTTAGGGCGCACTGCTTGTATAGTGCAGTTCCATGGATTTTTTTTTCTTAGTACTTTCAGCCTCCGCTTAGGTTGGGAGGACTTCAGCAGCTCTTGACAGATTACTCTTATATATCGATTTTTCTAAAAAAATGATTTGCTTCTTTAAAAAGTACAGTAGAAGCACACCACTTAACTTATATGAATTCAGCCATATGTACTTGGCCTTAATGATTTGATAAAGGGAAAAAAATATATACAAGTGGGTGATTTTTCTGCCTGCCCCCCACTGCACCCTTGCTCTGAATGAGCATTTTGGGGAGAAGGATTTCCTCTTTGTACATATTGGTTCCCCGCTTTGCTCAACCTTGGTTCTAGGGTGGCTTTCAGAGTCAGGACAATGATTCTAGTATTTGAAGAAGTGATTTAAAAATAAAATTTAAATTATAATAATTGGTATAAAATTTAAAAATTAAGAAATAATTGATGTTGGTGATTTGCACTTCATGTACTGATTTTGCAACCCTGCCCTTCATATAAGATGCAAATCCACTCCTTATAAGAATAGAATTATGTAGGGGGCATGAAATTATATGCTACTCTTGAACCCCCTTAACCAGCTTTTATATTCCCAGATTAACAGTGCCCTCATATCTTGAAGCCCAGAGGGCAATTCAGCACTATCAGCTTGCCAACTACTTACAGTAGGTATTCTTGTGGACTTGACTGTGCCTTTTTGTTGCTAATTTAATATCTTTCCCAACATGAGTGATTCGTTTTGTGGTAAAATTACAATCCAGTTTTTCATGATGTTTATTTTTAGCTATGTCAATAAATAAATAAATAAATGAGGAATAGGGTGCCAGGGCCTCTCCAGCATTTCCTGAAACTACTTACACAGGTTAATTCTGTTCTGAGGAGCTAAGTTTAATCATTTGCAATTATGGTGTTCAGCAGAGAAAAAAATTAAAGATGAACAGATTTTTCTCTGAGGCATCATAGTCAGAGATGCACTCTGGCATGCGTTGACAGCTAACCAGAAGAAGGAAGCGTGGACTTACGTTTTGTTTCCCCACAATGTTATCAAACGGCAGCTCGGGGCTCCAGGAACCTTCTGTGAACGTTGCCCCACTGTTCCTCCTGTCAGAGGAACTCACGGACTCCTTGACAATGTCTTCAGGCAAGGACAGCAGGCTCTCATCAGGCTGCTTAATTAAATAGGTCTCTATATTATGTTTCCTCAAGAATTCATTCCTCTCTTTACCATGACCTTCTTCCACATTGTAGTCGCCGTTGAGGCAGTCCAGTGTGGCTTTGGAGATGTGAATCCTCCTGTGTGTACAGAGCATAGGTCATTATACTTTCCTGGTGTTGCCCACAAAAGGCCATCACTCATTTTTGTCCCATGCAAGGCAACATCAGCGCCGCACATGGGATCCTGTTAGGACACATCCTCGAGGACAATATTGCCCCTCTGAAAAAGCAGAAAGAATGAAAGAAAACAGAAGTTTAAGCATAAATCAATGAGAAGGGCACCACTGACTTCACCCTAAGAGGCACTGTAGCCTCTGATAAAATACAGTCCCAGCTGAGACAAACCTAAGAATTTCTTTTGCATTTTCTTATGACTATCACCCTGATCCCAGTGAAGAATCGGTGATTATTTAGTGGTATTGATTATACTGGAAAGGTAAGTTCCAAAAACATTTCTGAACCTCAATAGTAATTAGTGTCCAAATTATCATGCAACAACAAATCTCTTACTGTCTTGGAACTATTCATTTTACCTTTTCTTATCATTTCACTTTTCATATATTTGTACCTTGTTTCTCCAACTTGTCTATAGTTTTCTTAGAAATAAGGGCATGTGTTATAAACAGGGCTACATTTAGGTACATTTTATGTACTACTATAAGATACAATTTTCCCTATACTTTATATAGGGCAAGGACGCATGTGGGCTAGGCACTGGCTGGATTCCTCACGAATTGAGTGTCTCATTCCTGCACAATTATCAACCACTGTAGCACATGATTCAAATGTCTTTACTAGCAAAATAAGGGGACCTTTAGGGTCAAACTTAAATTGTAGGCATTCCAAATGGTAAATTCTTCTGGGGAAGAGTTTTTCTGTCCTCATAATTGCCCAACTCAATCAGAGCACTTACTATGCTGTACCATAGTTTGGTACTAGACTAGAGCGGTAGGGAAGAGAATGGACTCTGTTGCCAGATTACCTGGATTCAAATTCCAGCTATACCATTTGCTAGCTGAGAGATGTCAGGCAAATTACTTCACTTTTCTATGAGTTAGTGTTTTCACTCACAAAATGGGAATCAAAACAGTCCCATCTCTTACAAAAGGGTCATTGTAAGGATTAAATGAGTTAATTCATGAAAGTGTTTAAAACAGTGCATGGTACACTATACATATGATGTAAGCAAATGCTTAAATTATTAGGAGTATTCTCAAAAATGTCATCTTGATTGCCTGTTTATGCCATGAATCCTCAAGGCCTATGGTATCATCTAACTTAATCAAACCTGGTTTTCAAATCCTCCACTATCTGTGCCTTGACACTTCAAAGCTCATTTTCTGACACTCCTCCACTCTCTTCTCTCTCCAGTTGTTCAAGTAATTGGCATTTCTCCAAATTCAATGGATTTAATCTCTACTCTTCTTAGAACAAGCCACTCCCTTTGCCTAGTATGCATACCCCTTATTTTCTATACGAATTTCCTACTCCCAGATTCAGTCTCAAAGACAATTCCCTAGACTGACTTCATGCTCCTTTGAATGAATGAATGAAGTACTGATGCTCAGGACTTTCTGGCTTTTGTGAAACAACACAGCCAAGGAAATATTGAAGGTTTTTTTTTTTTTTTTCCAGAGTGTTATTTGCAATTGCATTGCACTTTTAGTACTACTGCCTGCTACTTTCACCCTTTCACCCATCCTGCTAAATTCCTGCTTATAGAGAGAATCATTCACGACAAAGGATATGTAAAGAAACAGAGACTACAAACAATGCTTTTCACATGATTTAAGACATGTTCCTCACGTTTTCCAAATAAGTATCTTTGTCACTGATTTCCAGGGCAAGATATTAAAAATAAAATTGTGTGAAAGATGTTTGCGCTCTTAAGAAATATGCTGAATAAGTTCAAAATATTCTCATGATGCATTTTCTTAGTGCATATGGAATTTAGTAGCATGGATCTGAGAGAGTAACTCAGTCACTTGGTGTTCCATGAAATTAATGTCCCAGCTTTCTTTCTCAGCTCAAGCTCAGAGCTTGGTGCTTGAAGGCTGCTTTTTCATCCCAGGCCAAACGAAACTCCTGGAAACGCCTTTCTTTTAAAATAATTAAGTTAAATACCAACCCAGTTTGGCATTTTCTCTGGAGTCTACATTTTATTATTCTGCTGCCAGTGCAGAGGGACTAATATTTGCACATACTAAATCAATATTATGTTTTCAGCAGTGAAAGCTATCTCACCTTCATTTATTACTGATGCTTCTGCTGAAGTTATAATCAATATACACTTAAATGTTTTGATAGAAGCAGATTCTAGATGTTCTTTTTCATCCTTGCTACTAAGTTGAGCTTTGGAGTAAGGCATTTGCAGATGAGTTTCTGGTGTTTACATTTCCCTCGAAGGAAATGAGTCAGTTCTCAGGCAATATTCTCATATATGGAAAGTCAGGTAAACCTGATATTTTATGGTCTTTATAAATACCAGGATATAATAATAATGATGATAGCAAATAAGACCTAACAGTTGTGTAACACTTATTTGGCATAAACGTTATCTTGTAGCCAGAGGTATTGCTGTATGCTTGAATCCATGCATTATATTATATATTTCCCTCCTTCCAACAACCCTTAAAGGGAGGCATAATTGTTTCTCATTTTGCAGATGGTGAAACTGGCCCAGGGACAATGAGTAAATAACTGGCCCAGAGTCACGCCAGTATAAGTGGTAGTGCGGGATTGAGATGAGGATTTCCACTCCAGAGTCTTTCTAAGACCCCACAGCTGCATCATATCATAACTACTACAGTCACAGCCACAGTTAAGATTCACTGAGCACGGGGCAAAGGACTCTACATGCTTCATCGCTTTTAACAAAAGCTCTAAAGCAAGGGGTTCTCAAAGTGTGGTTCTGAGGCCAGCAGCATCAGCATTACCTGGGAACTTGTTAGAAAGGGAACGTCTCTGGCCTCGCTCCAGATGTACTGAATCAGAAAATCTGAGAGGGGCCCAGCAGACTGTGTTTCAACAAGCTTTCCAGGTGATTCAGGTGCACGCAGCAGTCTGAGAACCGCTGCTCTGGAATCTGAGCTTCAGAGGGTAAAGCAGTGGGTTGAGGGCACACACCTGGTATCTCTGGTAGAGCCAGGGTTTTAACTGGGTTCTGCATGATTCTGGGGACCAGGCTCTCAACTACTATGTCATTGGGTGGTGTGTCTCCTATTACCTCCCTCCCTTCCCTTTTTCCTATGTGCCATACACTGTGATGGGCTCTGGGGACAGAGCGAGGGCTGGGAGATTCTTCATAAAGGACAACCCTGAGCAAACTGAACTGATAAATTAACGATGGGTGACCATGATGTGTATGTAGTGAAGCACTTAATAGTTGTGCTTATGTGGCTTGTTTAATTTCTATGGACCTCAGTTTCCTCATTAAAAAAGTAAACTGTTATTTACTACATGAGGTGCATTAAGTTCAAATGATATAATGTATTCATGGTGTTTCGCAGATTGGTTAGGGCACAACAGATAGTCAACACATGCCCAGAACTGGGGACTAACTCACCCAGGAAAAGGCAAAGTAAGCTGAGTTTATCTCCATATATATTATTTGATAAGAAGGGGAAATAACCAGACATTTAAAAAGCAAAAAATCCAAAACCAAACCATCACAAGCCATGGAGGATTAGGAGATATATTTTGGCATTACTGAATTTCTATTCATGTGCATGGATGCCTAAGCAGAACTGGATATTGCATAGAAGATGGACTGAGTAACTTTTAAAGCACTATAATTTAAAACCAACCTTATGAGGTTGATAGTGTTTTCAGCTCAATTTCACAATCAATGAAGGAAACAGGCAGGGAGATTGAGGAGTTTGCCCCACTTTTCATAACTGGTAAATGACAGTGAAGGTCAATTTCATGTGTCAACTTGGCTAGGTTATCGTGTCCAGTTGTTTGGTCAAGAAAACACTGGCCTACTTGTTACTGCAAGGGTATTTTATAGATGGTATTTGTATTGATATTCAGTTGATTGCTTGCACAATCAGTTGATTGTGTCTTCTAATTTTTTCATATCAGAGAAATCATACAATATTTGTGCTTTTTTTTTTTTTTTTTAGTTAGGCCAGTAAAAAGAATTTATTTGGGAAATGGGGGAAAGAACAGAGCTTGCTGAGAAATGGGAGAGAAAGACAGAAATACACACCAAGATTTGGTGTGGGCCCCTCTAGGCAGAGAGAGCCTATTTGTCTTTTTGAGTCTGGTTTATTTCACTCAACATAATGACTTCAAGGTTCATACATATTGTCACAAGAATCAGAACTTCATTCCCTTTTAATGCTAAATAATATTGCATTGTATGCACATACAACATTTTGTTTATCCATACACTGGTTGATGGGAATTTGGGTTGTTTCCATCTTTTGGCCATTGTGAATAATGCTGCTCTGAACATGGTGTGCAAATATCTGTTTGAGATCTTGCTTTCAATTCTTTTGGGTTTATATACGTAGTAGAGGGATTACCAGGTTATACAGTAATTCTATACTTAGCTTTCTGAGGAAATGCCAAACTGTCTTCCACAGTGCCTGCACCATTTTACATTCCCACCAGCAATGAATGAGTGTTCCTACTTCTCCACATCCTCTCCAACACTTGTAATTTTCTGTTTTTATTAATAGTAGCCACTATAGTGGGTATGAAATGGTATCTCATTGTGGTTTTGATTGGCGTTTCTCTGATGTTGAGCATCTTTTCATGTGCTTTTTAGCCATTTGTATATCCTCTTTGGAGAAATGTTTATTAAAATCTTTTGCTCATTTTTATATTGGGTTGTTTGTCTTTTTATTGTTGAGTTGTAGGATTTCTTTAGTCTGGATATTAAATCCTTATCAGATATGTGGTTTCCAAATATTTTCTCACCTGAAGTAGGCTGTCTTTTCACTTTTATGATAAAGTCCTTTGATGCACAAAAGTTTTAAATTTTGATGAGGTTCTGTTTATCTATTTTTTCCCTTGTTGTTTATGCTTTGGGTATAAAGTCTAAGAAACCATTGCCTAACACAATATCTTAAAGATGCTTCCCTATGTCCTTCATTCTTTTGCATATGGATATCCAGTTCTCCCAGCACCATCTGTTGAAAACCATTCTTTCTCAATTGAGGGGACTTGGCAGCTTTATCAAAAAATCAATTGACTATAAACATGAGGGTCCATTTCTGAACTCTCAATTTGAGTCCTTTGGTCTATGTCTATCCTTGTGCCAGTATCATGCAGTTTTGAACACTGTGGCTTTGTAATAAGCTTTAAAGTCAGGAAGTATGAGTCCTCTAACTTTGTTCTTTTTCAAGATGCTTTTGGCTATTCGGGGCCCCTTACCCTTCCAAATAAATTTGATAATTGGCTTTTCCATATCTGCAAAGTAGGCTGTTGGAATTTTGATTGGGATTACTTTGAATCTGCAAATCACTTTGGGTAGAATTGACATCTTAACAAATATTTAGTCTTCCAATCCATGCACATGCAATGTCTTTCCATTTATTTAGACCTGTGATTTCTTTTAGCAAAGTTTTATTTGTACAAGTTCTTTATATCCTTGGTTAAGTTTATTCCTAGATATTTTAATTTTTTAGTTGCTATTGTAAATGGAATTTTTTTCTTGATTTCCTCCTCAGATTGCTCATTACTAGTATATAGAAAATAGTGTATATTACTACTGATATTTTGAGTTGATCTTGTACCTCACAACTTTCCTGCATTCATTTATTAGTTCTAGTATCTTTGTTTTAGATTTTTGGAACCTTCTATATATAGGATCGTGCCATCTGTAAATAGCGCCAGTTTTACTTCTTTTTTATCTGGATGCTTTTTATTTCTTTCTCCTGCCTAACTGCTCTGGCTAGAACTTCCAGCACAATGTTGAATAAGAGTGGTGACAGTGGACATCTCTGTCTCGTTTCAGATCTCAGAGGGTATGCTTTCAGTCTTTCACCATTGAGTATGATGTTAGCTTTGGGCTTTTCATAGATGCCCTTTATCATGTTGAGGAAGTTTTTTTTCTATTCCTAGTTTTCAAAGTGTTTTTGTCAAGAAAAGATGCTAGATTTTGTCAATTGCCTTTTCTCTATCAGTTGAGAACATGTGTTTTTTTCCCTTCATTTTGTTAATGTGGTATAGTATACTGATTGATTTTCTTATGTTGAACCACTCTTGAATCCTGAGAGAAAACCCACTTGATCATGGTGTATAATTTTTTTAATATGCTGTTGAATTAGAATTGCAAGTATTTTGTTCAGGAATATTGCATCTATATTCATAAGAGGAACTGATCTGTAATTTTCTTTCCTTGTATTATCTTTAAATGATTTTGGTATTAGGATGGTGTTGTCCTTGTAGAATGTGCTAAGTAGTGTTCCCTCCTGTTCAATTTTTTGGGAAGCATTTGAGCAGTATTGGTATTAATTATTCTTATTATATTTGGTAGAATTCAACTGTGAAGCCATCTTTTCCTGAGCTTTTCTTTGTTGGGAAGTTTTTGATGACTGATTCAATCTCTTTGCTTATAGTTGGCCTGTTGAGATATTCTATTTCCTCTAGAGTCAGTGTAGGTTGTTTGTGTGTTTCTAGGAATTTTTCCATTTTATCTAGGTTGTCTAACTTGTTGGCATACAGTTGTTCACAGTATACTCTTATGGTCCTTTTTATTTATGTGTCGTCAGTGGTAATATCTCCCTTCTCATTTCTGATTTTAATTATTTGCATCTTCTCCATTTTTTTTCTTTGTCAATCTAGCTAAGGGTATGTCAATTTTATTGATATTGGGGATTGGCAGGTACAATGCTGAAAATGCTCTGTTGGCAATATGGCAAGTGAGGATTGCTGGTTTGGGGTTTTGGATATGGCGGGCATTCGGGACAGGGCGTACCTGGGACAGGCTTCTAGGGAGTGAGTGTGTGTTCATCTTGCCATAGTGTGTTATATCAGTGGGTGGAGACCCACATAATGAGTGGCAAGGTGGTGGACTCCCATCCTGGGGAGGCCCGCTATGTTCTCAAATAGAGGGGCGAGAGTCTCTCAAGAACATTGGTGGTGCCTAACATAGGGGAGGACAGACCAGTGTGTCAAGCCCTCAGTGTTGTTGCAAGTAATTATGAATCTTGTCCTTCAAGGAGTGAAGCCTGGTGGTCACTATGGGTCCTGAGGGGAGAGGGAGGGAGGAATAGAACAGATGGAACAGGGGGCATTTTGGAAGAGATGGAAGTGTTCCACATGATCTTGCTATGATGGATAGAGGCCATGTTAAATTACATCAAAATTTATAAAAGTATATGGTCCAAAATGTAAATCATAATGTAAACCATTGACCATGGCTGGTAGCTATGTTTCAATATTTGTACATCAGCTGTATCAAGTGTACCAACCACATATAAAATGGTATTAATAAGGGAAGGAGGAAAAGAGGGGAAAGGGGGAAGATGGTATATGGGAGTCCTCTGTATTCGGTTAGTGACTTTTCTGTAATCTAAAACTCCTTTGAAGACAAAATGAAAAAAGTAAGACACTGGGCGTATAAATGAAAGAAAATGTCACTGTACATATAGGATAACAGATCTTACAGTGATGAAAGACAAAGTCAAAAAATTAAATTTTTATAATAGTTTCTATTATCCCCAATTAATTTTTTTTGTATTTTATTTCTTATTTTTAAAACTATCATTATTATTTCATTTTCTCATTAATTGTATTTGGCTATTTTATTATCTTCATTTTTGAAGATGTTTTGAATCACAGAAGGGTTACAACTATGGCAGGGGAGGATCATGGTGTAGGGTGTCAGTGATGGGGGATATATGGGAGGAAGCCCACCTGGGCATACATAGAAGGCATATAAATGTGTTCGAATGTTCATGGGGCATTGTCACGGTCGGTGGAGATTCACACAATAACCGAAGGAATCTCAGATTCCCATCCTGGGGTGCTCTGCCACATTCTCTAATGGAACACCAGGAATCCCCTGAGTACAGGGGCAATGACTAGTGAAGGAGGATGGTCCACTGATGGGCCCTTGATATTGATGACAGTGCTTATGAACCTTTACTCTTGAAACGGAAACTTAGCCTAGTATTATAGGGTGCCTAAGAGTTGCCTCCTGGGAGTCTCCTTATTGTTCAAATGTGGCCTCCCTCAAAGCCAAACTCAGCATACACTATCAAATACACTATCTTCCCCCCAGCATGGGACATGACCCCTGGGGATGAGCCTACTTGGCACTGAGGGATTACTACCAAACACAAACTAACAATGCAACTGGAAAAAGACTTTGACCAAAAGGGGAAAAAGGTAGACAAATGGGTTTATAAACTTCAAAGAGACTTCAAAGTGAGTCAGGAGGTCATTCCAGAGGTTACGCTTATGCATGTCTCAGCAGGAGCTCACTGCCTTCCAAAGTAGATACTACCCCAAATAGGGGGGCTCCTGAGGGCTCTGGAGACATCCAGACACTATAGTCAGGGCAGATAGCTAGGAAGTTTGATGCCTTGCCAGTGGGCCCTACTTTGGAATTTATGCTCCCCAGTGTGACAGAGTTCAACTCAGTTGTGGTTTCCCTACACATGGCTCTTTGTTCTTCTATCTGAACCTATAATTAGTACTAGAGTTGGTAGGTATACAACCAAGAGACTTAAATCTTGGGGCTGTCCATGTGCCAGCTGGGCCTCGAATCTCAATGGAGTTCCAGCACCTACTCTCCAGTTCATTGGTCTCACCCAGGACAACTAACAAGGAGGTGATGATGGACAACTGGACAACAAGGAACCGCGAGAGTCTACAACTGCAAGCAAGGGAGTCTCATCCATTAGTCCCCGCTCAATTAGAGGTGGAGTGGACATCACCACCCCAGAATCCTCAGGATTGGGGATGAACTATGGACTAAAGTAGACTTACTGGTATTCTACTATAGACTTATTGTGATTCTAGCAATGGAACAAATTATATCATTGATGTGGAGGCAGTGGCCACTGGAGGTTCTGAGGGCAGGAAGAGGGAAAAATAGGTGTAATGGGGCATTTTCAGGACTTGGGAATTGTCCTGAATGACACTGCAATGACAGATACAGACCATTATATATCTTGCCTACAGAATTGGGTGGGAGGGAGTGTAAACTCCAGTGTAAACTTGAATCCATGCTTAGAGGCAATGCTCCAAAATGTGTTCACCAATTGCAATGAATGTGCCACACTAATGAAGGATGTTGTTAATGTGGGAAAATGTGGGAGGTGCGGGGAGTGGGGCATAAGGGAATCCCCTACATTTTTTTATGTAAAATTTATGTAACCTAAGTATCTTTAAAAAAAAATAGGTGTAATATGATAGCATTTCCGGGACATTGGAATTGTCCTGAATCACGTTGCATGATGGATACAGGCCATTATATATCTTGTCATAACTTACAAAAATGTGTGGAAGAGAGTGTAAACTATAATGTAAACTATTATTCACACTTAGTGGCAATGCTCCAATATGTGTTCATCAAATGTAACAAATGTCCACACTAATGAAAGATGTTGTTCATGTGGGAAAGTGTGGGAGGGGTAGGGAGTAAGGCATATGGGAATCCTCTACACTTTTTTATATAACATTTATATAATTTAAGTATCTTAAAAACAACAACAACAACGAACCAAATTTTGGTTTTGTTAATACTCTCTAGTTTTCTTAATTCTTTATTTCATTTTTTTCTGCTCTAGTTTTTTAATTTCTGTCCTTGTACTTTCTTTGGGTTTAGTTTTCTGTTCTTTTTTCTAGTTCCTCCAGGTGTGCAGTTAAGTTTTTGATTTTTAGCTCTTTCTTCTTATTTTTTCTTTTTTAACAAATCAATTTTATTGATACCTATTAATAAAAATACAATTCATTCAAATGTACAATCAATGGTATTTGCTATAATCACATAGTTGTGTGTTCATCACTTCAATCATTATTAGAGCATTTTCATTATTTCAATAATATTACTAATAAACAAAAAACAGAGAAACAAGAAAATCCCTCACCTCTCAATCTCTCTATGCTTCCCCCACTGTACATAGCTTCTGTTTCTAGCTATTCTATCCAAAGTGAATAATCAATGACTTTTAGTATAATCACAATCTTGTACATTCATTATCTCAAAAATTTTAGAACAATTTCAGTACTCCAAAAAAAGAAAGACTCTACAACCCTTAACATTCCTTCCTTAGACCTACATAACCACTAATCTCCTTTCATTTTTATAAATTGATTTATATTTACATTTTATATTAATGGAATCCTAGAATATGTAGTACTTTAGTATACTGTGTCTGGTCTCCTTCACTTAGTATGATGTTTTTGTTTTTTGATTTGTCTAATACTAACATTTTGTACTATTAACTTACATTTGTTCAGCTTCAAAGAAAAATTTTCTTATATATGCAGTTCTACCCATATTTATATTTTACATAATATATTTATATTTCACAAAATATATTTATTTCATAATAGGGAAATCATACAGTATTTGTCCTTTAGTGTCTGGCTTCTTTCACTCAACATAATGTCCTCCAGGTTCACTCATGTTGTCATATGTTTCATAACTTCATTTCTTCTTACTGCTGCATAATATTCCATCATGTGTATACTCCACAGTTTGTTTATCCATTCATCAGTTGATGGACACCTGGGTTTTTTCCAACTTTTGGCTATCGTGAATAACACTGCTATGAACACTGGTGTGCAGATGTCTGTTCGTGTCACTGCTCTCAGTTCTTCTGGGTATATACCTAGTAATGGTATTGCCAGGTCACACGGCAAGTCTATATTCAACTTCCTTAGGAACTGCCAAACAGGCCTCCACAGTGGCTGTACCATTCTGCATTCCCACCAACAGTGAATAGCATTCCTATCTCTCCACATCCTCTCCAACATTTACAATTTTCCATCTTTTTAATAGCGACCAGTCTAAGAGGAGTGAAATGATATCTCACTGTAGTTTTGATTTGCATTTCCCTAATCGCTAGTGATGTTGAACATTTTTTCATGTGTTTCTTCACCATTTGTATTTCTTCTTTGGACAGTTGTCATTTTAAGTCTTTTGCCTATTTTTAAATTAGATACTTTGGGTCTTTTTATTTTTGAGTTGTACGATCTTATATATCATGGATATTAAGCCCTTATCAGATATGTGATTGCCAAATATTTTCTCCCATTATGTCAGCTGCCTTTTCACCTTTTTTGACAAAGTTCTTTGAGATGCAAAAGTGTTTAATTTTGAGGAGGTCCCATTTATCTATTTCTTCTTTTGTTGCTTGTGGTTTGGGTATAAGGTTTAAGAAACGACCACTTACCACAAGCTCTTGAAGATGTTTCCCAACATTTCTTCTAGGAGTTTTATGATTGTTGTTTAATCCTTGATCCATTTACAGTTAATTTTTGTATAAGGTGTGAGATAGGGGTCTTCTTTCTTATGGATATGGCTATCCAGTTATCCTAGCACCATTTGTTGAATAGACTATTCTGGCCCAGCTGGGTGGGCTTAACAGCCTTGTCGAAAATCACTTGGGTATAGATATGATGATCTATTTCTGAGTTCTCGATTTGGTTCCTTGGTCAATCTGTCTGTCCTTATACCAGTTTCATGCTGCTTTTACCACTGTAGCTAAGTAACATGCTTTAAAGCCAGGTAGTGAGAGTCCTCCAACTTTGTTCTTCTTTTTAAAGACATATTTTTGCTATTCAGGGCCCCTTACTCTTCCAAAAAAATTTAATTACTGGTTTTTTGATTTCTGTAAAAAAAGGCTGTTGGCATTTTTATTGGGATTGCATTGAATCTGTAAATCAGTTTAGGTAGAATTGACATCTTAACAATATTTAGTCTTCCAACCATGAACACGGAATGTCCTTCCATTTATTTAAGTCTTCTTCAGTTTCTTTTAGCAATGTTTTGTAGTTTTCTGAATACAGGTCTTTTATGTCCTCTGTTAAGTTTATTCCTAAATATTTGATTGTTTTAGTCGCTATTATAAATGGAATTTTTTTCTGGTTTCCTCCTCAGATTGCATATCAGTAGTGTATAGAAACACTATTGATTTTTGTGTATTAACCTTGTATCACGTCACTTTGTTGAACTTGTCTATTAATTCTAGAATTAGAATGTGGATTTTTCAGGATTTTCTAAATATAGGATCATGTATCAGTGAATAGTAAAAGTTTTACTTCTTCCTTTCCTATTTCAAAAGGTGCCTGTTATTTCTTTGTCTAGCCTAATTGCTCTAGCTAGAACTTCTAGCACAATATTGAATAATAATGGTGACAATGGGCATCCTTGTCTGGTTCCTGATCTCAGCGGGAAAGCTTTCAGTCTTTCACCATTGAGTACAAGGCTAGCTGTAGGTTTTTCATATATGCACTTTACCAAATTGAGAAAGCTTCCTTCTATTCCTATCTTTTGTAGTGTCTTTATCAAGAAAACATGCTGTATTTTGTCAAATGCCTTTTCTGCATCAATCGAGAGGATTATATGAATTTTCTTCTTCAATTTATCAAAGTAGTTTATTATACTAAATTGATTTTCTTGTGTTGAGCCACCCTTGCACACCTGGGATAAAACCTACTTGATCATGGTGTATAATTCTTTTAAGTGCTTTTGGATTCTGTTTGCAAGTATTTTCTTGAGGATTTTTGCATCTATATTCATTAGAAATTTTGGTCTCTAATTTTCTTTTTTCATAGTATCTTTATCTGGTTTTGGTATTAGGGTGATGTTGGCTTCAGGGAATGAGTTTGGTGGCATTCCTTTCTGTTCAGTTTTTTGGAAGAGCTTGAGCAAGATTGGTATTAGTACATCTTTGAATGATTGGTAGAATTCACCTGTGAAGTGATCTGGTCCTGGGCTTTTCATGTTTGGGAGGTTTTTGATAACTGTTTCAATATATTCACTTGTCATTGGTTTGTTGAGGGCTTCTATTACTTCCAAAGTCAGTGTAGGTGGTTCATGTGTTTCCAGGAATTTGCCCATCTGGTCTACATTTTCTAGTTTTTTAGCACACAATTGTTCATAGTATCCTCTTATGACCTCTCTTATTTCTCCAGGGTCAGTAGTAATGACCCCCTCTCCTTTCTGATTTTATTTATTTGTGTCTTCTCTCTTTTTTTGTTTGTCAGTCTAAGCTAACGGTTTGTTGATTTTGTTGATCTTCTTAAAGAACAAACTTCCAGTTTTGTTGATTCTCTCTGTTGTTTTTTTGTTCTTGATTTCATTTATTTCTGCTCTGATCTTTACTATTTCTTTCGTTTGGCTTGGTTTGAGATTAGTTTGCTGTTCTTTTTCTAGTTCTTCCAAGTGTGCAGTTAGATCATCAATTTTAGTTCTTCTTTTTTAACATAAGCATTGAGGGCTATAAGTTTCCCTCTCAGTACTCACTGCTTTTGTGGTGTCCCATGGGTTTTGATATGTTGTGTTCTTATTTTCATTCATCTCAAGATATTTGCTGAATTCTCTTGCAATTTCTTCTTTGACCCACTGATTGTTTAAGCATGTATTGTTTAATCTCCATATATTTACGAATTTCCCCTTTTCCTGTCCATTATTGATTTCCAGTTTCATTCTGTTATGACCAGAGAAAGTATTTTGTATAATTTCAATTTTTTAAAATTTATTGAGACTTGTCTTGTGACCCAACATATGGTCTACCTTGGAGAAGGATCCATAGGCACTTGAAAATAATGTATATCCTGCTGTTTTGGGGTACAATGCTCTGTAGATGTCTGTTAGGTCTAGTTCATTTATCACATTATTCAAGTTCTCTGTTTATTTATCCTCTGTCCAGATGCTCTATACAATACTGTGAGTGGTGTATGGAAGTCTCCAACTAATATTGTAGAGACATCTATTTCTTCCTTCAGCTTTGCCAGTATGTGCCCCATGTGTCCTGGGGCACTGATGTTAGGGGCATACATATTTAGAATAGATATTTATTCTTGTTGGATTGTCCCTTTTATTAATATATTATGACCTTATTCATCCCTTATAACAGTTTTGCATTTAAAAATCTATTTCATCTGATACTAGTATCGCTTACTCCAGCTCTTTTTTGGTTACTATTTGCATGGAATATCTTTTCCACCCCTTCACTTTTAACCTGGTTGTGCCCTTACATCCAAGGTGAATCTCTTGCAGACAACATATAGATGGTTCATATTTTTAAATCCATTTGATCAGTCTGTGTCTTTTGATTGGGGAGTTCAAGCCATTAATATTCAATGTTATAACTCTAAAGGCATTAATTACTTCATCCATTTTGACCTTTGGCTTTCTGTTGTCATATCATACTCTAGTCTATCTTTTTACACTTTCTAATATTTATCAATTCTACACTATTCTCCAAGTCTCTCACCCTTGTTTTTTCTTTTCAGGCTGCAGCACTCCTTTTAGTATCTTTTGTATTTCTGGTCTTTTGGTAGCATATTCTATCAGTTTTTGTTTGTCATTGAAGACTTTGAACTCTCCTTTATTTTTTGAAGGACAGCTTTGCCTGATACAGAATTCTTGGCTGGCAGTTTTTTTCTTTTAATACCTTAAATACACCATACCACTTTCTTCTCTCCTCCATGATTTCTGATAAGAGATTGGCACTTAATCTTGTCGTGTTTCCCTTGTATGTGATGCTTTGCCTTTCTCTTGCTGATTTCAAAATCTTCTCTTTATTTCTGATATTTGTCATTCTGAATAGTAGGTGTCTCGGGGTAGTTCTGTTTGTGTTTATTCTGTTTGGGGTGCATTATCCTTCTTGGATATTGATAGTTATATCTTTCATAAGGGTAGGGAAGTTTTCAGTCATTATTTCCTCAAATATTCTTTCTGCCTCTTTTCCATTTTCTTCTCCTTCTGGGATGCTGATAATGCATATGTTTTTGTGTTTCATGCTGTAATTCAATTCCCTGAGACCCTGTTCCATTTTTTCCATTTTCTTCTCTTTCTGTTCTCCTGTCTTTTTCCAGTTCAGATGTTCTGTCTTCAAAACCACTAATTTTATCTTCAAGCAGTTCAAATCTGTTCTTATGTTCCTCTAATGTATTTTTAATCTCATCCATCATGTCTTTCATTCTCATAACATCAGTTACTTTTCTTTGCAGACTTTCAAATTGTTTTTCTTGCTCACCCAGGGTCCTCTTAACATCCTTTATCTTTTTATTCATATTTTCTTTCAATTCTTTAAAGTGATTTAGGAGAGTTGTGTGATTATCAATGATTAATAGTCTTAAATACTGAATCTCTTCAGGATATTGGTTTGTTTCTTTGGCTGGGCCATCTCTTCCTGTTTCCTAGTATGGCTTGCAATTTTTTGCTGATGTCTAGGCATCTGATAATGTTGGTGAATTTACTGTGAAGGCCAATTTCTCTCTTGCCTATTGTTAATATTTTTTCACAACTCTTAGATATTTTGTTCAACTTATCCTAAGTCTTTAAAATTGCCCAGCTTAAGTTACCAAAATCATGCCAGGGACTCACTAATGGGGTGCAGACTTTCTCCCAGGGGTGGGGTAAAGAGAGTTCTAAAAGCATTTTCTGTCCATGTACTTTCAGAGTGGCCAGCAGATGGTGCTCGTTGGTGCACGTTTCCTGGGAAGTGTATTTCTCTTGGTTTTCCTTTGTTTTTGTCTGGTCAGAGCTGAGATTCAAAGTAGGCTCTGCTGGCCAAATTCACTGAAGAAAAGCCCTACAACTCCTCCTCCCTTTTCTCTTGTAACAGCTGGCAGGGAGGAAGATGTCTGCTCTCCTTTCAGTCAGCTGAAATGATCCAGGGGTTTTACCCCCTCTGAATATTTCAGGGTTGGGGAAATGGATCCTTTCCTGGCAGTCAGGAGGTTTAGTAACTTACAGTTTGTTGTTTCTGCTGCTTCTTCTCTCTGTCCCTCATCCTCCTGGGAACTGTGAAACACTGTCTTGGTCTGCTGACCCCCAAAGCAGGTCACTCTGGCAGCCTTTGGGTCTTTCTCTATTGTTTTTGTAAGAGCTGAGCCTTATCTGGCTAATCTGATGCCATGTTCCCACAATTCCTTTCTTCTTTTTTAATGTAAGCATTTAGGGCTATAAGTTTCCCTCTCAGCAGTGCCTTCACTGCATCCCATACATTTTGATATATTTTGTTCTCGCTTTCATTTATCTCAAGATATTTACTGATTTCCCGTGTACTTTCTTGACACAGTGATTTAAATTATTTTATTTAATTTCCAGATATTTGTGAATTTTCTAGTTCTCCACCTATTATTCATTTCCAGCTTTGTTCCACTATAGTCATAGAAGATGTTCTGTATAATATCAATCTTCTAAAATTTATTGAGACTTGTTTTATGACATATGGTCTATCCTGGAGAACGACTGATGTGCACTTGGGAAGAATGTATATCTTTCTGCTTTGGGATGCAATGTTCTGTATATGTCTCTTAGGTCTAGTTTTTTTATTGTATTATTCAAGTTCCTTATTTCCTGATTGATCTTCTGTCTAGATTTTCTATCTATTGACGAGAGTGTTGTACTGAAGTCTCCAACTATTATTGTATGGGTGTCTATTTCTCCCTTCAGTTTTGCCAGTGTTTGCCTCATGTATTTTGGGGCACCATGTTAGGTGCATAAATATTTATGATTTTTTTTTGTGTGTGGATTGACACTTTTATTAATATATAGTGTCCTTTTTTTGTTTCTTTTAACAGTTTTTGACTAAAAGTTTATTTTACCCGATATTAGTATAGTTACCCCAGCTCTATTTTGGTTACTTTTGCATCTGACTATTTTGATGTGTTAACACTGAAGGTCAGTTTCTGCCTCTTGCCTAAGGTTTTATTGCTGATTGGCTTTGTGTTAGGGCTATTCTTTGATGCTTGATCCAACTTATTCTGGACCGTTAGAGTAGTCTGTGTTCAACTGTTCAGATATTTTCTACTCTTCTTCATATGTTTCTTGCTCTGGATATACAGTACAATTTTTAACATTGTGCTTTTTGTGCAGTTGTTTTACTTTCAGGAGAAAGCTTCCTTCTCTGGGAATCTTGATCTGTTCTATTTGTTTGTGTGCAAGATTTTTTCCCAAGCTTCTATGATTTGTTTAAATTCTCTCCCTCACCCAGTGCTCACTTTTCTTTACATTTTTCAGTTCTGGGACACATTTTGTCTCAGAGCAGCTGAGTTCCACCTCCCCACTTTTGTGGTGATACTTTTCTGTCTCCAGTTTCTTCCCCAGATGGGGTCAATCCGGGAAGGTCCATTTTGCATTTAGACAGTCCATTGAACAAAGAGTGGATTGAGTGAGCACATCTATTCCCAACAGTTCTACCACATTCTCTGATTTGTTTCCTGGGATCCCTTTTGCTTGTGGCACTCCTCAGCATCTTGTATTCTGCTCTGGGTCTCTGTGGATTTGGTTCCTTGTGCCTGAATACGTGTGGGATTCTAACTCGCTGCAGTGAGTGGCTGTATAGTCTGCATCCATGGCAGCAGGGACTGGACCATGCTGCCTCTGTGTGATTCCCAAACTACAAGGGAACACATGCAGGGGTCCAGACTAGTGGGCCTGAGAAGAACATCTTCTACCTGATTCTTTTTCTTTTTCTTTCATTCAGCATTTGTGGAGTCCTTCTCCAGACTCTATCATCCTTCAGAGATCTAAGCAAGTGGGAATGGTCTTTTTACTGGTTGATTCTGAGGTGGGATTTTTCCAGGGGATGTCTCACATCACCATATTGATGATCATCTGTTTCTTAATGTGATTAAGAACACTAGCTAAGCTGGGTTCCAGGTGTCAGAGCAGTAACTTGCACCCACTTGAAGCTTTTTTCTATGGTAGGCACAGGGAATCTGTTGCATATAGTGGTAATTTCCCATTTGGCTACACTTTTAAGACACAGTCCTGGAAACATAGATAGATCAGCATTCTGGTTTGTTTGAATTCAGCAGGCATCTACTTGTAGGAAAATCTCTTGTAGGAAAATCTCACACAATTTAAGGATATAAGACACCAAGGAGAGGCATGACAGTCCTACCTTAGTTCTAAACTTGCATGACAAGCCATAACGACACACCTCAGACAATGAAGAAGTAAGAGGCCCTCATTTCTTCATTCACGGACAAAGGAACATTACTGCACAGTTTACAGTGTGCTTCATGCAAGTTCCTCCCTTCTTCCCTCCCTCTCCTCTTTTCTTTCCTCCCTCCCTCCCTCCCTCCCTTCCATGCATCAACTTTTAGGGAGAGAGGTTACAGTGCAATTCACCAACTGACATATATCTGAGATCTTGCTAGGGCTCATCTATTTAAACAGAATATTTTAATTTTTTATTGTGATAACATATTTACAACATAGAAATTTGTAAAAAGAATATTAATACCACTTTTCATGGTTCAATTAACCTTTCCAGATCACTGGTACCTTCGACGATTCTGTACCCACAGGTCTTGCTAGCCAAATTTGGAGAGCTGAATTTTAAAGTAAGGTCGAGGGAGGGGACTGAATTTTCTGAGTTGAATCCAAGATCACACTGAATGTCAGTAGGTCGCAACAGTGGCTGCCAATTAGAATTGCTTTAAGAATGTGTGTGTGTGTGTTGGGGGGTGGGGTGGGTAGGTGCATGAGCATACACCTGTGTCTAAAGCACAGATTCTGCTTTAATTGAGCTGGCATAGGGTCTGGGCACCAGTATTTTTAAAATGCTCCTCAGGTGACACTAATGTGCAGTCAAATATGAGAAACAATGCAATGATGGACCGGGACCGGAACATCTGAGAGATGCCCCACTATCCTTGTTGCCTGTGATGCATTTCACAAGATTTGGGGGCTGATATTTGTATGAAGTTTCAATGACCTGTTTCCTCTCAAATAATTGCTTCTTGGATAAGTGTCTTTGAATTCTTCACATGAGAAAACCACAAAACTAGCAACTCATAGTGTTAAGCAAGAAAAAGGTACTGCTCCGGCTTACCCAGGGATTCCTCCAGATTCAAGCTTGTTGGCAATGTCCACATCCCAAGACCAGACATCAAACTGCCACTTCCGTAGGCCCAACACACCACACAGTACTGAGCCTGAGTGGATTCCGATCCGCATGTCCACATCATGCTTCGTCCTTGACCGCACATACCTGTTGACATAGGTGAGTGGAGAGACAAATGCATAAGGCCAGAGCTGACATCCTTGACCTCTGCAGGCAGACTTGGTCTTGCCTACTCCATAAGTTCAATTCTTGCCCATTCAAATGCTACCTCCTCTATGAAGCCTTCTTGGATTCCCTAGTAACTGGGAGTTATCTCTTCCTCCATTGAACTCCCCTGGCTTTTTATCTGAACTTTTAAGGGCCCCTATCTTTCTTCTTCAAAAACTTGCTCATCCTATGTATCCCTTGTCTCAGGAAATGTTACCAGCATCTTTTTCTACCCAATCACACATAAGCCTGGGATAGCTTATAAATTCTGCATTTCATTGCACACTCCATTTCCAACCTGAATGTTTTTTATTCTGTTTCTTCTCTCCATTCCTTTTGCAGGTATCCCTCATGCTGCAGTTTGGGCCCCTGCCTCAGCCTGACCTCCTTTAAGCCTATGCTTTCTATGCCTCCCAGAAGGTACTTTTAAACACAAATGTGACCATGTCACCCCTTCCTTCCTTGTCTAAAACTCTTTCCTGACTCCTGCTCCGTAGAACAGTGATCTCCAAAGTAGAGTGCTCTCATTCCAGGGCTGACCTGGATTATCCACTGGGAGGCAGGGAGAAAATATTAGAGCTTCTGTTCATAGTGTTTGGTTTTTACTTTAGAAAATCTTCACCACATGTGATATATGGGTTGACCCTAATGACCTCACAGGGTCCAGATCAACTGCCCGAACTGTGAGCACGAGGGTCCACCTTGAGAAAAGGGGTAGTTTCCACCATTGGAGAGTGACGCTGCACACAGCCACTCCCTTCTTTGCCTCCAGAGTAGTTCAAACCATTTAGATGATCTCATTTATGCAGGTAAGTTTATAGACACAGACATTCAAATAGTAGAATATAATATTTTGAAATAGTAGAAAATCCTTGTTGTCACATGAGATCCCACAGTTATTTTACTTCAAAATGTTTAAAAGAGTCGTCAAACCTAAAGATGATTTATCCATTTTCTTTTGACCAAAAGACAAGGGTGCAAAATTTGCCGACTTTTCTGTGATAACCAGTTGTCATTAATAGTTCCTCTGGCAAATATTGTGGGAAAAGCACATCTACACAGTTGCTTAATTTGGCTCCTAAGCTGAAAATGATGCCTTAAGTGCTTTTCAAAAGGAATTCCTGCTCTGAACATAAAATTTTGAATATAGAAGTCAGAAATGTTTCCAACCTCATGTGAATTTTTTGTCACACGTAAGTTATAACATCTATGAAAACTTCTCAGAACGGTGCATTCCCTAAACTGTTTAAAAATCTACTAAATGAAGAGTTGCAATGGGTTTTGAATCCATTTGTCAAAAATATAAAAACGCATTGTCTTTCAATGAGTTTGTAAGAACAACTGGCCTAAAGGAAGAAGAAAATTTACTAGCCAGATTTTTATAAAACTTTGGCATAACTGATTAGTGCCAAGACTGAGAAAACACAGCCAAAGATATAAGTTCTCCCCAGGACCTACCTGCCTTCACGAGGTATATATCTACCTCTGATAGCCATTAAAGCAAGGCATAGAAATAACCTGAATTTAGAATTAGACCTTTGTATTACTATGTGACACACCACTAACAAGATTTAAAAAAAAAAACAACAGATTTAATTATGTTCAAACCCACTGTTTTCATGGAAGAAATGGGGAGGGCAGAAAGGTTTTCATACCTCAATCAAATTAAAAACACTATTGATTTCATTATTACCTTTAAATCTACATTTTTGTGTATATTTTACAGCATATATTGTAAATGTAAGAATGTCATTAATACAGTGGATAATAAAGGACATTTATAGATTATTAAATATCACATGACTTCACATAGATTTTTAAAAAATAAATATGGGGGAATCAGAATATTCAGATACCACCGGCCTATAAGATAAAATTGAAAATTTCTAAGGTGGCACACAAAGTCCTTCATGATGTCCTGTGTCTCAATTACCATTCTCATTTCTCATGTCAATGTTTCGACCCCGTCATCCAAAACACAAGCCACTTCCTGGACCCTGCTCTCCATTTCCCACTTTGGACCTGAGATGCTCCTTCAGCTTGGAATGTCCACTTCCCCATTCAACTGAAGAGCTCTTATTCACTGTTCAGGCTTAACCTTGGGTGACCCTCCCCTCGGTAGTTTTCCCTGGTCTCCCAGGGTGGGTCAGGCACCTTTCCCAGGGCTCCCACAGTATTCTGGATGAACAGTGACTGGGGCGTTACATTACAATCCTCTGTCTCGTCTGCGCCTGGCACTTGGCCGGGACTCAGTGACTGCTTCCTGGCTGTTGGATGCCTGGGTGACAGGTGTTCACACTCACTATTCGTGATGGAGTGCCCACATAACCAACCTCTCTGATAAGGACTATAAGCCCCTTGCAGGTCAGACCCTTGTCCGGTTCCTGTATCTCTCACAGCCCACAGCATCAAACATTGCAAATATCAGACTTTGCACACAGTATGCATAAAACCATGACACCCTCCCTCTTTTTCAAAAGAAGAAATGGATGAGAAATTCCATCACTAAAATGAATCTTTCTCTGTTCCTAACAAATTGTAAGCAATAATGCAATTTATTTTTTTTAAACAGGGAAGTACAGTTGATGTGGATAGACAGTGGAAATATTGAAAGAAATTAGGTATTAGAAAAGGCAAGCCCTGGCCTTTAGAAAGAATGCTTGTACCTAAAGGTAATTGTTGACCTGGTAAAGTTCCTAGTTTCTGGACCATTGTATGAACTTTAACTTTTAGGTTAAAATGGATATGGTAGGGAGCGAATGGGGCTCAAGCAGTTGAGTGCCCGCCTCCTCCATGGGAGGTCTCGGGTTCGGTTGCTGGTGCATCCTAAAGAAGACAAGCAAACAACGAGCAGATATTGAGCAAAAATGATGAGCAGACAATGAGCAAAAACTAATGAGCAGGGAGTGGATGTGGCTCGAGCAGTTGAGCGTCTGCCTCCCACATGGGAGGTCCCAGGTTCGGTTCCTGGTGCATCCTAAAGAAAAAACAAACAGACAATGAGCAAAAAACAAGCAGACAATGAGCACAAAGGAGCACAAACAACGAGCCATCTCAGGAAGGTAAAAAAATGGATATGGTGTCCTATATCCACTGACAATGAAAACAATAGGGAAAATTTGAAGAAGAAAAAAAAACAAGATGAGGGGAGAAAGAAAACTCAGTACATGAGAGGAGCATTTCAGTTTCTGATGCAACTACCCAAAAAGTCTCTGTGAGGTGGTTTCTTGGGAGTGGTCATTTGTGCTGTCCACCAACAATTTCCTGTACTATAATATCCAAGCACTTAAGAAGATTGCACTTTCCTGAATGTTCCATGCACACTTTGGCCAATGAAATGTGAAAAGAAGTGATATGTGTCACCTCAGGGCAAGAGCTTTAAGAGCCAGTGTTTGATCAATTATATTCTTCATTCATTCATTCATTCATTCATTCATTTTTGCATCCACTATCAATCTAGGAAGCTTGGTGATGAAGCCTTCCTTAACCGGAGTCTCTGAATGCAGATGATATATACTGACCCCCTGACCCTCCTCCCACTCCATTCATAATGGACATGAAATGTAAGTGAAAAAGAATTTTTTGCTGTTTTAAGCCACTGAGATTTTGGGGAGGATGTTTGTTACTTCAGCATAATCAGGATTATCCTGTTTAGTACAATTGCCAGTCCCAATTTACATTTTTCACTCATTACATGAGAGTCACTTTATATAGGGATTAATATTATGAACTCTAGTGCCAGACTACTGGAGTTTGCATCTTGTTCTGTCACTTCCTGGTTGAGTGACCTTGGGCAAATTACTTAACCTCCCTATACCTCAATTTCTGCATCTATGAAATGGAATTAATAACAGCATTGCCAGGATTAAGGAACCACATGTAGAAAGTTCAGAATAGTGCTTGGCACATACTAAAAACTATTTGGTTGCCTGTCCTGTATGAAGGAACTGCAGCCAGGAGAGTAAAAGGATTTTCCTTGGGCCACAGAGTTAGGAAGCACAATTCTAGGACTAAACTGGGGCTGCTGTGTCTTCAAGGCCCACACTCTTTGCATCATAGGCATTGCCTGTGACCCTGGCAAATAGTTTAATCTGACCCTGAGTTTCTATGGTTGTAAAAGACGGCTTTAAGTGATTGCTTCACTGACTGAGCTGTTGTGAGACCCAAAGGAGATAATGGATGTTAAAGTGCTTTGCCAACAATTGTGAGAGATTATTAAACAGCACAAGGCACCACTGTCATTAGGTAATTAACATCACACAGGGAATGCAAGGGGCATCTTAATGGAAAGACATTTAGATTTTTTTCTTCGTAAAACAAAAATCATAACAAGAAGACTTAAAAAGTCTTTACTTTTTTGCTATGTCTGGAATTTGACGTAAGTAAAACATAGGGCTGAACTATAAAAAGTGGCTAATAATTTACAGACAGTGAAACCATCTGGAAAGGCTACTGTATTAGTTAGCCAAAGGGGTGCTAATGTGAAATACCAAAAATGGGTTGGTCTTTACAAAGGGTATTTATTTGGGGTAGAAGTCCACAGATACCAGGCCATAAAGCTTTAAGTTTCTTCTCTCACCACAGTCCATTGCCACGTGTTAGAGCAAGACAGCTGCCGGCGTTTGCCAGGGTTCAGGCTTCTGGGGTCCCTCTCTTCCAGGGGCTGCGTTTCTCTCCGGGCTTAGCTCCTGTTTCCTCCACAAGGGCAGCTGTAGACAATCAGGCGAACGGCTTGCTTCTCTTCTCCTGGGGCCTTCTTTCCATCATCAAAACTGCTTCTCAAAAGACTGCTTCAACTCTGTCCTTTGCCTTGCCTTTTATATTCGATTCCCCACCCACCAAGGGGTGGGGCTCAATGCCCTAATCATAACCTAATCATGCCCAGATTAACAGATCAGTTTACAGGCATGATCCAATTATATTTTTGGAATTCATAATTACATCAAATTGGCAAACTGTTACAGCTACCATGTGATTGACCAGAACCATAAACACACGTAGTGTATTTCAAGACCAGTTCTTGTGAGAGGGCCTTTGAGCATCCGTGAAGCTAAAATGGAGGGAATTCTGCTCTGAGCTACATATACTGTTGAGTTCTTTCAGAGTAGAGCCTTGGGAATGCTTTGCTGTGTCTCACCAGCTGCATGTACAGAGAAAATGACTCTACATTACTTGCCTTATAATCATCTGCATCTTCTCTTTCTTCTCCAGAAACTGGGCTTCCTGAAGGCAAGGACACTACCTATTCCTACAGTTAATGCTCAAAAGTACTTATTTAATTAATACACAGAGGTTAATGACTTTCTTGCTCAACAGCCTTGAGGACAAGAAGCATCTAAGATCTCCAGGGAAAGATCTTATATGTGGATGTATTTGAGGGATAAGGGGGCTACCCGCCATACCGTCTCCATCAAACGGAGCAGCTCCACTGCCATTCATTCTCATGGTGGACTTCCACTGAAGATTTCTTTTTCATAGGGAATATACTTATAACTATTTTTCCGTGGCTCTAGATCAAGTTAGGAACAATGCAATGATTAACCAGTGAAAAATATGACAGTATTTCTTTTAATTGAACTATTAAAGAGGAATGTTAGAATTATATGGGAAAAGATGGAGAACCTTGGAATTTTTCTTTCAATTTCAATTTTTGAAATGTTTTTTTTTTTTTTTAAATTAATCAATCTATAGGAATTGCTGAACAAATGACAAGCAGCATAATCTACTAGTCATCAATGATCTGTAAATCAGATTCCCTGTACAGTTAAACAAATAGATACATAAAGGAAGTAGCTTCAGCAGAGTAGCAGTTTGGTACCATGGCAGGACAAACTCCTCTGATTTGTGGTCACAGACAGGAGTTCCAATGCTGGTTTTACCACCTATTGGCAGAGTGTGCTGGAGCAAATTACATATATTCTCCGCTCTGTACAGTGGGAATGCCATCTTCTTTTCAATGTTGACTAAACCACTTCCAAGACTACTAAGAAGCAGTAACAGTGTAGGGTCTGCAGCAAAGCGGGCCTGGAGTCGGGTTTCTCCACTAACCAGCTGTGGATCTCTGGCTGGTGGCATTAGCCTCTGAATCCTGTTTCCCAGGGGAAATGAGGAAGAAAATTGGTCCTTTGCAGGGATGTCATGTATGCAAGGCACTTAGTCTGGTATTACTGACACTAAAAAATAATAAATATTATTAATTTTCTCAACTATATTTGGTGGGATCAGACCAATAAAAAAGTTATGAATTGATCACTCTACCTTTTTCTGCTAAAACCGTGTCTGTGTTCACTCTATATACCTCAAAATAGATTCAACAAACCCATTTAATTTATCATCAGGCACAAACTGGTCCCCAAATCATGAATTAATTTATTATATAGTAAGAATTGAGTGATTGATCTCCAGATTCCTGGAAGAAAATGGAACCATTGAATATTCTGGGAAAAGGAAAGGGAAGAGAGTTAATTAGGGAAGGTCAACTATGTTCCCTGAACGATATATAGATGTCAAATCTTCTCCTCCAAATAACCCTGTGTATCATTACTGGTACCAGTTCACAAACGAGGAAACTGAGTCACAAGAAGCACCTTGTTCGAGGTGACACAACGATAGTCAGAGTGGCTAGAATTTCACTCCAGGTGTGCAAGCCTAAACCCAGTGGACTCTTTCCACTACCTTCTTTACCCTTGGGTTCAAAACAAGCCATGCTCTGGAGTTCATGGACCATCAGGGTTGGAGCTGGCTCAGCCCTACAGGTGAACAACAGTCTACCAGTTAGGCTCCAGGCTCAGGGACTTACAATGGGCTCCCTGCTGTAGCTCTCCAGAGTTTGTGTGTTTTGTTGAGATTTATGCATTTCAGGGGTCACTGAGGGGGTAGGGGCTTGCCAGCGATGGGAGGCAAGTCCGACTTCACCTTCAACCCCCTCAATCCATTCTATAATCTATACTGGACTTAAGTGTCAGAGTGCCTTCCCGTAATGGGGTTCACTTGCTTCTTAAAAAGTCTGATAGCCACCATGCCTTATCCTAGCATGGAAGCTGAGATGTCACAAAGTGCTTCCCTAATTGTGGACTCATCTGGATGCCCCCATAGATTCCGAGAGGCAGGGACCTATATGTATTATAAATTCTCATTTTACAGATGAGAGAATTGACATAAACTTACTGTAGCCTCTGTAGCAGGCTTTTTGTCTTCATAACCTCATCTCATCCTCACAGCCACCCTATGCCATTTTTAGAGTTCATTCATTCATTCATTCATTCATTCATTCATTCATGTATCCACTGAGCACCTCTGCAGATATAAGCAGTGAGCCAGACAGGCAAGACAATTCCTGTATTCACGAAGCTCACATTGTGATCCCTTCTTCCATTTCACAGCTAGGGAAGCTGGAGCTGAGGGGAGGGGAGTGACTCGCCCAGAGTCACCAAGGATCTAAACATGGAACCCAGACCAGCCTTACTATGCGAGGCTCACAGCAGGTCGTGCTTTGGACACTTCAGTGCTGCTTGCACCCCCTTCGGCATTAAATTTCTGCTATGAAGAGTGGACAGGTAGAGAGAAAACCTAGAGTATGTTCGTGTTCAAAAACAGGGTGGACCTAGTGAGAGAAAAGCGAGAGGAATGAGCCATCCCAGCCACTCAGCACGTGGTGCTCTTGAAGCTGTACTGGATGCTGGCCACTTGCTTCCCCTGGGTGCTCCGAACCCGAGAAGAACAGCGAGGGCTGAATCAGGGCAGCTTTGCTCCCCACTCAGTATCTCCTCACTGAGCCAGGTGTCCCCTAATCTTGGCCAATGCAGGGGATGGGAATAGTCTGGATTGTTTCAGAGCAATTTCAGCTCAAAGCAGCACTCAGGGCTGTGGGGAACCGTGGGCAGCTGTGTGCACTCATGGGGAGGGAGGGGGTAGCACCTACTGGTGCTTCTTTAGCCCCTTTAATCCCCTCCTCCTCCCCTCACAGTGCCTCAGTGTATAATGCCTTTTCCTTTTCTGAGGTGCCTTCTGTCCTGCCTGTTCTAGGTCAAACTGAGGCTGCCTGGCAGGTCTGTAACCCCACAGCTGGGACCACTCAGCAGCCCTTGGAGGCCACCTCTGGCCACCTCGGCAGGAAATCTGTAAATTCCCTTCGGCCAGCACCAAACATTAGTGTACCCATGGATCACCGGGGGAGCTGCCCACGCAGATTCTGATTGAGTAGGCCCGGGGGGGGGGGGGGGGCACAACTTCTGCATGTCCAACAAGCTTTCCAGTGACACTGATACTGTTGGCCCACAGACCACACTTGGGGGACCATAAACCAAAACGCAGCCTCCAGTGGCTCAGCAGTAATCACCAGTGTTGGCCTCACTTGGTCCTTTCTCCAGATTTCATATCAGGTCTTCTTGTTTCTCAAACTCTTGTGCCCTGCATTGCTCTGTAGCAGGCACTGGGTCCCAGTCCCCTCTCCTGGCCTGTAGCTGAACTTGGTATCTTGCCAAGTTCACCAAACATTCCTTCAGGTTCCAGAGAGCTCACGCCCAGTGGCAAGCCTCAGCCTCCTGTAGCTACCTGCTGGCTGAACTTCTGTCCATTGCTTCTGCTAGGCTCTCCTGAACCCAATTTTGGATTCCCTACTAGTAGTAGTCTCCTGGCTACTTCTTTTCTGAGCTGCTGTCCTGCTGCTGTGCTTCTCTGCCTCCACTCAAACCCCAAAGCATTCCGATTTGGGGACATCATTTCTTTTAAATACAAATGAAATGTTTTGTGGTATTACCACAAGATACAGTGGGTAAAACTCAGGGATAAAAATTTTATGTGATCCTCTGATTTTGCATGCCTTATTAAATAAGTTAATACAACCTATTTTTAAAAATCACCTTATGAGTATATTTTTCTAATAATAGACTATTCTCATCTCAATCCATCATTTAAATTACTTAATACTTTCATTTCTGATCAATAAAAAGAAGCATAATTGTATGTTAAAAAAATTTGATATTCACTTGGAGATGTTTAAGATTCTTGGAGGTAGAATGTGAACTGAGCTCCTGATTTCTAAGCAATTTCCTAATTATAATGGAATTGCCTAAGCAATTTCCATTATGTTACATGATCTCAGACCAGAAATATCACATTTATGGTGAAAATACACATGGACTCAAGGACACTAGTGGATCACAGCTCCATCGAAGGTGAGGCCCATGGCATTTAAAAGGGACAAACAGCACTGGTCCTGCTAGTCTTCTCTACTCACAGATCCCCAAAGACCCCAGTCACCTCCCCAATTAGAGTTGTCCCATGCAACTTCCACCCTAGGGCACCAACCTACTGCGTCATCTAGAATGCACGCTCCTCCCTGGGTGTGCTGCTTCTGGACAGCTGCCCAGCCCATCTCCATACATTCTCCCTCTGTGCTTTTGCAGATTATCGTTGCCTGAGGGGAGGGAAGAACACTTTCCCTGCTCTTCTCCACCTGTTAAAGCTTCTTTATTATTTTTATTTAAATAAAATAACATATTTTTCTCTTGATAGCAGAAATATATGTTTATTTCTGAAAAACTGAAAATACAGAAAGGAGTACAGAAGAGAGTTAAAATTACACATTTTCCATCATATTGAGTTCTATGTCTTTTGCCATATATATATATATAACCATGATTGCCCTAAATATATGTACGTATATATACTTTATTATGTATATGTCTTTATACTTATGAGCATTTTCTTATGCCATTGATTCTAAACCATGAGGCTTAATGGCCACCCATTTTCCTATTTTATAAATCTACCGGAATTTATATAGCCACTGCCTTACCTTTGGGTATTTAGGAAGTCAGATAAACATGGCCCAGAGTCTTTGCTCTGCCACTTACAAGTTGCGTTCTATTGGTAAGAAACTATTCACCCTATCAGAACTTCCATTTCCTCATTTGAAAAGTAGGGAGAGTAATAGGACTTTCATTGTGGGGATGTTTTCAGAATTACGTGAGTAAGTCGGGAAAATCATTTAGTATAGTGCCTGGAACATGGTAACCATTCAAACAATATCACCTTTATCAACTACTATTACCAGAGACATTCCATTTTCACCATTATAAATAATCCTGCAAAAAGCATCTTTGCTCAAGTACTGAAAGAGACTCATTACTGTATCGTTGTGAATGCTGTTTTTTAATGACTTTTGACGCAAGCTGAGAATGGGGGATTTAGGGGGAAAGAAACGGGGTAAAACAATGGAAGAAAGAAATGAAGGAAGGAAGGAAGGGAGAAGGGAGGAAGGGAGGAAGGAGAGAAGAAAGGGAGAGGAAGAGAGAGAAAGGAAAAGAAAGAAAGAGGAAGGAAGGAAAGACGAGAGGGAAAGAAGAAGGAAGAAAAGGAGTGAAAGGGATAGATCAGAAGGAAAATGCAAGTGAGAAAGTGCAAGAAAGAGTGAAAGATAAAGGAGGGAGGAAGGGAGAGAAGCTGAAAGACATACAGAGAGCTTGGGCATTTTGCCTCAAGTAGAAGAAAGCAAGAAAACTCCCATATTGCTTGGCAGGGTACACTGCCACAAGGATTAAGACCTTTGCTCTAATTAACTGCTGGGGACAAGTCAGCTCCTCCTTGGCATTCTGGAGTCGTTCCTAAGACGTTTTAGCAATGGCACTGAAAAGACCAGGCTCTGCAATTTCCATCAAGATGCATCAAGAATCCCTTTGTGGATCATTAAATAAAGGAATTGCATTTAACAGAGAGAGCCCACTGTTAATTCTTGTGTCTCTCCACTATCAAGTCTCCCCCAAACAGATGCACGGCTTGTGAAGATGAGGCACCTGGAGCCACTTTTCAATCTATGTAATGGAACTATTATCTAAGCCAATTTTAATTAATTTATGAAAAGATATGCATTAGATGACATTAAATGTTTCATTAGAAACAACGTTACATTCCATCTTTTTTGCCATTTATCTAGCTAATATTATGTTTCTAAAAGCAAGTATTTCTGATGAAGTGAATTTATTATGAGGCTTTTGGTTTTGGTTTATTAACTTGTTATTCTTGGATGTTTATACTGATTTCCACCTTCTCTCCTTGTCGGTTCTGATAATTTATTAGGGATTCATGTGGAGTCTCTTAAAGCCATACTTTGATCCTTTGGTTATTAATGACAGATTTCAGACATCAGAAGGAAATGCACAAATCTGGAGGTTGGAAGCAGTACTTCATGTGGTTAAGACCAATGGCTTTGGAGTCAGATGGTTCCAGATTGGCAACCTCCTTCTGCTACTGGTTAGTTGTATGAGCCTGGATCTGTAAGCCCCAATTTTCTCATTGGTAAAGCGGGACCTAATAGGAACCTACTTCTAGAGCTCCTATTGAGTCAGCATGCCCTGGTACAGCAGTCCTGGTTGTTTATGGCCAAAACCCATTCTGACTATTCTGATTAGTCAGCGCTGTGACCACAGCACGTTGTTAAAACATTTTGTCTATCACCCCTGTCTACCTTTCAGGATCGTTATAAGGACTTAATGAACTAATGCATGTAAAGCACTTATCTCAGTGCTTGGCACATAGTAGGAGTTTGATACACCCTGGCAATCATTTTTTGACTAGAATAGAACAGAAACCATGAGAAAGGGATGGGTTTCTTTAACTTCACTGAGTCATCTTTTCCAGTGTCCAAAGTCAGCCCTAATTGCAAGATTCTATTAAAAATATCCCTACGGTAGAGGATGTGGAGAGATTGGAATGCTTATTCACTGTTGGTGGGAGTGCAGAATGGTACAGCCACTGTGGAGGACTGTTTGGCAGTTCCTAAGGAAGTTGAATATAGGCTTGCCATGTGACCTGGCAATACCATTACTAGGTATATTCCCAGAAGTACTGAGAGCAGTGACATGAACAGACATCTGTACACTGATGTTCACAGTGGCATTATTCACAATTGCCAAAAGTTGGAAACAATCCAGTGTCAATTAACTGATGAATGGATAAATAAATTGTGGTGTATACACATGATGGAATATTATGTGGTAGTAAGAAGAAATGAAGTCGTGAAACATATGACTACATGAATGAACCCAGAGGACATTATGTTGAGTGAAGCAAGCCAGACACAAAAGGACAAATACTGTACGATTGCACTATTATGAACTAAATATACTATGTAAACTCATGCAGTTAATAATTAGAATAATAGGTCATCAGAAAATAGAAGGAGCGTAGAGAATGGAAAGCTGAGGGTTAATCTGTGCAGAATTCTTAAAAAGGTTGTTTGTAAATCTTTGGAAATGAATAGAAATGGTTAAAGCATATCATGTTGTTTGTATCTAGCAGTGTTATTGTATGGGTATGACAGTGGTTGAAAAGGAAAGTCTAAGGTCAGGTGTATTACTAGAAGGAAAGCTAAAAACTGGAACAAGTGACTATATGAGATAGTAAAACCTCATGTAAAATATGAATATGGGTGATATTGAATATATAAGACTGTTTTTACAAAATATAAATACCAATATACTAGAGAGAAGGGAAAAGAATAGAAGCTATGTATGCCAGGCGAGGCGTAGAGAGATTGAGAGGTGATAAGTTTTGGTGTTTTTTTTTTTGTTTGTTTGTTTGTTTGTTATATTATTATTGGAATAATGAAAATTCTCTGGGAGTGACTGGGGTGATGAATGCACAAACGTGATTACACCAAATACCACTAATTGTACTCTTTGGATGGATTTATGCTTTATTACTATTTATAAAAAAATTGAAAAAAAGGAAAAAAAAAAAAAAGAGATGTAGCATGCTGATGTGAGAAAATCATGGGACCTGATGTATGAAGACCTAGGTTCAAAGTTTGGCATTGCACTTACAAGCTGAATGTTGTTCGTTAGGTTACTCGGTCGCTATGAGTGTCAGTCTTCTCATCTCTAAAATGGGGATATTGGTACCTTATTTAGAGATTAATACATGGGTTAAATGAGATAATAGATATGAAAATGTTTTGTAAAGTGCACATTGCTCTATACATGTTTTAAAATAACTCCTTGGGGAAAAACACATTCAATTCATAAGAAAATTAAAAATTCTAAAGGAATGGTCTTTAAATTTGTTGGGAGGGTTGGAAGGCTAGCCCAGCGTATGTGTATGTGGGTTGGGGTGGGGGGCCAGGCGTTGATAGTGTCAATAAGAGAGGGCATCAAAGCTGTGGGTCCCATAAAAGCAAGTAGACACGAGTTACAGGAAATATAAAATTGAAAAGAGAAAAAAAATATCCCTATGGTGCTAACACACATGTTATCTCTTTGAGTTTTCAAAGCACTACTCTAAAGTCGGGATCGTATTATCGCCATTTTACAGAAGAGGCCATGGAGGCTCTGAGAAATTGAGTCATTCATCCAAAGCCACACATCTAATCCTGGAAGAACCAGGAAACAGCTAGGTCTTCTGACTCACCCCACTCATCAGCTTGTTTCCTGTGAAGCCAACTTACAGTACACAAGTTCTCTTTCAGGGAACATTTGCCATCATCACATCTAGCAATAAACTGTGTCTTTAATAAAGTGGAAACCTATCCTCACTTTTTGGAGCACTGTCAATTTATAAATAAGTTTACTGTAATGATAAAGGTTTGATTTAATTAAATTTTCTATGTCATAGATTATCTCTTGGGGGACTCTAAGGACTTTGTGCTCTATTCCAGGTGCTTTGCATCCCTTGCTCAGAAGTCTCACAAAAATATCTCCAACAAGTTTCCTTCCCCCAGCCTCTGCTCCCTGTCTTCCAGAGCCAACTGGAGAGAGCGAGCCCTCTCCAGAGGTATCTTTCAGATGTCAAAATGTGACCATGTCACTTCCTTACTTTGAGGGTCCCACAAGCTTCCCTTTGCTTGTGGGATAAAGTCCAAGCAGGTCTCCCAAGGTCATCAACTATCAGTATGGCCTCATCTGCTGCTTCTCTCTACCCCACTAATCCCATTATCTGCAATTATAAGCATAGTAATTACCAAGGTCTGCTTCAAATGCATAACACGTATACACACACACACAGGCACTCCCATTCTTCATTCCTGTTTCCGGGAAAAAAGCTTTGGTTCTTGGTCAAAAGGACTACTGTGGAGAAACCTCAGTAAAAGACAAAATCTGGAAAAGTGTCACCTTACTCTTGTACCTTGATTGTCTTGACTCTTGCTCACTGGAAGTAGCACCTAGCAACCCTGCCTTCCCTGATTTTGCCACCCTTTCCTCACTTGTCTGTGACTGGAGGAGAAATTTGCATCATGTATTTGGACTGACCAGTGAATCAGGGACCAGGGTCATTTTGAGTATTGGTTTGCCATTTCTGCAAAAATTATAAATCTCACCCAAACAACTATTGGAGTTGCTGGAAAATAGAGAGCCAAGATCCAAATGCTCTCTCACTGTCAGAGGGCCAGCCTCTCACTGTCCTGCACTCTGGGTGCTGTGCCCTTAATGCTTTGAGGGAATACCAGAAAGGAGGGTGGAACAAGGAGAGACTAACCGGGTGTGGGAAAAACCTCAAGCAGGGAGCCAGCTCTGACAACAACTGTACTGAGTGGCCACCTGTCAATAAATGGTTGATTGACATTGTGCTACAATACATGCCTTATAATATTATATATGTTTCTATGGCAATGCCTTTTCCCACAATCCAAGTGGGCCTTTGCGATTGCAAGTTCCAACTTGTGATGCTTCGTTTTGTAAAAGCGTCCATTACTCTGACTTCTCCTGCCTATACAGTTGTCCCACTCTGAAAAACTCTGAAGTCAGTGACTTTTCAGGCAGGCTGTGACACGGACTCACGGGGGGAGAGCTTACAAAATGGCCTTTTCTGCCCTAAAGCTGTTAAGCTGGAGTCTTCGGGTGTGCAACCCAGGCATTTGGATCAGTACATATCCAGGTGGTTCTGCTCTGCACCCAGTGTGCTGGAAAAATCACCTCCCTAAACAACCATCAGGGCTGGGGAGGGTGGGCTGGTGGGAGGCTGGAGAGGACAAACTGCACTCACGTTTTTCCAGACAACTGCAAATACTGATCTCCTGTTTTACCATTTGCAGGGTGACTTCATATGCAACCCTTAATCAGTCCCTTAACTCCTGGGTGAAATTAATGGATTTGTCCAAGAATACACGGACAGTCTTAGGTCTTTCTTCCATAGCATACTACGCATGGAAAATCACAGGCCACAGCAAAACACAAAGGAGTCGGCTTAGTTTAAGAGACGTGACCCACAAGGTTTAATTTATTATTTTTATGTTTTAGCTTTTTACTTGCAATTCTTTTTCAAGGAACTCAGCATAGTGTTTACCAAGAAAATGGACTTTGAAGTTAGTCAAAGCTGGATTCGAAGCCTGGGTAGGTCACTGGACTTCTCTGAAGTTTGATTTTTATGCCAACAAAACCAGTGAAAACAGAAACACCCTCCCAGATACAATGCTGTGAGAATGCAAAGCAATCATGGCATTAATATGCCTAGCACATTGCCTGGCAGATCATTTGTGCTGGGTGAACTTTGGTAAGTTCCCTTTCTGAGCATGCTGCACCAAGCATCTCATCTCACTTATCTGAGAGCAGGAGCAAAGCTTTCAGGGAGCTCCTGTCACCCCTGTCCTACCAGGGCACTTCGAAGGCATGAAAACACCCTTCATTTAGCTTTGAATTAAATTACAACCGCTGTGTGGTACTTGGCGGCGCTGATGCTGGACAAGCGCATTTCTTCTGCATTTTAATTGCTTTTCGTTTTCTCTGCCAAGAGAAGTGGGTAAAGTCACACACAGGCAGGCACCTCCCCTAACAAGCTGGAGGAGTCAAATGCCAAAGGGAAAAAAGTCATGTTTCCTTCTAGCACATATAAGTTCAGCCTTCCACTTGCTATGTGTGCACGTCTCCAGCTGACAGCGGTACAGGCAGGATCTGGGTACGGACATAACAACAAGGGTGATAGTAAAAGCTGAGTGAGTGGACTCGGTGCCAGCCCAGGAGGAAAAGCATCTCCTTGGAGCCTCATAACCACCCTCAAGATGGATAATGTTATGCCCAGGTCTTGACTGGAAAGCTGAGTCTCAGAGAGGTTAAATTACTTGACTGAGGTCACACAGCCAGTTACAGTGGAGCTGGGGCTGAACCACAGGTAGGTCAGATCACAAAGCCTGTCCTTGCCCTTTTATCATGCTGCCTCCCAGATAGGGGCAGAAAACACGGCCTCGGTAAAGTCAGCAATCCAGAGGAAAGATTATGAGTGTGGACTTTTTATATCTAGAAAGAAAACAGAGCAACAGCAAGAGGACGAAAGAGGAGAGAGGAGAGGACTAGAGGTGGAGACAGGAGGGGTTGGGGAGAAAAAGAGAGGACAGGGGAGGACAGGGGACAGGAGAGGTCACAGCCAGGCCCTAGAACAGGAGGCTCCAGCTGCTTAAATCCCTCCTTCCCTTGCCCAGCTTGGTCCTGGGAAGCAGAAGCTAAGCTGAACCTGCAGTGGCGGGGTGTATGTGTTGGGGGAGGGGTTAGGGCTCTTGTCCTGCTGCCCTTGCACCTTTAATCCAGACTGATACGGCCAAAGATCACACTCCCCTTAGACCATAACACCAAGCTGCAAGTATAGGTGGAGTCATCTGGCTGGTTTCTGGCCAAACTCTTCTTCCTTTTTAAGATAAAGGCATATTCCAAGGAGAGCTCGGCCTTGCACACACCCTCTTCATTGCCTTTGCCGGAGCTGTGTGAGAATGTGATGCTCGGAGGCTCTGCCACCATTTTGCAGCCCTGATGGGGGCTCTGACAACACTGAACCTTTGTCCCAGTGCCATCGGCAGTCTGGTTCCAGACTTCTTGGTGTCAGCAGCTCCTCCCTCCCCTCTTTTAAGCCTCAGTTTGTGAGATGTTGACCAAAGCCAAAAGCACTTGTCACGCACCCATAGAAACAGTTCTGGCAGCAACACTGTAATGTTCTCCCATTGCCCTTAGGGCGAAATGAGCCCCCTTCACATGGCTTAGAAGGCCCCGTGGCCCACCTCTCCCCACCCTGTGCCCTCCCACCTGCACCAGCTGCTGAAGCAGCACCTGCTGGGCTCCGCACATGCCCCTCCTCCCTTTAAAGCTCTCCACTCTGCCTCCAGCATCTGGCTAATTTCTACTCACCTTTCCAGAAACAGCTTAGACTTCTCTACCTCTGGAAAGCCTTCTCCAACACGTGGATTGAATTAGCTGTTTCTCCTCTATTCCCCTCAAGCACCCTGGATTTGATTTATCATGGGGCTTATTACACCATATTCAAACTGTCTGCACTGTAACCTTCCTTGAAGGCAAAGACTATGCTGGTCTTGTTTCTTGCTGTAACCCCACAAGGAAGCCCACAGTACAAATTGGTTGCACAAATAATTGAAAGTGAGGTAACATTAAGAAATAACTAAGAGAGCAGGTATGTTGATTAACTAGAGAGACCGAACAGACATGGCTTTTATGAAATAAGTCAAAGGACTTCATCTTTCAACTCACAATAGACCACAAGGATATACGGATTGGTTTGTCCTTCCCATCGTGCACCTTGAAGGTCCAGGTATTCGGGAGGAGATTACCTGATGGTTTTGATCATGCTGAGGCCCATTTCAACACAACAATGGGCATGGTCCTGGCGGGGCTCCGGAAGCCCGGAAACGCAGTAGTAGCAGTCTCCCAGGATTTTAATGCGAAGACAGTGATGCTCCTGGAAGGAACGGAGTGGAAGAGGAGAGGACAGGATCAGATGAGACAGTGCTTCTCGAGCCTTGGGAAAGGGGGCAGGGTCAGGAGTCTGCACCCAGTTCTACTACTGTCCTCCTAGGAAATTAGGGCAGACCCTGAATGGGGGTTGAACGGCTCAGAGGAGGAGTGGAGTCAGGGAAAACCCTGGACCTTGAGCTCATTAGGAACAGGGCTGTATCCTGGCTCTGCTACATCCTAGCTCCACAAACATCCAGGTCTGGCCAGAAACAGGCACTCGATATGCATGTTCCAAGTGTTCCTGTACTCATCTGGCTCCCAGGGATGTCCTCCTCAGAACATGTGTCTGACTTAACTTTTTTTAGCTACCCAACAATAGGCCCTGAAAAGTATAATGTCACTTAGGGATTCCTATTATTTCAAATCTAAGTTCCTTCTCAATCAGGGTTTTGGCAAGTTAAGAAGGGCAGCTGACTAGCCTTATACATCCTTTTATTCATTTATTAATTCATATGTTTGCTTATTGAAAAAAGTAAATTGAGCCTCTAAGATAAGACAAGCACTGACGGACTCTAGGATCTGGGAACACAAAACTGATTTAACAATAACATCTGCTATGTACCATATTTTAAAAGAGTTAACCCTCCCCCAAACCCTATGAGGTAGGTGAAGTTATCTTCATTTAATAGGCCAGAAGGAGAACACTGCAGCCATTTGGTGGATTCACAATCTTGAGCATATGATTCCTGCAAATCTTCAAAGACAGGCAAGGCCCAGGAATTGGTGCTTATTTTTTTATTGCACCGAGGAAGGTGGATGTTGTGGGATTTAGAGGAAAGAGACCCAATATGAATAGGAAGACCTGAAGCGTTTTAGCGCTGGCTTAGGATTCAACTGTGCCGCTTCAAATCCCAAAACCCCCACATCTTTGCTGGGTTTGGCTGAACCACTTAGCCTCTGAGATGCACTTGCATCTGTAAAACGGGGATAGTAATAGGACCTGCCGCCTTGTGTAGTGAGGATTAAGTGAGGTAATGCAGGTGAAGGCTCAAGTACAGGGTGCAGCAGGTGGGGTGCTAAATTAATGACTCGACTCCCATCCCACCTCCTTTGCGTCTCTATCTGTAATCAAGGACAGGTGACTTTCCCACAGTTTCCTTGATGGATGGGTGGGACTGAGTGGCCACTGAGAGGCCTTCTTGAGCTGAAGCTCCAGGAGCCTATGACTCTGTGGCTCTATGGGTTTGAGGCTCTCTCTGGCACAGCAGGGTCCGAGGGTGGGAGCAGGGAAGCTGCTGACAGAAAGGGGTCAACTGAGATGCCAGCAGCACAGTCAATGCCTTTGTACTTCCAAGCTGTAAAGCATGGTGCTGCCTTCCTAATCTCATCAGGAGTTCGGCCATTATATTGGGGTAACAAATGAATGAAATCATCCTCTGAATAAAAAACAAATATCAGACAGGAAAAAGAGACTCAAAGCTCGCTCGAGTGCTTGACCTCCAGGGCTTGCCAACCTTCCCCAAAGGGCACAGATGCACTCTTCAGAACCCCTGACGGCACACACAGCCTTTCCAGGGTTATTTTTAGGAACTCATGATTCCTGTCAACTGGCTGCTTCACTGCAGTTAATTCTGCAAGAGAGCTGAAGACGAGGTCTGATCAGTAAGGGAGGCTTACGACCTTCAGTTGTTTCTTCCATGACTTCTGGAGTGTCACGGCCAGAGGGGGACTTAAGAGATCGCCTTGCCCACTGGTCCTGTCATCTCCCAGATTTGTGAAGTCTATGGGGCAGTTATTAGAAAAAGCCCGAGGGACTGAGGAACTGTGTGTGGTAGGTTAAACTACACACCCCAAACTCAGGTTCTTAATCTGTGTCCCTGGGGGTGTGAACCCATTGTAAACAGGGCCTCTTGAAGGCGTTATTTATAGTTAAGGTGGGGCCCAAAGGGCTGGGGGTGGGTCTTAACCCAGATGGCTGCAGGCCTTGTAAAAAGAGCCCGAAGTCACAGAGGTGAGAAGAGAAAGGACATGCCCTGTGATGGGAGGCCGAGACGGCAAGCCCAGGAGGCCAGCACTGGAATGGCTGCTGCTCCAGGAGAAACACGGTCTTGCCAATTGATTTAACCTTCTCACTCTGAAACCGTGAGCTGATAAATGCTTGCTGTTTAAGCCAGACCAGTGTGTGGTATTTGTGACAGCAGCTCAGGCAAACTAAGACACTATCCTACAGTACAATTTTTGAATTTTGCCAAGGAAATATGAAAAATTCATTAACAAACAACAAAAAATAACAAGCCAACGATCATCTACTCTCCCCATCACTTTACAAACGAAAGGGCATTTTTAACACTAAAAAAGTAAAAAGGCATATTCTTAGAATAAAGGAAGTTCTTTTTTTTTTTTTTCCAGGGGAGAGCGCGAACGCAGTCCCCCACTACCACAAATTACGCAGGAGTTTCCTACATTTGGGGAAATCACAGGGGTCAGCACATCCGGAGTGCAATGGATAAGCCTCGCCCTGGGAAAACCACCTTCCTGATCATGGTATCTCCCCTGCCGGGTAAGTGTGTAAAGGAAGTTCTTTACACAAAATACATTCAACATTATGAAAGTTCATTACATTGCTGTTTTATTTATTTTTTTCATCTCACACCCAAAAGTTAAGACTTTCCAATACTTGTCTGTGAAGGAGCATTTGGTAACTGCTGATCTGACCCCTTATTTGATTTGGCAGATAAGAACACTGGGGCTGAGAGGCTGCAGACAGACTTCCATCACTCAGGCCGCTCTGCTTCTGCAAATGGTCTTTGGGGCAGAGCCTGCTGTGCGTGACGCAGGCTGACGGAGCTCGTTGCTGTCCAACATGGTGCAGGGTCTGCCTCCCTGCTGGCAATGGGAAAGGGTGAAGGAAAGGGCTGTAGCAGAAAATGCCTGGTCTAACGCTCAGACATCTGTATTCCGGTCCAATTTACCAGCTGTTTGACCTTGGCTAGGTCTCTGAAGTGCCATGGCCTTTAATTCCTTATATGTGCCAAATGTCAAAATAATCACTCTTGTCCTTGAACACAACAGAGTACACAGGCCATTACTTAGCCATGAAAATGGCACCTACCACCAGGAGGAGCCTTCTCCTTTGAGCCTCACAGTAAACCTGAACAGGGTATGGGAGACAATTTCCATCTGTCTTAAAGATGCAAAAACTGCGGCACAGGAAGTATAAGTGCTTCACCCCCGGCCAGCTGGCCGAGGGTGATGATGTGGAGCAGATGTAATTTTCACATCCCCCTATTAGTGATCTTCCCCTGAAAACAGAGGTGAAGGCACTTCGGGACTAAAGTTTATGGAGCTTGTACTATGTGCAAGGCCATGTGTTCAGTTCCTTACGTTTCTCTCCTTTAGTCCTCATGACCGCCTTCTGAGCAGTGCCTTGTTTAATCAACTGAGCACGAGGCACAAGGAGGTGAAGGTCACACAGCAAGCAAGAGGCAGAAATGTATGTCTGACCTTGGGACTCCATGGCCTTCTCGCTGCAAAACTGCATGAACTACAGCAAAGTCCAGATCTCCTGACAAAAGTGTGCTTTGGGAAGAGTTTGGGTAAAGTGGTTGATTCCCTTCCTGGACCACTGAACAATGTGGCAAAGGAGGTCATGCTCAGGGCATTTCTCTTGTAGATCAAAGGAGAAGCGGGCAGCCTCCTTTCAAAAATACGGGCTCAAAAGAAGTGATGTGCATGTAGCATGTATGACAGGAAAAAAAGGTCTGTCTCGGCTCTTCAACTCTTCCAGTTTTGTCAATTTGGAGACACATTATTCAGATCAAATCCCTCGAGCTGTCGGCTGACTTAACAATAATATCCAAGCAACATCTTCCTCTCAAAAACTGCTTTGAAAAATTCATATTAAGGAAGCCAGACTGCCTGGAAAAATATAGTAAAAAAGAAAAATACAGTAGGGTGAAAGTCTGCTTGCAAATTTTATTGATTTAGTCTTGTTATAATCCTTTTCTTCCCATCTTGCTTACTTTGATATTATTTAGAAATCTTGGAAAAACCCAAAAAGTTTATGAAAACATATATGTAGGTAAAAATTAGGAAATATATGCATCAAATTATCAAAGATGGTTATATCTTGAGGAGCAGTGGTTAGGATTACAGGGGATGCATTTATCTCAATTGTATTTCTTTGGTGCTTGAATTTTACATAATGAACAAGTATTACTTTAGTAATCAGAAAAAAAATCAATGACAAAAAAGACTTTCAAAACAAAACAAAAAAATTAATGCTACCAATCTACTTTTAAAAAACAAAGTTATATTAAAAGCCATGACAATTTAATAGTCTTTTTAACTAATTATAATTAGAAAAATTATCCATGAATATACTGTCCTAGTAAAAAATGAAACTAGATAAGGCTAATGGACAGCCCCCAACCACGGCCCAAAGTGCCCTGGAAGCCTCCGCTCCGCCCCCACTCCCTTAGAAGGCACTGTGTATTCATATGTACATATACATGGTTATACATATGCATTATTTTTCATGCTTTTTTAGCTATAAAAGAGTCATACTATGTTTATAGATCTCAAATGTGCTTTTTTATGCAATAGCACGTCTTGAAACTCTTTCTAAATCTGTACAATATAGCTATCTCATTCTTTTTACATGTTGGTTAGCACTCAATAGTAGTGGATTTGTTCCTTATTGTTGGAAATTTAGGTTGCTTCCAGTTTTGCCAGAAATAAAAACAAACTTAAGATGTAATGATGTTATTTGTATCACAATAAATAGGTCCTTGGTTTTTTAATTTTAAGGCATTCATAATAGTATAATACCCTATGTTTCTAATCTGGGTTGTGAGGGTAGGTGTGGACCCCTCTATTAAACAAAAACAGATTAAAGAGGAGAATTTACCAAATCTTGCCAAGGGCCGTATCAACAGTTACAAATGCTTTGCTCTGAGCAGCCTGAACCACAAGGCACTGAGAAATCCAACCAAACTCTGAGGAGCTGTAATAGAAGATTTTGAAGCGATTCCTGCATTTTAATAAAGCAGTGAAATAACGGGTACAGAATGCGCCATTTTTATCTCCTACCTGCGATATAATGAAAATCTAAAGCTAAATATCACAAGGCAACCAGGGAACATTGCAGAGCCCCACAATTTGGATTCTAAAAGACACCATAAGAAAAGTGCAAGTCTAATCCTCTCTTACACGGGAGCAGAATCTGTAACCCAGCTGGCGAGGTGGCCTGCCTAAGGCTGAGGGCAGAAACCTTTCGAGCTGGCTTTCTCATTCCTGGTGAGCTGACTTGCTTCACTGGCAGAGTCGTTCCGGCTTTTCTTCGGAGAGCAATCTGTACAGAGCACTTCGTACGAGCCAGCCTCTGTTCTAAGAGATGCTTCACAAAGATTGTTTCATTTATCCTCCTTTACAATTTGATAGGAAACTGAGGCTGAGAGAGGTCATCTGCCCAAGGTACACTCACGTCAGCCCACACCTGAAGTCCCGGGGATCCCTCCCGTCCAGTCCAGCTCCCTCCTGCAGAACAGCACTTCTTTGACGTCTTGTGTTCTACCCCTAAGAACGCCTGCGGCATCACATGGCAGCTAAGGGCAAGTACCTGGCCTCACTGTCTAGCTTGCGTCGCGATCTGCTGCCTCCTGGTGGTTATGGGCAGATTACTTTACTTCTCTGACTCAGTCCTCTCATTCTGTCAAATGGGCATAACAATAGAACCTGCCTTATCCAGCTGTCCTGAGGACTAAATTAGGTAGTCCAGGGATATCGCCCAGCACAGTGCCAAACACACACCAGGCAGTTTATGAATGCCTGACGGTCTTATCAAAATCAAAAATTATTATTAATTATTTTACTCCATAGAATATCTGAGCTTATTTTGATATTCATTTTTTTTTTCCTTCAAAATCTTTCCATAAGACGCACACCCCAGAAGATTGACTATGGCTTCTTGCACCCAGGGGTGCTTGGCCACGTAGCCCCTCACTTTCCCTGACTGTGTTCTCTAATCCGCGGTAAAAAGCCCCAGTTGCAGAACAAAGTCCACATTCCTTAAAACAATGCACCATTCCCTCCAATATTTGCTCCTGTGTTCCTCTTCGAGCTCACTTCTGACCGCATTCCCCAGGCTCTTTAGGCTCTAGCAACCTTGAGCTCCTTACAGCTTCCAGGAAAAGCAGCATGGTTTCATACTCCCCTGCCTTTCCACCACAGTTCCTTATGGAATCTGGTGCTTTTTTGCCTAATCTAATGCCTGGAAAGCTCCTGATCTTCTCCCAAGACTCAACTTGATTTGAATATGGCCCTTTCTCTGGATGCTGCCAGAGCACGGACCCCTAAGCACCTAGCTGCTCCTTCCTTTGCCTACCAGGCTTCTGTGCCTATTACCACCTACATCACACTGTCCTGCAGTTATTTATGGGCATGACTTTCTCCCTTACCAGACTGTGAGCTTCTGAGGACAGGGAATGGGTTTATCTTCCCAGAGACCTGCATGGTGACTCAGGCATATAAGTACTCAATAAATGTTGAACAACTTGGATTCAACTTTACTCAGCAACCCTTCTCACTTGAGGGCCATTTTTATTCATCTTGGCAACTTTGAGCAAAAATATCTAGAACCATAATAGGAAAGAGAATAACAATGTGTAGGTGGCACCGACCACCATTGATGTAACAATGAAAATAAACAGTATAATTTCCCCCCCAAATCCCCAGCCCTCCAGGTAAAACCAACCCTACTGTAGAAGACCTTAGTTTCTACCTTCTTCTCTGCTCCAGGTCAGTCTCCTCTTTAACAGTTGCCCGGTAGCCACAGGTTAAAATCCAGCTTCCTTGGCAGGTCCCTGCCTACCCTTCTGGCCTCATCTCCACCAATTCCTAACTTCCATTTTTCCCACCAGCAATGCTAAATCCCTTCTGGTTTCTTCACACATGCAGAGCACATCTTTATTCTTATTATCCTCTCTGGATAAAAGGACTTGCTCTGTTTTTTACTTTGTTAATTAGGGCATAATTTACTTACAATAAAATTCACCCTTTTGACAAATGTGTACAGTCATGCAATCACCATAATTGAGATGGTTATATCACCCCCAAAACCCCCACCCCATGCTCCTTTGCAGTTAATCTCCTCTCTCCACCCCCAGCACCTGGCAACTACTTATCTGTTTCTATTCCTTTAATTTTGCCTTTGTAGTATGTCTTATAAATGGAATTATAAATTATCCTCCCTTTTGTGTCTAGCTTCTTTTACTCAGCATGCCTTTGCGATTCACTGATGTTGTTGCATGGATCTATAGACCATTCCTTTTTATTTCTGACTCATATTCTATTGCATTTGTTTGTTGAATTTTTAAGACTCAGTTTAAGAGTCACTTTCTCTAGGAAGTCTTCTCTGATCCAATGATTATGTGCTGCCTCTTCTGTGTTCCCAAAGCACCCTAGAGTTTCCTTCATCATACCACATAACAAATTCTGCATTTGTTACCTATTTATGCTTGCCTGACTAGATTTAACTCTAGGAAAGGAGAAAATGTGTTTTAATCATTCTCATATTCCCAACACATAGCACCATGCACAACACCTGGCTCAGGTGAAAAGTATGAATGGACCTCCCTTGGAGGGAGGAAGCCTTAAAACAGGATCTTTTGATACTCCAGAAATAAACTCCCCCTTGATGAGGTCTTATTTAATTCTCTCAACAGCCCTATGAAGTTGGCAATAATATATATATACTTTACAAATTAGGAAATTCAGTCACGTCTATTTGAACCCAAAATCCATTCTGAGACACAGTGAGGCAACGATATTCCTATCTAACTTAAGTGGCTTTAGGATAAAGAATCTATGTTTTGTCCATCCCCTTTAATCTGTTCTCTAGTGTAGCTCCAATAAAACCAGCAGAAAAATGAAGGTCATGTCTTGGCCGAAACCAGGGCCCTTAAGTTAGGTCAAACAACGTGGTGGCAGGAAGGTCCCGCAGATTACTGGTGCTTGAGAATAGGCAAATTTGTTCCAGATGGCTGAGGTTGGCTGGGAAACTGCAGCAGCCATCACTGAATGTCCAAGCATTGAGGCTGCCATGGGATGGCACCTGGCCACATACAGGGGCAGATGATGGGGGAGGGAAAAGCAGATCATCAAAATAAAGACTTTGGTTTGATTGACACTTGGCCAGCTGTCACTCAATTTGGAAAATTAATCTGATAAACCTCCATCTGAGAACTGTAAATAACTAACATTGGTCCCGGAATGCATGAGGGTCAAGGGTCCAGGCCCTGGGATAGGATGGAGAATGGTAATGAGATTGGTGAAGAAGGCTGGATCCTTCTCCCCCCTCATTCCACATGCAGCTCCTTGCTCCTGCAAAAGACTAGGAGGGAATTAAATTCAACTCACATGGGCCAGTCGATCAAATCTGGCAAAGAGCTCGTTGAGCATCCTGACCAGCTCCTGAGCTGACAAGGTCGTGGAGAGGTTGGTAAATCCTTTAACATCTGCAAAAAGAATACTAAACAAGAGAAGGGGGTGGGGAGGGGAGAAAGCATATTAATATTTTAGTCTATCTCAGGGGATACACCAACACCATCCAAATAGTCCACCCCTCTCTGTGTCTGAGATTTCAGCTCTCCCTGCCACGGGAGTCAGGAGGAATGCCTCAGTGATGAAGAACTAGCTTAGCAGAGAAAGAGTTCATGAAGGAGTTCAGGAAGGACAAGGGGACAACAGAAAGCCCTTCTTCCTGTGCAGGGGTGTAGCGTGTGGGTGATGCAAATAACCCAAAAGAGAATGTGTAACTAGGAACAGATCAAATTATTGTGAAAAGCAAAATGAAACTCAATGAAGTACCCCTATGTTTTCACAACAAACAGCAAGGCAGATACCATGAACACACAGCAAAATGGACACAGGGGAAAAAAGAAAACAAAACCAGGCTATCTAAAGCCCAATGTCATACAGTCTACCCAAAATGGCAGGCAAATAGAACTAGGCATTTTTCAAAAATTAGAGAATAAAAGTTGACAAAGCTGGGAGGCTTAAGGTGGCATAAGCAAATATCTAAATCTCTTACATTTACTAGGGACCTCAGTTACGTGAGGTCTTATCCTATGTATATGGCTTGGCATAAAGGAAGGGGAAAGTTAGGTAAGGGGCAGCTCACAAATGCCAACTCTAAAACCCAGGCACTGTATCAGCCCTGTTTTAGTTAATCCTTCCAGTTACCCTGTGGGGCAGATATTGTTCCCCTATTATGGAGAGGAGGAAACTGAGGCCCAGGGCCGGGCTGGTCTGCTTGGCTGCACTGCACTGGGTGGCACTGCCCCACCCCACCTTATCACACCACCTCAGGGACTGATGGGAGAGCAGGGGCATCTTTGAAATGAATGACTGACTGCCAGACAAGGCACCATATTTCAATGACTGTCATGTTTTGTCATTTTTGGAAGTGGGATATGTTTTTTTAATGATAGCAGCTTAGCAGTGTGTCAAACTTTTTGGTTATTTTTCTTAGTGTTTCATAAAATAATGGTGAGGCTTATAATCTGTGTAACTTAGTTTAATGAAGTATGTAATTGACCAAAAGACATTTGGAAACGTGTTGACTTACACTGGCCATCCCTTTTGTTCAGTGGTTCTTAACTTTTTCCCCATGGCAAACTCTTTTAAGAATCTGATATAGGCTATGGATTCTTTCTCATAAGAAATGCACAAGTGCTCAAAATTTTGTAACTCATTTCAAGGGATTTGTACGTCCCCCAAAGCCCCTGCATGGGCTCACTAAGCATCCTTTACCCTAAAGTAAAGCAATACTTTGATTAATTAGTTGATGCATAACACTTTCAGCAAATTTTTTTGCATATACTATTTGCCTAGCTAATTAATGTGCTAAGCAGTTAGATTAAATGAGAAATGAGACCAGTGCCTGTCCTCAAGGTGCTTGGATTCTGGGGAGGGGAGTGGGCCAGACAAGGAGAAAGACAGTAACAGTGCAGCCTGATGACTTCTGTGACAGACCACACTGAAGGACATCCAGACACAAGGGGATCAGAAGTTTCCCAGTGCAGCACAGTCTCAGCTGAGTCTGGAACTACCAGTAGGATTTGATGGGTCCACAGAGTAAAGGAGGAGCTTCTCTGACTGAGGTCAGCACATATGAAGGTCTGGTGGAAGAGCAAGCATGTGCATCAAAGCTCTCCAGGAAATGCAAGGTCAGCTGGTCAAAAAGGAGCATTCAGCATGGGGCTTGGGAAGGGACTAGCTAGAAAGAGATGAGGTCAGAGAGGTGGGCAGTGGAGCAATGAGGAAGGGGCTGAGAAGGAAGGCTGATGAACACAGACTTTGTACTGAAAATGAGGGTGAGCTAGTGGAGGGGCTTAAGCATGAGCACAATGCCATTAGTTTTATTTTAAAAAGCCCCCTCTGTCAAATTCACTGCACTGCCATTGTCCTCTACAGCTTGTGCTAGCACAGCAAATGGTCACATGCATAGAATTGGAGTCAAATCCCAGGTCCACCACTTATGAATTCTGTGACCTCAGGTAACTTCTGAACTTCTCTAAGGCTTTGATCTGAAAACTGGAGATAACCATGGTACCTATCGCCCTGGTGTGAAGCAAGTATTCAGCACAGTGCCTGATACATGGTAAGTGCTCCATGAGCATGTACGCTCATGCCATCATTATTTTAAAAAACAAGCAAACGATATTATAATTGAAGACTTGTGTTTGTGAGAGATGGAGAGAGAGAGAGAGAGATAGGAGACAGGTAGATGGATGGATGGATGGGTAGATAGATAGAACAGAGGTGGAGAAGAATGTGACCATTAACTGGATTATTTGTTGCTTGCATCTTAAAGCATTATGATGACACAATCTTGAAATATTAATAGCTGGAACACTTGCCGAGTCTTTACTGTGGACTTTGTGCTGTTCTAAGACCTTCACATGTATTAACTCATTTATTCCTCATAGCAACCCATAGGGTAAGACCAATTATCTTTTATTGTTTTATAGATAGGGAAACTGAGGCCTGAGTAACTTGCTCAATCACCAAGAGCTACAATTTGAACCAGGCAGACTGGCTCTGGAATCTATGCTCCTTATCACTAAATTGTGCTGCCTCTGAAGTAATGACTGTCATTGCCATGGAAGGTGGGACATGAGTGAGCCCTTAGGTCATCTAGTCAAACCCACTCACTTTATGGATCCATTTATCCATTCACTCAACAACTATTAATGTCCATTTTTCTATGGCAAGAGGGTTCATTCTTTTATTCATTCATTCAATGGTTTCTTAACTGAATGCCTACTATGTGTCAGGCACTGGAGATACAGCCTATTGACAGAAAAAATAGAGTCCCTGAGAGCTTAGGTCATAAAAGTTTCAGATACGCTCGGGGTTCCGATATCATCAAATTTTGAGTCTTCTGAACACACCATACCTTATGCACCTGCTCCCTGGCATAGCTTTCTTTCCTTTTGTTACCTATTAGAATTCTACTTGTCCTTCAAGACCCCACTCATATGTTAAGACTGTACCTGTGCATGGTCAGCCACTCCCTACTCTAGCTCTCCTCCCACCCTGTGCTCCCCTTTTATGGCTCAATAACTCAGTCTGGAGTGGCTACATGTGCTCCATCTGTTAGCCTGAGGATAGGAGGAGTGACCTCTGTGTCCCAACCCGCCAGCCCACAGCAGGCTTCTTTACATGCTTCCTGAGCCGAATCAATAGAAATCTTCAGAGTTGTGTCTTTGTGCCTCCAAGTGTGGCTGTGGTCACTACTGGCACCTCCTGGGGGCTTGTAAGGAATACAGAATCTCAGGGCCCTCTGCTCCCAGGCCTGACAAATCAGAATGTTCCTTTACCAAGAGCCTCAGGGGACCATAAGTACCTTAGAGAATGAGCAGCACCAGTTTAAAGCCTAGTTGGGCAATAAGGATTTGTTGACTAAAAGACTAGAAGCAGAATCCAGGGCTTTGGTTCTTTCTCCAGTGCTCATTCTAACTCACCACTGGATCTGGGCTCAAGGTTGGGTCTTTGGATTCTTAGCAAAATCTTGTGCCACCTGCCAAGATGAATATACTGAAGGCATCCATTAATTTTCAGCTATAAGTTCATTGTATAGCTGTTTATTTGACTAAGAATAAATAATTTTACCTGATATTCACTTTGCAATGAGAACCCTCAAAGGAGGTTTCAGACTTCTTGTTCTTGATCTGGATTTCTGTGGGTGTGAGCCCATTGTAAATAGGATCTCCTGAAGATGCTGTTTTATTTAAAGAGTGGCCCAAATGAATGAGGTTGGGCCTTGATCTGGATTAGTGCAGGCCTTTATAGGCAGAAGAAATCCAGATAGAGAGAAAGAAAGCCACAGGGATGAACCAGCAGCCGGAAGCCAATGGAACCAGGAAGAGAAAGAAGAGGACATTACTATGGGATGGGAAAGCCCAGGACCACAAGGAATGCCAGTCAGCCAGAATGCTGCTGACCCCAAGAGAAAGTGAGCCTTTCAACCTCTAAGCGCCCATCACTAAGCCACCCATTATGTGATTTTCTTAGTAGTAAACTCTGTTCCCAGCCCCTCGTGCATCTAGGTGGGTTAGGTGATTGGGGCTCATTGGTGGAATCTGAACAGAAGTGATGGGTGTCATTTCTGGGTGGAGGTGATTAAGCAGTGGCTGTGCCTTCTCCACTCTTCCTCTCTACAAGCTAAATGTAGGCCAAAGGGCATGGTACGGCCACAAAATGCAGTAAGCCTGCGCCTCTGAATCGCCGGCTCACCAGGGCTACCGGCTGTGGACAGACGTGTGAATGGTGATACATTTTACTGAGTTAAAATCATTGAAATTAGGGAGTTACGTATTAGGGCATCCAGAATTACTCTAACTAATACAAGAAAGGTATTAAATACCTGGGAGAAAATAGAAAAGAGAAAGAGAACTGGGAAGGTGGAACTAGAGGACTGAGTGGCTTCCAGTAAAGGAAAAAGGAATGGCCAGGATGATCTCCAGAGTGAATCTGGTGAAAATGAGAAGGTTATAGCTGAAATAAACCCATTTTTTTGGTCCATTTCAAACAGCTCAGTTTTTGGATTGGGAAACTGAGGCCCAGAAAGATGAAATGACTCAGCAAAAGACCTGCTCATGGAGGAGGTTCTGAGATGAGAACCCTCCTCCACCGCTGGCTCCCAGGCCACCTGGGCATGCTAATTCCTCCAATTCATGGCACCTCTTACCATGTCCTTTACTTAACAGGAGATGCATTGTACGAAATACCATGAAGACTTAGACATGCACAGCAGACTGTTTTTAGGAAAGGGTCACATGACCCGCATAACCCAAAGAAACAGAAAAGAATTAAGTAGGTTGGCTGCCATGAAAAAGGTAACAAAGTTGGAAATGGGTTAACAAGTGCTCCCAGCACCCAAGCGGTTTTGCTTTGGGGGCTGGGGCAGGGGGTGCCTAGCAACTGGTCCGGCTTTGTTCTCAGACAGCGCCAAGGACAATCCTCCTCTGCCTTTTTCGTCTCTGTCTTCTTTTAGCACTGGGAAGCCTTGCAGTGAGCAGCAGAGGCCCCTCGGCCCTGTGTTGATTCCTTCCTCTCAATACCTCTAGGAGCTGCTGGCATCTCCCCACTGAGGCTTCTGCGAATAGCCGGAGGTGGGGGTGGGGGGTGGGGGAGAGACCCGTGGATTATTCTCCCCTAGAAACAGCTCACATCACCAAGGATGCAGAGAAATATAGGGCAGTAAACCAACTTTTAATTTATTTTGGTGTGAACTTCTGGAAAAGGGTCTGGAGCAAAAGAACTCAGTTCCATGATTTAAAATAAATGGGTGGGGTTTGGGGTTGGGGGAGAGGTAACTTTAGCTGTTCATGACTAAGGAAAGCTCTGAAAATTGACGAGTGAAAAGCCACATATCTGAATGAGCCTTTATCATTAAGCCACATTGCTACCAGGGAAGCGACATGGTAAACCAACTCTTGTTCCCTGCATGGACCACTCCTCTGTCTTCCCTTGTGTTGATCACTCTGCCCAGAGTTCAATGCCTTTGCCCTTTTTACTGAGCTGAATCCATCTCAAGTAAAGGTTTCTCTACACTCCACGCCATCCCTAACCCCCAGGTTTTCCTCTTTTTGTGATCCCTCAGCACTCTTTACCTCCCTTTATAATAGAACTTCCCTCCACTGTATTATAATTAGTAGGTACTGTCTTGAACCTATTGTTCTACAAGTGATATTGATGACATTATCCATGGGACCAGTTCTTAGATCTGGGGTCTACTTCCTGTTGGGGTTGCTCTTGTACAAACAGAAGCACCTAAACCAATGTAGTTTATGGGGATTAAATCTTGGGCAGGATTCTGAGAATGACCCCTCTTGAAAGGTCTGCTAAAGGGTTGTGTTAGCGTCACACCAACCACTGGCCTTTGCTTTGAAAGGAGGGTCCCTGCATGTCCAAGGTAGAAAACCCAGAGGTGCTGGTAAGAGGGAAAATTGTTCTTCTCTCCTGCTGGAGTTAGGAAGAAAGGAACCAAGTGTGGACATTTATACCTTATGATAAATGTGAGGGTGGGTAGGGGAAGGAAACACAGCCTTCTGCCTTGTGAGCTGAAAATGTCATTTACTTGCTTTCCAGGCACTGCTTGCAAATGACTGGGTTTAGCCAATCAGGTACACCTGCCGGAGCTTTAAACTGAGATGCAAAGAAGCAGGGGGAGCAGCGTCAGGTGGAGCAAAGCAACAGCCATTTTCTGGGGGTTGCAAGGGACATTGCAGTGGTGGCATGCTGTGTCAGGGGCCAGGGGTTGGTAGCACAAACAAGAGACGGTGACAGCAGCGTCCTCACTAGTGCAGTGTGGTCTTGGCTATGCCTTTGGCTCTGTGGCTTTGTTTCCTTCTGGCCCGTTTCCTGAGTCTGGTTATTTATCCTTCTCTGATTGTTCTGTGAGCCAGGACATAGCCTTTCAATACATTTCAATACAATCCAGGGTTGAATTCTTTTTTCACAACTAAGAAACATGTTTGTAACAACTACGAGATTCCTGATACTCTACTGTAAGCTTAACTTGGTCTGAGGCTTTGTATGTATCTTCACTCACATAATCTACATAACCCCCTGCAAGGTGGCTATTAACATGCCCATTTTGCAGAGAAAGATGCTGACATTCAGAAAAGTAAAATACCCAAGATCACACACAAGGAAGAAGCATAGCTGGGATTCTAAAGCTGCTCTGCATCACTACAGAGCCCACCCTCTGATTTTTCCATACTCAAGCTGTCTAGAACAGTGCTCAACACATTAAGTGTACTGACGGATAGATGGACAAATGGACCAATGGATGGATGGATGGATGGATGAATTGCTAGATGAACGGGGATGGAAGAATGGATATAAGGAGATGGATTGGTGGGTGGATGGATAGATGGATGGGTGGAGGATGATGGATGGAAGGATGAACGGCTGACCAAATATATGTTTGCAAAGGAAAAAAAGTAGTATTCCTTTTTTATTAAGGGAGGAGACCTATGTGATCACCCCTGAGGCCTCTAGATCATATTCTGGGAGGATATTTCCAATCACATTCTAAAAGCCTTTTTCCTTTCCCAATCAAAATCTACTGTAGGGAAGCCAAGCAGTAATGCAACTGGCAAATATAATTTCATTCCTCTGGTATTCTTCTCTAGCCTCAGTTTGGAAAAGTCGAGCTCTCTAATGAATAATCATTAGTGAATGAACTGATGAACCAAATGAAGAAAAATGTCAACATTCGGGCAGACAGAACTCTGGGTCGCGAGAGAAGAGCAACCAGGCACTTCTGGATCATGCAGAGAACGGACCTCACCTGACATTCTCGTAGCGGTGGATGTAGATCCGATGGAACTGATGCTGCAGGTGTTCGTCTTCCACATTGGTCATGTCATTGATCATTTCCAAGACTACAAACCGGGGCAGCACGGACAGCACAAGCCGCTCCTGGAACGGAACAATAAAGAAGGACAATCTTGTTAGGCTGATCTGTGGCAGGCAGATTGGTGAGTGGAGGGTGCAGAAGTCATGAGGCTGAGCCTCTTGAAGAACTGCTGACTCCAACTGTTACATGAACATCACACATATTTACTTGTTATTTGCCAGGCACTGTGCTGGGTGTTGGGTACACCGTGGTGAGAGCTAAATGGTTGCTTTTCTTACCAGAATGGAGCTTACCTTCTAACAGAGGAGACAGACATGAAAATTACACTCCCAAAGTCTGATGATATTATCTCATAATCAGCAGCAAATGTTTCACAATGGTGTGGTATGTGAGTGAAGGGGGAATTCTACACATGTGCATGATTGTTTTATAAGTTCACAACTTCTGTAATAAAAATATATTTTAAAAAATGGAAAAAAATACACACACCCAAGCACAACCAAACACATTAAAAAAATGTGGTAAGTGCCATGCAAGAACAGGTGATGATGAGTGAGTATGATGGTTGAGGACATGATTCAAATCAGGGATTAGGAATAGCCTCTCTATGGAATTGATGACTACAATGGTCACCTGAAATGTGTAATACCAGTATAGCACAAGAAGAAGAGAGCTCAGGAAGAGGAAATAGCAAGTGCAAATGTCCAGAGGTGAGAAGGAGCAATGGTGTGTCTGGAGATTAGTGATCAAGGGGCAGGGTGACATGAGGTGAGGCTGGAGGTGCAGGCAGACCATAAGGCCAGTGTAAGATATTTACATTTAATTCCAGCAGCATCTAATCAGAGAAGTGACATGCCCTGACTTACATTTTGATAGATCACTCTGAGTGCGATTTGGAGAATGAATATTGAGGAGGGTGTCAGGGGTAAAGGCAGAGAGATTATTTGGTGATAGAGATAATTTGGGAGATAATTTGGGAGACACTGCAGAATGAGAGGGGGAAGGTGTCACGGTACACTGGACATCTGATAATGCAGTGATAAAAGGAAAAAAGAATAATTTTTTAAAAAGGAATTTTTTTTGTCCCCCCCCCTTTTTTGAATGTCCCAATCCGCTAATTATATTTTATTTTTAGTTTTTTTTTTTTTCTGAGTTTCCTTGTATTTTTATCTCTTGCATTTAACTTATCATTATTATTTCATTTCCTATTAGTTGTATTTGGTTATTATATGGGCTTCATCTTCAAGGAAGGTTTAGATCACAGAAGGGTTACAATGGGGGTTGCAGAGGATCATTGGTGGGGAGTGTCTGAGATGGGGGATTCATGGGAGTAAGTTCATCTGAATATACATGAAAGATATATAAAATTGTCCAAATAATCAAGGGATGGGGCATGGCCATGGTGGGTAGACAGTCACTCAATAAATGAGGAAATCTGAATTCCCAGCCTGGAGAGCTCTGCCACATTCTCCAAGGGAGCAGCAACAGTCCCCTGAGTGCAGGGACAGTGTCTGGCAAAAGAGGATGGCCCACTGATGGGTTCTTGTTATTGATGACTAGCTTTATGAGTCTTTGCTCTTGTAATTAAATGGTTGCTTAGCCTACTGTTATGGGGTGCCTAAGGGTTGCCACCTGAGAGCCTCCTTGTTGCTCAAATGTGGCCTCTCTCTAAGCCAAACTCAGCATATGAATGCATTACCTTCCCCCCAACGTGGGACATGACTCCCGGGGATGAGCCTCCCTGGCAACAAGGGATTAATACCAAGTGCCAACTGGCAGCACGACTGGAAAAAGACCTTGAATAAAAGGGGGAAAAGGTAAAGACAAATGAGTTCATGTGGCTAAGAGACTTCAAAGAGAATTGGGAGGTCATCCCAGAGGTAACGCTTATGTATACCTCAGTACGATCTCATAGAACACCAAAGTGGATATCATCCCACACAGAGGGGCTCCTGAGGGCTCTGGAGACACCCAGGTCCTATATAAGGGAGGATAGCCCCAGAGATTGATGCCTTAACCAGTGGGCTCTACTTTACAATCTGTGCTCCTGAGAGTGACAGAGTTGGACTCAAATAAGTCCTCCCTGCACATGGTCCATCAGTCCCTTCTATTCAAACCTATATGTGATGCTGGAGTTTGTAGGTATACTTCCAGAGACTGGAGCCTCTGGCCTACCTATGTGCCAGCTGTGCCTGGAATCTAGGTGGAGCTGCAACTCCTATTCTACAGCTCAATGGACTCACCCAAGTCACCTGGTGAGGAGATGATGATGGACAATGGCCATCCCAGGGAATGGAGAGAGCCTGGAGCTGCAGGCAGGATAATCCCATCCACCGTATCCATGGGATATAAGCCCACTCTCACTTGGAGGTGGAGTGGAAATCACCATGCCAGTCCCCTCAGGATTGGGGGAAGAGCTATGGACTAGAGTGGACTTAATGGTATTCTGTTGTAGACATATTGTGATTCAAGCAATGGAAGAAATTATAACAGTGAGGTGGAGCCAGTGGCCACTAGATGCTTTCGGGGCACGGAGGGGAAGGGCAGTTGTAATACAGGGGTTTTCTCAGGACTTGGGTGTTGTCCTGAGTGACGTTGCGGCAATAGATATAGGCCATTTTACATCAGCATATACCATGCAGAACTGTGTGGGAGAGAGTGTGGTCTATGATGTGAACTGTGGTCTATGCTTAGTGGCAAAGCCCCAGGATGTGTATATCCATTGCAGGTGATGTGCCACACTAATGAAAGATGTTTATGTGGGAGGTTATGGGAGGTGTGGGAGGTGGGGAACATGGGAATCCCTGTAATTTCTGTGTGACATTTAGGTAATCTAAGCACCTTTTAAAATTTATATATGTATGAAAAAATAACATTTACGTAAGAAAATACACATATATGCATATATATTTATGTAACATTTTACAAATATTGGTTTGTATTATGAAAAATTTGATTTTTACCCACAATTAAAAAAAAAAAAAAAAAAAGATCCATAGGTTAGCAACCAGCTGGCGAAGGCAAGAGAGAAACAAGCCACAACCAAGGTAATGGTTAGGTTTGGAGTTTGGTTGAGTGGGAGGCTGTGCTACCATTTAAAGAAGCATGGAACAGAGGAAAGAAACCAGACTTCATAGGCACCAGCTTTGTATCAAAGAAGGAGGAAGTGTGATACATGCAGCCCCAAAGTAGAGCCCCAGAGACACATGTGGCCCAAAGGTAAGGACCCAACAGTGGACATGATAATATCCTTTCCAGGTGATCACAGTGGTAGATAATAACAAAGGAACTGGTTAACCAGCAAGATGAACCAAGTCCTAAAAAGACTCTGTGTCATGGAAACTAGGCAGAACCTGGCAGCTATGGTGCAGAACTGAGTTTCAAACAGGTGCATTCTGATCAACTCGGTTTCTCCTATCTCCATAATTATTTCTGGATGTTAAGCATTTTCACCTTCCATTCTTTAATTTCCTCCTCACAAAGCCCTGGAAGAGAAGAATGTAGGAATAATTGTCTTCACTTAGTGGGCAGACTGAGACTAGAAGAGGTTCAATAACTTGCACAATCTGGAGAATTACAATTCCTTTACCATTCCTTTATCTGTCATAGGAAACTTGGTGAGATGGGAAAAGTGGATTTTATCTCCATCAGTTTAGTCGTGTAGCATTAGGCAAGGTACTTCATCTCTCTATGCTTCATTTCTATTTACTTTGCAGGACTGCTGTGAGAATTCCTTGAAATAAACTATGTGAGGGGCTGGGCACATATTTCCCCCACCCTCCTCTCTCTTCTCCTGACCCTGCCACTGCTGCCAGCAGCTTTATTAAAGAAGCACTCACTTAGCATCGCATGACAAAGCCTTCCTCCTCTATCCAAAGCAGTGCCATCGTGGGGACCCCCTGGACAGTGCTTATTGCAAATGCCCCACATACTGCCCATCTCATGCCGATGAGTGCTATTTGCCAACTTCCCAGGTACTTGTGGCCCTGTTCACACAGTCGCTGTGGGTTGCAGTAGGCAGTAACCACGGCTTGGAGGGGCCCGGGTGTCTGGCTGGCAGCTGGAGCCACTTAATTAAGATGCCACCTGTGCTGGTCAGCACATCACAGGGGGAACTCAGAGCTGGGAACGCGGTGTGGGACACAAGGTCCACTGACACCCCCGGGGCTCCGAGGGCAGTTGGTAAGAGTGTTTAATGGTGGCTCATGCTTTCACTAGCCTTCTTTAGGGGATTCATGTTTAGGAACTGGAGACGTAGACGGAAGAAAGGGCTTCCGATAGGACTAGAATGGCACAGAGAATAAAAAGATGAAGGTGATGCAATGCACTTAAAACGATTCAAGTGTAGGGAAGAGATGGGAATTGAAGAGACACACACAGAAAGGTGTTCATTCCTAGGACCTCATTAAGAAGACGTCCCTCCCTGAAAGTCAAGTCCATGAACATTTGTGAGACTATCCTATGGGTCTCCACTCTGGCTGCCCAGCACGGTGGCTTTAGAACTTATAAAAGAGCAGCTGCTCCAACTCCATCCGAGGCCTTCTGAACTGGATTTTGGGAGCAGGGGGTCAGGCAGAGTATTTTAAAGCCTGCAGGAGTTTGGGCTACCAGGTCAAACACTACGAGGCCCGTCATGTCACTTAACATACACTATAGCTATACAAAGCAGATATCTGCAGGAAAAAAAATATAAGCACAATTTCACAGTAATTTAAGTAAATTATCCATGTTCACTGAGGTCGTAAATGGCAAAAAACTTAAACAAAATTCTCCTGACTTGAAAAACACTGCTCTTTTACACCAGCTCCACCTCCTACAAAATGTAGTATAATCACCTCTTACCTGATGTACGTGACTCTTTAGAAATAACCATAAAGTAAGGCAGCATGTGCAATGTTCCTATGACAGAGGCAAACAGTGTGCAGTGAGGGTTCAGGGAAGAAAGGGTCATAGTCACTAAAATAAATGGGGAAGAAGCTCCTGAAAGAGGTCCTTGAAACAACAGAAATGGGTAAGAGGTTTGAAAATTTTTCACTCATTATTACAGTATTCATTCATTTTTTTAAACACATATCTATTGAGAATGTATGTCAGCTTGGTTCAGACACAGGAGATACACAGGGAGTAGACAGCCAAGGTCTCCACTGTTATGGATTCCACTCTAGGGAGAGGCTTGTACAGGTGGAAACTGAGGCACTCTGGATGCCACACCAGGATATGCACCTTCACTAGCTGCCATTTATGTGGCTCTGAAAGCACCCACTGGGGGCCAGGCACTGAGTTAGGGGCTCTTCATGCATAATCTCAGGTAATAGTCACCACAACTCTGTGGCAGGGGTAACTCACTCTGGTTTGACAAATGAGAACACCAAGGCTCAAGAGCCTCTTCTCATCTTATCAGGGAAATTTGCTCCTGAAAAAAATCCCTCAAAGCCTAATTCTCAGAAGTTGAAAATGTAATTACCATTGAAATGAAAGATGTGCCATTTTGTCTGTAGTTAAGTAAAGCATATGTGCAATGCTCAGTGATTTCTTATTTGAGCCCTTAAAAACAACCAAAAGTCAAACAGAGTAATACAGCTAAAGGTAATCAATGAAAATATGCATGTGATGCTAGGAATTATTGCTGCCACATATTTTGCAAGTTAAAAAGCATTCTGTGAGAAATTCAGAAACTTGACAACTACAAATGATCACATGGTAAGTCTCCTTTTATGGAACTCAGCTCCTGAAACACATGGACTCTGCATTGGATCTCTTGATGGGAAAAAATGTCTTGGAAACACAAATAGGGTTATTAACTGCAAATTGCCTGAAGTTAAACTAGTGGAACAGCACGGTTGTAGCTTGGGGTGGGGCAGTGGACTCTGCATCACTGCCTGGCTGGTCCTTGTTTTATCCTCCTTACCCAACACACTTCAGAATCCTATAAGGCTGGGATAGTCTTGCCCACCAGTGTTCCTGACTGACACATCTTCAAATTTTAGGGCCAATCTCATTCCCTTGGTGATGGGGATTAGTTACTCCTTCCAATATCATGTTCCTTTGTGCAGATAATTCTCATAGCATTTGTGGGAGCTTGAAACTGTATGTGTCCCAGAAAAGCATGTCCTTAAAATTACTCCATTGCTGTGGGGTGGACCCATTGTAAGTAGGATCTTTTGACGAGGCTACTTCAGTTAAGGTGTGACCCACCTCACTCAGGATGGGTCTTAATCCTCTTACTAGAGTCCTTCATAAACAGGATGACTACAGAGAGAGATAGAAAGAGAGAGAGACACAGAGGGAGAGAGAGACAGAGAGACAGAGAGACAAAGAGAGAAAGGCACACACACATACACACAGAAAGCCACAGAGAAAGAGAGAAAGCCACAGAAGCAAGAAGCTGAAAGCAATGAGACTCGGAAAAGAAGGGAGAAACCAGCAGATGCCTCCATGTGCCTTGCCATGTGACAGAGGAGTCCAGGATTGTTGGCAGCCAGTCTTCAGGAAGAAAGCATGGCTTTGATGGTGCCTTGATTTGGACATTTTCGTGGCCTCAAAACTGTGAACTCATAAGCGAATAAATTCTTATTGTTAAAAGCTAATCCATTCCATGGTATCTGCTTTAAGCAGCCTATGAAACTAAAACAGCATTTATTACGCTATATTGTACTTGCCTGTTTATGTGCCAGCGGCCCTGGGTAAACTCTGAGCATTTTAAGTTGATCTTTTTATACCCAGAAATCAGCATTATACCTCAAATAAAGAGACCTCAATGAATGTACAAGTACAAGTAATGAATGAATGAACTAACCCCTGGTCTGATTTTGAAATACTGGAACAAGCCAAATGGGCCCCCAAAGAGCCACCAGCCTCAGACATTAATACTCTAATATCTTAGAGAGATTTCAAATATCACCAAATGCTAGACCAAGAGTTTCATTGCCGATTCTAAAATTCTGAGAGAGTTTCTAGCGACATCTCAGGGGATGGCACGGAAGCTCCTTCTCATTGTTCCGGTGGAGCCGAGGCTGCAGCTGCTTCCAAGGCAGGATGTGGAGTGGTCTGCTCTAAAGGCTAATGCGGGCAGCAGGTCTGAACCTCATCTTTGGAGTGTGACATGCAGGCCAGGTGGTGTGTGGGGAGCAGCAGCATCCCATGGGTTCATCCAACGCACTTGACAAAGTCTACTAAAATGTGAGAATAAATCTGTTCATAAAAGGCATTTTATAAACATAAGGGTGATTAAAACAGTCATTTAAAGGAGTATGTATATATATCATATATGCATCTGTATACTTATATGTGTGTGTATATATATATTCAGTTTATAAAGGTAACTAATCATCGTAAATAACTGAATAAATAAAAAGGCTTGGCCCACTTTCACCTGGTCATTACGACTGGGTCACCTTCTCACGTAGGCCTTCCCTTGGTGCCCAGATCCAAATGGTCCCAGCCACCTGCCTTTCACTCCATCTGCTCCTTTCATGTTTTATTTTCTCTTCCTTAGCACTCATTATTTGGTTTTCATGCTTGTCTTCATTTATCCAGTTCTCTGCCTCCCACACTTGACTGTAAGCTCTCTGAGGGCACACTTCTGTCTCTTCCAGTCAGAACAACAGCCACAGCATTAGGCTGTGCCTGACACATAAAAGTCCTGATTTATACTTGTTGAGTGATTCCCATAATGAGGGACTTTTATTTAATTGAGTTGTGCTTTTGCCCACTCACTTTTCCATAAGTAATATTTATAAGAGAAGAGACTATAGAATACAGTACAGATGAGAAATAGATCTTATTATACTATTGCTTTTAAAAACACATAAAATTGGCAAATACCAACATGTTGTTCTTTCATTAGATCTATGGCAAATTTCATTCATATCATCACTTTATCTACCTTTGATTTGGTAATTATAATGTCAAACTGTTGTAACAGAAGTATTCTCGGTAGTTTTCTTGCTCACATACAAAGTGGATGTGGATGCACAGTTCATACATTCTTCATCTAACCTTACCTTCTGCCCCAATAAAAATGCATATTTTGTGTGAAATTTAAAAGAAAATAAAGCAGCAAAAATAGTAACCCATAACCTCTGTAATAACTTCCAGTGCCAAGCACTGTGTATTACAATCTTAGGGCTGCTGTAAAAAACAGTGCCACAAACTGGGTGGCCTCAAACAACAGAGACTTATTCTCTCACAGTTATGGAGCCTACAAGTATGGCTTGAAGGTGTGGGCAGGGCCATGCTCTCCAGAGGGCTAGGCAAGAATCCTTCCTTCCCAGCTTCGGGTGGTCCTGGCAACCGTAGCATTCCATGGCTTGTAGACACATCACCCAAGCCTCTGCCCCCAGCTCCACGTGGCCTTCTCCCCTGGGTGCCCTTGTCTCTGTGTCTCTTCTCCTTATAAAGACAACAGTAATATTGGATTAAAGGGCCACCCTACTCCACTATGACCTCATTTACTGGAGACAGTCAATTCAAGGTGGGCAAGAGTAAATGAATGTGACCTGGAGGAGTCTCTCGTTGGGTCATATGTGATCACGTGACTAGCATCCTCTTTGGATGGCTAATGTTTGTGCTGCTATGAGCAGGCTGCTCGCAATGACTGTCTGGCTTGATTTTGGCTTTAACCATTAGCTGCTAGCTCTGATCATGCCACCTCACTACTTTAACCTTGTTGCTTTTAGGAAAAAATCCAAACACCTTATGATACTCACTGGCCACTGTTTCAGACTCCACCTACTTCTTAAACTACTCTCCTTCCCTCTCACTCTTGGCTAAAAGCACAATGAAGATCTTTCACTTCCTTAAAATCACCAATCACTTTCTTGACTCTGGGTCTTTACAAATTGGGATCCCTATACCAGACCCTCTCCTGAGGCCTCCATTGCGTTCCCTCCCACTCATCCGTCAGGACTCTGGCTTTAATGCCACTTACTGTCCGTTCCTTCAGGAGGTCCAGGTACTGTAGCTCTTCAACCCAGATCTTTCCATTCCTCGACTTCCCTCACATAAGGCACTTTGTGTGTGTACAGCTGTCTGCTTCTGTTCACAAGACTATATGCTTGTTGAAGGAAGGGTCTACATCTGTTTTGTTCTCCTCAGGAGCCTCAGCTCCTCCCTGAGTGCATAGTAAACATAAACAGTAGATGCTAAATAAATATTTATTAAACAAATGAGTGAACACGTGGAATGCAGAGATTGCAACTCTGACAGTGGCGAGCGTGGTCCCTGGTACAGGCTGCTCAAGAATTCTTTGTAGAGTCAAGTGGCAATGCAGGTTCAACCCAAAAGTACCATGCCATCAAGGTTTTCATGGGAGATTTAAAAAATTAATAGCAAAATCCTCCAGCACCCAGACTTGCCAGCCACCAGGCTGTTTATGCTACTGGCCACTGGCCAGCTGGTGACTTTGTAAGCCATTTTCTGCAAGGTGACGGGAGTCTGCTTATCAAAGTCCATTTTCAATGCTTTTGTTTCACTCCGATTTGTTTCCTGCTAGAGAAATATCATTCAGATCCCCAGAAAGCCCAAGCTGAAAGAAAACGAGAACGCTTTCCCCTTAATACAATTCCCCAACTCCTGCTGAGGTACAATATATGCCTTTCTGCCTTTGGAGATCAGAAGTACAAGAATCTCTCTCAGACTCAGCCTGTGGCCCAGGGTGGCCTTTGAGCTCACCTTGTGCACACTTTCACTCTCCCTGGGTTTTTCTCATTTGCATGAAAAGAGACTCGGGATGATTCAAGTGTGTGGCAGCTCCGTCTGGGCTCCCCTCTCATGCACTTCAGATACCCTCTTCATGTCTTTAAAATGGTTTCATGGGCCTCAACTGCCATGGTCCACCCTGAGGTGAAGGCAAGGTGAAAACAGCAAGGAAGCCGGGATCTTTATTTTATGCAAATTCTTCTAGTGGAGAAGGAAAAGGGAGCAGGGCAGGCCTGAGGTGCAGGCGGCACTTCTGGGGCTTACTTGCAGCAATGCTTCTGAGTGGCTTCTGGAAGAATGCATCACTCTTCTGGTTCCTGAAAACTTAGAGAAAGCTTTTCACTAACTTCCCTTCTTCTAGTACAGGCAAGGCAGCAGTGACTGCACAGGCTGGGCACTCATTCTGGGTATAGAGACCTAGATATTGCTTTTAATAGTAATAATATTATCTTATTTTTGTTGACTACTTACTATGTACCACACCAAGTACTTCACATCCATCATGTAATTCATCTCAGAAGGTAGTAGTTACTATTTTCATCCTATGTTAGATAGGAGGATACTGAGTTTCAAAAACCATGGATCAAGTCGGTAGGTGCCCTGTGAGGCCTCAAGCCGGTGTTCTTTTATCTCAGAAACTTGGATCATAATTCACCCACGTGTTTACCAAGTCAAAGAGGAGGTGCTGTGTGACCAGCACAACAGGGGCCTGGATAATCAGCAGAAAACAAAAGCAGCCACAGTGCTTGCCTTTGCAGAGCTAATACACTACAGGTAAAAAATGAGTATATAAATATATCATCACAGGGTCTACAGACAGTGGGGAAGCAGGTGGCTTTAGCTGGGTGACCACTGAAGGACTCCTCAAGGAGGTGGGACCTGAAGACAGAAGAAAACAGCCCTGTGGAAAGCTAGGGAAGGGTGCCTCAGGCACAGGGGAATATCGAGAACAGAAGCCCTGAGGCTGTGATATGCTGCCTCCCATTAAATTCATTCTTCATTCAACAAATGTTTTTAAAATTCTATTTTACAGACACCGTGTGTTAGACCCTGTGAATATAGGGCTGAATGAGGCAGGTGTGGTCCTTGGCTTCAAGGATCTTACAGGCTCATTCTGGAGCTTACAGGGAGGAAGTGATGGTTATGGGATCAGAATGGCACAGCGAAGGTGGCTGGCGATAGCCTGACAAGGCCCGTGACAGGAAAGCAGGAATCGGCCCTCACTAGAAAGATGGGCAGGTACCCAGTGACTCGGAGTAGGCTGCTCTATCAGCAGCAGATGAGACAAGAGAAAATTCATCACCAAGACTCAGAGCAAGACAGAGACCAAGTGGCCAGAACTTGGATTGAGAGAGACTGTTCAGGAATCAGGGGATCAGACTCCCCACCCCAATGCTTTTTGCCATGCAGTTACTCAGCTGAGCCATGCTGATTTAGACCTCTATGCCTTGGATCTTGCTGGGTCTGTACCCAGATGCCCTACTCTACTGATCTGCTGAAGTGGCGCTACCTCCATGAAGCTCCCCCTGTGATCCCCTACACCATGTAGACTGGCCTCCTGTTCCATTTGAAACTTGCACCAACCTCCTACCCAGCAGCTGTATCACTTTAGTGCTTTCCTGGCTGACCTCCACTTAACTGGCTCTCTGGATTAACTGACTGGCTGGATTAATCCACCTTCTCCAGCCCCTCCATCACACATGCCAGTTGAGCAAGCCATTGCAGGGCTGAAGGTCCCCAGCCGGCAGGGAGCACTCCAAATGCCTACAGCCTCTATTCCTCTTCAGTCCTAGGGATGTCAGTTCTACCTGTTAGTGCACTTACCTATTTTTTTTAAATTTATTTATTCATTTATCCCCCACTTGCTGCTTGTGCTTGCTGGGTCAGCTAACCACGCCGTGCGGGCGGGCTTGCCTTCACCAGGAGGCCCGGGAACCGAACCCGGGGCCTCCCATATGGTAAACGGGAGCCCTACTGATTGAGCCACAGCTGCTTCCCTGCTTACCTAATTTAATTAAATATTAAATAAAAATATGAAATAAGTAGGAAAAGAGAGATGAAAATAGGATCAAATGCTTTGGAAGGACTTGGTAAATTGAGAAGCTAAAAAATTGCTGCCAGATTAGATGTGACAAGACAGCTGTAAAAGACTGTGGGAAAAACCATAAAAATTCAGAAGTTACTCTGACAACTTCCAAAGGTCTTTTAAGTTCTTGCTCCATTTTAGGGAACTAGAAGTCACAGATGATGTACTATAGTTATGGAGTCTAAAAAATGTCTTGACTGTATTTCCAAAGACCAGATGATGAAGATACTATTTTACATTTCAGTTACGAATGAAATGTTTAAGTCTAATTTTTCATAAGCCCCATTTTAAGTGGCTTTTTCAGTTAAGCCAGCAAGTGCCCATCTTGACTGCTTCAGCTGAAACGGATTTTACAATCCTTGTTTGCATGTGTGTTGCCCTCTCTAGACTGTGAAATTTTATAGAGCCAAGATATTTCTTCTCCACCTTCAGAACCCAACACAGGCTTGGTATGGGAGAACTGGGTGGATTAGTCTGAACTCCTTTGGTGACAAAGATACAGATACCCAAGGCAGCACTGTGTAAGCTTGCATTTTGAGAATTCTGGGGCATCTCGTGGAGTCTAAGGGAGCAACTGAGGCTGGACTTTAGGAACAAATGGGCTCAGTGACCCAAATGCTATCATGACTCTTGCCCTTAAATTTGGGGCTCTGCTTCTCTGACAGATTAGTTTCATCCTTCTCTCTCACTTCTCAGCCACTGAGAGCTCCTGGTCTATCTTACATCGCTGGCTTTTACGAGTAGACTCAAGCTCAGCTCAAGTTTCTAAATGTCTGTGTAAGGATGCTGCTTGGGTTAAACTTCTACTCCCACCTAAGGAGCATGACTGTGGGGAGGGGTCACGTTAAAGGGAGGCCATTAGTGGAATGACCGTTAAGAGGGGGTGGGGCAGGTGCAGAGGGGAGGAGGGCCATCCCAGAAAAGGGAAGGATGGGGCAGGAAACATGGTAGCCAGTGCATGTCTGTGGAACGGACAGGTGACTCAAACAACGAATATATACCTGCATCAGACCAGTAGCCAATGTCCAGTAGCCAATGTCGAGGTCTGAGGGATGGGATGCAGACCAGGGAAAAGCAAGGACAAGGGACTGCAAAGGTCAGAGTGCAGTAGATACCAAGTGCAAGGCCCTGCAGTTACGCTTCTGGGTTTGAATCCGAGTTCTGCCCCTTCCTCATTCTGTGACTTGGGACACATCATGTCAGCTCCCTGGACCACAGGTCCCCCCTCTGTAAATCAGGGGTGGTAATAACAGCATCATTTCATAGAATGGATGTGAGGTTAAATGAGTTAATATTTGTAAATGACTTACATAGTGTCTAGCACATTGTAAGCACAGCCAAGTATTTGTTAAACTCACTGAAAGCACGCTCTATTTTAAGGCATTGTGTTAAGAGAAAGAGCCATCATTATGTATCGGTACTAACGTTTATTGAGCTTTTGGAGTAGGGACATTACACTGTGAAAAACCTTTACTTATACTTTTAATAATTTTATTTTTTTTTGACTCTGGCATTTTGAATTTATATTTTCAAGGACTTTTATGAAATTCTAACCCAGAACTGTTTCTGAAAGCAAAGTGTGAGCACAGCCATGTCGAAGCTGTTGTTTAACTGGCTCCTGGCAGCGTGTTCCGCACGTGAACTCAGCTGCTTCAGGAAGGACACTGATGCTCCAGATAACATCGTGTCTACTTGCTGGTGGTCTGAGACCCCATAAGTTTTGGTTATGCTCAGAAATGCTAAGACTAAAGGATCTTGGAATTAGTCAGGCTTGAATTAAGCCCTGGATAATCTCAGCTCTGGGACCCTGATTAACTTACACGGACTCGCGTGAGCCTCAGTTTCTTCATCTATAAAATGGGAATAATTACATACCCACCTCCTGGGATTATTATGAAACCTCACTGACAAACCATATATAAAGCCCATATAGAGATCCTGGTACCAGCAGGTGTATGCTGAATAGCAGTAACCATCTGATGGGTTTCATTTCATCCCATGGCTAACTCACGGCCCGTGGCCTGCATTAGTCTCTGGTCTACATTCCACAACATGGAGAGCAATTTAAAGGAAGAGCTACAAAACTGAGGTTGCAAAACTTCTTCCTTTTTTCTTACTAGGGAGGTAAGATTTTCCCAGGTCCCCTCTTTAGTGACTCCCAGACATCTTGAATTTAAAACCTAGAGACAGAGCTTCTTTCCTCATTCATTCATTTGATCATTACTGAACACCTCCTATGCACCTCGGCACCCCAAAGCCCAAGGCAGGCCTGAGCCCCATCCACGCAGACCACGGCTCAGATCCTGTAACTTACCTGTGTGACCTTGAACAAGGTAGTTAAGGTCTCCAAGCTCATCTTCCTTGACTGTAAGATGATAATAGGGCCTCCCTCAGGGGGTACCTGCCAGGCCCACGTGAGATGTATTTGTCACATGCTTAGCAGTAGTGCCATACCACATGGGTAGAAGGGTTGGGTGGTTGGGAGTGGTCTGTACTGGGGCGCCTTGTCTCTAGACTTAATAATGACATAAACTAAACGTTGTTCTCCTTTTTATTATCACCATTCCATCCACTGGCAGTTTTACACAATGTCGGTGATGAAATAGTCCCCCTGCTCCCCTAGGTGTCTGTTTAGCAGAGGAACTGGCATGTAGTACATAACCCCAGTTATTAGCTCTTCTCATATAGAATCATCCATGATGTGCCAATGGATCCCTTTGCTCTTAGTCTTACCTTCACCACAGCAAACTTTAGTTGAGGTCCTAGGCTGATATATTAGCAATTCTAACATTATGAAATAAAAAGAATAAACCACATGAAAAGTAATAAAAGATAAACCCCAAAGCACTATGCCACAGCACTAAAAAAAAAAAACAAACCAAAAAGCAATATAGCACTTGGGCAAGATGCTGAGCTCTCTTGAAAGGAATATAGTCAAACGTGAGGAGTAAAGAATATATCTGCTGAGCTCAAAGGACATTAGGCACTGAATCTTCTGCTAGGCAGCCCCTCTTGAAAAATCCTTACAAGCATTTCATACGGCTTGAGGATTTTAAAGTCTTTTTAGAGAGTGCTAAAAGGTTTATTCACACAAGTTTTGCACTGTTCTCAGACACAGAAAATACCATTAAGACTGTGCCATTTTCAATAAAAAGACATTGATATACAGTTGCTGTGTTATAAATAGGGAAAAAAACAAACCCACACACTGAAACTATATTCAGAAAAACTGGATTTGAGTCCTCTTTTGGCTTACTTGTTGTCTTATCTTGGGAGAGTTATTTAACATCTCTGAATTGGAGTTTCCTTAGGTGTAAAAGGCAGGCATTAAACCATACCCTGCCTACTTTACAAAGGAACTTCGTTTAGGATGTGACATTCCAAATGAATTTGGGTGTGTGTTAGTTTGGCAGGGCTGCTGTAACAAATACCACAGGCTGGTAGGCTTAGACAACAGGAATTTATTGTCTACAGTTTTCAAGGCCTGATGTCCAACATCAGTGTAAAGGCAGGCCACGTGTTCTCCAAAGTTTTTAGCAATCTGGTGGTGGCTCAATCTCAGCTCCCATCATAGGGCGATCTGTCTCTTCCTGTCTCCTCCTCTGAGTTCTACTTCCATGTCCAACTTCCTTTGCTTATAAGGACTTCAGCCCTGTTGGATTAAGTCCCACCCTCAGTCAGTTTGGCCACAATTTAACTCATAAGATCTTCAGAGGTCCTACGTACAAATGTGTTCACACCCACTGGAATGGAGGTTAGGATTTGAACACGTCTTTGTGTGGGACATGATCCAATTCCCAACAGGATGCCTTAAAACAATTAGGAGGGGGAGCACATGTGGCTCAAGCAGTTGAGTGCCTGCCTCCCACATGGGAGGTCCCGGGTTCAGTTCCCGGTGCCACCAAAAGAAGATAAACAAACAAGGAGCAGACAATGAGCAGACATCGAGCAAAAACAATGAGCAGACAAGGAGCAAAGGCAACGAGCACAAACGAGCAAAACAACAAGCCAAAAACAACAAGCAAACAAAGGGAGCCATCTGGGCCAGGGTGGGGGGGCAGCAAGGGGAACAATTAGGAGTTTGTCAGATGGAGTCAGGGAAGAACATTCAGGAAATGAGAGCTGATGGCACATGATGATTTTGGGGAGGAGTTTGCCACAGTTGAAGCTTTGCCTGTGAAGGGGGTTAGATAAGAATTGAGATGTGAGAATTCCATTGAAACAGATAGGTCCTTGTATGCTGCAGCAAGGAGTTTTGTCTTTAGCCCACAGGGAATAGGGAGCCAGTGAATGATATGGAAAGCACAGAAGGGTAGGTAAGGGGAAGTGTCATTATCATTTGTGTGACGGTGGAGAATGGATTGCAAGGCTAAGGGATGGACAGAAAATAGGGTGACTAGTTGGGAGGTTGCTGCTATATTTCCAGCAAGGTAAGCAGATTTGAATGTGGGCAGGTGCAGTGGGCAGAGAGAAGGGTCAGATGGGAGAGACTAAGAGAAGGTACTGTTATTGTAGATGGGTTAGAAATTTTCCTGAGTTTTCAAAATACCACAAGGGATGAAACCATATAAAACAGGAAAAATGGCATAGAAATATCTATCACTATCTCCTATCATATCTATTATCTATCTATCCATCTGTCCGTCTGTCTATCTATCCATCCCTTCCTCCCTCCCTCCCTCCCTCCCTCTCTCCCTATCTATCTATCTATCTATCTATCTATCTATCTATCTATCTATATCTATCTATCTATCTATCATCTATCTATCATCTATCCATCCCTCCCTCCCTGCTCAGGCAGTGGCTTAGGAACCTGAAAGTGTTTCTACTTTCTCTATTTTACTGTGATCACTGCAGCAGTGCCCAGAAACGCTATTGGCTATAACTCTACAACAAACGTGGAGTTACAAAATCCCTGTAGGCTGCAGTGGAAACAATGAAAACAGGAAGAAACTTCTCAGCTGCTGCGAGGGCCCAATGGATAATGCAGACAATTCGACAGAGCAAAATCACCAAAAAACTCAGTCACTCCAGAGCATACATAGAAGCAGGTTGTCTCTTAAATACCTTGGACCAAAAGGAAACTGACTAACAGCTGCTTCTAGTCTTCAGAACATCTGATGTGGGGCATTGCAAGGGCAAGGATTGCAAGGAGAGCGGCTGTGGCCAGATGCATCTTTTTCTGATGTGAAAAAGACCAGACTCCTAGCTCGTTGCTCTTCTTTCAGCATCGGCTCATTCCCTCAACTACACGTACTCAAAACACTTATTGGACCCCACTACTCCCATCGGAGGATTGGAGCCCATGAGGTTAGAGGTAGAAAGACCGCTGTTGCTCATCTCTCTCGTTAGTCGTGGGACTGCACAAGTCACCTCTCTCAATTCTCTCATTTGTAACATGGGCTGATAACACCTGCCTTGGGGAGTAGTGAATGAACTGAGATGCTCTACATAATACACAGAGGGGCTCCATACAAGTCACTACCCTTAGCTCAGGGCATCCTCTTAGAATTGCTGAACTCAGAAGTCTCACCTCCACCTGGATCTCAAGACTCTACCCTTCCTTCCCAGCCACAGGTCCCAGGTCTGCCACCAATGTTTCTTCTCTGGAGGGCCCCCAGTGTCTCTGGACACGTGAATTATGCCCATTCCTAACTTTACAGGATGTTGTTCCTGCAGAATGTGTGATTCCTCTCCTCTCCACTCATCCTCCGCGCCCACGAGAAGCTTCTGCTGAAAGTCCGGGGCCCCACAGATCTCAGCTTCTCTCCATTCCTTGGGTGAGTCTATGATACGAATTCAATACTCCAATTCTTTATTACTTTATCTAGACTGATAATCATAGACTGTCAGAACTGGCAAGAACTATAGAGACTTTGGGTCCAAATGTTTAAAATTTTGTAAATAAAAACATTGAGGCCTATTATTATTATTGTTATTGATACTGTAACTATCGTTATTATTAACCAGTTCTTGTGCACGCCCTGTATGGGGTTTATCAGAACTCTCCAACCTGTGAGCCTGGCCAGTGAGATCTCACAAACAGGCTGTAGATGTATGGAGACTTTGGGGCATGTCCAAACACATAAAGGGCTGATGGCACATGGTGAGTTCGGGGATGAGTTTGCCACATTTGAAGCTTTGCCTTTGAAAGGGCCATGGGTGGCATCTTCAGGTCACAACACACACAAAGTTAGAGACCACCACTTCTTATACATTGCCTCCACCCTTCTCAACAGGGAACAGGTAAGGACACTGAGGCTCAGGGAGGTTTAGGGACTTGCCCAAGGTCATACAACTAGTGAGTGGTAGGGTCAGTATTTTAAAAGGCCATTCTGTCCCAAAAGGTCACAAGCTTGTGGGAGACAAGGCTTAGATCTGCATCTTAGTACTTTTTTCATGTTGACTTACTTGATCTCCTACATTAAATTATAATTATGGGCTATCCTTATGGGCTCCTGCTGTGAAAATGACATATTTGTGAGGTTCTAAATAGCTTCCAGCTCAACTAGGTATTTTCTTTCAAACTTATCTTCCTAAACCTCACAGCCTTCAAGGACCAGCTCAGATGCCTTCCCCCGGATGAAACCACCTGGGTTCCACAAGCAGGAATTCCCCTCTCCTTCTCTGTAGTGCAATGTGCCTTTGTTCCTGTACCTACTACATCTTGTGTTACACTGAGTTATAGGAAGGAGAAATGGGGGTGGGGTTTGCAGAGTGTACAGTTCAAGGGCATGGTCCTTAGAGACTGTCAAACCTGTTGAGCCTTGGTTCTATCACTTACTAAATAGAATGTGGAAAGTTTATCTAACCTCTCTGGGTTTGTTTCCTGGTCTGCAAAATGGAGATGATAATAGTATCTTTCTGCATATCATCGTCGTGTGTATTAGCGTCAATTACATATTAATTCAATGGCTCTTTATTGAGTCACTTGAGTGAGTCTATGCACTGTGCAAAGGTCCTGGGGAACATGGTGGTTAAGGAGAGAGACAAAGTCCCACTCTCAGATGTCATGTGAGTGAGATGACAGACAGTATATTAGTAAACTAATATATGAACTGGGCGACTTCTGCTGGCTGTAAGTGCCAAGAAGAAAATAAAGCAGGATGATGCGTGAGATAGTGGCAGAGTAGGGTTAGGTGCTTTACATGGGGTGGACAGTGAAAGCCACTTGTTTCATGAACATTTAATTTCAGTTTTATATATATTCTTTTGTCATGTGTTCCTTTATTCATTAGGTAAAATGAACTTCTTATTGCAAGTTGCAGTCAAAAAACTAAGAAGGCCACGAGTAGCTCTTCCTGAATTCAAGAGGCTGGAATGATTATTACTGCATCCCCCGACTTGTTGCAGCTCTGGATATGGTTCAGGTTTTGCCAAGTAGCTGCATTTGTGCGAGACTGAGAATACGCAGTTTAGACGCAGGCTGTTTTTTTCCAGCTGCCTCTGCTTTTGCTCCTGGCAATCACGGCCGTGGAGACATTGGGCTGTTTTGTAGCAGTGCTCCAGTGCCCAGTCACGAGCCCGGCGGCTGTCTGGAAGGCAGGCGTTTTCCGTGTTTTGCCAGGCCGGATCCAGGAGGGGAGCACGTAGAGTGGGAGCACGGCACAGGAGCTGACAGCTGTGTAGAGCCTTTCACACCGATGGGGAAGCTGACCCACGTGGTCAAGAGGAGGAGCATGGATCTCCCGAGAGGCCAGTGGGCAGGAAGACTGTGGTCCCCTTGTTTAAAGGGCGAACAGGAAGGTATTTTATAATCTCACCAACACTCTCAAAAATCCTTTCTGAAATTCTTCAGGCCCTCAGGAATTATGTACACTCTGGAAGCTCTCCTCACTACATATTTGCAAACGTCACATAGTCCATCTATCTGCTATTCCATCACACACCGAAAAGTACGTGCATCTGTGGCTCTATTTATTCAATTCAATTTCCTCCAATAAACAGTGGCACGCCTGATGTGAGGCAGGTTCAGAGCACACTGCTGGGTGTGAGGAGCACACAGCCTGGTTGGGAACACAGAAGACAGATCACCCCAACCCTACAATTAGATAACCCACTCCTGGAAGCAAGAACCCTGTTCTCCGGGAACAGTAAGAGTGAAACTGTCAAACCGGCCTCCAAGACTGAAGACAGGTAGGCTCTTGGGTCTTTGCAAGGTGAAGGTCCTGAAGGTGGTCTGGGAGCAAACATTCTGTCTCCTCCAAGAAGCAGGGACAGTGGCTTGATCCAGGTTTTGTGGATCCTGAAATGAATAATTTGATGGATCCTCTTGAAGAAAAACAACACGGTAAGTGAGGGGTCCTGAAGCTTAAGCTCTGTGAGTTCTGGAGACACCCACTTCTGTGCAGGGAACTGTCATGACTGTAAGTGTTGGAAGCTGCTGATGCCTTGGAGCACTGCCTCACCTGTGGCTGCATGTGGACAGATAAAATGAATTACTGCCCACTTCAAGTATTAATGTGCAGCTGTTTCCATAGATACCTGATGATAATTATGCCACAGCATGTGTTTCGGAAGGCTATTTGAACAGTCTCTGCCCAGTAAAGTCTTAGCTTCTCAATCAATTGTTATGATTCTGGCATCATTTTATTAACTGACAAATGTTTTGTATAGTCATCCATTGGAATTTCTTAAAAGGACATCAGTCATATAGGGCTTTCCTACTCCAGCATGATCTCATCTTAATTCAGGTAATTTAATTTGTTAACTCCCAAATGAGGTCACATTCTGAGATATTGGGGCTTTGGTCTTCACATATACTTTGGGGACACAGTTCAACTTGTGACACTTAGGTTCAGTGGATCACCCAGTTCTAACAGTCGTCTCAAAATCTTTTCCATGTCTCTATATAATCTATTGTGGAACACCATACACGAGTCCAATAAACTGTAATTGAGCAAACCTGTACTGAAGAACAAGTCCGTGGCAGTTGTTCTCTGGGGAGAGCAGTGGAGAAGCTGTGCCTCTGCCTCACTCCACAGTTTCCATCTAGAGGGCTGACAGAACTGACTGCAATAAAATATTCAAGGCAATAGGACAGAAGTCGGCACAGGGCACCACCTGTCTCTTGCATGTTCCACAGAGATATCATTTATAATAGATGTGAAATCTGAAATCTAGGATAATAGATGTGAAAAATGAAATGCTTTGAGCTTTTGGGAGACAGGAGGCATAAAGACGAAATATTTACATCCCAGTGATTAATATACAAAGGAGTTATCTCCCACAGAGCTAAACTGCAAACTCTGTTGGACAATGGGGATGAAAAAGACGATCTGATAAAGTTCAACAGGAATATACTCTGTTGGAGAGGAACACCTCTGAAAAATCTTTTGTCTAATTGACTAAGGAGATAAGGGAAATAATTCTTTAACATTTATCAACAATACATATTTGGCATAGGAATCTCATGGAAAATGCTCCTTAATTCAAATATTATTTTATTCATTTAGCACAATGCTACTGAATGTCTAAATGCCAGAGCAGATATTATAGAAGGGAAAAAATCCAAGTCCTCTGTATCAGTCAGGGTTCTCCAGAGAAATAAGTAAATATTAAGAGGCTTATTATAGGAACTGGCTCACAAGACTATAGGGATTGGCAAGTTTGAATTCTGTACAGCAGGTTGTAAGTTGGAAACTAAGGTGAAGTTGAATTCCCCAGAAGACACAAGTTGGGAATTCCAATGAAGTTTCAATGAATTCCCCAGGTGAAGTTGGCTGGCTGAAGTAGAAATGGAAGTTCTTCTTTCTGGCTTCTGAAACCCTCAATTCTGGCTTTAAGACCACCAAATGATTGGATGAGGAGACTCTTATTGCTGAGGGCAAGCTCCTTTGTTAACTGTAGATGCGATCAGTCCGAGATGCAATCAACTGACTGCACATGTAAATACATCTATGAAATACCCACCCAGTGACAATCAGGTCTGAAATATTTAAACAATTGGACACCAGAACCTAGTCAAGTTGACATAAGAAATTAAACATCACATCTTCCAAGGATAAAGAAATGTCCAATTTAATGGGTGTATATACGACATGACACATGCCTAAAAGGTAATTCAGAAAGTATCATGTTTAGTAAACTCCTTAAAATTCTCCTTAAACACCTTATTTTTTTATTTCTGGAATCTAACTCAGGACTTGGTACCTAGTATGTATTCCAAAAATATTTAATGAATCTAACTGGATGGTGTGGTGATTTGGAGATGTGGACCCCAGAAAACATGTTCTTAAATCTTAATCTATTCCTATGGGTGTGAACTCTTGTAAATTGGACTTTTTAATGAGGTTACTTCAATTAAAGTGTGGCCCAGCTGAATCAGGATGGGTCTTAATCCTATTACTTCAGGCCATATAGTGAAAGTCAAAGAGAGATAGAAGGCCACAGGAGAGCAGCCAGTAGCTAGAAGCCAACAAAAGAGAGAACCCAGGAGACCATTCCATGTGCATTGCGATGTGACTAAAAAGCCAAGGACCAAGGATCGCCAGCAGTCAGCCCCAGAACGCCACAATCTTCTGGGAGAAAGCATCACTGTGATGATTTCTTGATTTTGGACTTCTCCTAGCTTCAAAACCATAAGCCAATAAAATCTCATTGTTTAAGCCAACCCAGTATATGGTATTTGCTTCAGCAGCCTGGAAACTAAAACAGATAATGTTAACACATTTGTTGATACTATTCTGCAAGCTTTGAAGAGAGCTCTGAGAAAGTCATTTAGTGTGGAATTTTAGCTTGATGTTGATACCTTAGCTGAGTCCTGAATGAAGTGAAATCAACCAAATGTACTGGATAGTGATGGTTTAAGCTGCTGGACCAAGCTATGTCTGAAGGCTGATTAGGAATGGAACTCGGGCAGGTCTAAAACTGAACGGGGAGGAAGACTGTACACCTTGGAAAGTAATCTTCTGGGGTTGTTAGCGTTTTTTTGCACTTGGCTGGCCATCATATGGCTATGGTGCCAAGCCATAGTCTTTTGAATAGTTATGAGGAGTCAGAGGACATAGAAATCCCATGTGAGAAAGGCAAAGAGTTTCTCAAGGAACCCAACCAGATCTCAGCCCAGTCAGGCCATATCACTGATGGTGGGAGACTTCATGGAGACTTCATTGGAAGCTGGTATCTCCACAGGTTTCTGGGTCTCCTCTGTGTTCCTTGGGGGGGGGGGGAGGGTTAAATGGTTTAGCTTCCCTAAGTTAAGAAAACTCATTTCCCTATGTCTCTACATGTTTTTCCATGTATCACAAGTGATCACTGTTCACAGCTCATCCTGACTTTGAATATTGCAGTAACATGAAGCCACACGTTCTTGCCAAGGCCAATATGATTTGGGTTTTCTATGACTTGAAACCAAAGGAGACTGTGAAGTGCTATTCCAATGAGCAAGAGAAGGCCAGGCCACCCTGACAGAGAGAAAAAACGTGATGAGGGACAGGTCATGAAGAGCGTGGTGTGTGGAAGAAACTTCATTAATGTACATGGCATAAAGGTTGGGTATGTGATCGCTGGAGCAAGATGGTCTTGGTGTGAATACCAGCTGTTACGTAATCTCTCTGTTTATTGATTTCCTCATCTATAAAAAGGAGATAAAAATACTACCCACCTCAAAGGGTTGTTCTGGGGATTAAATGAAATATGCAAAGCACATACGACAGCACTTAGCACATAGTAAGTGCTCCACGAGGCTTAGTTATTGTTAATTCCACAGAGGAATTATGTCGAGGGTGGGAAATGAGGGAAGAAATGGTTCAGAGTTTATTCTAAATGCAGTGGGAAGTCAAATGGAGGTGCTGTATACATGGTAATGACCTGAGAAGATTTAACTTTTAGAAGGATCACTCTGGCTACAGTACAGAAAACAAACTGCAGAGTTAAGGAGCTGTTACAGTGATCGAGGAGGAGGAAGAAGGCATAGAAAGGGGGCTGGGGGAGCTATGATGTGAGAGGTGGTCAGGAAGGAGAGCCACCACATTTGTGACTGGTTATCAGTGGGGATGGAGGGGGTGCCAATCACTAAGATAGGAAATACTAAGGAAACAAACGATCTGGGCAAGGAAAGATCAATACTGGTTGAGCAATTGAAGGAGGTCGGAGTGATGATTTCATCCTATGCCAGGTTTCTTCTGACCTTGAGAGCAGAGTTTTCAGCCTCTGTCTCAACTCTGTAGATGCCAATTGCTAATCAAGAGTAGCTTCAAATTTTTATAAGATCAATTTGGATCTTCTGGATTTTTGTAAATAATTTACAGAATGCATTGCATTAGAGATGACCTCTACTTACCTGACTCACCAGCTTATCCTCCTGAAGGGGGCCCTCATCAGTATTCCGAATGCTCATAGCCAGTCCACCCCTGTCTCGCCCACCCATCCACATCTTCTCCACCAGTTGTGTCAGGTCCTTACCAGGAGACATCAGTGTTTATTTCAAAATCGGTTTATATTAGCATATTTGCTATTGCTACAACCAAATTTAATTGGGTGTGGTATAAACAACAAAATATGAATGTACAAAGGGAACTTTTGTTTCTAGAAAAAAATAAGTTAAAAGCTTTGGAAATTCTCAGAGTTTCATTGCTAAAAAGATTGCTTTCAAATTAGGCTTGGGCAAGGCATTTGCAAAAGAACTGGAACAAACTAAAACTTCTAGAAAATTTCTGTACTCAGATTGTTCTGAAAGTTGCCTTATTTCTCCTCTTTTACAGACAATCCACTTTGGGTGTTGTATTAGTCAGCCAAAGGGGTGCTGATGTAAAATACCAAAAGTGGGTTGGTCTTTATAAAGGGTATTTATTTGGGGTAGAAGTCCACAGATACCAGGCCATAAAGCTTTAAGTTTCTTCTCTCACCACAGTCAATTGCCACGTGTTAGAACAAGACAGCTGCCAGCGTTTGCCAGGGTTCAGGCTTCTGGGGTTCCTCTCTTCCTGGGGCTGCGTTTCTCTCCGGGCTTAGCTCCTGTTTCCTCCACAAGGTCAGCTGTAGACGATCAGGCCAACGGCTTGCTTCTCTTCTCCTGGGGCCTTTTTTCCAACATCAAAACTGCTTCTCAAAAGACTGCTTCAACTCTGTTCTTTGCCTTGCCTTTTATATTTTATTCCCCACCCACCAAGGGGTGGGGCTCAACGCCCTACTGATGTGGCCCAGTCAATGCCCTAATCATAACTTAATCCTGCCCAGATTAACAGATCAGTTTACAAGCATGATCCAATTATATTTTTGGAATTCATAATTACATCAAACTGACCAACTGTAACAGGTGTGGTTTATGCAAAACAGAGGACTCCAACTGACGGACCTGTACTCGAAGAACTTCACCAGAAAATTGGCAAATGAATGTATATTTCCGGCTAAAATAAGCTATTTTAAGCATGCATCATCTAAAAATATTAATCTTCCCCTGCTCTATCCTACTACCACTCCCAATCCCTTTTTTTTTCCAGGGGAGAGCGCAAACGCAGTCCCCCACTACCACAAATTATTCAGTCGAGTTTCCCGCATTTGGGGAAATCGCAGGGGTCAGCACATCCGGAGTGCAATGGATAAGCCTCGCCCTGGGAAAACCACCTTCGTGATCATGGTATCTCCCCTGCCAGGTAAGTATTCTCCCAATCCCTTTGGAACTATGCCTTCTGCTGTATATCAAGGCAGCAGAATATGCCTTCCCTTTGGCATTTTGTAGCTGGGCTGTGTTAGGTTTCCAATTCCAATTTTTAATTAAAATCCCCTGGACAGATTTATGAGATCCTCCCTCCCCACCCCCACATAGCTCCTCAGTTGTTTCTAGAATTCTCCACTCTGTATCAAAGGTGTTGAGGGCTGTGATAGTGGTTGATTTCTTCTATTAGGACTGCCTCTGGAAATGTTAATTGTATGCAAATGAGTACAGGGTGATGGCCTCTCTTTGAATCAAGGAGAGTGTTTAAAATTAGTACTACTCATGGATGCTAAATCAGAATAAGCACATAAATAAGGAAAACTGTAGATGCTAGAATGAGTGTGCCTTACAGTGAAACTCAGGATATGGCCCAAGTAGTCCAATAGCTAAAGGACCAGCCATGAGCCCCAATTCTCATCTACGCCAGCCAGTGGGTCAGGTGCTTTCCAGATGTGATGGTTAATTTTATATTAGCTTGGTTAGGTTATAGTGTCCACCTGTTTGCTCAAACACCAGTCTAATTGCTACATGGAGGTATTTCGTAGATGGGACTGGCATCTATAATCAGTTTAGTTTAAGGAGAGGAGTTTACTCTCAGTGATGTGGGTGGGCCCTTTACCAGCAATCAGCTGGAGTTTTTAGGAGAGACAGCTGAAGGTTCCAGGGATCAGAAGGAATTCTGTCTCATGACTACCTCCTTCACTCCTTCTAAGTTTCCTAGCCTGAGGAATTCAGACTTATGACTTCAACATCACTCTTACTGGAATTTCCAGCCCCCAGTCTATGTCCTACAGAATTTGAACTTGCCAGTCCCCATAATCACATGAGTGAATTATAATAAAAATTACAATACATACATAAATACATAAATAAATATGTACATAAATTTATATCCTGTTGTTTATCTTTCTCTGGAGAACCCTGACTGATACACCATATGCTGCTTGATTTTCTCACAGCAACCTTGAGATGCCAGTATCATCATCTTTGAAGATGAGGGACCAAAAGTTCAGAGAGTTTAAGTGGCACGCCAAGGTCACTCAAATTCAGATTTGTCCTTCTTCCAAGTCTTCACTCCATCCACAATGCCAGGACATGAAAATAAAGACTGGAAAGATAGCAAAGAAACAGGAGCCAGATGGGATGCAAGAGTTGGTGTCACACCCACAGGAGATAAACTGAGGCTTTGAGTAAAATCAGCTGTTACAAGAAGGTGACAAGCCATTAACACTAGGCCTCTGCTCACTGCTCAAAATCTTACTGGCATTTAAAGAGACTCACAGTGCTGTGATACAAGGCAAAATGTGAAAACCCCATCTTAACTTAAATTTTCTATGTGCCAAGGAAAAATAAACAACTTATGGATGGAAGAATTAGAAGAGGCTCTTTAAGGAGGGGACCTCTGAGCATCAATTTAGGGGATTGGTGAGATTTTCACAAAAATAGCCCTAACATGTGTATAGTTATTTACATTTTAAATAACAGCTTTTCAGACATTATGCTATTTGTCTCTCAAAATACCCCTATGGGTATGTCAGGAATTACCATTTCTAATGGAGATATGAGGAAACTCAAACTCAAAGTGGTTTGACAGTGTTCCCAGAGTCACGCCAGCAAGTCAGAAATAGAAATGGGACAAGCATCTGGGTCAGTACGGTCCAGAAGAAAGAGAATGCAAGCCACATATGCAATTTTAAAGTTCCCAGTAGCCACATTAAAGAAAGTAAAAAGAAACAGCTGAAATTCATTTTAATAGAATATTTTGTTCAACCCAATATATATTCAAATATTATCATTTCAGCATGTAATCCACACATAAAGTTATTAATAGGTATTTTACATTCTTTTTTCATGCTGTTTTCAAACTCCAGTGTGCATCATATATACTCACAACACATCTTAATTAAGACTAGCCACATTTTAAGTCCTCAATAGCCACATGTGGCTAGTGGCTACCATTCTGGACAAAGCAGAATTTTTCTGACTTCTAGCCCAGTATCTTTCTGCTTTACTAAACTACCCCACAAATACAGAAAGAGGGAAAAGGAGAGAGAGAAGCAGGGCATTCCATGCAAAACAAACAGTAGGACCCTGTAATTTTCAGGATCCTGGCAGGCACATGAGGGTTGGCATCTCAAAAGAGGTGATGGAAGAGAGTAGAATGAAGAGTTAAGGAATCCAACAATGGATGGTAAAGGACGGGAAGGGTGAGAAGCCATGTTCATCCCTGGAGCCCAGCAAGCTTGGTAGCTATAGGAGAGGACTTCCTGACAGGAGTTGTGGCCTTTGGTAGAGAATTGGAGCCAATGTCAATCCACAGCCCAACAGGATGGGAGGGTGGGAGATAAATACTCTAAACTCACGGCTCTCCCACCTTCTAGTCTCCTTTCAATGCCTCCCCTTGGCCAAACCTGGCCAGAAGCCAGAAAGTAAGGGATGTAATCTATAAAGGTAGGTTATCCCACAAAAAGATCTAGGCAATGAATACATACACACCCTACTAAAACACGAACCCCACTTTCTGGAGAAACAAGGGCCAATGAAAGCCCACCTCATTATCTCAACAACAAGATGGAGAGGGACAAGATAGGTAGAAAGAAGCAGTGGCTTCATGCCCCATACATTTTCATGATGCCCGATATGTTGGTAGAGTATCCTGTTTCAAAGACCTTGAAGAAGATGTGGGAAAAGAAAATACAGCTTCTGTTTCGAGAAGAATTTTAGCATGGACTGACTACAGGTGGTTTGTCCAATTAGCACTAGTTAGGAACTGGTTAGCATCAGTTAGAACACTGTTTTGTAGTAGAAGGAAGATTTTAGAGGACTTAAACCAAACAGTATTAATAATGAAAATATAGGGACAGTTAATACAAACACCATGGAGATAGCATCAGAAGGAATTGTTAACATGGTTGATGTGGATGGATCAGGTAAAAGGATCTGCCATATAGACAGAGAAGTGCCATTTTTGAAAGGGGGGAGTAATCATGAGCAAGCTGAGCCCTGGCACCTATGGGAGGTACAGATGAAGCTGTCCAGCAAGCTTTTGGGTATGGGTGCTAGGAGATTGGAAAAGAACATGGTGTTGGAGATGCTGACATGGGAGCAATCCAGAAGTGATGGCTGCAGTCATGATTAATTACCGAAAGAAATAGAAGAGGAAAACAAAAGAGAAGGTGTCAAGTAGAACCCTTGAAGAACGCCTACATTTAAGGGTTATAACAAAGGAGAAAGGGGGATACATGAAGGAAGCATAGAAATCTCAGAGACAGGAAGGAAAGCCAAGAGAATCCATCAGTGCATCTAAGGGAGGGGAGAGCATCAAGAAAAGAAGGGTGAGTCAGCAGGGGCCAGTGCCCCAGAGCCAGGATGAGAGAAGGTCATCCACATGGTGATTAGAAGACCAGAACTGCTGAGAGAAACTTCTGGAGATTGGAGGACTGTACTAGGACTTGCCCTTTGTTTCTTGCAACTGCTCACCCCACAATTGGGGCAGGATCCCAGCTGCGATTTTATGTTCTAAGCCACTGCCTCTTGTGATTGGTCTGGGGGTGGGCACCTAACCAAAGCCTGACCAATCAGATTTCATTTCCTAGAACTTTTAAATTGAATGTAAGAGCTTCCTTTTCACTCTGGACTCTTCTCCAGATCAGAAGTGGTGTAAGCATTCAAGAGTTTTTGTCACAACCATTTTCCACTATATAGCATGTATAGCAGAGAAAGTTGCTTTGGAGAGGAGAGAATGAAGTAGATGCACAGAAAGAATCAAAGATGGACAGAAAGATCCCTGGATTTCTAGTGGACCTCCATTTTCTGGTTCTAGCTCCTTCCTGGGCCCTAAGTGATTTCTCCACCTAAGAGTTCCTTGACATCCCCTAGTGGCCTTACAATAAAATTCCCCTATCTATTTTCTTAAGTGAACAGGAAGAGATTGCAGTTACTTGCAAAGATATAACTAATATAGGGAGAGTTGTGTGGAAACGTCTAGATCATAGAGATGTGTTAATACAGAGACACTAGTCACATATGCTTATTTGTATTTAAATTTCAATTAATTAAAATGAAAAAATAAAATTTTTATTCCTCAGTCACACTTACCACACTTCATCTGCTGCTCAAAAGTCATTGTGGTTAGAAGCTATCAGGTAACGCAGGTATAGAACATTTCTATCATTATAGGCAGTTCTATTGAACAGCACAGTTGTTGAGTATAATATATTGGGGGAAGATGATGATAAAAATATAGTATTTTTCAGGAATATTGACAATAAAAGAAATGGAGCAGGGAAGAAGAGACGCTTACAGGTGTGAGATGATCAAGAAGTTGCCTCTAGGTGAAATCCCTATTTATTTTTAAAATATTCTGCTTAAGCAGCACTCTGCCCAGGCTAATGTCATTTATATAAAGGAAAAATAGAAGGTGAAATTGGACTGGTAAATGGAAGAAATTAAATGAAGTTCTTAACTGCAAAGGAGAGATTGGACTCCTGGTTTTGGAGAACAAGGGAGAGGATACTACAAATCTATTTATTCACAAATAATAAAAAAAAATTATTTATTCACAAAAACATAATTAGTGGCACCCAATAGATGATGATTGTCTCTGCTTTTCTTCCCACCTCAGGTTTCTCTCTTTCTGGATCCATAGTAGGTGTGTAGAACACAAATGAAATGTATTTTCAAATAATTCAAAACGTAGAAGGAAGGGTAAGGTAAGACCTGAGCTGATGTGGAAAGATCTTATGGCCACAAAGACATATACAAATGCAATACTTAGATCATAGCTGGGAGGATAAGAAAGGTTCTTTGTGGAGGAGGTGGTATTTGAGCTCAGCTCTGAAGGGTAGTTAAGATTTAGAGATGAAAGAAAGGGTCATAGCGGTTGGGGAGAAGAATACAAGCAAAGGCATGTGTGTGGGAAGGTGTTAGTTTGCTGAAAGTTGCTGGAAGCAATATACTAGAAATGGGTTGGCTTTTATAATGGGAATTTATTAGGTTAAATGCTTACAGTTCTGAGGCCGTGGAAGTGTCCAAATCAAGGCATCATCAAGAGAGGCTGTCTCACCAAGTTGCAGCTGTGGGCAGTCAGGCACATGGCAGTGTCATCTAAAGATGCTTTCTCTCCAAGCTCAGCTGTGGGTGATCACGCACATGGCAGGGCATAATGGTGGCTCTGCCAGTCTCCATCTTCTCCTCCAGGCTTACTTTCTCCTGGAGCTCAGCTGTGGGCCATCAGGCACATGGCTCATCTCTCCCCTCTTCCCCAGGCCTCTTCTCTTTCAGCCATTCAGGGGCCTCCTTCCATGACTCTGTGCTCTCCTGATTCTAGCCTATGGCCTCTGGGACCTCTCTCTCAGCCTCTCAGTGCTTCTCTGTCACTGCAGCTTTTTTTCCTGGGTCTGAGGCTTTTATTCCTCCATTTATAAAGGACTCCAGTAAAAGGATTAAGACCCATCCTGGGTCATGCCCTACCTATGTGTTCTAATCAAGAGGAAGGTCCTTTAACTGGATCTAATCAAACAGTCAAAAGGTCCTGCCAACAATAGGTTTACATGCACAGGAATGGATTAGCTGTAGGGACACGATCTTCTGTAGTCCACCCAGCTTCAAACTGCCACAGAAGGTAAAAAGAATGTGTAGGAAACACTGACTATTCCAGCATGAACTAGGGAATAGTGAAAGTGAAATATATTAACAGATAAGGCTGAACATGAAGAATGGCACCTGGGTACCTCGAGTGTAAGAGATGGACAGTAGCAGGAAAATGGCTTGATGGTAGAGGCATTATAATGACAAGACTCATCTAGTAGGAGCAGAAAGAACTGCCTTGAATGAATGAATGAAGTAATGAATGGCCAAGGCTCTGCTTTGCTACTTAAAAGTATCCACAGCTTTCATAATAATTCCCCAGGTGTTGCAGGGCACAAGATGAACCAAACCAACGGTAGTAGTTGGGCAGTTTGATGTAATTATGAATTCCAAAAATAGATATTAGATCATGCTTGTAAACTGGTCTGCGAATCTGGGCATGATTAAATTATGATTAGGACGTTGAGCCCCACCCCTTGGTGGGTGGGGGAATTGAAGATAACAGGCAAGGCAAAGGACAGAGGGAGAAGTTTTGATGTTGGAGTCTTAAGCTGGGGCCCCAGGAAGTAAGAGAGCTTGGTCGTAAGGAAGGAGAGAAGACCCTGGGATAGAGACAAGTCATTCACCTCATAGTCTGCAGCTGACCTTGTGGAGGAAACAGAGGAGCTAAACCCAGAGAGAAACGCAGCCCCCGGAAGAGAGGAACCCAAGAAGCCTGAACCCTGGCAAACGTCGGCAGCTGTCTTGCTCCAACATGTGGCAACGGACTTTGGTGAGAGAAGAATCTTATGCTTTATGACCTGGTAACTGAGGACTTCTATCCCAAATAAATACCCTTTATAAAGACTTCCAGTATTTTGCATCAGCACCCCTTTGGCTGACTAATACACCAACCAATGCAAAATTTAGCATGAAACCTAACTTTCTCACCCATTCTATTGTCCAAATCACTCCATTACACCAATATTGTCAAACAAAGTTATTTCAGTTGAATGGAATTGCTTTAATACAGCTACAACATCTGCTGCATTTAAAAATAATCTTCCTGCTGCTGCAACATATGGCATCATCAGAAACTTTATTTCAGTACCCCCAGAGCTTATGAGACACCCCAAAATGCCACAATTACCATAAGGAGATTGAGGCAATTCTCAAAGCTGAAAAAAACCCACAATTAATTTATTTTAATATTTAAAATAAGTAACTGCCATTTGCATCATTTGGGAGGAGAAGTGGGATTACAAAAAACATTATAATTAGAAGTTAATTCCCCAAGAAGAGATGTTCCAAGATGTGGCATCCAGATGGAAAATTCCCTGGCCAGGTCTTTAGCGGATGCATGCTTGGTTCGCCTCAGTCTCTCCTATATGGGATGAGTCCTCCTCCCCGAAGTTTTTAATGGGGGTCATATGGGCACAGGTATCTTTACTTTTACACTGGAGAATCTGAAGTTAGGAGCTAAAGTTTAAAGTCATTATAATTTAGATAAATAAACATTAGTCAGGAAATCTTATATTCCAGGCACTGTATCAGGAAATCAAAGATGGATTATGGATTAGCTACCTTTAAGTAGTTCTTAGTGGTGGTGAAAAGAGAGAAATATAAACTAGGAAATGTCAGAAAGTATGACAAGTGCCATCATAAAGTTAACTTTCGAGGCATGTTGTGAACACAAGGAAGACACCTCAATTCAACACGGGGAGGCGAGAGCAAGCCTCACAGAGGAAGGGATGCCAGGCAGAATTTTCAAGGAATAGAAGCACTGCAGGAGGGAAATGACCTTTACAGGCTGAAAGAACCACCAGCAGAGATAGGGAGGAGAAATAGCAGTTCAGGGAGTTGATGGTCATTTGTTATGGTCTGAAATGGAATTGTGAGGTCCCAGGGTGAGGGGATGGGGGCTGGATCCTGGAGGACCTGTTGGGCCATATGTGGGGGTTTGGATTTTATCTTGGAGGGAATGGGGGTTTCCCTGCAGAGAAGGGTGGCATCACCCCCACTTTCGTAGCATCCTCTCTCATATGTTTTGGGCTTGCTCTGCCGTGGGGTAAGAGCTTTAGATCCTTAATCCTCATCACAGCCCTTGGAGGAGGTTATGATCATTATGCCCATTTTACACCTACAGAAACCAGATCTCCAGAGGGGAGTAGTTTGTCTGAGTTCCCACAGCCAGGAAGTTCAGGAGTATGATTGTACCCAGATTTCTCAGATGCCAAACGTTTTGCTCTTAACCCCTGTGCTGTATTGCTTCTGAATCAGACCAGACTTTCTGGATGGAGACCACATTGGAGGAAGAGAGGCTGGAAGGCAAGAGACCAGACAGATAGGAAACAATGCTTGGCATGCTCAGTACCAGTCACAACTAGGGATCAAATTATTAAAAAAGAAAAAAAATGAAAGTCCTTGCCTTTCAGAAGGCAAGGCCCAACTTGCCTAACCCCTTATCCTAAAGCCACGTCATTTAAATAAAAAACGTCAACATTTGGGCCCATTCAGTAGTTCCTGCCTGATACAGTGCCATCTACCATGGGCGGAAGTGAAACATTGTAAAGTTGAGAGATACCTTCAAGGAGCATAGTTAAAAACCTAGGTTAGAAGGGCCATTGAACAAAGCTGTTAACATTTGCTCTTCTCCCCTGTCTACTTGCTCTTGACCTCCAGAATCATGCATGCAACCTCAGGTCATCCCAGGAGAAGGCCTGTTTCCCAGTGTCTCAGCATGTGATGGGACCCCTAAGCAAGAGGCAGCATGGTACACAGGCCACTTACCTTCTAGCTACTGCTTAGTGATTATTCTTTGTAAAAACAATTAGTAACCACCATTAAATATTGATGATCTCACTTATTTCAGAAACACATATTCCACACTGGCTTTCAGGCTTTGCTAGATGGGACACACAGAAGAATGAGCCACGGGCTGCCCTTGAGCTAGTTTACCTTAACAAACAGACATGCAAAGATGATTGAGATCCAGAGTGATAGGCTGTAAAAGAGATAGGTAATAACTTTTGTTCACTTTTGTATACACTTTGAACAATGCCAGGTACATAGTTAATATTCAATACTTTTTAAATTGAATAGAAAGTTACAGTGCTGTCCCGTTGAAGAAAACACACAACTTTGCTGGTGGGTATCAGAGAGGACCTACTGTCCAGCATTGTTGTCCTTCAATGGATCTTATCATCAGTGTCTTTGGCCATTTCTTTCTTCCCTCTTTCAAAAATTAAATTGAGCCTTATTTGTCTCTGTATCTACAGCATGAATGGACAGAAAGACAGAAATATGAAAAAGCAATAATGTTCTCCTTTCTGCATGTACTGTTTTCTCTCTGCAGGGTACTTTTCACCTCCTCTACACTGAGCTAAACCCTATTCATCATTCAAGGGTCGACAAAAGCATCATTTCTTCTTGGAAGACTTCTCTGAGCTTCCAGTTTAGGTTTGACCATAGGTGTCTTTGTAGCCATCTGTCTCCTTCTCTACCTGGCAAATTCTGTACGGTCAGGGACTGAGTGTTAGCTACCATTATATTCCCCCTAATACCCAGCAAGTTTCTAACACATAGTAGGCCCTCAATAAATAACTGAATCCATTTTTGAATAAATTAGGTCATTTAAAATTTTTCTCTAAATCTTAACATGGAATAAAGCAAGTATTTGAAAACCCTCACAAAACTTGCTCATTTCTGTGGAATTTAGTCCCTTTGGTTCTGCATTTGTAAGGTAAAAAAATGCCATTAGATTACCACGGAAAAATTATCTACCATCATGCAGGCCCTCACAGTGTCTTCACATGGTGCAAAATTTCTAACTGTCATGCCATTGTAATTAGCTCTGATAAGAGGTAAATGGGGACAAGTCTGTTAATGACACCTGATATTTTAAAATATATGGAACCTAATGATGAGTTCCAACTGCTGTAAACCCAGAAACAACCACCACCCTTGTTTCCCTCCGTATAAATAAGCTTAAGTTGGGGTTTCAAGTGAGACAACCCTATACATAATATGTTTTCAAATGAGTCCTCCTGGTACTGAGATATGCCGAATGATTCATATAAATCATTATACACAATAATGCCTACATAAGGTCATTACACTCAATATTTCTCATCATTAAAAAGACTCTACAGTAATGGTATTATTATTTCCATGACAGAGATGGAGAAACTAAGACTCAGAGGTTTAAAGTCACTTGCTCCATCTCAAAAAGCTAGTAAGTAACCAAGCAAAGATTTCAAATCCAGAGTATACCATTCAAAAGCCTGTGCCTTCTTTGCTGGACTGCACTGCCCATCTACCATGGGGAAGTACTCAAGGATGATGGAAACCTGAAGCAGAAAGCAAACATCAATGGAAAGTAACTTTAGCACTGATTGGTATAAAGCCAGCTATGGCTGATAACTTCCCTGATTTGGAGAGAATGAGGGGGTGGAAGGTGGTCAATATACCAAAAATACTTTATCATATTTGTGAACACAGGAACTACAAGCCTATAGCATATTTTACTTCATCTCCAGAACAAAGAATCCTTCATCAAAGGATAGTCTTTTTATGTTTCATCAATGAAAATAAGGCTGACATAATTTTGCATTGCTTTATACATATTATCTCATTTGAGGCAAACACTATGCAGAAGAAGAAGATAATTTCCCCAGGTATGAATGAGGAACTAGGACTGAGAAATTAAGTAGCTTAGGTGACCCAACTAGGAAGTAACAGAATTGTGGCATGAACTCTAGTGAACTTTTCAGTGCATTCTAGTTGTCATTTCTTTTCACCTCTGAATATCGTTCTTTTCTTCCTCTCTTACCACCAACTTAAAAAAGATTAAAGAGAGTTGGGGGAAGATCCCTCCACCATATTAATTTACTAAATTATAGCGATTCCAAGATACCCAACTGGAAGGATAGGAAAAGTCTTAAGGATATGATATAGCAATCCTTTTCAGTGCCTCCGAATTTTTATTAACACTAAATAAGAGACTGAGCATCCCAGACAACTCACCCATAAATGCAGCTCTGGTTGTGACAGAGCATCAAGAACAGCTGAATAAATAAATTGTTAATGTGGCAGCATTCTCTGAATTGGCCCAGATCCCATGGAAAGAGTGATGTGCAGTCTGGCAACTGCTCTGTTTTGCAGGGAAACAAAATATATAGTCCTGGGAAATGCTTCTGTTTATTGCATAAGGTAGTTTCTTTCTTAAGGTTATATTTCTCAACTATTCCACAAGAATATAACAGGGAAATTATAATAAAATTCTTATGAGGTTCCATAATAGCTATAGACGTTACTTTCTTAATTCTGAAGCCTGAAAAGTTCATATTGGATCTGGAAATCCTGTTTCCTCTCTGCCCTTGGCAATAACATACAGCAGAGGAGTTGAGCCTTGCCAAGCTCTGCCTTTTTTGTCCTCCTTATCCACTATTACAGACCTGGCTTCACTCACTTTAAAATCCATGTTTTACTGATGATTTGATAAAATTAAGAAGAAGAAAGTATTGAGTCTTCCACAGCTACTTTATAATTTCTCAAACTATTACCACATAAGGCGTAATATAACAAGTGTGCCACCACAGACATAACTTAAAATAAAAGCTGAGTATGGCTGAGTTAATATATCTAGTGAGCACAGAATTCCCAAGAGCATGTATTCTTAAGAGGCTACTATTGATTCCGGAGCCAATTTTAAACACATTCCTGATCATCTTCTTTAAAAATTGCTTTCAGAAGCAAAGGCATATACGACTTTTGAATATATGGATAGTTTCAATAAGGGAAAATATTTATTCTTTGAAAGCGAAATTCCATTTTGGGAAGCCTATCATTTGAAGCCAAAAGGTATTTCTCAAGTCTCCAGACCACGCACCCATCAGAACGTCCAAAGAGTGCCTCTTATCTCAACCTCCCTAAATCAGAGCACATCCTTGCCCTCGGCCCCTCTCAACCTAGTTTTCCCACAGCGTCCCCTAGCCTGGGCTGGCATCATGTTGGATGGAATTGATTGTCCACAATGATCTCTTCTGAAAGTCAGGATGAGGTATTACAGACTGGGTATGCACACAATTCTTACATGAGATTACCCACAACTGGAATTGCTATGCAATGAAAAATTTTATTTCAAATAGCAACTTACAGTCTCAAAGAAGGAAGATAAAAGCTGATGATTTTTAGGAACCGTGGCTTTGTTTACAAACATAGACGTTAGTCAAAGATATCAGAAAACCAACCACCTAGTGACTAGTTTCATTTTCTGTGGGGAACAATTAATTGAATTTGGAGAAAAGAAAAGCCCACTTTGACCCGTAAGTTGAATATAACTATTTTAAACTCTGGAATCCCGATGCAAACCCTGAGAGAATACCTGGAAATCAGGATTTACTTTGGGGAGAAAAAGCCTCCATGTAATTCAGAGACCGGCTGAGAGAGAAGCGGGTGACGTGGTACCTGTCTCTGGTTCTCCGTCTCGAGGCGTAGCCTGGCTTCCACACACCTTCGCGTTTCCAGGAAGGCTTGGCGCTGGGCCCGGTCTGACAGGTAACTGATGAAGATGCCAGCTGTGTTCATGCACATGAATAATACTGCCTGGGCCACAACCTAAGACAGAATCCCAAACATAGCCTGGTCAGGTGGTTTGGAAGGAAAAGAGAAGAAAAGTAAATAGCCATTTCACAGGTAATCCTTAGTGCAGTAATTTAAATGATTAGTAGCATTTTAATAACACTATACCCTTCATTCAGGCCTTGAGTCAAATGTCAACCCTTCCGAGAGCCGCCCCTTGACCACTCTATCCAAATTTAAATCTTCCCCCTCCCCAGATTTGGGTCTGGCCATGGATTAGAAAACTGAGGTAAGAAAAAGGAGTATTTTCAGCTTCTTCTCTAATCCTCCCTCTACCTCTTCTCCCCACTAACTAACTGAAGTTCTTGGCCTTTAAAGGGTTGAAGAAACAGATGGGAAGGTGAGGAAGGGACTAATAAGAAGCAGGAAAGATATTAGCTGAATGGAATTATTGTATTTTGAATTAGGCGCTCTCGGGTCCTCTTGGTTCGAAACCCTTTCAAAATGCCCAAGTCTTGTTTCTAACTCCATAAAAATACCAACTTTTTTCTACTGCTTTTCATCTCTATTGATATTACTCTATTACAAGGCACCAAAATCTGGGTGGACTTTTAAATTAGGCTTCCTCCTTTCACCTTTTCCCTCTTCCAAACTACCTTCCAATGAAGAAAAGCAGGCAGATTCTAGAAGTAAACACTTGAAAGAAAGGAACAGAATAGTGTGAGATTCCCAATTTTTATGGCTTTAGCCTGAGTGCAGGTGACAGTTGGCATAATGGTGTAGCTTAAACCCCAGTAGAAAACTCAGGTGATCTCAAGGAGCAAAGAACAGAGATAAGGACAACTACAGTTGTTGGAAAGTGAGGTGAACATCCCCTAAAGCAGGGAGCAGATGAGGGAAAGCCTTAAATTCTATGTATAAACTCTTCCATGAACCACACATGCACAGGGCAGACTTCAAGAAACTGAGCGAAGGACAAATGAACGACGTGAGACTTGTACTGCAGTCCAAAAGGCAGAGGTCATCATTTGATTCCAATAAAATTAATCACCTGCTAAAATAAAACTGAAAAATAAGCAAACAACATTTTTCAAAGAAATGTAAGAGAACTCAGAATACCTACCACATAGCTACATATCTATGACACAATACAAAATAATGTGACAAGTGAATAAATGCGAAAATGTGACCCATTCTCAAGAGAAAACAATCAACTGAGATCTATTCTGACTTGACTCAGATGTTGGAATTAAAAGAAATAAATGTTATAGTAGCTCTTACAACTGTGCTCAATGAAGGAAAAATAAACAGGCTAGCAATGAATTAAAAGGTAGGAAATCTCAGAAGAGAAATAGAAATAAAAATAATAATAATAAAAGAAAATTATAGTTCTGAAAAACACAACCTCTGAAACAAAAACATTCACTGGATATTAACAGCAGAATGCTGATGACATAAGGAAGTCAGTCAACCTGAAGATACATCAGTAGGAAATAGCCATTCTGAAAAAGTGAGAAAAAAGATTGAAAATAAAAACTGCAGGGACCTGTCAGACAATATCAAAAGGTTCAGTATACAGGTAATTGGAATCTCAGAAGGAGAAGAAAGAGAGAAAGGATGAGGCAAAATAATTTATTTGAAGAAATCATTGCTGATATTTTAAAAAATTATGAAAGACACAAATTTACAAATTCTGGAAGCTCAGTGAAACCCAAGCACGATAAATATGACTAAAACTATACCTGAACATGTCATAGTGAAACTGCTGAAAACTGAAGAAAATCTTGAAAGTAGTCAGAAAAAAATGTTACATATAGGGAACAATGATTCAAATTATCACCAACTTTTTATTAAAAACACTGGAAGCTAAAAACAGTGGACCAATGCTTTTAAAGTACCAGGGGAAAATGTGTCAGCACAGAATTTATATGAGATGTGAAGGAAATGCAAAGACATTTCAAATAAAAGAAAACTAAAATATTTGTCACCAGTAGATTCACTACAAGAAATGCTAAAGGAAATTCTTCAATCTAAAGAAAAATATTACCAGATGGAAATTCAGATTTTCAAGAAGGAATGGAGAACATCAGAAATGGTGAATATCAGATTTAAATATAAAGGAACTAGGTAGTCCTCTTAATATTTTAAACTATACATGAAATTTTACATAATATAATTATAACATCATTCTGTTGAGTTTATAATGTTGGTGAAAAACTATGATAGCTATAGAAAGGGGAAAAGGGGTGGCACAGTACACAAACCTATATAGTTTCAAGGTTTCATCTATATTTTAAGTGAAGTGGTACAATATTAACTTTAAACAGACTCTGAAAAGTTAAGGATGTATATTTTAATCTCTAAAGCAACCGTTAAAAATAATGCAAAGAGATATTGCTAAAAATCAATGAAATAGTCATGTATGTACAAAAAAACCTGTTCATAGCATTATTCTTAATAGCTAAAAGTGGAAACAATCCAATTGTCCATCAAGTGAATGGATAAAAAAAAATGCAAATCCATACAATGCAATACTGTTTAGCAATAAAAGAACAAACTACTGCTACATGCTACAATAAGGATGACCCTCAAAAAAACATAATGCCAAAGAAAGCATTCAGACACAGAAGACCCAAATTCCACACATTATATGATTCCATTTATATAAAATGTCTATAAAGGACAAATCTATAGAAACAAGAAGAAGATCGGCGGTAGCCTGGGGCTGGAAGTGGGAACCAGGATTGACAACAAAGAGGCACAAGAGGTCCTCTGGGGTGATGAAAACGTTCTAAAATTTCATTGTGGTGATGGTTGCTCAGTGTTATAAAGTTACCTATAAAATCATTGAATTGTACACTTAAAATGGGTGATCTTCATGGTGTGCAAATTATGTTAGTAAAGCTATTTTTAAAAAGGCAAATAGATCAATTATAATTAATTCTTAGACACATTCTTATTGAATAGAAAGAAGGGAAAATAAATAGAATCACAAATAAAAAATAATAGTATCATTATTTACATCAAGGAGCTATGCATTGAATGAAAACGCATCCAGCTTCCAGCAACCTCGCGGTGTTCTAAGTGAAGTGAGTAGATGCACGTGTTCAGAAGGACAAGGGTGGAGTCGCTGCCTAGAATGAGGGGGAGCTACACTTTCCTTTTGTAATACTTATGGAGCAAAATGAACACTAATGGGGGATATTCCTCAGAAAAACAGACTGTGTGAATTGAGGAAGGACTCAGGATCATTAAGTATCGGTGGACCAGACAAAATTAGATTTTGCTTTCAAGAGTTACTTTTCAGGCCTTATAGTTGTTTTAAGGCAAAAGTCGCTCTCTAATTTGAAAGAGCTCATAGTTCGACCTTATAGGCATTTGACTGCTTTTTTTTTCAGTTCTTTTTTTTTTTTTAATGATTTGTTTATTTATTTATTTATCCCCCCCCCCTTGCTGCTTGTCTCCCCTTGTTGCTCCAGCTCCGGTGGGCCCTGAGCTCTCCGCACCTCACGGCAGCTCCTTCACCAGGAGGCCCCTGGGCTCGAACCCAGGGCCTCCCACATGGTAAACGGGAACCCAGCCATTGAGCCACAGCCGTTTCCCGTGCTTGCTTTTTATTTACACTTCTATGTTATCCTCAGAGGGAAGATGATATATATAAATAACATGATTACCTCGCCTTTAATTTCTCAGAAGCATTTGCCTTCACCATAGTTCATAAAATGCGGCTGGGGAGGGGGGGAAGGCAGCAAGATGGTGTTGGTTTAAGTGGGCACTCACCACCTCTCTCACAACAGACCGCTGAGTGGGGGCAAGATCCTGCCTGAGTGAGCTGTTTTGGGAACCCACAGAGCAGGAGGCTTCAGGTCACGGATCTGGAGAGAGCTGGACAAAGGGATAAATTGCTCAAGGTAAAACCGTGAGTTTCTAGCCCTGATGGCTGGAAACAGTGGACGCCTAAGCCCCATCCTCAAGGCAGAAAGCCGCTGTGACTCCCTTCAGCCACCCAGCGGGAGGGAGTGTTCTCCGAGAGTGGGAGGGTTCTGGTGAAGGGTGGAGAGGGGTGTCCTTTTTGTGGGTTTGGTTGCCTGAACCCCCTTTGGGCTTTAGGAAGCATACCAGCTGGCTTGAGGTGGCACAAGGAAAAGGGGAGAGGTGAATCTGCTGAGGAAGCCTGATTTACCTAACCACCCTGGGATAGAGAAACTTGGCCTGGGAGAAGGCAGAGTTAGGCAATTGACTAGTCCCATGCTGAAAACTATCAAAATTTCAACTCCCCTAAGGGAGGCAGGAAGTAGGAAGCACTTAATAAGCTTCCAAGAGCCTATTTAGGGTCTCCTGGGAGGAGGGGGTGGTCTGGAAGAGGGTTGAAAGTCATTTTTCTGCAGTGAGTTTGGTCACCAGGGTCCCATTTGAATTTCAGAAGGAAACTCAACCTGACCAGGGGAGGTGAGGGGGGATCGGCTCACACAGGCTATTTCATCCTGCCACCCTGGGAGAGAAAGGAATAAGACTAGAAAGGGGGCAGGGACAGACAGGCTCCTAATCAGCAGGAATCTACCCAACTGCAAAGAGTCAAACCTGTCGAGGGAAAGTGACTGGATAGCTTTCTGAAGAGCTAACTGACCCAACAAGAAAGTTTAGCTCAGTGGAGGAGTTTCTGCCTTGAATATATGAGATCCCTAGTTCAATTCTTGGCTCCTCTTAGAGTAGTGATCCACCAGTATATCAAAGATCCAGCTGATACATTAGGACAGGGAGAATATAGACATTATTTTTGTATTAGCTTCTCTTGGGACTCTTATTTTTTCCTTAAAAAAGGTTACTTATAAAAAATATATAACTTAGTTTACTTGCTAAAACCAGCTTCAAAACCTGCAGAGGGCAGGCTGCAGGGTAATTGATTGATGAACACTGACAGCTTTAGAATCTCCTCACGGGTCTAAGAGGGAAGGCTGTTTTTTCTTAGTTTGTGTTTTACTGCTTACTTGTGTGTTTGTTTGTTTTTTCTGTTTTTCTTTCCTTTTTCTTTCTCCCACTCTTTTTTTTTTTTTTTTTTTTTTAATTAGGTGCTGCTGGCTTATTTCTTGTTTGCTGTGCTTCCTCTTCTTTGATTTCCCCTTTTCTGTGTATACTGATTTTGTCTACCAACACTATCTCTTTTCCTTCCTTCATCTTTCATTCTTCTGCTTTCTGTTGTTGTTCTTACATTCCACCTCTCTTTGTTTAGTCCTCAATTTTTCTGATTTTTATTTCAATCTTGTCTATCTGGTTTTCTTTCTTTATTAACTTTTTTCTTTTTTGTCTTTTCTTTTCTCTTTCCCTCTCTCCTCAACATTCTGGCCTTTTAATTCATTTCTATATATTTTTCTCTATTTGGTTTACCATTTCATTGTTGGTACTCCACTTTTCTATTCCTATTACTCTATACTGCTTATACGAGTTAAATATTAATTTTTCCAAGGTCTCATAAGGCTCCTCTTCTAACTTTTACTACTATTATTACTATTATCCTTTTTCTTTTCTTACCTCTTCTGCTTTCTCTGGCCCTAATCTTTTTTCTTCTAGGGAACATAGACAACAGCAAGGAAATAGAAGAAGAGAAACAAAGTGTCAAAGAGAAAACTTAACACACACACAAAAACAGCAACTAAATAAAACCCTACAGTAGAGAGAGAAGCTAATCAACTGAATAAACCCATCAAGATAAAAAGATGACCAGACAGCAATAAAAAATTACAAACCATACTAAGAAACAGGAAGACATGGCTCAGTCCAATGAACAAATTAAAATGAGGGAAGAGATGCATAACAATTCATCAAAGCTGTCCACACAAATATCACGGACCAATCTATTGAAGTGAAGAAAGAGATTAAGGATATTAAGCAGACACTGGGAGAACATACTGAAGAAATTGTAAACATACATAAAAAGATAACGGATATGATGGTGATGAATGGCACAATCCAAAAAATAAAAAATACAACAGATTTGAACAGGCATAGGAAAGACTTAGCGATGTGGAAGACAGTACGTTTGAAATCTAACATATAGCAGAACAGATAAATAAGAAGATAGAAAAAATGCAGCAGGGACTTAGAGATCTGAACGACAACACAAAACTCACAACCATATGCATTATAGGCATCCCAGAGGGAGAACAGAAGGGAAAGGAGACAGAAGGAATGTTGGAGGAAATAATGGCAGAAGAATTCCCAACCATATTGAGGGAGATGGGTGTACATGTCTGGGAAGCACAGCACACCCCAAACAGTATAAATCCCAAGAGCCCTACTCCAAGACATATACTTGTCAAACTGTACAATGCTCAAGACAAATAGAAAATACTGAAAGCAGAAAGAGAAAAGAGAACGATCATATACAAGGGAAGCTCAATTAGATTAAGTTCTGATTTCTCATCTGAAATCATGGAGGCAAGAAGGCAGTGGTATGACATATTTGAGGTACTAAAAAAAAAAAAAAATTCCAGTCAGGAATTCTGTAGCCAGTAAAGCTGCATTAAAAAAATGATGGAGAGTTCAAAATATTCACAAATAAACAGAAATTAAGAGAGTATGCCAAAAAGAAACCTGCACTTCAAGAAATACTAAAGGGAGTTCTGCAGGTTGAAAAGGAAAAAACAGGAGATGGAGAGTTGGAGGAGAGTGTAAGAACAGATAAAAAGACAAAAAGAGAAATAAAAACAACATACGACATACATAAACCCAAAGAAAATATGGCTAATGTAAGTAATTCCTTGAGAGTAATAACATTGTATGTTAATGGATTAAACTCACCAGTCAAGAGACACAGATTGGCAGAATGGATGAGGAAATATGACCCATTTTATGCTGTCTACAAGAAACCCACCTTAGACCCAGGGATTCAAGGACACTGAAAGTGAATGGGTGGAAAACAATCTTAAAAGCAAACAATAACCAAAAAAGGGTGGGAGTAGCTATACTAATATTGGACAAAACAAACATTAAATGCAAAACTATTGTAAGAGACAAAGACCATCACTATATATTAGTAAAAGGGGTAATCTTTCAAGAAGAGAGAACAATCATAAACATTTATGCACCTAACCTGGGAGCCTCAAAATATATGAGGCAAACATTGGAAAAACTAACTGGAGAAATAGATGCCTCTACAATTGTAGTGGGGGACTTTAATACACCATTATCACCACTAGACAGAACATCTTGACAGAGAATCAATAAAGAAACAAAGACTTTGAATACTATATTAGGGGATCTGGACCTAATAGACATATACAAAACACTACACCCAAATACAGCAGGATATATTTTCTTCTTATGTGCACCTGTATCATTCTCCAAGATAGACCACATGCTAGGGCACAGAAAAATTCTCAATGAACTCAGAAAGATTGAAATTATACAAAGTAATTTCTCTGACAGCATTGGAATGAAGCTGGAAATCAGTACGGGCCAGAGAACCAGATTAGGCACAAATATAGGGAAGTTAAAAAACATACTTTGAGTCAAACAGTGGGTCAATGAGGAAATCTCAAAGGATATCAGTAACTACCTTGAAATGAATGAAAATGACAACACAACATATCAAAAATCTATGGGATGCAGCAAAAGCTGTTCCAAGAGGGCAATTCATAGCCATAAACGCATCTATCAAAAAAGAAGAAAGAGCTAAAATAGAAGACCTAACTGCACACCAGGAGGAATTAGGAAAAAAACAACAAACTAACTCCAAAGGAAGTAGAAAGAAGAAAATAACAAAGATTTGAACAGAACTAAATGAAACAGAAAATCTGAAAGCACTAGAAAAAATAAATGAAAGCAAAAGCTGGTTATTCAAGAAGATTAATAAAATTGACAAACCCTTAGCCAGACTAACAAAGAAAAAAGAGAACATGCAAATACATAAAATAAGAAATGAGAAAGGGGATATCACCACTGACCCTACAGAAATAAAGAATATCATAAGAGGATAACTTGAAAAATTATGTGCAAACAAGAAGGATAGTTTAGAGGAAATAGACAAATTCCTAGAAACACACAAACAGCCTACACTGACAAAAGAAGAAATTGATGAACTCAACAGACCAATTACAAGTAAAGAGATAGAATCAGTACTCAAAAACCTCCCAACTAAGAAGCGCCCAGGACCAGACACCTTCACAGGTAAATTCTACAAAACATTCCAGAAAGAACTAACACCAATCCTGCTTAAACACTTCTGAAAAATAGAAGTAGAAGGAACATTGCCTGACTCATTCTATGATGCCAACATTACCCTAATACCAAAGCCAAACAAAGATGGCACAAGAAAGAAAATTACAGACTAATTTCTCTAATGAACCTAGATCCTAAAATCCTCAACAAAATACTCACTAATCCTATTCAACAACACATCAAAAGAATTATACACCATGACCAATTGGGTTTCATCCTGGGTATGCAAGGATGGCTCAACATAAGAAAATCAGTCAATATAATACACCACATAAACAAATGGAAAGAAAAAATCACATGATCATCTCTATTGATGGAGAAAAAGCATTTGACAAAATGCAGCACCATTTCCTGATAAAAACACTGCAAAAGATAGGAATAGAAGGGAACTTTCTGAACATGATAAAGGATATATGTGAAAAACTCACAGCTAACATCATATACAATGGTGAAATCCTAAAAGCTTTCCCTCTAAGATCGGGAACAAGACAAGGATGCCCACTATCACGGCTCCTATTTAACATTTTCTTAGAAGTAGTTGCTTGAGCACTGAAGCAAGAAAAAGAAATAAAAGGCATCCAAATTTGAAAGGAAGAAATAAAAATTTCACTATTTGCAGATGACATGATCCTATTCATAGAAAGCCCTGAGAAATCTACAAAAAAGCTTCTAGAGCTTATAAATGGCTTCAGTAAAGTCACAGGTTATAAGATCAATGCACAAAAATCAGTAGCATTTTTGTACACCAATAATGAGCAATCTCAGGAGGAAATCAAGAAAAAAATACCATTTATAATAGTAACTAAAAGAATCAAGTACCTAGGAATAAATTTAACTAAAGATGTAAATGACTTATACACAGAAAGCTACACAACATTGTTAAAGGAAATCAAAGAAGACTTAAATAAATGGAAAAATATTCCCTGTTCATGGATACGGAGACTAAACATCATTAAGATGTCTCTCCTACCCAAAGTAATTTACAGATTTAATGCAATCCCAATAAAAATCAACACAGCATTTTTTACTGAACTGGAAAATCTAATGATGAAATTTATTTGAAAGGGCAAGAGGTCTTGAATAAATGGCTGAAGACATATTGAAAAGGAAAAATGAAATCAGAGGAATCACACTACCTAACTTTAAAATATACTACAAAGCTACAGTGGTCAAAACTGCATGGTATTGGCACAAGGATAAACATAGCGACCAACGGAACCAAATTGAGAGTTCTGATATAAATCCTCGCATATACAGTCATCTGATATTCAACAAGGCCACCAAGCCCACTTAACTAGGAGAGAATAGCCTCTTCAACAAATGGTGCTTGGAGAACTGGATATCCATATCCAAAAGAATGAGAGAAGAACACCATCTCACACCCTATACAAAAATCAACTCAAAATGGATCAAAGATCTAAATATAAGAGCCAAGACCATAAAGATCTTGGAAGATAATGTAAGGACGCATCTACAGGATCTTGTAATAGGAAATGGTTTCATGAACTTCACACCCAAAGCATGAGCAGCAAAAGAAAAAAATAAATGGGATCTCCTCAAAATTAAAAGCTTTTGCACCTCAAAAGAGGTTATCAAAAAAGTACATAGGCAGGCTATCCAATGGGAGAAAATATTTGGCAACCATGTATCTGATAGGAGCCTAATATCCAGCATATTAAAAGAAATCCTACACCTTGAAAATAAAAAGACAAACAACCCATTTAAAAAATGGGCAAGTGACTTGAAAAGACACTTCTCCAAGGAAGAAATACAAATGGCTAAAAAGCACATGAAAAGATGCTCAACATCACTAGCCATTAGGGAAATGCAAATCAAAACTACAATGAGATAACATCTTACACCCATTAGATTGGCGGCTATTAAAAAACAAGGGACCACAAGTGTTGTAGAGGATTTGGAGGAATAGGAACCCTCATCCACTGCTGGTGGGAATGTAGAATGGTCCAGCCATTGTGGAGGACTGTTTGGCGGTTCCTCAAAAAACTAACTATGGAACTGCCATATGATCCAGCAATTCCACTGTTGGGTATATACCCAGAAGGGTTGAAAGCAAGGACATGAACAGATATATGCACACCAATGTTCAAAGTGGCATTATTCACTATTGTCAAAAGATGGAATCAACCCAAATGCCCATCAACAGATGAATGGATAGACAAAATATTGTACATACATACAATGGAATATTACTCAGTTGTAAGAAGGAATACAGTGCTAATACATGAGATAACATGGATGACTCTTGAGGACCTTATGTTGAGTGGAAGCAAACCAGGCACTGAAGGACAAATATTACATGATCTCACTGATATGAATTAAGCAAATCGAGCAGACTCAGAGAGCTATTGTCTGGAAGAAAGGCTTACAGGAAATAGAAAGGGAGAAGAAGGTTGTGAGCCAACACCCATACGGGCATAATCTATGATAAGTTGGAAGTGTGTAGTTGGGCATTGAAAGGATATGACTGGAGTATAGTGATACTATTGAAAGCAGGTTTGACAGGTGGGTAGAGTGGGGAGGGTGGGTTGGATGGTCCATGGAACTGGAGTAGGGTTGGGGGAGGGGCCAGGTGAACACTGGGGATTGGTGGGTATGTGGTTGAAAGTACAAAGCTGGGAACGTTCCTATGGCAATATGACAAGGAAGGGTTACTGGTTTAGCGTGCTGGATAGGGGAGCATTCAGGACAGGGCACACCTGGAGCAGGCTTCTAGGGATTGTGCAAGTAATCATTTTGTCATAATGTGTTGTATTAGTGGGTGGAGACCCACATAATGAGTGGGAAGGAGTTGGACTCCCTTCCTGGGGAGAACCGATATATTCTCAAACAGAGGGTTGGGAGTCTCTCGAGAACATTGGCAGTTCCTAATAGGGGAGGACAAACCAGTGTATGAAGACCTCAGTGTTGTTGCAAGTAACTATGAATCTTGTCATCCAAGGAGTGAAGCTGGTTGGTCACCATGGACCCCAAGGAGAGGGGGAGGGAGGATTAGCATAGATTGAACAGGGGATATTTAATGGACGATGGAAGTGTTCTACATGATCTTGCAATGATGGACACAAGCCATGTTAAATATCAAAATTTATAAAAGTGTACGTTCTAAAATGTAAACCGTAATGTAAACTATTGACCATGGTTAGTAGCTATGTTTCACTATTTGTATATCAGTTGTAGGAGAGGTACCATCCACATATAAAAAGGTATTAATACGGGAAGGGGGAAGAGGGGGAGGATGTTGGGTATATGGGAGTCCCCTGTATTTTTTATGTGACTTTACTGTGACCTAAAACTTCTTTGAAAACAAAATGAAAAGAAGTAAGACACTGGGGAATAAATGGAAGAAAATGTCACTGTACATACACGACAACAGTGATGCAAGGCAAAATGTCAAAAAAAATTTTTTTTAAATATTTTTCATTATTTTTTAATATCCCAATTTTAAAATTTTAGTTTTAGTTTTTTTTAACTTTTTATGTATTTTATTTCTTATATTTAAACCTATCATTATTATTTCATTTTCCTGTTAATTGTATTTGGTGATTTTATTGGCTTCATTTTTGAAGAAGCTTTGGATCACAGAAGGGTTACAACTGGGGCTGGGGAGGACCACTGGTGTGGGGTCTCAGTGATGGGGGATACATGAGAGGAAGTTCACCTGGACATACATATAAGGTATATAAATGTGTTCAAATGTTCATGGGGCATTGTCACAGTGGGTGGAGATTCACATAATAACTGAGAGAATATTGAATTCCCATCCTGGACAGCTCTGCCACATTCTCTAATGGAGCAGCAATAGTCCCCCAAGTGCAGGGGCAATGACTGGCAAAGGAGGATTGTCCATTGATGGGCTCTTGATATTGATGACTATGCTTGTGAGCCTTTGCTCTTGAAATTGAAACTTAGCTTAGTGTTGTGGGGTCCCTAAAAGTTGTCTCCTGAGAGCCTCCTTGTTACTCAAATGTGGCTTCTCTCTAAGCCAAACTCAGCATATAAATGTATTACCTTCCCCCCAGCATGGGACATGACTCCCAGGGAAGGGCCTCTCTGGCACCGAGAGATTACTGCCAAGCATCAGCTAGCAATGCAACTGGAAAAAGACCTCTAATAAAAGGGGGAAAAGGTAAAGACAAAGGAGTTTAGATGGCTAAGAGACTTCAATGTGAGTAGGAAGGTCATCCCAGAGGTAATGCTTATGCACATCTCAGTAGGATCTCATAGACTGCTAAAGTGGCTACTACCCCAAATAGTGGGACTTCTGAGGGCTCTGGAGACACCAGGTCCTATGGTCAGGGCAGATAGCTCCGGAGTTTGGTGCTTTGCCAGTGGGCCTTACTTTGGAGTATATGCTCCTGAGATTGACACATTTGGACTCAGTTATGACTGCCCTACACATGGTTCATCTGTCCCTTCTATTTTAACCTATACTTGGTGCTGGAGTTGGTAGATGTACATCCAAGAGACTTGAATCTTTGGGCTGTCCATGTGCCAGCTGGGCTTTGAGCCTCAGCGGAGTTGCAACACCTACTCTCCAGTTCATTGGACTCACCCAGGACAATTAACAAGGAGGTGAGGATTGACAACCACCATACCAAGGAAACAAGACAGCCTACAACTGCAAGCAAGAGAATCCCATCCATTGACTGTATGGGATCGAAGCCCCCTCTCAATTTTAGGTGGAGTGGATATCACCATCCCAGAATCCTCAGGATTGGGGAATGAACTATGGACTAGATTGGACTTACTGGTATTCTACTATAGATTTATTGTGATTCCAGCAATGGAAGAAATTAAAACATTGATGTGGAGGTAGTGGCCACTGGAGGCCTTGGGGCAGGGAGAGGGAAAAACAGGTGTAATACGGGGGCTTTTTCGGGACTTGAGAATCATCCTGAATGACACTGCAACAACTGATATAAGCCATTATATATCTTCCCATAACCTGAAGAATTACGTGGGAGAGAGTGTAAAATACAATGTGAACTATGGTCCATGTTCAGTGGCAATTCTCCAGGATGCATTTTATCAATTGTAATGAATGTGCCATACTAAGAAGGATGTTGTTTATGTGGGAGGGTGTGGGAGGTGGGGGAGCGGGACATATGGGAATCCCTATATGTTGTGTGTAACATTTATATAATCTAAGTGTCTTTTAAAAAAATAAAAATAAAAAAATAAATAAATAAAATGCTGGAAAATTTGAATATTCAGAAAAAGTTTTCCACCATTTACTGAAGGGTCTTTGGCCAGTCATTAGGTTGACTAATAAGAAGCACAGTAGCCTCCTTAGACCTGCCTTCCCCTGCCCCCCACGCCCACTCCCCAGCACCAGTCACCCTGTAAACCCCAGTGTTATCCCATCTTCACAGTGGGTGGCTTATGTCTCAGAGTCACAGGGTCTTTACCCAGAAGTCATGACCTTCCATCTCCTCTAATCAGCCACACTCTTGATGTAGCCCTCAAATTTATATGAAAAACCTCACCTGGTGGGTCCCAGGAGTCCCTCAAGGATCCCAAGGTCTGATAGAGTCCATTCCCTTTTGGAGTCTAAAAATTTTAAGTAGGCAGATGCTGTATTCAAAAACTATGCATGCTGGCTGGCAATGCACTCCAAAATACCTATATGTAAATCCCAAGTTAATTTATTGAATTTCAGTCAGAAGGAAGGCATTGTAAATGATGAAAGAGATATAAAGAGTCAAGCTGTCTAGTGTGAAAATGGCAAGGGAGTTGAGATAGTTAAATCAAGGGACTAGATGAAGCACAGAATACTATTGGTATGTGTATACTTGCAAAAATATGAAATTACATTTTTGAAGTCCACTTGTCTTTCCTGGAGCTCAGATTTCATTTACTGTTGCTTTATACTTTATGTACCCAAGGATATCACTTCAGGGTTGCAAGCTGTTTAAGGAAAAATTTTCCATATATCCATGTGTTATAAAGAAGAATAAAAATTGAGTTTATATGGGAAGCGGCTGTGGCTCAATCAGTAGGGCTCCCGTTTGCCATATGGGAGGCCCCGGGTTCGGTTCCCGGGGCCTCCTGGTGGGGGCAGGCCCGCCCGCATGGCGTGGTTAGCTGACCCAGCGAGCACATGCAGCAAGGGGGGGATAAATGAATAAATAAATAAAATCTTAAAAAAAAAATAAAAAAAAATAAAAATTGAGTTTATGACAAAAAAATATTAATGGCCTGAACTCTCTGATTGAAAGTGAACGATGTCAGAATGGATAGAGAAAAGTTAAAAAGATGCAACTATATGCTTCCTACAAGGGACAGACTTTAAATATAAAGACAATGAGATAGAAAAAAGGCTGAAGTGGCTTTATTAATATTAAACCTCAAGACAAATAATGCTACCAGAGATCAGAGGTAATTTTCATAATGATAACAGGGCCAGTTCTTCAGAAGGATATGACAAATCATAAATAATCATAAACGAAACTTCAAAATAGATGAAGCAACAATTACAGAATTAAAGAGAGAAATAGACAATTCTATAATCATAATTGGAAAAACTTTTCAACAGCTTTATTGAGGTATAATTGACATAAAATAAACTGCACATATTTACAATGCATGATCTGATAAGCTTTGATATGTGTATATATCCATGAAACAATCTTTTAAATGAATACAGTGCACAGATCCATCACACCCAAAGTTTCCTCATGCTTCTTGAAGCCATCCTTCCCGCCCCTCCCAGCCCTTCTCCCTCATCCCCAAGCAACCATAGATCTGATTTTTTGTCACTATTAATTTGCTCTCTCTAGAGTTTTATATAAATGGAATCAGTACTGTGTGTACTCTTTTGCCCATTTGTCTGGCTTTTTCCATTCAGCATTATTTTTTATTGCTGAGAAGTATTACAATATATGAATATACCACAATTTGTTTATCTAAATGTTGATGGACATTTGGATTGTTTACAATTTGAGACTAATATATAAAAAGTTGAAATGAACATCCATGTGCAAATGTTTGTTGGACACAAACATTTGTACATGGATGTTCCTTTCTCTTAGGAGTGGAATAGGCATGAGTGGTATAAAAGGAGCATGTGGTGAGGGTATATTTAATGTTTTAAAAAATTAGGGGAACAACTAGAAAGATGGGGACAGAGTTAGGAGCTCCTAGACTCAGCTCCTGTTACAGGGCAGTTAGTAATCACCCAGAGCTATCTAAAGCACCTGTTTGGGGGCTCCAGGAGACCAGAAGAGCATCCTGCAACATCCTTGAAGAATGGAAGGAGGAGATGCCCATCTGCAGAGAAGATTCGTGAGTAGAGACTCCACGCCCCGGAGGCCGGTGCCCATCCTCCACTGGCGGCACAAGTCACCTTGGAAGCTATTCCATGGCTGGAAATGGAAGCTCTACTTCCCAAAAATGGGAGGAAAAGATGGTTGGCCACCGACTTCAGCTACTGATTAGTAAATCTGGCTGTCTAAAATATAACCTTAAGAAAAGCTAAAGTTTGAAACTGTCCAAGTTGGAAAGAGGCCAGTAGCTACCATTTTGACTCCACCCCTGGCATGAGGGTAAGTGGGGCTGATTGAAAATCACAGTGACTGTAGGGACTGGCTTCTTTCCACTCAGATCAACCTACAGCCCTAGCCTAAGCTCCAGCCCCACCTCTGGCAGGGAGGAAGCTGGGAGGATCTGTACCAGCCTCTCCGGGTAACTGCAGGTACATTCGGGGGGCACAGACTGAATAGTTGGAAGTCTACCAGGGCAACTGCGTCAGTTTGGACCTGCACAGCATAGATTGCTGCCCACACCTGCAGTTCCATCCCTGCCCCAGCTTCATCAGTCTCTGTGAGCAATTACAGTCTAGGACTGCATTACACGGATTAATACACATGGCTGTAGCTCTGTCCCTACCCTGGCAAAGGAGAAAGTTGGGTCCCTGGGACAACATGGGCAGCTTAGCCTTCACAGCTTACAGCACCAACTACACCCTCAGCTCTTACTACACAACCAGCAAGGGAGAAAGGGCAAGAAAACCCTAAAGAGAAAAACTCACCCAGAATAAATACATTTATTAAGCCAGATGCCAAGATGCCAAGACACCAACAAAAAATTACATTCCATACCAAGAAACAGGAAGAAATGGCCCAGTTAAAGGAACAAGATAAGCCTCCAGATGACATACAGAAATTGAGACAACTAATAAAAAATGTTCAAACAAATCTCCTTAAAAATTCAATGAGATGGCTAAAGAGATTAAGAATATTAAGAAGACATTGGATGAGCATAAAGAAGAATTTGAAAGCATATGTAGAAAAATAGCAGATCTTACAGGAATGAAAGGTACAATAAATAAAATAAAAAATACACTGGAATCATATAATGGCAGATTTGAGGAGGCAAAAGAAATGATTGGTGAGCTTGAAGAAATGGCCTCTGAAAGTGAACATATAAAATAACAGATGAAGAAAACTCCCCAATCAAAAGACACAGACTGGCGGAATGGATAAGAAAATATGAGCCACCTATATACTGTTTGCAAGAGACTCACCTTGGACCCAAAGATACCAATAGATTGAAAGTGAAGGCTGGAAAAAGATATTCCAGGCATTCAGTAACCAAAAAAAAGGTCGTAGTAGTTATACTTATATCAATGAAATAGACTTTAAAGACACTAGTAATGTGCAATCTGAGGAGGAAGTCAGAAAAAAAATTTCATTTACAAAAGTGCCTAAAAGAATCAAATATTTAGGAATAAACTTAACCAACAATGTCAAATACTTGTATTCAGAAAACTACAATGCATTGTTAAAAGATATATTTAAAAAGTCCTAAATAACTGGAAGAACATTCCATGCTCACAGATTGGAAAACTAAATATCATTAAAATGTGAGTTCTACCCAAATTGATATACAGATTCAATGCAAAGGCGATAAAAAATTCACCAGCATTTTAAAAATAAATGGAATACACAATTATCAAATTTATTTGGAAGGGTAAGGGGTTCTGAATAGCCAGAAACATCTTAAAAAGGAAAAGTAAAGTTGGAGGACTCTCAATTCCTGACTTTACATCATATTACCTAGTACAGTGGTAGAAACAGCATGGTACTGGCATAAAGACAGACACATAGACCAATGGAACCAAACTGATGGTTCAGAAACAGACCCTTACATCTATGGTCAAGTGAATTTTGGACAAGCCTGTCAAACCCACCTAGCTCGGGCAGAACAGTCTATTTAACAAATGGTGCTGGAGATCCATAGCCAAAAGAAAGAGGAACCCTATCTCACACCTTATACAAAAATCAACTCAAAATAGATTAAAAAACCTAAATATAAAAGAACAACAAAGCTTCTAAAAGAAAATGTAGGAAAACATCTTCAAGACCTGGAGGTAGGTGGTGGATTCTTAAAGGAGATAAGAGTATTATAAGAGGACTGAGAGGACTACTGATGCTTAATGTATGTAGAAGTTTTAATTAAAATTACTGTAAAATTGTGGACATGTATAGAGTTGATGGTAACACATTATAGTGAGAAACAGCTGGTTTATAAATGGGAATGTGGCTGGAAAGGGTAGTCTAGGGATGTAAATGTCTGTTGAAAGAAAGTTAGAGAATAATCTAGGGACTGAATAACACAGTAAACTCAGAGGTGGACGAGAATTGTGGTTGATGGTACAGATGCAAGTGTCCTTTGTGAGCTAGAGCAGATGTACATCATTATTGCAGGGTGGTGGGAATATAGAGAAGCATGGGGAAAATACAACTGGAGTAACCTATGAACTCTGGTTAACAGTAATAATGTAATATTCATACATCTATGCCAAAGACGTACTGTGTTAATAATAGGGGAGTAGAGAAAAAGTGTGCCAAATATATGCTATGGACCTGGTAATAGTCTGATGATATTATCTCCTAATTGGTAACAAATGTTCCACCATGGTGTGATGTGTTGACAGAGGGGCATTGTATGGGAATTCTGCACATGTGCACGATTGTTTTGTAAGTTTACATCTTCTGTAACAAAAATATATTTAAAAAAATAATAATAGGGTGGGTTGGGGGGAAAATACACCAAATGTAAGATATGGACTATAGTTAGTGGTAAGGTTTTGATGATATTCTTTTATAATTTGTAACATATGTCTCACAACAATGCAAGGTGCTGGTGGTGGGTTGATGTTTGAGACTCCTGTATGATGTTATGCATGTTTGCTTTGTAAGTTCACAACTTTCACTATACACTTATTGTTTATGTATGTTCATGTATAAATGATATAACAATAATAATAGGGTGGGTTGGGAGAAAAAATACATCAATTGTAAGATTAAAACAGCAACAACAACAAAAAAGGGAAATTGAAAGTATTTCAAAGTGAAAGATAATTAAAACGGAACATATCAATATCTATGGGAGGAGTGGAGGGCAAGATGGCGTCAGTTTAGGTGGGCACTCACTGTCTCTCTCACAGAGGACAGCTGATTGGGGACAGGATCCTGCCCGAGTGGTCTGGTCTGGGAGCCCACAGAGTAAGAACGTTACGGACATCGATCTGAAGTGAGCTGGACAGTGAAGTGGATTGCTCAAGATAAAATCATGAGTTTTTCCCCAGCCAGCTAAGCCCCACCCTCAGGGCAAAGGACTAGGACAACCCCCGACTCCCCCTGGCAATCCGGTAAGAGGAGCATTCTCCATGAGTGAGAGGGGTTTCCTTTCTATGGGTTTGGCTGTCTGGAACCCCTGCAGGTTTGGGGAGCAAACCAGCGGGCTTGAAGCGGCACCAAGCTGAGGGGAGAGAAGAATCTGCTGAGGAAGTCTGATTTACCTAGCCACCCGGGGATATGCCCCGACTACCCGCCGGCAACACGGTGAAAGGGAGCATTCTCCGAGAGTGGGAGGGTCTGGCAGAAGGTGGAGAGGGGTTTCCTTTCTGTGGGTTTGGCTGTCTGGACCCCCCTACAGGTTTGGGGAGCAAACCAGCGGGCTTGAAGCGGCACCAGGCTGAGGGGAGAGGTGAATCTGCTGAGGAAGCCTGATTTACCTAACTAATCTGTGATACGAGGCTTGGCTTGGGAGGGATAGAGTCAGCCAATTTTATTATTCTGCGCTAACAAGTATCAGAGTCTCAGCTCCCCTGGGGAGGCCAGGCAGTGGGAAGTATTTGACAAGTTTCCATGAGTCTATTTAGGGTTCCCTTGGTGGAGGGGTTGGTCTAGAAGAGGCCTTCTTTTGGGTCCCTTATTTCTCCAAAAAAAAAAAGAAGGTTACTTAAAAAAAAAATTAACTTAGTTTAATTGCTACAATCTGCCTCAACACCTGCAGATAGAAGCCTGCAGGGTAATTGATTGATGAACACAAGCAGGCTGAGAGGCACCACAAGGGCCCAAGAAGGAACGTGGTTCTTCCTTAGCTTTGTTTGACTGCTTGCTTGTGTGTTTGTTTGGTTTTTCTTTGTTTGTTTGTTTGTTTCTTGCTTTTCTTTCCTCTTTCCTCCACCCCTCCTTTTAAAAATTAGGTGTTGTTAGCTTGTTTCTTCATTGCTGTGCTTCTCCTTCCTTGAGTTCCCATTCTCTGTGTATAGTGATTTTGTTTACCAACACTATCTCTTTTCCTTCCTTCATCTTTATACCTTCTGCTTTCTGTTGTGGTTCTTACATTCCACCTTTTTTCGTTAGTCCACAACTTCATGGGTGTCGATTTCTATTTTGTCTATTCTATTATTATTATTATTAACTTTTTCCTTTCAGTCCTCTCTTTAGTTTTTCTCACTCTCCTTATCATTCTGGACTTTTAAATCATACTATATATTTTCCTCTAATTGGTTGCCCATTCCATTGTAGGTATTCCACCTTTTCCCCCCTAATACTCTACACTGCCTACATGAGTTAAATATTCATTTTATTAAGTCTTATAAGGCCCCTCTTCTAACTTTTATCAATATTACTATTATCCTTTTTCCTTTCTAACCTCTTTCGATTCCTTGGACCTTAATCTTTTTCCTTCAAGGGAACATAGAAAAAAGCAAGGAAATAGAACAAGAAGAACAAGTGTCAAAGAGAAAACTTAACACACACACAGAACCACCAGCTAAATTAAACTCTAGAGCAGAGAGAGAAGCTAATCAACTGAATAAACCCATAAAGATAAAATGATGACCAGAGGGCAACAAAAAATTACAAACCATATTGAGAAACAGGAAGACACGGACCAGTCCAATGAACAAAGTAAAAACCCAGAAAAGATGCAGAACATCATACAACTAAATCAAAGCTGTCCAAACAAATATCATGGACCAACTTAATGAAGTGAAGGAAGAGATTAAGGATATTACGAAGACACTGGGAGAACAGATTGAAGAAATTGTAAACATACATAAAAAGATAACGGATATGATGGTGATGAATGGCACAATCCACAAAATCAAAAAGACGCTGGAATAACATAACAGCAGATTTGAACAGGCAGAAGGAAGAATCAGTGATGTGGAGGACAGTACATCTGAAATCAAACAGATAGTAGAACAGATAGATAAAAAGATAGAAAAAATCCAGCAAGGACTAAGGGATTTAACTGACAACACAAAACGCACAGACATACACATTATAGGTATCGCAGAAGGAGAAGAGAAGGGAAAGGGAACAGAAGGAGTGTTGAAGGAAATAATGGCTGAAAACTTCCCAACCCTATTGAGGGAGATGGATGTACATGTCCAGGAAGCACAGCACACCCAAAACAGTATAAATCCCAAAAGGCCTATGCCAAGACATATAATTGTCAAAATGTCCAATGCTCAAGACAAAGAGAAAATACTCAAGGCAGCAAGAGAAAGGAGAAACATCACATACAAGGGAACCACAATAAGACTGATTTCTTATAAGTGCTGATTTCTCATCTGAAACCACAGAGGCAAGAAGACAGTGGTATGATATAGTCAAAGTACTAAAAGAAAAAAACTTCCAGCCACAAATTCTCTATCCAGCAAAACTGGCATTCAAAAGTGATGGAGAGTTCAAAATATTCACAGATAAACAGAAATTAAGAGAGTATGCCAATAAGAACCTGCACATCAAGAAATACTAAAGGAAGTTCTGCAGGTTGAAAGGAAAAAACAGGAGACAGAGAGTTGGAGGAGAGTGTAAGAACAACTAAAAAGACAAAAAGAGAAATAAAAACAACATATGACATACATAAACCCAAAAGAAAATATGGCTAATATAAGTAATTCCTTGAGAGTAATAACACTGAATGTTAATGGATTAAACTCACCAGTCAAGAGATACAGATTGGCAGAGTGGATAAGGAAATATGATTAATCTATATGCTGTGTATAAGAAACCCACCTTAGACCCAGGGATTCAAGGAGGCTGAAAAACATTTATATGAGCAAACAATAACCAAAAAAGGGCAGGAGTAGCTATCTTACTATCAGACAAAATAGACTTTAAATGCAAAACTATTGTAAGAGACAAAGATGGACACTATATATTAGTAAAAGGGGTAATCTTTCAAGAAGAGAGAAAAATCATAAACATTTATGCACCTAATCAGGGTGCCTCAAAATACATGAGGCAAACACTGGAAAAACTAAGTGGAGAAATAAATGCCTCTACAATTATAGTGGGGAACTTTAATACACCATAATCACCATTAGACAGAATATCTAGACAGAGAATCAATAAAGAAACAAAGACTCTCAATAATACACTAGAGGTTCTGGACCCAGTAGGCATATACAGAACACTACACCCAAATACAGTGGGATATACAGTCTTCTCAAGTGCACATGGATCATACTCCAAGATAGACCACATGCTAGGCCTCAGAACAACTCTCAATGAATTCAGAAAGATTGAGATTATACAAAGTAATTTCTCTGACCACAAAAGAATGAAATTGGAAATCAGTAAGGGCCAGAGAATCAGATTAGGCACAAAGATATGGAAGTTAAACAACACACTCTTAGACAAACAGTGGGTCAAGGAGGAAAGCTCAAAAGAAATAAGTAACTACCTTGAAACAAATGAAAATGACAACACAACATTAAAAAACTTATGGGATGTGAATATTCTCGCTGTCCTGATTTTGTGATAATCAGGGTAGGCTAAATATTCGCTATATTAGAAACCATGCATGTGTCCCCAGACCTAATTTTTTTCCCTAGGTCTGGTTTATAGAATGCTGGTAATAAACCAAGTCTGATTTATTTTATGTCCATCCTGTATGGGAAATGACTGTAACTCTGGGTATCTTTGGTCAACCTTAAGAGATGTAGCTGGGGGATGGATGTGGCTCAAATGGTTGAGCGTCCATCTCCCATAGGGAGGGACCTGGGTTTGATCCCTGGGACCTCCCGGTAAAAAGAAAAAAAAAGAAAAATATAGAAGGCGTGTGGGCCGTCAGGCCCCATGCATGGGTGCACCGCCAAGCCACACAGCAAGATGATGATGTAACAAGAGAGTGACACAAGGGAGAGCCAAGATGAGATGTGTCAAAAAACCTGGAACTAAGGTGGCGCAGGCGGTAGTACGCCTCTTTCCCAAATTGGAGGTTCCGAGGATTGAATCCTGGCGAAGGCAGGAGGAGAAGGATGAGAGGAGAGGGCAGGAAACAGACACAGAGAATTGCCCAGCAGATGGACACAAAAAAAGCAAAACCAGGGCGGGAGGGGGATGTTAAAATGGATAAAAATAAATAAATTTTTTTTGGAAAAAAAAACAAAAAAACAAAAAACAAAAAAACCTATGGGGTGCAGCAAAAGCTGTACTGAGAGGGAAATTCATAGCCATAAATGCATATATTAAAGAAGAAGAAAGAGCTAAAATTGAAGACCTAACTCTACACATGGAGGAACTGGAAAAACAACAACAAACTATCCCCAAAGGAAGTAGAAAGAAGGAAAAAAAGATTAGAGAAGAAGTAAATGAAATAGAAAATAAGAAAGCACTAAAAAAAATTAAACCAAAAGCTGTTTCTTCGAGAAGATCAATAAAATCGACAAACCCTTAGCCATACTAACAAAGAAAAAGAGAGAGCAGATGCAAATACACAAAATAAGGAATGAAGAAGGGGATATCACTACTGAACCCACAGAAATAAAGAGTATCATAAGAGGATAATTTGAAAAATTTTATGCCAACAAGAACGATAATTTAGAGGAAATGGAAAAATTCCTAGAAACTCACAAACAGCCTACATTGATGAAAGAAGAAATCGATGAACTCAACAGTCCAATTACAAGTAAAGAGAAAGACTCAGTCATCAAAAGCCTCTCAACTAAGAAGAGCCCAGGTCCAGGCAGCTTCACAGTTGAATTCTACCAAACATTCCAGAAAGAGCTAATACCAATCCTGCTTAAGCTCTTCCAAAAAATAGAAGTAGAAGGAACATTGCCTAACTCACTTCTATGATGCCAACATTACCCTAATACCAAAGCCAAACAAAGATACCGCAAGAAAGGAAAATTACAGACCAATTTCTCTAATGAATCTAGATGCTAAAATCGTCAACAAAATACTTGCTAATCACATTCAACAACATATCAAAAGAATTATACACCATGACCAAGTGGATTTCTTCCCGGGTATGCAAGGATGGTTCAATATAAGAAAATCAATCAATGTAATACACCACATAAACAGATTGAAAGGAAAAAACCACATGATCATCTCTATAGATGCAGAAAAAGCATTCGACAAAATACAGCACCCTTTCCTGATAAAAACACTGCAAAAATAAGAATAGAAGGAAATGTTCTGAACATGATAAAGGATAGCTAACATCATCTTCAATGGTGAAGTCTTAAAAGCCTTCCCTCTGAGATCAGACACAAGACAAGGATGACCACTACATCCACTCCTATTTAACATTGCCTTAGAAGTACTCGCTTGAGCACTGAGGCAAGAAAAAGATATAAAAGGCATCCAAATTGGAAAAGAAGTAGTAAAAATTTCATTTGCAGATGACATGATCCTATATGTAGAAAGCCCTCAGAAATCTACAACAAAGCTTCTAAAACTTATAAAGGAGTTCAGTGTCATTGCAGGCTATAAGATCAATGCTCAAAAATCAGTAGCATTTCTATACACCAATAATGAGCAATCTGAGGAGGAAATCAAGAAAAAAAAATTCCATTTATAATAGTAACTAAAAGAATTAAATACCCAGGAAAATTTTTAACCAAATATGTAAAGGACTTATATACAGAAAACTACACAACACTGTTAAAGGAAATCAAAGAAGACTTAAATAAATGGAAGAATATTCCCTGTTCATGTATAAGAAGACTAAACATCATCAAGACATCTATCCTACCCAAACTAATCTACAGATTTAATGCAATCCCAATAAAAATCAACACGTCATTTTTTAAGGAACTGAAAAAAATAACTACAAAAAATTTTTGGAAGGGTAAGAGGCCCTGAATCACCAAAGACATATTGAAAAAGAAAAATGAAGTTGGAGGTATCACAGTACCTGACTTTAAAACATACTACAAAGCTACAGTGGTCAAAACTGCATGGTACTGGCACAAGTATAGACATACTGACCAATGGAACTGAATTGAGAATTCTGATACAAATCCTCGTATACACAGTCATCTGATATTTGACAAGGCTACCAAGCCCACTCAGTTGGGAGAGAATGGCCTTTTCAACAAGTGGTGCTTGGAGAACTGAATATCCATATCCAAAAGAATGAGAGAGGAACACCGTTTCACACCTTATACAGAAATCAACTCAAGATGGTTCAAAGATCCAAATATAAGAGCCAAGACCATAAAGACCTTGGAAAATAATGTAGGGAATCATCTACAGGACCTTGTAATAGGAAATGGCTTCATGGACTTCATACCCAAAGCATGAGCAGTGAAAGAAAAAATAGATAAATGGGATCTCCTCAAAATTAAAAGCTTTTGCACCTCAAAGGACATTATCAGCAGTCTACCCAATGGGAGAAAATATTTGGCAACCATATATCTGATAGGAGCTTAATATCCTGCATATATAAATTCTACACCTCAAAAATAAAAAGACAAACAACCCATTTAAAAAATGGGCAAGTGACCTGAAAAGACACTTCTCCAAGGAAGAAATACAAATGACTAAAAAGCACATGAAAAAATGCTCGATATCGCTTGCTATCAGGGAAATGCAAATCAAAACTACAATGAGATACCATCTTACACCCATCAGAACGGCAGCTATTAAAAAAACAGCAGAATGTAAGTGTTGGACAGGATGCGGAGGAATGGGAACCCTCATCCAGTGGTGGTGGGATTGTGGAATGGTCCAGCCACTGTGGAGGACAGTCTGGCGGTTCCTCAAAAAACTAACAATAGATCTTCCATATGCTCCAGCGATTCCACTGCTGGGTAAATACCCAGAAGAATTGAAAGCAAAGACATGAACAGATATATGCACACCAATGTTCATAGCGGCATTGTTCCCTATTGCCAAAAGTTGGAATCAGCCTCAGTGCCCATCAACAGATGAATGGATAAACAAAATGTGGTACGTACATACAATGAAATATTACTCAGCTATTAGAAGGAATAAAGTGCTAACACATGGAATAACATGGATGAATCTTGCAGACCTTATGTTGAGTAAAGCAAGCCAGGCATTGAAGGATGAGCAGTACATGAACTCACTGATGTGAATTAAAGAAATTGAGCAGTTTCTGAGTACCATTGTCTGAAAGATAGGTTTACAAGAAAGAGAAGAGAAGAGAAAGCTGTGAGCCATCACCCATATGGACATAATCTATGGTAAAGTGATAGAGTGTAGTTGCGTATAAAAGGGATAGGACAGGTGGGTAGTAATATTATTGCATTGGTGGTGCAGGGTTGACAGATGGGTAGATTGGAAGGGTGGGTTAGAATACCCAGGATACTGGGGGAAGAGATGGGAGAGGGACCAGGTGACCACTTGGGATTTGTGGGTATGAGGTTGAAAATGCAGAGGAGGGAATGCCCTTATGGCAATATGACAAGGAAGTGTCAGTGGTTTAGGGTGTTGTTTGGGGGGAAATTCGGGACAGGGAGCATCTGGAGCAGGCTTCTAAGGAGTGTGTGAGTATTCATCCTGTCATAATGTGTTGTATCAGAGGGTCAAGACCCACACAATGAGCAGAAAGGAGAAGGACTCCCTTATTTGGGAGGCCTGATTCATCCAGAAACAGACAGGTGGGCATCTCTTATGAGCAAGGGTGGTTCCTAATAGGGGAGGACAAACCAGTGTGTCAAGACCTCTTGTTGCATGTAACTATGAATCTTGTCATCCAATGAGTCAAGTCAGTGCGTCGTTGTGGGCCCTGGGGGCATGGGGTGGGAGGAACAGAATAGATCAAACAGGGGATATTTAGTGGTAAGTGGAAATGTTTTTCATTACCTTACAGTGATGGACACAGGACATGGTAAATATCATCAAAATGTATAAAATTGTGCAGTCTAAAATGTAAACCATACTGTAAACCATTGGCTATGTTTAGTAGCTATGCTTCACTTATGTATATACAGTGATATATAGTAATACCATCCACATACAAAAAGGTTTTAATATGAGATGATAAAAGGGGGAGGAGGTTGGGTATATGAGAGTCTCTTGTATTCTGTGTGTGACTTTGCAGTGACCTAAACCTTCTTTGAAAATTAAGTGAAAAATTGTGAAACACTGGGGAGTGAGAGGGGGAAAGTGCCATGATACAGACTGGACACCCGATATTGCAGTGATGTGCCACACTAATGAAAGATGTTTATGTGGGATGTTATGGGAGGTGTGGGAGGTGGGGAACATGGGAATCCCTGTAATTTCTGTGTAACATTTATGTAATCTAAGCATCTTTTAAAATATTAAAAAAACAAAACAAAACAAAAAAAATACACCACAAACCTCACTTACTGAAATGTGAAAATAATATGTTGATTAGTTTTGAAAGCTATGTAAAATGCATGCTTTATTGACAGCTACGTATTTATATGGACTTAAATGTGAAAACACAGAACTCACTTAGAGAACTGTGACAACATAAGTTTGAATACTTTTGTCAACTATGTAAAATACATGCTGTATTCACTGATATGTACATATATTGACTTACAATGAATGTTAAAACACAGAACTCACTTTATGAATTGTGATAAATCTATGTTGATAATTTTGAAAACAATAAAAATACATGCATTATTTTTTCAAAAGGCAAAATGACAACAACAAAAAAAGATTTAAAAAAATTTTTTCCCATTTTTTGAATATCCCAACCCTTTTATTTTATTTTTCTTTTTTTTTAAGTTTTCATGTATTTTATCTCTTACATTTAAACTTATAATTATTATTTCATTTTCCTATTAATTGTATTTGGCTATTATATTGGCTTCATCTTTAAAGAAGCTTTGGATCACAGAAAGGTTACAACTGGGTCAGGAGAGGATCGTTGGTGGGGGGTGTCAGGGATGGGGAGTTCATGGGAGGAAGTTCACCTGAACATGCATAAAAGGTATATAAAATTGTTCAAATGCTCACAGGGCATGGTCACAGTGGGTGAAGAATCACTCAATAAATGAGAGAATACTGAATTTCCAGCCTGGAGAGCTCTACCACATTCTCCAAGGGAGCAGCAACAGTCCCCCAAGTGCAGGAGCAGTGTCTGGCTAAGGAGGATGATCCACTGATGGGCTCTTGTTATTGATGACTAGCCTTATGAGTCTTTGCTCTTGAAACTGAAACTTAGTCTATTGTTATGGGGTGCCTAAGGGTTGTCTCCTGAGAACCTCCTTGTTGTTCAAATGTGGCCTCGCTCTAAGTCAAACTCAGCATATGAATGCATTACCTTCCTCCAGCATGGGACATGACTCCCGGGGATGAGCCTCCCTGGCAATGAGGGATTACTACCTAGTGCCAACTGGCAATATGACTGGAAAAAGACCTTGAATAAAAGGGGGAAAAGGTAAAGACAAATGAGTTCATATGGCTAAGAGACATCAAAGTGAGTAGGGAGGTCATCCCAGAGGTAACGCTTATGCACATCTCAGTAGGACCTCATCGGCTTCCAATGTAGATACCACCCCTAATAGAGGGACTCCTGAGGGCTCTGGAGACACCCAGGTCCTATATCAGGGTGGATAGCTCTGGAGTTTGACGCTCTATCAGTGGGCCCAACTTTGGAATCCTTGCTCCTGAGAGTGACAGTTGGACTCAAATATGTCTTCCCTGCACATGGTTCATCTGTCCCTTCTATTCAAACCTATATGTGGTGCTGGAGTTTGTAGGTGTACATCCAGAGACTGGAGCCTTTGGCCTGCCTATGTGCCAGCTGGGTCTGGAATCTCAGCGCAGCTGCAACTCCTACTCTACAGCTCAATGGACTCACCCAGGACACCCAGTGGGGAGATGATGATGGACAATGGCCATCCCAGGGAATGGAGAGAGTCTGAAGCTGCAGGAAGGATAATCCAATCCATCTTATCCATGGGATATAAGCCCCCTCTCATTTGGAGGTGGAGTGGACATCACATCCTAGACTCCTCAGGGTTGGGGGGAGAGCTATGGAGTAGAGTGGACTTACTGGTATTCTGTTATAGACATATTGTGATTCAAGTAATGGAAGAAATTACAACAATAATGTGGAGCCAGTGGCCACTGGATGCTCTGGGGTCAAGGAGAGGGAAAAGCAATTGTAATACAGGGGCTTTTTCGGGACTTGGGAATTATCCTGAGTGACATTGCAATGACAGATATAGGCCATTTTACATCAGCATATACCATGCAGAACTGTGTGGGAGAGAGTGTGGTCTACAATGTGAACTATGGTCCATGCTTAGTGGCAAAGCCCCAAAATGTGTATATCCATTGCAGGTGATATGCCACACTAATGAAAGATGTTTATGTGGGAAGTTGTGGGAGGAGTGGGAGGTGGGGCCATTGGGAATCCCTCCAATTTTTGTGTAACATTTTTGTAATCTAAGTAAAGCACTCCATCAGAAAAATCTATAGCTTTACATGCTTAATTGCAAACTACAATAAAAAGAAAAGACATTAATTATATTATGTTACCAGACCCATTCCCTATATTTAAAGCACTCCAATATTTCCATGTGATAAGAATAAAATCCAAAAAGATTTCTTATTTTAAGATGATGGAGAAAACGCTACTTTGCCTCATTCTCCATCCTGATATCATCACCCAAAACAGCAAAATATAAGTAGAAATGAAAAGTCTACCTTTGAAAAAACTAAAATTCACCTGTAAACTCAGTTACAATACCTGGAAAAGAGCTAACAAATGAAATGAAAATGAGTCCTGGGATGGTAAAATGCTGAAAGAGATTGCTTGCCTTAGATGTCCAGCAGAATCCATGGGCACAGATTTCTCTAAAGTAGGTGACATACTCTGAAGGGAAGAATGGATAATTTCTTGTCTAAACAAGGGGAGTTGGAGTGCACTGTTCCCAGGAATCATGAGCAGATCATGTCTGAATGGGGACAGGGCAGAACATAGCATTCTTGCAGCAAACAGTCTGTCCATGAGTTAGGGTTGGAGAAAGATTGTAAATTGTTAATAAACATAAAACGCTGCTTTCTGTTAGCTGGGAGAAAATAAAGGTTAAGCCGGATTACACATACATATACACTAACCAGCATGGCAAGCAGCTGTACTCGGGGAACCAATGAGATCTCTTCCTAGCATGCACACTGCCCTCATACTTTCACCACGACTTCCTGCAAATAGTTGGAAGTCACTTCATTCAAATTTGAGTAATACTCAAAAAGTCATTACAGAGAAATTTTAGGTTGTATATATGTCACCAGAATAAAAATTAAAAAAAAAAAAAAAAAAACACCTATAACTGTACAGCAGAGTGAACCCTAATGTAAGTTATGGACTACTGTTAATAGGATATTATAATAATATTATTTCATCTGCTGTAACAAAGTAACAAAGGTACACACTAATACAAGATGTTCAAAATAGGGGAAAAGGTGGGTGTGAAGGGGGTCTATGGGAACTCTGTACTACCTACATGATTTTTCTGTAAAACTACAACTGTTCTAATTAAAAAAAGAGAGAGAGAGAGAGAAAAAAAAAAGAACAAAAAGTAACTAGGAGAGTATTATAAAAAGATAATGCAAGAAAGAAATAAAAGGAAACTGGAACAGGAAAAATGTCCAAGTACATTCAACACAGAATGTTTGCCATTGAATAGAAAATATTTTAACCCATAATATTTCAGTAAATTTATAGAAAGTAAAGAAATGGTCACCTATCTAAATAAAAGTTCAAAAGAAATGTCCAAAGGTACAAGAAAAAAATTATAAGAAAAGAAAGAGGATGAATAATTAACTAACAGAATTTTAAAAATAAATATGTAGAGGTAAAAAATAAAACCACCAAAGAAGGCTACACTGGAAACAATAAAAGGAGAAGAAAGCATGATTGAAAATAGTATAAAGTCTTTTAAAAAATAGGAGAAAAATAAAAGTAAAGAAAATGAAGTTAAACAAAGATGCAGAAAGGATAATGGAGAAAAGGCGTTTTGGAAGACAGGAAAAGGAGATCCAATAAATACATAATTTATATCCCTGAATTGGAAAACAAATAAAAATGAAAGATATAATTCAAAATGTAAAACAAGATCTGTTCTTATGGTTGGGAAGGACACACAATAATCCAGGAAATATTTATTCACAACAATTGACAGTGAAATGTATCATAATAGTTTTTCTGGACTTTAAAAGCAAAGAATGACTTCTTGGAACATAGAGACAAAAAAGTCAAACTTTTCCTCATACTTTGTCACAACAACAATTAACAACAGAAGACAATGAATTACAGTGGCTACAAAAATCCCCAAGAAAGAAGAGCATAACCCAAGAATTTTATTGTCAACCCAATGTTTCTCTAGAGGATAAATAAGCCAATGAAGAGATGAGCAGAGAAATTCCAGCAAAATGTTTGCTCGTGAGCACTGAATCCATTTGAATGTACAAGTGAGACATGAGAAATTATAGATGAAATTGTGTTGATGGAACAATATGTGAAGACAATGTAAGACATAAAAATGGAAAGAGTATGAAAAGAATTAAAATGTCTTTGATAAAGATATTAATTAATTTTAGACACTTAAGTTTAAGTAGAAATATTACATTAGCTATGAAAACCCAATAAGATAATACAAATACAGCATATACTTTTCATTGAAATAGATGGGAAAAATGGAATAAAAAGAATAAAAAACACTCAACCTACAAGAAAGAATTCAAGAAATAGAGGAGAAAGACATAAAAAGTCAGAACTAATACAAAATACCAAATGTATCAGTGACCACAATAAATGTAAACAGATATAACTCTCTGGTTATGATAATGATTTTCAGATTAGATTAAAAATCATTTATGTACTATTCATGAGACATTCCTAAAATGTAATGACACAAGACAGATCAAAAGTCAAACCAAAATATAGCTGGTGTTGCTGTGTAAATATCAGATTAAGGAGACTAAGAGAAAAACGTATTACTAGTGATTAATAGAGTCGTTAAATAATAATGAGTTTTAATTCATCTGGAAGATATAAAAATTCTGAATTTGGACATTTTAACAACATAGCTTTGACGTATGAAATGCAAATCTTATATAACTCGACAGAAAATTTACATATCTACCATCATAGTGGTATATTTCAGCAAAATTTTTAGTGGTTGATAGATCAAGCAGCTAGAAATAAAATCAGTAGCGTTGGAGACTATTTGAATAGCTCATACAATACACAACCTTGAAATAGAACAGGATATCTAACAATTGGATAGTACAAATACTTTTTAGACACACATTGAATATTTTAAAAATGTGTTCTTGTGATAGAAAATGAAGCTAGCCTCAGCAAAATTTCAAAGAACTGGTATAATGTAAACCACAATCAATGACTACCATGAAGTAAAGTTACAAAGCAATATAAAAAGATAACTAGAGAAACAACCCATTTTTGGAAATTAAAAATATTTCTAAATAACACATGGACCCAATAATGTATTATAAAGGAGGCTTGAAAAAATATATCTCCAAAACATAGTGAAAATACTACTGAACAAATGAGTAGTACTCTCAGAGGAATTTATAGTCATAAATATTTCGTTAAAAAAGAAGAAAGGATAATAAAAAGAAAAAAACAAAAAAGAAGAAAGATTTAAAATGAATGTGATAGCCATTCAATTTAAGGATTTAGCAAAAGAGTAACAGAATAAATCCAAGTTATATAAAGGGAAAAAAAAGTAAGAAAAGTAAGAGCAGAAATTAATGAAATGAAAAATAAGTCTACAATAAACTTTAAAGTCAAACATTTGTTCTTTGAAAAGACTAATAAAACAGAAACACTTCTTACAAGGTTAATAAAAACAAAAAGAAAAAGTACAAATAAACAATTCTAAGAATGGAAAATGGGACATACTTAAAGGTATCGCAGAACTCAATAGATAATAAAATTACATTATGAAGCTTTAGGCTAGTAAAATATTGGATAGAAGTGATATATTTTTAAAAATAATTTTTTACCAAAACTTACTAAAGAGGAAGGAGAACGATTAAATAAAGGAGTTAGTAATTAAAAATCTTTTCATAAGTAAAGCAATAGGCCCAGGTGGCTTCATCAGAGCAATCTACAAATAATTGTGGAAGACATGATCAAAATCTTTCATTATTTCTTCCAGAGAATAGAAAAATAGAGAACACTGCCCATCTTAGTCTATAAGGTTAGCATAACCTTTGATATCAAAAAATCTCACTCATGAACATTGAAGGGAAAGTCCTATGAATGTCTGGAAAATATAATAAAACTTGACGATACTGAATTTATCCCAGGAATCCAAGGATACTTTAACATTATCAAATCAACTAGTATAATTCACCACATTTACAGCATCTATATATATCATGTGTGTGTGTGTATATATATATATATGATGTATGTATATCATTATATGCAGAAAAGGCATTGATGAAATTCAATATCTTTTCATTTAAAAAATCTACATGCAAACTGAGATTAGGAGTAAACTTTCTTAGTCATCATATAGGATTTCTACAGGAAACACACTCAGACACAAACCATTAAAGGAAACATCCTACTCAGTGTCAAAATGGGGAAAGCATTCATTTCAATACTAGGATGACAGTTATCACCAAATATATTCCATGTCATTCTCAAGTGCTAGTCATCTCAATAGTACAAAAAACAAAATAAAAGTGATAATGTTTGGAAAGGAAGAAACATACTTTCATGATTTGCAGATGACATGATTATCTGTCTGAAATATCCAAAAGCCTGAAGAAAAATTATTATAATTAATAAGAATTTAGCCATGATGCTGGATATAAAAACAAAACAAAATGGCAATTAAATTTCTATATGTCCATAATGATATAAATATGAGATACATAAACACATATACTAATACATATATATATATATATATACACACACTTCATACACTGTGTTTTAAAATTATGAGGTAACTGGAAAATGATCAAAAGACATGCAAATCCTTAATGGAGAAAAAAATAAAATCTAATTTAAATAATCAAAAAGTACCTAAAAAATATTGAGTTGTGTACCATGTTTATGGATAAGAAAGAACTGTTATGATAAACATGTCAAATCTAAGTAGGTATTTTTTTCCCCCAGTGAAACTCAACAAGAGGATTCAAAAATCTATATGGAAGGGCAAAGGGCCAAAAATACAGATGGTATTCCTAAGGAAGAACAAAATGGGGAGAAGAACAAAATGCAGTACCAAATATCAAGACTTTTATAAACACTGTAGTAATTGAGATACCTTGGCATTTGTATAGGAATACACAAATTGACCAGTGGATGTGAACAGAGAGCCCAGAAACATGTAACAACAAATTTGAGAACTGGGCATTGCAGATCTAAGGAAAAAGAGAAACTTTAAAATAAACAGTGTTGGGATTATTTGTTATCCATTGGGAAAATAAAACAAAAGTAAACCCTTGCCTAATGCCATACATTAGATATTTGCAGCTAGATTAAAGTCTTAAATATGACAGGTAAAACTATAAAACCTTAGAAAACAATATAGGAGGATAATTTTACTCCCTTGATTGATTTTTAAAAAACCCAGAGAACAAACCATAAAGTTTGTTATTGCTTTTGAATGAATTAAAAGTAAGAATGTATATTCATTAAAAGACACCATAAAGAAATCAGAAAAAAATCCCACAGCTATTCACAAAATGAAAGAAGGTATTTACAACAACTTTGAGTGAATTGATAGAGCCACTTTGGCTTTACACACTAATGTTTATTTTGCACATCCCTATAACTGCACCTTTCCACTCCTTGACATATAGTTCAGAGCTACCTTTGCACGTGGTACCATAGAAGACTTATGAAAGAATGGAAATGTCCACCAGTACTAGAATGGATACTTATTTTGTGGTATATTGAAGCAATTAGATACTACTCAATAGTGAAAATTAATCAACTCTCTTTGTATATACATCAATATGGATAAATTTAGGAACAAAATATTAACCAAAAAAGTATGATTCCAAAAAATAAACAACAAAAAAAAAATATGTTGTTGATGAATAAATGAGAAAACATGTGATGCCATTTTTCATCCATCAAATTGTCAATGATGAAATATTTGATAACATCATTCAGGCTGGTTGTAGAGAAATACACACTCGCATGCCTAGCTGAATAAATTTGGCAATAACCATCATAATTGATAAGATTCATATTCCTTAGCCTAGCAATTCAACTTCTATAGATTTATCTTATATATCTGACCACCCATGTGCAGAGATCAAAGAATAACATAGCATTATCTGTAACAGCAAATTATTCAAAATGACCTAAATGGTCAAAAACAGAGGAGTGTTTAAATGATAAATCCATTCAATCAAATGGTATATAGATCAAAGCAAGGAGATACTAAGTATACTATGGAACATTCCAATATGTACTAAGTGAAAAAATAAAAAAGCATTTGCCACCATTTTTATATGCATGAACTCTCTCAGTAAGGCGGTAGATAAATCTGAGGACAAAACCTGAGACCAGGGATTCAAAGGCAGAAGAGAGGTTTACTTTACAATCTCTACCTTTTGCATTTTGTAAATGTGCATATAGTACCTATTAAAATAGATTTTCAACATGTATATATACAGATAAATGTATTGCTGAAAAAAGAATAAAATGAAAACTCCCCTTTGTGACAATAAAGCCTGCTTGGTCCTCAAGCTCATTTCAAGCCATTTCCATCCTTACTTATTTTGTTCCAACAATTCTAGTTTATTTTCTCTTCTTCCACCTCAGGGCCTTTGCAAATGCTGCTCCCACCATCTGGGACACCTTCCCCCTATCTCTTACCACACCGATTTCTCTTATTCCTCTGTTCACGGCTTTCTTGTCCTGATCACGAGAGTCAAGTAGGATTTTCCTGCACCCTGAGCACTTACTACAGATTGTAACAATACATTTATTTGCTTGCTTGGTGTCTATCTGTCACGCTGGATTATTAGCTCACATAGGACAGGGATGATCTATGTTTCAACCATTGATTGACACTCAATACCTAGCGCATGGCTCAGCGGAGAGTCTGCTTAATTGCTCAGCACCAGGTAAGTGCTAAGTATTTGCTGAGTGAATAAGTGAATGGACAGCTTTCCTAAGTACCACTAATGACCATTTACAAGATATGATAGGACAATGATCTTACAGTAGCAATGATAATGTAAAACATCAAAGATATCCTAAATAACAACGAAAAAAGAAAAAACGTGTGAGAGCTATGGAAAGAACTACACTACACAACTTTACAAAGGACGGAAGGAGGGGCGTTTTCAGCAAAGGAATGTTGACCATTGTTAACTATGTAAATACTACCCAAATTGTTTTACAGCTTTAATATTATTGCCATGAAAATTCCAAGTGAATTTTTTATTTGCAACTTGAAAGATGATTTCAAAATATACCTGGAATATACATGTGTTAGAATACCAAAGAAAAAAATTTTTAAAGGAATTAGTGGGGGCACTTGCTCAGACAGAAAGGAACATGTAATATCGTGCTACAATAATTAAAAGTCTGTGGCAGCAGAAGAAAAATCAACTGAAAAAAAAAAAAATAATGGAATAAAATAGCTTTTGTCCTCCAGAAATAGATCATAGAAAACATGCTGACTTTGTATATGATGCACGTGGCACAATAATTCGGTTGGCAAACAGGAATAATTGTCCATAAAAGGATAATTTGTTAACTATTGGGGGAAAATGTGAGATATTCACCTCGCACCATATGCAAAATAAATAGCAATAAATTAAAGAGTTAAATATGGAAAATGAGACCATAAAAATAGGTGAAGAAAATAAAGGGAAACATTGCTCTAATTTTCTAAGTACAAAAGCTTGAGTAAAGTCTCTATTTTTTAATAAACAAATTAAATACTGGAAAAGCAAAGGTTATATTTGAGAAAAAAATGCATATTCAATTTTAAAATGAGTCTTCTCTATTGCCTAGGGGAGCAGAGCTTCCAGGGTTCACAGTGCACAGGTAAGGGTGGTTCTTGTTTTGAGATTTTGCTTTTACTTCTCCTAAGCTTTTAAATATTCATCTTAATTTTCTTCTAAAAATGTGTTCTCCTTTTTTGTTTACAGATGAACTAAAGAATGCTATAAAGTATGGATAAATTTTAGTAACTTGATGCTCTTGATTTCATTTGGAAAGCATTAACTTGCTCACTATAGAGTTCAAATTGTATATAAAATACTGAAAGTGGCTCTTTTCTATTTTACCCAGGTTTTTGGTTTCTCTAAATGAGATACTTGTGATTGATGTTACATCTGTAAGAAATTGTATATTTCCCCCCCACAAGAAAAATTAGTGGTTCATTTGAGAACATCACTGTGGAATTATTTCTCTTTCTCTGTCTCTCATTCATATTAAAGTTGTTTCTAGGCTTGCAAAAAAAACCCTAATTTTTATTAAAGAAAACAATCCTTTTCATTGCTCATGTGAAGGTACTTAACCGGAATATTTCTAGAAAGCAAATTGGTAACATGATGCAAAATTTTACTCTTTCTTTTGACCCAGTGACTCAACTTTCAGAAATCTATCTTAAAGAAATGATCAGATGCAGGCTCAGAAATTTCTGTTAAAGGATGTGCACTGCAGCTTTATTTCTTAAAGTAAAAAATAAATGGAAACATTGTGTATTTCAAACAAGTGGGGGAACGGATGAATAACTGTTGTATGCATATACAAGGGAATGTAATTGCACATTTGAAAGTATTCAATTACATGAGCAAATTGCTATGCTATATTAAGTATAAGGTAATATTTAAAACTGTATTTGCACACAAACCTATACATTCAATGAGATCCTAAAGGTTAATATAAAAGGAAATACGTATGTGTATAGATATATAGAAGGAAATATATATAGATATATTTTCATATATATGTGCATGCAGATGTCTAAATGTGCATGTGCTCTGAAATGGGAAGACTAGATTATTCAGACAAATACACTTGTGAATACCTAACAAGGCACCAAGAGTCGTAAAGGATCAAGATCTAGAAAAAGTACACTCGCAGAGGTGGGCCTAGGATCTGGGACTCCTGTCTTCCTAAGGGCACCTGCAGACGCCACAGGAGGTGACTCGTCTGAGAAACAGAGCAGAGCGTCAGACTCCTGGGGCCAGGGGACCAAAAGCGGGGTCCAGGACCAAAGGGAGAGAACAGAGGCCAGAAAGAGAGCACTCCTATGTGGATTCTCGGTCCTCGGCAGTAATTGCTTTTACAGGTAACTTTACCGCAGCATTATCAAATAAATACCTAAAAATATCTAAATTGCTCCGCTAGTTCTTTTTTAATTAAATTTTTATAAAGAAAGTACTATTCCACCGTGAGCTTTGCAGCTCTGTGGTTCATGAAGAGCTAGGTACATTACTGTTTGGGATGTCTGGGGTTGGGCAAGCCCTCCAACCTACAGGTCTAGCTCAACCTGAAACCACCTGGTAAAGCACCTGGCTTCAGAGGTGACAGGTGGAGTGAGAGAGACTTAAGAAATATTTGAGCAATTTTTTCCCTACCCTTATGCATCTGTAAACTGCCTTTGAGAAGCCTTCCTAACCCCTCATGTCCATGAATTAATTTATGCATTCAAAATTATTTATGGAGCAAGGTCTATGCACCAGGCAGAGTTTTATGAAGCAGCAGAGTACAAAACAGATGAAATCCTGATCTCATTCTAGGGGTGGGAGATAAGCTGTAAACAAATAAACCAAGAATATTTGATATATGGTGGGGTGTGTGTGAGAGATAAATGCTATGAAGAACAATACAGCTACATAAGGAAAGGGATGGGGCAAGGTGGTGTCTTAGTTTCCCAGGCTACTCTGGCAAACACCATCCAGTGGGTTGGCTTAAACAACAGGAATTTATTGGCTCTTGGTCTCTGAGGCTACAAGTCTAAAATCAAGGTGTTGGCAAGAACATATTTTCTCCCCAAAGACTAGCATTCTAGAGCTGGCTTGCTGCAATCTTTGGAGTCCTTGGCTTGCACCTCTACCTCCTTTCATAGGGCGAGCTCACTCTCTTTTCTCGGCTTTTCCGGTTTCCACTGGCTTCCTGCTTGACTTCTCCCCACGGCCTTCTCTTGCTTCTGATTCCCCATGTCCTCTCTTTACAAGGCCTTCAGTAATCCGGATTAAGACCCATCCTCATTCATTGGGCCATCCCTTAACTAAAAATAACACCTTTGAGAGGTTCTATTTACAATGGATTCACACCTATGGGGATGTGGATTAAAATTAAGAACAGGTCTAAAGTGGGGTGCATAATTCTACCCAGGACAGTGTGTGAGTGTAAATTTATAGGGAGTTCAGAGACGGTCTCTCTGATAGAAAGACATTTGGAGGAAGTACTGAAAGACTGAGTGAGTTGTGCGGGTATTTGGGATGCGCCTTCCAGGCCAAGGGAATAGTAAGTGCAAAGGCTCTGAGGCAGGAGAAACAAGAAGGGGCTATGGATGGAGCACAGGGACATGCAGGAAGGTGAGGGCATTCTTAGGAGGTGAAGTCGAAGGTGGCAATGGGCCAGACCAGGAATTCCACTGATTCCTCTCTCTGTGAGACAGAAGACACTGGACAGTTTTAAGGACCAGGTAATCGTACACATGTTGAAATATAGCTGGACCCTGAATATTTCAAACTGACAACAGGATTCACTGATGGATTGTTCATGGGTTCTGAGAAAAAGAGAGGAGAGAAGAATGATTCCCAGAAAATTACTCTGATCGCACACGGGAATCACCTAGGGAGTTGCAAAATGCAGATGCCTACACCCCACTCAGCACTACTGAATGAAATTATCCAGGGGTGTGGCCTGGGAATCTTTATTTTTAAAAAGCTTCCAAAGGGAACACTGTATGATGATATGCATGTTTGTTTTGTAAGTTCACAACTTTTACTATACACTTATTGTTTATGTATGTTCATGTATGAATGATAAACTTCAATTTTTAAAAAAAGTGTTTAAAAAAAAAGCTCCCAAAGGCATCTGCTGCAGGGGGTCCACAGCCTGGCACAGGGATAAGAACGACTTCATGGAGTGACCTCTCATCAGCATATAACACTGCATTTGGTCCACTCTTTATATGCTTATCCGCCTTACTAAATTCTGACCTCCCTGAAGGCAAGGACTATGCCCATTGTGTCTCCATCTCTAAACACAGGGCCTGGCATCCTGGGTGCTCAAAGAGTGCTTATCACATCTAATCAACTTGACACAATCACATGAGCTAATTCCCATTGTCCACCTCTTTGGTCCAGTTTTCTCTTCACTGGGAAGAGGAAAGTTGTCGCCCTGACATGACAACTCATCACCAATTCATCCGAGGTGGGAAGACTCCCTTGTCACCTTTCCTTGCTTTCTCCCCCAGTTCCAACAGGATCTTCTGTGTGGGGCCCAGATCCCTCAGCCCAGGGGCGGTGGGCGCGGCTGCTTGATGCCCAGGAGCTCCAAGTTGGAAGCACTCTCAGAGTCAACCCCATTTGATATCACTGCAGGATGCCCTGCTGTACAACTCCCCGGGGTGGGCATGGGGGGCTAGAGTAGCTCCCAGAGGGCCTCCCTGAGGGGACGCCTCTCCCTTCTGCACTCAGCGTGTCTTCCGGTGCCAGAGGAACGCGTGCCAAGCTCTCGGCAGCACCCTTTGTCCAGGGAGCGTGGCCAAGGTCTGCAGCCCAAGCTGTTGGAGGACGGAGGAGGCCTGCTTTACTAAGAGCACAGGGAAGACACTTCTTCCCCTGATCTCTGGGGATCCCCGAAACACACACTCAAGTGCTCTTGAGCATGTGGAAAGCCTTGTTCTGGGGAAATGACTACTGGATCTGTCCATGTTTGTTTTTTTTAAAGTTTTAGATAAGAAATAAAGGAAGCCGTTGCTTCAATCCAATGATGGATTTGCATTTGAATACTTTTCAATATTTAAACTGCAACCAAGATTTTGAAAGGTAATATCACTAAGCTTCATTTATTTGAAATGCAGAAAACTACTTTTTTTTTTTTTTTAAAGGATTTGCACCCTGATTTGCCTCTATAATGGATGTTATATCATAACTCTTGGAGGATGAGCAAACTGAAATCAGAAGACTAACAGCAAATATTACTTATTGTATTGAGGTCAGACTAAATGCAAGGTAAATTACTGAGTGCATTTCACGTATGTTCTCATTGAATCACATGGGGAAAAGAAATATTATTATGCCCATTTTACACAGGAAGAAGCTGGAGTTCAGAAAGGTTAAGCAACTTTTCTAAGGTTAAACAGCCTCCAAGAGGCAGGACCATAATTTGAACTCAGGTGGTCTGACTTCCAGGGATCTGAACAAGGCTGACCTGAATGGGGATATTCAGAGGGAATGTGGCAGGTTGAATATTTTGCCAGCACATAATGTGCATGTGGGGAAGATATAGGTTAAGGCTTCGTGTCTGCAGGTAAATGATCATGGCTGGACAAGGTCTGGCATCTTTTTCTCATAGAGAGTTAGCATTTACTGAGCACTTACTATACGCTACCAAGAATCGTTCTCAGTGCCTTGAATGTGTTGATTCACTGACTCCTTGCAATATCCCAATAAAGTAGGGACTATTAAGAGACACATTTTATAGCTAAGGGACTGCAAGCTCAAAGATTAATACATTTTTTTGAGATTGCAGATGGAGTAAGTGATAGAGTTGGGGTTTGAACCCTGGTAATTTGAAACCAGAGCATGACTTATAACTACTGTGCTCTACAGGACAGTGTTTACTTAGAAGTAGCTCCGGAAAAAAGAGAAAAAGGGCTTTTGAACGTGTCTTAAAAATGGTTCCTTGACTCAATTCAGATATTTATGGAGCATTTGACTGTGACCCAGGCCGGGAGCAAGCTAGGGGCTTTACATTTTTACCTCCTTTCCTCCCAAGGGCGTTGGGAGGCACAGCCTATCACCTCAGTTTATAAGCGGTAAAACCGAGGCCCTGAGTGCAACTTTTTCAAAGGCCAGAGCTTAGTAAATTCTGGAGCCAGGATTAACCCTAGGCTCTTCAACCCCCAAAGCCCCTGCTCTTTGCAAGTCACAATACGTTTTTGCAAAGCCATCCTTACGGCTGAGAATCATGCACACGTTTAAGCCTCTGCTTTCGACCTTAAGCTTGTCCTGCAGGAGGCCACACTTAAGCCTTAGTGGCTGTGCACTCGCCAGAAACAGGGACTGCAGAAGAAGGGGGAGCGTGAGCACAGGGGAGACTGAGAGTCTGCTGAGAGAGCCCGGTAAAGTGGGTGGGCAGCCAAGCACCTTTCCCTCTGGTTGCTGGAGTTCCTGAAACCAGAGACCTGGGTTTGCATCCTTCAGTACCATCCCTCACTAGCCATGTGGCTCAGGCAAGTCATTTTATGCCTCCCTGAGCCTCCGATTTCTCTTCTGAACAATGAGAACCAAAATTCACCTTGTAAGATTGAGAAGAAGATAAATGTATAAATGTGGATATGCCTAGCAGATAATGGATGTCCAATAAATGTTGCATATATTAAAATATGAAGCCATTTCTTTTTCCAAAGTCTAGTTTATGATATAATTTTGTTCTGTTTTATTTCTAGATTAATGTATCATTTATTTAGATTAAAGTCCATATGTATCATTGAGGACTTTCATCCTCCAGGTTAAGAGATATCCCAGAGGACTATGATGTATTAAGGATATCTTTTACATTTATGGTGCTTTACAGAGAATGTTTATGTCCATTTTTTTACTCTGAGGGAAGATATTGGGTGAGGGGAGCTTAAGAATCCAACTCCGGAATCAGATGGAGTGAGTGGGCTTTAACTCCTTCTTTACCACTTCCCACAGGGTGCTGGTGGCAAGCCATTACCCTTGCTAAGGGGGCAGACACTAAACGGTTTGGTTTGCCAGGCTACGTAGAGCTTAGCAGTCTAGCCCAGTGGTTAGGAATAGGGGGTTCCAGAAGTGCCATGCACTTGCTATATGAACTTGGCCCCGTTACTGAATGTTTCTGGGTTTCAATGGCCTCACCTGAGAAATGGGAATAACTTCTCAAGAACGGTATTGGGTGTTGCACAAAAACCACTAGCAGAGGGCCTGTCGTGAAATCATTGCTCAATACGTATTGCTTGTGCTTGTGGAGCTTGCCGCTTTTCTGGTTTTTGCTGTCTCTTCTGTCGGGATAAAGTCTGAACAGATAAGTGATGTGCTCAGGTTTGCATTTTAGAAAGGCCATTTGTGATACAGTGTGAGGAATAGTTACCACCCAGGTTCAGCTCCTCAAGGATTTGGTGAAGAAAAGGATGATATGGTGATTACGAGGATCTACAGGAGCAGCCGCAGAGCTAACTGGAGGGACAAAATGAACCTGCCAACATCTCTGCCAGGGTTGCCGGCTCCCCCCACAGCTGCTGCCCCGTGACTGGGCTTCCCGTCTCCTGCTCTCTATAAATAGTATATGCTGAATTTGAAAAGAAAAAAGAGTAGTATGTAGTGGAGTTAAAAAACACAGAGTTGAATAAAATGGTAAAGGGAGCAATAAAGTAGTAAATTTAGGTGACAATCAAAGAATAAGATACAAAATGAAGCATGCCCAACACAGCTGGTATACAATGGAAAGTAAAACTAAATGGTGAAAGCCTGCATTAAAACACTGAGTTCAAAGAGTAATATCCAGAGAAATTACAATATGATGAGGGGAAAACATAGTCTTTTCAAAAGGTAGCAAAAGAGAAAGTTAGAAAAATAGAATTAAAAGAATAAGAGAACAGGGATATTAAATTTTTGAATGGATTAAATAATTGAAGACATTAAGGAGAGAGTTAACAATGTAAAAGGTTAAAATAGAGGACTCCAGGTGAGGAGAAAACAGAAGTGATTAAACCCTTTAAAATAGACAAAATAAAAATGATAAAGTAAAAAAATAAGTAAATAGGAGAAATAGAAGTAAAAGGTGGCAGCAGAACGCAAAGCAGTTTAAGGCAGTGACAGATTTAAAATGTCCATTCCACTGCATTCAGGGATACCAGCAAAACCAGCAGCCATAATTGTTCCCAAGAGTGTCCTCCAGCCTGAGATAATTCCACCACTTAGAATCTCCAGCAAACCTCTTCACAGGGACACCTGAGGACTTCTGTTTACTTGCCCCCCGATTCTGTCTCAGACACTGCTTTACACCTGCTATTTATGGATGATCCAGTGGCAACCATGTTAGGTCTCATTAGGTCCATTTCACAGAAAAGGAAAGTGAGGCTCTAACGGGTGAAGTACTTGGCCAAGGACACAGAGCTAGTGAATGGCATGAGGTTTGTTTGAAACCAGAAGAATCCTGGAAAAACCAGGCGTTTTCATTCATGCTCTCACCTAGGGGTTGGCAGACTATGGGCTGGCCAAATCAGCCCACGTCCCGGTTTGGTACAGCTGGCAAGGGAAGAACAATTTTTATATTTTTAAAGAACTGGGGGGGGAGTGAGGGAGAAGAAAAAGAATATGGGACAGAAAACTATGTCATGGGCAAAGTCTAAAATATTTACTTATCTACTACTTGGCCCTTCACAGAAAAGCTTGCTGCTCCCTGCAGCACCCATCATTTCAAAGTAGCTGGTCTTTAGATCTTCAAGGTGGTGTGGAGTCTCGGGGGACCAGGATGTCTGTGTGTGTCAGGGTGAGGTGGAGGGTGAAGGGTGGGTGGGAGGGTAGGGAAAAGGACCCGGCCACATAGGACGGCTCACTAACAAGCTGTGGGTAAAAAACCTATAAGAAATTGGGAACCCACTGGAGTGCAAGTTTTCTTGTTCCTTGCCTAGTGTTCTTTCTTATGAAATGGGAGGAACCCTAGAGACTGGGGTGCCTGGAAGGCAGGCGAAGAGAGCGTTAGTGAGGAGATTCGCGGCTATGTCTAGTGTGCCAAGGGAGGGAGTGAGACCTGACTGGAGGTTTAGCAATGCCATGGCCACTGCAAACCACAAGAAGTTCTGCTTAGCAGACCGGGGGTTCCAAATCCTCCATAGCCTGTTGGGAATGGGTTTGCTGGAAAATGGGAGAAAAGGAAGTAGAGACCAGAGCCTGAATGCAGAGCCTAGAATTTGAGGCATTTTGTGACAAAAGGTTGTTAAGAAACAGGAGTGACAGCAACAGTGGAATAAGTGATCAGAGGTATGCCTTTCATTAAAAAAAACAAAAAAAACAAAAAAAAAACAAACCCAAAACAACTCTTTTTTCTTTTAACCTTATTTTTTTAGGATGGGGGAAATCACAGTATATTGTAAAGGTTGTATATTGACAGGGAAATCCAGTAGAGAAGGAAAACTTGATGCCTGAGGGAAGGGGAAGTTGGTGGGAGTGAAGTCACTGCCCGGTGAGAGAGGACAGTGCCGTCTAGGGGCTTAGGGGAACATTTATTCATTACAAGAGGAGACAATGGCCGAGCTCGCAGGCAGGGCTTTGGGAGCAAGTCTGCACTTCATAGCATTGCATGCAGGCTGCCCATGACGTGGCTCTGAACCCCTTCTCCAGCTCTTCACAGTGTAACCGTGCCCCTGCTGAAGCCACACCACTTTGCTAGCATGCTCTCTCCAAAGACAGCCATCCTCTGCTCAGCTCATGAAGGTTGACACTCAGCCTGGCCGCTTTCCCCATGGAGAAGCAACCCCTCCTTTTTGTCTGTTCTCTCGGATTATACTCCATATAGTCATCTGTCACTGCCCTTCCTTGTTGGCAATCAGTCTCAGCCACTGCCAGCCCTGTTTCCCCAGGACTGCTGCAGTGCCTTCACTCACCCTGCTTCTCACCCACCCGTAAAGTCAGCTCCCACGGGCCACGCAGTGTGCCAGGGCTACCTGGAAGTGGACAGAACAAGCACAATCCCCGCCTGCTTGGAGTATACAGACTAGTAATACCACAGGCTCTTGGGGTACACTTGGTGAATGAATAAATGAATGAGCTTGGCTAGGAGTGATGAAGGTGCATGTGCCATTCAGCCTGCTGCTTTCTCTTAGGAGGGGCCTCAGCTGAAACAGATTGTCTGGTTGTTGTTCAAAGGCGAGAAAGAAAGATCGTGTTCTCAGATGTTCCCGCGCGAGAGGCCAGTTGAGTTTATGATTTTAGAGTTTGAGAGGCAGAGTTTAACCATGACACTCAGCCTTTGTGAGCCTCTGTTTCTACCTGGGGTTTTAACATAAGTGCGCGTTTTATCCGTGCCAGGCAGTCCTAGGATAAAGAACAAGCCTCTGTCCTCATGGAGCTTATATTCTGGTGAACTTACTGTTTCTTAAATGAAAAGAAAAAGGAATCCCTACGACACAGGGTTGTTGTGAGGACAAAAGGAAACAACACATGTAAAGTCGCTGTCATGGCGATTCAAAATTAACAGGAAGTGGTGATTCTTCCATGGTGGTTACAAAGATTAAGTGAGGCGATGGCTGTGTAGAAGCACTTAGAATCTGTCAAGCTACGTTAAGCGCTCCAGCGTGGCAGCTGCTGGTGCTGATGCCTGTGCATGGGCTGCCTCCCAAATGAAGGACTGCCAGGCACTAGAAGGGCCTTGGGGATGCCCTGCGCCCCCCATCCCCCATCCAATCCCGGCTTCTTGCCACACAGAACAACTTGGAGTTACCTGGGCCGACTGCGCCGGCTATTCTCCCTTTGCCCCTAAAAACCCTTCTTTCCCTGGCCTGCTCTGCGCTCTGAAAGTTATCTCTGGGCTGCATCTATCAGGTCTCCTTGCCTCTGCTTCCATTGGGGTTCAGCCAATGCTAGTCCAAGCAGATCAGAAGGTGGGAGGAGTGGGAGAGCGGGGAAACCATTCCTCCTGCAGCAGTTTGGCAATGACCGTGATCTTCTGCACTGCTGCAGCTCCTACCAGGTTCTGTAGGATGTTACCGTCCACCCCTTCAGGGCCCAGGAGTGAAAGCACCTTCCTTGTGGCTGGTCCTCAGGCGCTTCACCAAGCCTGTGCTTCCTTAATCCCGTAAAGGCCCCGAACCTTTGCTTCAGCTTGCTTCCATGGCCCCATCTGAGCGTGGTGTTTGCTTTCTGCCAGGATCGTAAATGCTACATTAACCAAGCCATCTTATTTCTCCCGGCCTTTGCACATTTGCTTCCCTTTTCTTGAAAGTTTCCCTGCCTCGGCTCCCAATGCACACACGTGCAGGTACACGCATGCTGGCTCCCTCCTTGGCATTCAAGGCCCGCGTGAAGCATGCTCCCTTGAGGCTCCCCCCAAAGTCCCTCTGGTCTACAGCAGTCTCCCCTTCACATTTCCTACCACCAGACCCTCGTCGTGCTGTCCTGTAGCTGCCTCTGGCCCTGGGATCTTGTCTATGTGTCCCCTGAGGGCAGCTCTTGTCCAAGGCTGCAACCCGACCTACCGACCTACCCATAGCAGTCACTCAGTAATTGTTTGCTGACCGAACACTCCCGAGGTTGTCAGCAGGAGCAGCTGGGGGATTTGGCAAGAAAGCCACTGAGGAAGCATAAGTGATCACTGTGTGCTTGTGACTGTAAGAAAAGGGGTATCTCAGGGGAAAAATCACACTGTCAGCCCACTCAGAACAAACTTTCAGAGACCCTTAGAAGAGGCTGATTTCCTGAGCATTGGGGCTATTTCAAGTTTACTCTGGTAAAGTCAAGAGTTTTACCTACAATCTGCTTTTGTTCATAAAAGTTATGGTAGGATTCTAGCTTTTTCCATCTGCATATAGAATCTTGGGAAATTCACAATATCAGGGTTTGTTATACTTCCTGGTGACTCAATGAACAAATCACTTCCTAGGCCAACAAAAATGATGGCCAAAGTGCCAAAAAAGGAAACACAAATAACAATAATAATTGGTTCTCTCACCCAATTCTGTTGAGATCTTGATGAGAAATGTCAGAATGGATAGCTTCCAGAAGACCTCTAACAATTTCTGCAGAAAGGCATGGGTGGGTGCCAAGGCCAGATGACAACCTTTCCAAAGATGCATTTTGTTCAAATAGAGGGTTTTATGTTCCTGTTGACACTGATTTTATAATATCATGCATGGCCCTTGTTTACAGCAAGTATGTAAGAGTCCTTGATAATTAAACCAAACAAGGCAGGAAGGAAGTATCATGCCCAATACATCTAAAAGCCAAAATGAGGAGAAGCCATGCCTGGCAAACAGTAGGCACACAATAATGGATAAACGTACAAATGGGAGAAAATATATCAAATCTTTCATGCATAAAATGCATTGATATCTTCACTGTATTGATCGAATAAGCTCTTTTAGCTGAAAGAAGAGGGCACATTAACTGAATTAACTTGTCATGAATGTTAAAACCCAGGGAGGAGTTCAGAGGTCTGTTGAACTACATCAGAATCTCATGTATGGATTTCATCACACAAAATCCACACTTACAGATTTCCCAGTCCCACAATACTCTTCCTAAGGTGACTGAGGCAAGTCCTACCCTTAGAGCAGTGGTTTTCAAATGGGGGCTATTTTGCCCCCCACAGAACATTTGGCAATGTCTGGAGACATTTTTGGTTGCTACCACTGGGGATGCTACCGGTATCTTTGGGGTAGAGATCAGAGATGCTGCTAACCATCCTATAATGTACAGCAAAGAATTATCTGATCCTAAATGTCAGCAGTGCTGAGGCTGGGAAATCCTGCTGTAGAGCTCAGCAGTGAACAACACATAGCAGGTCTCAGTAATTATTGTTAGTTAAATAGTAAGGGTGTGGCTTTATTTTTGAAACTTTCTTAGCTTACAAAATGTAGCAGTCCTCTTTGAAATGGTTCCCAATTTCTAACCCTATTTGGTAGACTTCCTTTCCTTGTGGACATGTGAACTCAAAGCTATCCATTGTGCTGCACACTGGAAGCCCCAAGAGGGTATCCTTGCCCACAAGGAGCTCCAGGCCTTGGGGAAAAGACAGACAATTAAATATGCAATTCTCACATGGCACGATGAGTGTCAGAGCCGGGACTTGCCAAGGGTAGTCGATGCCTAGCATGATAACAGCGAACTCTGGTGCAAACCTTGTTCCTTTATGAACTCATTTAATTCGCACAGTAATCCAGCGAGACGGTGCTATTATTATTAGGGTAACCATATGACTTATTGTTTAAACACAACTGTTTTGACAGTGAAAAGGATCATGCTTATTAATTCTGCTAGGATCAGAGGCATAAACCTCAACCATCTCAGGAAATCAGGGAGGCATGGTCCTCCTGATCTCGGCATAATGGGAGAGGGAGTGAGGCACAGGCTGGCTGGATACCCTGTTCAGGTCACACTTCTGTAAGTGGAGGGCCAGGCCTGGAACTCGGCCAGTCTAGCTCCAGAGCCCACCCTTTTAAGCACTATACTAGGCTGTCAAGATACTGCTTGATGCCCTCACCGATTAAATCCTTATCCAATCCCACAGAGTATGACTTTCACCATTTTTTAGATGAGAAAACAGACCTTTGGAGAGTGTCACTAACTTGCCGCCAAATCATATATTTAATAGAGTTGACGGCAATATGTCTGATTCCCGAATCCATTCCATTTCACAGTATACAGTCCTTACCTTCAAAATATTTGGATCTCCTTATTTCAGGGCTCACAAACAGTTCCTTGAATATTCCAGCTAGAGATGCCATCAGCAAAGAATTCTTATTAGTATTAATGTTAATGAGCTTAGTTTTAGGGGAAGAGATGCTGCTTCTAGGGGTTTGAAGTTGCTTCAAGTGTTACTTTGCAAGGAAAGCCAAGAACCAGGCCCAGAGAAGGTCTATCAAATGTCAATAAGGCATTGGAGGAAGTTTCTCTATTTGGCCCTAAGTTCTAGGTTTGATTCCCAGGGCCTCCTGTTGACAGGCAAGCTGGCCCAAGTGGCGAGCTGGCCCGAGTGGCGAACTGGCCCACCCGGAGTGCTGGCCTGCACAGAATGCTGGCCCGTGTGGAGAGCTGGCACAGCGAGATGATGCAACAAGGAGAGACAATGAGAGACACAGCAGGCCAGGGAGCTGAGGTCGTGCAAGAGATTGAGCACCTCTCTCCCGCTCTGGAAGGTCCCAGGTTCAGTTCCCGGTGCTGCCAAAGGAGAAGGCAAGCAGACCAGAGAAGAACACACAGAGCACAGACAGCAAGTGCAAAACACTGAGGGAGGGGTGGGGAGAAATAAATAAATCTTTAAAAAAAGAGAAGGGACGAGAAGGTAAAGGAAAGGAAGAAAAAGAGATAAGGCACTCTAAATAGTTGCTGTCTGCTCAAGGCGCAAATGACCCAGCATGAGAAGACGAGGTCAACTACACTACAGGAAACTTGGCTCTGTTGGACTTAATATGATGCCTCCACTTACTGATTTTTGTGGGCATTTAAGGGATTTTTTGAAAGCAGGATTTTTGACTTGGTTGTCAACTTTAGAACGTAACCCCGGTGTAAGTTGTGATTCCAATGTACTATGTGTTTCACCCAGATAGCAAAATACAGTCTGTGTCAAAGTCCTTTGATGACACGTGTAACAGAAGATGTAGAAGTGAGTGAAAAGAGTAGACATTGGAAAAGCTGCATTCTTGGGTGCCTCTAATCTGTGATGGATGCACCCATCCCCCACCACTGTAGCCAGCAATAGGAAATGCATAATAAATGTTGTTGAATGACAAAATAAAGTAATGACTCATAAGTTGCTAGCAGTCTGAGAAGAATCGGGTGGACTCTTTTAAATGGACCTTCATGTAGATGCTGGGGCACTTTGATCCCCTGCTTGGGAAATGAAGTCTATAAATATTCACAGGCAGGCAAATCAGATATGATTTGAAGACCAAAGTGGACACTGATTCAATTCTTTTCTTTCTTTATCTAGGGCCTGTCAGGCACTGCATCTAAAGGGCTTTATGGATGAGGCTAAAAGGAGCAAAGGGCCTTGTGGGGCCTGTGAGACTCAAGTGGATTGTTCTCCTTCTGGAAGAGCCTTCCCAAGCTAGGTCACTGTCAGGGCATTCAAAACTATCCTTTTTGCCACATTCTCAGTTCTTGACATGGGTGTGGAAGAGCTGAAATCTGCTTTAGCTAGCCTTGAAGGTTTTTCTTCCAAAGTGAGTTTCACAGATCTAAAGATGGAGATGGTAGTATAGTCCTGAGGTATTTTCGCCATTGCTTTGGGAACAGGATGTGTGTAAGGAAGTCTGGCTTTGAGACACTATTTTAGCACCTCCTTTATAAGAAAGGTTGTGGGAATGGAGATAAGACTGTGGGATCCACTGGTTGCATCACTTACCCCCTCTCCAGAAGCTTAAACCCTTATAGAATGAGGAAGGACCTTGTTGAAAGTATAAGCTGAAGCACCATCTTTTGTCATCAATACACTGTGACCACTGGACTCCACCCTCTCAGATGCTGTAGACACTTTAAATCAAAGGCCTCTATATCTTATGAGTCTTTGCTCTTGTAACTGAAACTTAGCTTACTGTTATGGGGTGCCTAAGGGTTGCCACCTGAGAGCCTCCTTGTTGCTCAAATGTGGCCTCTCTCTAAGCCAAACTCAGCATATGAATGCATTACCTTTCCCCCAACGTGGGACATGACTCCTGGGGATGAGCCTCCCTGGCAATGAGGGATTAATACCAAGTGCCAACTGGCAACACAACTGGAAAAAGACCTTGAATAAAAGGGGGAAAAGGTAAAGACAAATGAGTTCATGTGGCTAAGAGACTTCAAAGAGAGTCGGGAGGTCATCCCAGAGGTAACGCTTACGCACACCTCAGTAGGAGCTCATAGAACATCAAAGTGCTTATCATCCCACATAGAGGGGCTCCTGAGAGCTCTGGAGACACCCAGGTCCTATATAAGGGGGGATAGCCCCAGAGACTGATGCCTTATCAGTGGGCTCTATTTTGGAATCTGTGCTCCTGAGAGTGACAGAATTGGACTCAAATAAGTCCTCCCTGCATATGGTTCATCAGTGCATATGTGATGCTGGAGTTTTTAGGTATACTTCCAGAGACTGGAGCCTTTGGCCTACCTATGTGCCAGGTGTGTGTGGAATCTTGGTGGAGCTGCAACTCCTACTCTACAGCTCAATGGACTCATCCAGGTCACCTGGTGAGGAGACAACGATGGGCAACGGCCATCCCAGGGAACGGAGCGGGCCTGCATCTGCAGGCAGGATCATCCCACCCACCATATCCATGGGATATAAGCCCTCTCTCACTTGGAGGTGGAGTGAACATCACCATCCCAGTCCCCTCAGGATTGGGGGAAGAACTATGTACTAGAGTGGACTTGATGGTATTCTGTTGTACACATATGGTGATTCTAGCAATGGAAGAAATTATAACAGTGAGGTGGAGCCAGTGGCCACTGGACACTTTCGGGGCAGGAAGGGGATGCACAGTTGAAATACAGGGGCTTTTTCGGGATTTGGAGGTTGTCCTGAGTGTTGTTGTTGCAATGGATGTAGACCATTTTAAATCAGCACACACCATTCAGAACTGTGTGGGAGAGAGTGTGGTCTACGATGTGAACTGTGGTCTATGGTTGATGGCAAGGCCCCAGGATGTGTAAGTCCATTGAGGGTGATGGGCCACACTTGTGGGAGATGTTTGTGTAGAATGTGGTGGGAGGTGTGGGAGGTGGGGAACATGGGAATCCCGGTAGGTTCCATGTAATATTTTAGGTAATCGAAGCACCTCTTAAATATATATATATATATTTTTTTTGTAAGCAAATGCACATATATGCATATATATTTATATATCATTTTACAAATATTGGTATGTATTATGAAAAGTTTGATTTTTACCCACAATAAAAAATAAATTAATTAATAATAAAAAAAAGGCCTCTATATGGTTCTGTATCCTCTATAGATAGAATCCTTGAGTCTGGGAATCGAGAGTGGAAGTAGCAGCAGCCCTACTTACCTTCACTCCCAAGGACCCATTTGGAGAATTTGTGATTCCAGACTCTGCAAATGAGGGTTCTGTAGTTTTAGACTTCCTGGTTGCCAAAGATGGAATATTTTCCCTAGATGACACAGCATGAGTCTTGTTGGACTAGAAATTAAGGCTTTCTCCTGTGCAATCTGGGCCCTTCATGCCAAGTGGCCAGTAGGCAAGAAGAAGAGGAACAAACATCCTGGCTTGACACAAGCATAGTGACCAGAGGATCAACCCCTCAGGGGTGACAATCTGGATCCAGCTGCCAAGTAAGCCACCTAGAACTGCAGAGGTGCTAGCTGAGGGTGAGGAAAGCCTAGAATGGATAGTAGAAGGAGATGATGTTGGCATCCCAAGACCTGCTGCAGCAGTAGGGGCTGTAATTTGTCCTTCTACCCTTCCTCTTCTAAGTTTCCCCTAGAAGAGAGGCCCACCAGGATTGTAGAGGGACTGCTCTCAGAACTTGGATGAAGAAGTGGGTCCTAGTGGTACACGGGGTAGACTGTGACGAGCCAGGAGATCCCCCTTCAGGAATCTGCTAGGTTGGCTGCTGGGAGACAGCTCTCTGCTGGCAGCATCCTGCGAGGATCACCTCAGCTGAAGAGTGCCTTCTCACTCAAGGTCATATCTCAGGACTGATTAACAGGGAAGTATAAATGCTCTTAAGTCCAACTTGGGACATTTCAGAAAGATTGCTTCAGCTTCAGAATTCCTCATATTATTGGCTGAAATCTCTGCTGAAACTGTATCATCACAGCTAACCTTTCTCCTTGTTTATTTCTGCTTCCTTCACTTTGCTTTCAGAGATGCTGATCCCAACTGCATTCCCTAATAAACTTCCTACACACTAATCTCTCTTCAGAGTCTGTTTCTCTGAGGATCCAACCTGCAGCAAGCAGCAAACATTAATTACTCTGACTAATGTCATCAGCCTCCAATGTTTATCAACTAGATGAATTTGCTGAATGAATGGTTTAATTAACTAATTAAATCATTTGTACAATCCAGGCCAATAGATGGATAATGATGATGATGATGATGATGATTGTCTCATTGGTAGTTTACTCCTTTCTTTATTCATTTAATAGACACTTGTTGAGCCTCAACTGTGACCCAGGCACTGTTTTCAATTCCAGTGGTGAGTAAGACAACTAAGGTCCCTATACCCTGGAACGTCCCATGGGGACCTTAATTTAGACCAAGTCATCAGGGAAGACCTCACAGGGGAGAAATATTTAAGTGAAATGAGGAGAACAGAGCCAGGCAACAGTCATCCCAGGTGGAGGAAAAGCAGGGAAAGTGATCTTACAGTGAGGTGGAGAGGGGAAAAGCAAGCAGTCCCCGTGTTTAAGATTTAATGTAGGCCACTTCCAGATAATGGTGAAAACCACTGGAGAGTTCCAAAGAAAATGACTCTACCAAGACATCCCCCTCCAACAGTGATTTGCACACGTCACCTTGAACTTGCCAGCCTCTCTCATCAGCTACTTCTAGCCTCAGCCCAGATGGTGGTGTCAAGGAGATGGTGGCAGCAGTTCCCAAGGAAGTTTTGGTGTGAGCATGCAGGATGTGTCGTATAATGTGATGGTTACTATGGCAATTTTTATTGGGTAATTGGGTTTGAAAAAACATTTTGATGCCTAATTAGTTACTGAGCTAAAAATAGCATTTGCCAAGAGCTTGTTTTCTCTTAAAATGAGTCTGTTGCTCAGGATTGATAAAGTACAATAAGCAGTGATAATTGGAGCATTTTCTCAAGTCCCCGAGGTCTTGATCCTGACTCCCCTAAAGAAGCCCACGTTATCTTCTGCTTTACTTTCCAAAAAATGTGTGTTTATTATGACAAAGTAATATCACCTAATATAGGTATAAATATAATTTATCAGGTCCAAATTGACTAGCTCAGCCCCTAAAGAAGGTGATTTCCTATGGAATAACTTTACAAAGTTTCTTGACCGATGGGATAAAGTAGCCTCCCAGGACTCTTTTTCTCTAATGAGTCTAGAGACCAGAGTCTTAAAAATGATGAACTATCTAAGGAAAAGTATTGGTTAATATCCATAGCAGGGAATACACGTTAGCACATGATTAACGAAGGTTGAATTTACCCTTGCTGTTTCAAGTTTATTCATTGAATGTTTGAATCAAATTATTCTTCCACCATTTACCACCTGTTGGTTATAAACATGTGCAATGTGCTTTGGTCCATAAGGCTGAGTTATATACCTTGTGACACATTAGGTAGTAAAAGGTATAATGGAGCCCATGATGACTTGTGCCTAATACTATCCTGTTCACAATTTCCCCCCCATAAATACGCTTATTCTAGCTTTGAATCCTAATTCTGCCACTTAACACCCTCAATTCTGTTTCACCAATTTACAAATATGGGATAATTACTAACTATTTCCCAGGCTTGCAGCAGGATAAAAGGACATCACCTATGGTAAAGCTACAGTGCCTGCTACTCTAACCTAGGAGTCTGAATGTCCATTTCTGGGATTTGAATCTCAGCTCTGTCTTTTCCTAGCTGTGGGAAGATGGGGAATTTACTTAACCTCTCTCAGCCTAACAAATGTCATTTGTTAAGTGGAGATGACAATGGCACTTACTCCATAGGTATGTTGTGACTGAATGAGATAATTACACAAGGTCCTTGTTGTAGTGAGCACTCAATATGCATTGGCTGTTACTGTGGAAGGCAACTTCTTCCCCTTTCTTGTTGAGACCGCAAATTCCTTTGATGAGGGATTTATTTGCCTTACATAATCCTTTTGGACTCCATAGTTAGAGTGGCTCTGTGACTTACTGTACAAACGGGGACACTTTTGAGAGTGAAAGGTGGTGCCATTTATGATTATGGCTATTATGATGACTGTAATACTATTGTAAATATTATATTATCATAATGATTATTGTGGTAATTGAATATGATTATGATAACGATTATTCCAGGAGACAGGCATAAATCTGAAGTAACCAGCAAAAACAAGGATGCACGTTATGTCCCATGGCACAAAGCACTGGGCTAGAGATAGGCCAAAGTTTAAGTCCTCAACTTACGCATTTGGGTATTTTATTAATAAAAAGTGTCACTTCAATCCAGCAAATGCAGGTACAGCTCTAGACTCTGGGGACATATCAGTCCACAAAATAGACTAAATCTCTCCCTGGAGAAGAAAGGCAAAAATCAAGCAAAAAACCCCACAACTTTATATATTTATTTTTATATATATATATATATATATATATATATATATACACACACACACACACATATATATATATATATATGCACACACATATATATATATATATATGGCATTTCCTGTGCTATGGTGACAAGAGCTTAAGCAAAATTAAGGTTGGTTAAGAGGGGAAAGGATAATGGGGGAAGGAAGTCACTATTTCATATGGAGTAGCCAGGGGAGGTATCTCTGATAAGGTTATACTTGGGCTGAGACCCCAAAGAATTGATCAAACCATGCCAAAGTAGCCAAAAGGAATAATGTGGAGTAGGTACTCCATTATCAAAATGATTTGTTGCCATTGCAACAGAACAAGTAAAAGATAAAAACCAAGGGCCATAGATAAGATATAAATGAATCGATTTCCACAGAGGTTTAAAAACTCAGTTTTCCCCTAAAATTTTGGCAATTTGATTTTTAAACAATTCGTAACTAATAGCTTTACTAGCTGTTACCACTACAAAAATAATAGTTCAATTTATTAAGTTTTTCCTAAGTACCCAATACTTAAGAAAAGAGAACAAAAAACCTTATTCCTTACAATAACCAGTCAGTCTGGGGATTATTACATCCCCTACCCCCTTGCAGGTGAGAAATGCAAGGCTCAGAGAGATGAAGAAACTTGTCTATGCACATGGCTAGAGGGGGGGTAGGGGCCTGAAATGCTGATTCCAAAGGTTGGCCCCTTTTCTGGCGACTCTGCTCCTAATGCTAACACCTGGTTAAGAAGCCTGTGTCCACCTAAGAACGAGAGCCAACAGTAAGTTAGCAGATGGCGCTATGGATGGAGAGCCACCCCTCCATTCATCATTCAGCAGATATTTCCTGGTGCCTCCATGTGCCATCTGCTCTAGACTCCAGGGATGTGAGGAAACCAGCACAGAGTCCTACCTCTGTGTGTCTTCCTGGCAGAAGTAAATGAGTTAGATTTAGAGCTAATTTTTTATCAAAAAGAGCAAAGTAAAGGGGAAAGAATGTCGGGATGGACTGAGGATGCAGCGTGGGGGAGAGGTTACACATTCAGATAAGAATGTCAGGGGAGACCTCGCTGAGAATTTTTTTTTTTTTTTTAGCCAAAACTTGTGGGAAGAGAGGGAGTGAATCATATAGAGCACCGGAAAAAGGACATTCCAGGCAGAGGCAACAGAGAGTGGGAAGGACAGGAGGGTAAATTCAAGGAATTTCTAGGAGAGAGGTGAGGTTGAAGTAATAGGAGACAGGGCAGAAGGAGGTGGTGGGCATAGAGGTGAGTGTTGAGGACCAATGCAAGAACACCGGTTTGACCCAGGGTAAAATGGGAGCCATGCTAGGATTTAGAGCAGAGGAGGAGGCTGGCTTGCTGTTATATTCAGTTCAGGTATTCTCTCCAAAGAAGCTGTTGGTCCATCTGCTAGAGTTGACAGGATAAGAAATGGCAAATAGGCTGCCTCCTGAAATTCTTGAGCCCTAAGAGTGAATCCCCACCCCCCACCCCTCTCCATCCAAAACACTGGAGAAAGAACTGCTTTGATTAGAAGGGGTCTTTGGAGGCTGTTTTAGTTTGCTAAAGCTGCTGGGAGCAAAATACCAGGAATGGGGTGGCTTTTATAATAGGAATGTATTAAGGTAAAAATGGACAGTTCTGAGGCTGTGGAAATGTCCAAAGCAAGGCATCATCAGACACCCTGTCTCACCAACGTCAGCTGCTGGCAATCCTGGAGTCCTGCCATGTGGCAAGACAAAATGGCGGCTCTCTGTCTGGGTCCCTGCCTTCTCCTACAGGCCACTTCCCCCTGAGCCCAGCTCTGGGCAACCAAGCACATGGCAGGGCTCATCTCTCTAGCTTTGAGCTGCTCTGGGGGCCTGGCCTCTTGGGGGCCCCTTTCTGTACCTCTGTGCTCTGCTGATTCAAGCCTCCAGCCTCTCTCTCAGACTCTTAGGGCTTCTCTAGCCCTCTCTCACATGGCAGGGTGAAATGGAAGCTTTTCAGTGTCTTCTGCTTTCAGTTCTCTGCTTATATAAGCCTCCAGCAAGAGGGCAGAGACCCAACTTGGGTCAGGCTTCACTGACATACTGCAATTAAAGGTCCTAAAGTGATCTAATCAAAAGGCAATCTAAGCAAAGACCCCATAACCGAATCTAATGAAACTAAAGTCCCACACCCACAGGAATGGATTGGTTCAAAGAAAATGATCTTTCCTGGGATTCACAAAACTTCAAACTGTCCCAGAGGCCTTGCACATCTTCCCAAGCTTGGGAGCCCTATGATTTTAAAAGCAGAGCATGGAGAAAGCTGAGCTAGATAATTGGAACCATTCAAATGGGAATTCCTTGTCCCCACTCTGAGTCCTTCTTCTCTGGACAATTGCCTCCGTTTTTGAGTTTAAGTACAGGGAATATGTTTGTTAAGTATATTGTTTATTGCATGAGAGGAGAAGCCAGAACTCTGCAGGTGCTGGAAGTCGAGGCAGAACCCCCATTGCGTGGAGTCTGTGGGGGTGTGACCGCCAGAGGTCGCTGCTCTCACTCTGTGGCCTCTAGCTTAGGGCCTGTCCCCACTGTCTGCAAGGGGCAGGCCTGGAGTCCATTAGCAACCCCTGCATCTTTGGGTTGCTGGTCGCAGCCTGTGGACAGTTTGTCCCTTAGAGTTTTAGAAATGGTAACAGAAAGCATGCCATGTAAGAGAGAGAGAGAGAAACAAAACCTGCTCGATTGTGGACAAGCCAGGGTTGGAGAAGCCTTGGTGTTTGGACCGTAAGAGACCTCTCATGCTCTGGCTTCCTCTTCTGATAAGCAGCAGGGCCTGGAATTTGGCCTCTATAACCAAGTTATTGTGTCATCTGGTACATGAAATATCAGAAAACTTTAAAATATAAACTGCATTACAAATGTGTGTGTGTGTATATATATATTTGTATGATTGTTCTGAGTGAGTGGGTCATTTGGAGTAAGTGTTGGCTCAACAGAAAGAAGTGGCCTTTGAAATACATGTTCTCCTTCAATATTTAATCAAATAATGACTCAACATAGTTCCAATACTGTTTCCTTTTGCTATTATTATTTTTTAAAGGTCAAAGAGAGCACTCAAGGAGAGAGGGAATTCTTTCTTTCTTTTTTTTAATTCCCTTTGGAAAAATACATCATTCTTGGAGATGTGATGTTTATATTCAAACATCTTATGGCTTTCAGTCAAATGATTTGGAAATAGTTAAAAATATCAAAGGTACACATTTTTATTAATCAAACTTTGGTCAAAGCCTAGTGCCAGCTTCTCCAGTTGGCCGTGCTACTCCCCCCAGTGATTCTGACCATCCATTCAGCACACCTGTGGAGTGCTTATTGCTGGATATGCCAGGCACTGTGCTCAGGGCTGCAGCCGAGGCAGCAGCTAAGAGGATCTAGGACCTGGCATCAAGGAGCTTCCACCAAGCTGCATCTTGACAGCGGCACTAACGAGTCAGGCTCTGTTACTGTTTCTGCAACTCCTCACATCTCCCTTGTAAGATACATGCTGCTGAGGCAGGTTAGTATAGGAAGCAGAGGAGGCTGCTGGTCAGAGTAAGGCCACAACAGCTGGGACTCCCTGGTCAAAACATAGCCATGAGCCCCCACCCAGAACCCCCTGAGGGAGGGCCGCTGCTTGAGAACACAGCTGTAACCGTGACAGCCAAAAGCCCGCCAAGAGCCTGGGCACGACGGCCCGTTTGAAACTCCCGGGCTCAAAAGAAGCCCAGGACAGCTCCAAACAGCAAGGCCTCCCCATTGGCTCCCTGAAAGCTAACAGATGAAGGTAGAGCACAGCACATGGCTGGGGCCCCTCCTTACTATGGGGAAAGGGGAGGAGGAAAGGCCTTAAAAAGGCCTATCCTGAGGCCCCACACGTGCGTCTTTCCCTGCGGCATGCCCGCACCCATGTCTGGGGTGTGTGCTCTCTCTTTTCTTGTTTCTTAATAAACTACTTACTACCTTGCCTACCCCATGGCATGTCCTTAAATTCCTTTATGTGACATAGCCAAGAACCTAGAAACCCAGAGTGCTCGGCTAACATATTTGGAGAGCCGAGCCAGGAGACCAAGTGGCAAGTAATGGTTGCCTACACCTGAGGAAGACGGGTGAGTCTAGCTTTTAATCAGAGCCTGTCCAGTGCCCTCTTCTGTCTTATTAGCAAGGCCCAGAGGCTTGTGCCTTCCTCAGTCCCCTGGAGGCCCTGACATTCCTGTTAATCCATCACCTCCGGGGCTCCCGAGGCTGTTTGCCTATCAGTCTCAGAACAGTCAGCCTCTAGGTTCTTCAAGTGCTTTTTTTTTTTTTTTTATTGTGGGTAAAAATCAAAATTTTCACAATACATACCAACATTTGCAAAATGATATATAAATGTATATGCATATATGTGCATTTGCTTACAAAAATGTTATTTATGTATATATATAAATATATTTTAAGAGGTGCCTACCTATGTGCCAGGTGTGCATGGAATCTCGGTGGAGCTGCAACTCCTACCCTACAGCTCAATGGACTCATCCAAGTCACCTGGAGAGGAGACAACGATGGGCAATGGCCATCCCAGGGAATGGAGAGGGCCTGCATCTGCAGGCAGGATCATCCCACCCACCATATCCATGGGATATAAGCCCTCTCTCACTTGGAGGTGGAGTGGACATCACCATCCCAGTCCCTTCAAGTGCTTCTTAATGCCTGGTTTAACCGCAAAACCTCGGTCCTTGGCAGTGGCCATAAAATGAGCTCTCTCCCATGGTCACTTCCTAAGACCTCTGCAAAAGGAGGCTGAAAGAGGGGCCAGGCCCTTTCCTCAGGAGGAAGTCCAGCTTGGTAGCTTCAGTCTGGGAACAGGACCAGGCGTCTCCCAAGACCTCTAAGGCCCTGGGGATGCCCAGTGAGCAGGGCTCCCGGTTCCCAGGACACAGGATGGCGAGCAGGGCCCCTCCCAGTCCCCAGGACACTGGGGCAGCGAGCAATTTCCATTCAGTCAGGTCTAGGAGTGAGACACCACTAAGACTGACGAATGAGTTTATCCTCCCCTAGGATAATGGGCAGATTCTCCAGCATTCCAGCAGACTCCCCAGTGGGGTGTCTTCTCAGGAATTGGGACAACCTACCTACTGATGGTCTAAAAAGGAAGAGGCTAATGTTTTCCTGTCACACCACATGGCCACAATACAAATTAGAGTACTGCTAAGAGTGACCTCTGTATGTGACTCTGAGTTTCAGTTAAACCTCCTGTGTAAGAGGGAAGGAGGGGATAGGCAGATCTGAGGGCCAGAGACCATGTGATCACATGTCTACTCAAAGGGATGAGGAAGTGCACTACCACACCAGTCAATTATAGTAAGTTCAGGGAAATTGCTCAGAGGCAGGATGCGAACTCAATCTTATTTCAAGGAAAGCTGGTAGAGGTAACAAAAAATACCTTCTGGTAGATCCTGACTCTAGAGAAGAACAGATCATCCTAGGAACTCACTTTATTAGCCAGTCTGCTTCAGATATCCATAGGCATCTGCAAAAACTTTCCCTGGGTCCTCAAAATTCCATGAACTCCCTTTTAGATACAGCCTTAGCAGCGTTCAACAATCGAGATGGCGCCTCCAAGGGTAATACGTAAGGAGGGGCAGGCAAAGGACCCAGAGTCAGGCTCACCTTTATCTGCCACTGTTAAAAATACCTTGTCGGGAAGCAGCTGTGGCTCAATCAGTAGGGCTCCCGTTTACCACATGGGAGGCCCCGGGTTCGGTTCCCGGGGCCTCCTGGTGAAGGCAAGCCCGTCCACACGGTGTGGTTAGCTGACCCAGCGAGCACAAGCAGCAAGGGGGGGATAAATGAATAAAAAAAAAAAAAAAAAAAAAAAAAAAAAATACCTTGTCACCTTGGGCCACCAGAATCCAGGCTCCACATCAGCAGGAACCTGCTTCAAGGGTGGAGAGGCTGGCCCCTGGCCCCAAGCTGCCTCTCACCTGCCAGGGCTTTGTCCCAGGGGAGAACGGAAGGAGCCTAGGCCAGGCGTGTCTCCCTAGAAGGAGGACACTGCAAACTATCAGCCAGGCGGAGCCTGCTGCGACACCTGACGTGGCAGGTAAGATTGTTAATTTCTTAATCAACAAGGGAACCACTTTCTTGGTCCTGACCTGCCACTTCAGACCTCTCTGGCTTTGCTTGTGCCTAATAAGAAAAGTGAATGGGGAATCAAGATCTTGCCCATTTACTAAACCTCTCCCCTGTACAACAGGCAACCTCCTCATAAGTCATCAATTAAGCAGTATCCACTCAAGGAGGAAGCTGTTTAAGGTCTCTGGCCCATAATTTAAAAGTTCCTGGACAATGGCCTCCTAGTTCCCTGTCAATCCGCTTGCAACACTCCAATCCTTCTCATGAAAAAGCCTGCAGGACCTTACCCCTTGTGGGAGGTAGCTAATGGGGATGCAGCCCTAGAGAAGCCTGATCAGTGTTTCGTCAGTGCAGGGCTTCCCTGGATCCCTCAGCTCTGTGCCTAGCAGCTGCCCGTGGATTTCCTTGGAAGAACGAAGCTGGAGGTTTCTGCACAAGGTTTCTGCCATGGGCAGACACTGGGCGCTTTGTGAGAAGGTGATTCTAAAGTCAGGTCTTTCCCTATGCTAAGTAAGTGTAAAATTCTTTCTTCTTCTCTGATCTGTGCTTACTTTAATTTTGTCAGTCTGCTTGTGACTAGGAGCTCATAAGTCAGATTTGGGGTTCACCTGTTACAATTTGGATAATGGTGAAACGTAACCTAAAAATGAGTCTTTAAATTTCAATACTATCTTGAAATTGGATTTGATGTATAAAAGAAATCACAAGTGGAATTAGTTCAGCTGCTGGAAAAGCAGAAAAACTTAGCAACATCAATGTTACTAATAAAAAAGTTTTAGTTGCTTAGTTGACAAACAAGTGCCCAATTTGATTTGAAGTGAAAATTTACTAGAAACTGTAACTAAGAGTTAAGACAAAATCACTATAAATGCCTTTGTATTATAAAACAGCAAAAGGATAATATCGGAAATTGCCGAAACTGGCTGGATTTGGCCTACACTCATTGTGGTGGTAATCCTAAATTGAAATTACCTTGGCATATGGTTATTTTGAAATTACTTTCTCCCCTAGACCTACTATTATGATGGTAACCTTCTAAACTGAGTTTACCTTTGCTTACGGTTATTTTGTGACTAGCTTACTAGCTTCCACTTAGACTCGAGCTATGTGATGGTAATCCTTTATTAATTTACATTTGTTTATGGTTACTTCTAGACTAGTCTCCCCCTTGTGTATCCTTGCTATTGTGATGGTAATTCTAAACTGAGCCTTGCCCTTTGTTTATGGTTGTTTCAGGTCTGGTCTCACAATTTTGATGGTAACTACTCTATTCTCCTCTATTTGAATCCATGGCAACTTCATTTGTGTCTGCCTATTCAGTGAATATTTTCATAACTCAGGATGGTGATATCAAATTAACAAATGAAAATTCTTAAAAGAGCTCTATTCAAATTGTTAAAAATTAAATAACAAGCACTTATATATGTAAATGAATATTCCCGGAGCGCAAATTAGAAAGGCGAAGCAGGATAGGAAGGTCATAAAGAAATCTGAATATAGAATCTATTGGGTAAGGAAAAACATTTTTCCTAAGCTCCTTGACTTACCCTGTCTGCCCATGGCCTTTTCTTTGTGAGAGTTATGGGGGAAGGGCTGGGTGTGACAAGATAAAGAAATGTAAGTTTAGCTTAAAACTTTGTCTACTAGGCCTGGGAATTAACAGTCATACTTTGTCCTGTAATCTCCCAGTTTAAACCTTTTAACAGCCTTAAAATGAGGGTAATTAATAATCCAATTACCAAATTTCTGTAAGTAAAGAAAAAGTCCTTGAAAGCTATGGAAAGATTTTTCTAAATTGTGATTAAAACAAATTAAACAGTTATAAAATATTTTAGGACCTGGCAGTAAGTATGCTTTTAAAGATATTCGCAATTTTAGAATTTTATTAAATAAAAAAAGAGGTTTTAGCTTCCTGTGAGGGAAGGAAAGAAGAACATTTTTGCATAAACTATAATTGTTTCAATTTTATTTAGCTTGGGTATAATCTCCCTAGGTTTACAGGATACTAATAAAACAAATTAGCATTATCTGTATTAAATATGTATGATAAAAATTGTAAGTTTGTATTTAATGAAATTAAGTTAAAGAAGGAAATATAGCTCTGTCCTAATGTGAAATGACTAATTTTCACAGAACAGAATGAGGAATATAGGACAAAACTTAAATGAATAAAAGTAAATTTCATCAGCTGCTAGCTAACTGTAATTTATAAGCTTACTTAATGGCAAAAGTAACTAGTCTATGTGGTATTATGGTTGGTTACAGGAAGTTAGCAAAAGCATTTCCTAAGCTTGAAATATTTAAATGGCTAATTCCAGGGAGACATTATTAAATAGAAACCTGAATTGATATCTATAAAAAGTAACTTATGGTTAGTTATAGAAAGCTTATAAAAGCTTATTTAAATTGAAGTATTTAAATGGCTAATTCCAGGTAGCCATTATTAAATAGAATCTAAGTTAATATTAATAACAAAAAGTAACTTCATAACAGAGGAAACTGTCAGAAGCCACCTCAATCTGCATATTAAAGTGTGGTAGGGGGAAGATAATCTTAATTCCATTGGGAATCTTAAGTTTACACAAAATAACGGGTAAAGTTTTTTTCTATACTACTAAAGTAAAATATCTGTTAACATAATCATGGTAAAGGTATAAAAGTAAAAAGTAAAGTAATAAAATAATTAGGCTCAATTGATATGTTATATGCTGCATTGGAAGTGCTTAGAAAGTTAATAACAATTAAAAGAGATAGATTTCAGTATTGGCAAACTCTCTTGTGCATTCAAACCAGGCCCCCAGTACACTGCATGGTTCCTCTCCATTTGAGTTATTGGCTAGGTCAGTCACGACAACCCCTAAAACAATAAAAGTATCTACCATCTCTCTGGACATGCTCCTGAAGCAGATGGAAAAGTACAGTACTGTTTTGGACTCCTGCGGCAGTTGGTGGTGGCTCAATATTGCTAGATTTACAAGGACATTGCCTCCAGACTGGCTCTGTTTCATAGTGCTGAAGGGCTCTATGTACCAGGCCAGTGAAACACTGGAGACTACCTTCCTAGCCTCTCTCTAGGACCAATGGTACTACAGCATGCTGGCTGTGTGAAGGACATAGCACATGGAACAATAATTACCAGAGCAATGTGAGTAGAACTTAAACAAACACAATTGTCATTATGGCCTGCTCCCATGGAGAGATAGCATGTACGGTATTGCAAACCTGGAATTTAGATCAATTAACTGCAGCTCAAAGATGAACTTTTGCATTGATTAGTATTAAGTGCTGTACCTATATACCTGATGAATATGATAATATCTCTTCTATTCTAGATCATATGCAGAGGAATAATGAACATGTTAAAAGTCTTGGTAAACTTAATCCATTTTCTAATTAATTAATGAACATGCCTATATGATAAAAGTATGGCTCTCTTAAGTACTGTCTTTATTTTGCTTGCCATATGTTTGTCTTGTTGCATATATTGTCTTTGTGAGTTTATGTCTAGGGCAGTGTCTCTCTTCATCCCTCTCCTAGCTGTCCTAGGCATAACTACCACTGTGGAAACTGGGGTTGGCAATTTATACCAAGCCCAGCACATCTACCACAGTCTCTCCTTAGTGTTAACCAACAACATAGAAGAAACTAGCCATGACTTAGAGGCCCTTAGACAGCAAATATACTCCCCTGCCTCTGTGGGGCTGCAAAATCGCAGAGCCCTGAACATGCTAACAGTGGCACAGGGAGAAACCTGCCTGTTCCTCAAGGAGAAATGCTGTTTCTATGCTCATCGCTCCAGAACAGTCCTAGACAGCATCTGAAACCTACAAGATGAAGCCTATCAACTTCAGGAGGATGTATTCTCTGGAGGCACCTGGACTTTCTTGTTCCTCGCTCCATTATGTTATAGCTGGCTCCCTTTTTGGGGTCACTTACCACCATCTTCTTATTCTTTTAGTAAGACCATGTATCTTCAAAATTCTAATTAAGTTTATTTCTTCCATAATCAACACCTCCCAGATCTAGTATTTAGGTGAAGAGAGGAGGATTGCAAACAGGCAGCTGACATGAAAGGAGTAATGAGTCCCCATGGAGGGAATAGTCCCTGCATTTTATTTTTTAGCTACAGAAATATGCCTCTCAGAGGAATCTGCTCTGTTATAACAGTCCTCTAGTTTTCTTACCTCCAAGCACCGACAGCCCCTCCCCCCAACCCATCCACACATCAACCAGGGCAGACATTCTAATGTAAATTCAAGTACATGGCTCTTCAGCTTAAAGTCTTTCAATAGCTCCCTCACACCAAAAGAGAAAATTTAAGCTCTTTAGTATGTGATTTAAGGTTTATTATCTGGCTTTTGTGTTTACCAGCTTTATGGCTTCATGTGCCCCTTTCCTCTCTGACCCCCCATCAAACCCCATGTCCATCTGTCCATCCCTCCACCTCTGCTTTCAATGGTTCCACTGTCTGTAGTACCTTTCCTCCATGCCACCTCCCCATGGGCTCTGCTTCATCTGAACATACCTAGGCATGGTTTAAAATCTGCCTCAAGAGCAACACAGATGAAATCATCCCATCCAATAGGGCACCTAAAACATACTGCACTTATTTAACATTGCAGCTGTAAGCTTTCACTAACCTTTAAGCCCCTTTAGGGCAAGGATCACCTTTCACAGAAATTTTGCCTCCCTTCTAGACTAATTCAATGCCTGAAACCCAGGAGACATCTCATATTTGATGTTTGCATGGCTGAACCATCTGTGATGACACTGTGATTGTGGGATATATGATGTTAGAATGACTTAGAGAAAAGTCTATTTTTCTCTCACGTTCTCCAAACCTCACTTCCCTTTGGAAATGGAATGCTACCAGGTTACTCACAAGGTTATCTGAGCACTAGAAGAGGGAGACACTCAGAAAAGCGCTTTGTAAATCTTAGAATACTATAGATATGTCAAGGACACTTGTGGTTATGAGGAACAAGGAAAAGAAAGGAGGTGGTGGTGATGATGAAAGTGATGGTGATGCAGATAGTAACAAAAATTATGATCAAGGGCATGTTACACAGTCTTGGCTTTTGTAATAAACAAATATGGCAACTGCCTAGATTATGTGAACAACAAACACTGTTTCTTATAAGTAGAGATGCCACGTAAGGTAAAGTGCTACCTGGGGTGGACTCAGTTCCCATCATTGGACCATTCAAGCTGAATTAGGATGAAAATTTGACAGGAAAATCTCTAAATTAAGCATATTAATCTATTCCCCACATTCTTATGTTCATTACATCTCCTAGTTCCATTCCTAAATTGTAGAGAACAAATGAATGACTCAAAAATCCTCTTCCTCAGTAATGCACATTTATAGTAACACACATGGTAATAGTGTCAACTGTCAACTTCCCCTTCATGAGGTCAACAGATCCTATATATTTATTTGATAACTCAGCCTTATCAAGAATCAGCATAAGAAATAAGAAACATGTTTTTTGAAGTTGAAATAAAGATTTTTTTTAAAGAAATAGGCAATAAGAATAAATATGCTTGATAAAATTGTTGTTACCTCTTCGATGATATCTATTTAAAGCCTGTGCACACCCTGAGTACTTTTACCAGAACATCAGCTATTAAAAGAAGAGCAGCACCCTGGCACAGTGATTTTGTGTAGGACCAAGGAGTTATAATTAGGCAGATTCATTAGGTCACCTTTTGTTGGTACCATCCTTTTTGTACTGAAAATACTCTATCTGTAATTTTTAGCCTTACCCAGGATTTGAGCCAGACAGAGACAGGCCAGAAGCCTGGTGGAAGCAATGACATGGACCCTAATCAGTCCCAGGTTTGTCTCACCCTCTTGGACATTAAAATTCTATGGCCATACATCCTCTAGAGAAGCCACAACTACCAACCGGCCCTTAACTGCAGCCTTGGCTATTGCCCTTGAATCATTCATTCATTCCTCAATATTTATCAAACTGGGATATTGATATTATTCTCATGAGCAAGCGAACCTGACCTATTCCCTATCTTCACTGCACTTACGGGGGTCTGGTGGGAAAGACAGAGATGGAATAAATAATCTCACAACACACACATACAGTAGTATATGTTTTCTAAGAAAAGTAGGGGGGATTTGAAACTAAATAAGCTGAGACCTAATCAGCGTGGGCAGAGTAAGTGTCACTGAGAAAGGTTCCTGAGCTGAGAATAAGGAAAGAGCATTCTGGGCAAAAAAGGAACAGAAAGTTACATAGCTCAGAGGCAGGACAAGGAATTTAATGAAGGTATTATGACTTGAGAAGAGAGAGCAAGAGGAAGAAGGGCACAATTTAAGGGAGACGGAGGCCAAAGCTAAAGGTGGATCCCAGCAAGAAATGAGTTTGGCCTTTGTCCTAAGAGCAATAGGAAGCTATTGACATTTACTGAAGAGATTTAACCATCATAAGAAAAACATCATCTTGGCAATACAGTAGACAACAGATGGGAAAGAGGCAAAAGTGGATACAGGGAGTCTGCTGTAATCCAGATGAAGAATGGTGACCTGCACTGGAGAGGAAGGAGCAGAGATAAAAATGAATGGCCTGGAGGATATTCAGGAGGCAAACTCATCAGGCACTGCAGGAAAATAGCACATAGAATATTTTTAGTACCAGCAGCTGAACAGGAATGTACCAACAAAAGATGGCCTAATGAAGCTGCCAAATTGCAACTCCAATTTGTAATGGATTAGACATAGGGAGTGAGAGAAGAAGTGATAAGGATGCCTTCTGGGATTTCTGGCTTGGGTAACAGCAAGAATGGAATAGAGAACCCTGGAGGAAGACAAGGTTAGATAAAGAACTTCATTTAAATGTCTAGCATTCTTTTCTGAGACTTGGGAGATTACTTGGACTTCACTTCTTTTTAGGGCCCAATTGTTCTACATCAGATGGATTATTTATAACTTAAAGAGTCATAGAATCAGAAGCCTCAAATTAGAAGGAAGCTTAAAAATCACTTAGTTCAACCCATTCCCTTTGCCCCAAATCCCTGACAAAGGGGCATCTAGCCTCTGCTGAGCTCCTCCAGGGCTGGCTTTTTAATATCCCAAGTCTGGTGTACTTTCAAAGAGTTATAAATAGGAAGGCATCAGCTTCTTCTCTTGGGAAATAGTCCCACAAATCTTCTCCATCCATAATTGTTACCTGGCATTTATTCCAGTGCTATAAATTATACATCAGATGACTCAACATCTAAGCTGGGTCTTTCTGTTCCCCAAGTCTCGAGTATGGAGCAAAGGAAAACAGAAATTTTGAAAATGGCTCTGTTTGTCTTAGATGATCAAGTCCCTAAGAATGCTAAGATGGAAGGATTACAACATAATCTCAAGGAGATCAAGTAGTCAATGTCAATTTATTGGATGATAAAGGCCAGAATATATTTTGGCATTTGGATGTGGTACCAGAGAACTAAAATAATAGTGGAGTAAACAAATCTGGAGTCTATTTTAATGTCACATAAAAAAAGTCTAGGAATAAAGCAGCCCAGGGCTAGTATGGTGACCTCATGGTAGCATTTGTGTCCTAAGATTGTTATTGCTTTGTGGTCTACCATGCGGTTACTATATGGCTTCCAGCCTCAGGACCTCCTCATGGTCCAAGATGGCTGTTGGAACTGCCATTACACCTGCTTTCCAGGCAGAAAGATGGCTAAAGAGGTGGGGTGGGAGGAAAAAAGGAGTGCTTCCCAGATGAATCAGGAATCTTTTAAATACTTTCCAAGACTTTCCAGTAATGAGTGCCACCTATATCTCATTGGCTACCCCTAGCAACAAAAGAGGCAGGTATATATTATCTTTCAGCTGGGCACATTTTCTCCCAAGATAAGATTTGGGTTCTATTTGCCAGGAAGAAGGGATGCTGTGTATTGGCAGATGACCAGGTTTTTGAAACATAACCTGTGTCCAGAAACTTGCCCCAGGTAGAGAGATATCACCTCAACCTTTATTATAAAGCATATGTAGAAACAATTTAAGGTAATTCAGAATCATGAGGGCAACCAATTCTGAGTTATTTTGAGTAACATAAGCAGGAGAGAGCACAGAAGCCTGGATAAGCATCAAGGTATGAAATCCATTGCATCTCTCCACAGAGCCATCACGAGAGGCAGCCCATGCATTCACAGATAACTCCTTTCTTGCCATCTTGCTCTAGGAATATAAATGGCTTGAGGGCAGGAAAGATATGTAATTTGACTTTACTTTCCTAAAGTTTAGCACATAGCAGAGAGTCAATGTATGAAAGGAAAATGAATATCTAAATGTGAATATGTATTTACTTACTAGACGGTCTGGCATGTTCAGGATGGGGCAGGCAGAAACCCCATGTACGTTTGGAGCAATCACTCTTGAGCTTGAATCCTCACTTGGTCATGCACAATTGGAATGGCTCCAGGCAATGAATCTCTTTGATCCTCAATTTCCTCATTTTCAAAACGAAGGTTACAACGCTACTGTGCAGGAATAGCTTTCAGATTGGATAGGATGTGCGTAACCTACATAACACAGAGATTTTGGCACAGGATGTGTGCGGTAAATGTTAGATATTTTAACTCTTGACCTTGGCCAAGGATACTCTGAAACCAAAGCACCTGATGCATACCAACACTGACACTGCAAGGTGCTGCCAAGTGCAAGTGTGTTCTGTTACCTGCTTCTCCCTTTAGGGACTCTAAGTTCTCTAAGCTTAAAGACCCAGAAAGGGTCTTCTTGAAAGTGATTCTCAAAAGGTGTTTGGTGGAATCTTTGGTGGAATCTTGGTGGGTTGGGAAGGAGGAGAAGGATGGCTCTCCCGCCTCACTTCAAGCAATGCAGGTCCACTCTGATCACTTTGATAGTTTTGTGCTTAGCCTAGTTTGAAAAAGGATTCACTGCTATTCTAAAAGCTTCTTCTTTTATTGCACTTGTTGGAGAGGAGTTGTTATTTTCCTTGCTATGAGTTTTCCTACTAATGTGACTAACAATGGAATCGTTTCGCTGTCCTTTAACGGTTGTTTCGTGTTGGGTTAGGCTCACAGATTGATATATGTCCGTGTGCAGGAGATAAGCCTGAATCAAATATAACCAGATTTTAAAATGATCTTTTCTGCCATTTTTATATCCAAATGACCTTGAACCCACAGCCAGTCAGGCCCTTTTGCAGGATGTCAAATGGCAATTTAGTCTGGAGCCATCATCCACCAAATTAGGAAGAACTTTACCCAGGAGAGGAGCTCAGGGTGGGGACCTCTGGGAAAACACAGGTCAGCAGCAAGAACAAAATGGTTTCTCTCCCTCATGAAAACGTTCTAGTACCAGGCAGAGGGGTGAAGCCCAGTGACTGGGATTCTTGTACATGGACAGAGCAATACGTAGGTGAAGGATGAATTTAGTGGACATCATCTCATCCCTAGTGGTAGTTCTTGCTTCTAGTGAGCACTGATCATTAGCACTAGGAACGGGCTGGATGGCAGAGTCCTTTCGATTCTCCCACGATTCGGACCCTCGCACTCGGGGGCGCCTGGCCTGTGATGGGCAGAGTCCTTGCCAATGACAGAGCTAGGCAGCTGCTCCTGTGAGCTGCAGCACACCCACCTGTGTGCCAGAGATTGTAATAATACCACCTCGTGCTTGTTTACTGCTTATTGGTTCAAAATGCATTCTTATTTATTAACTCCTTTTGTATTTATAAAGAGTGATGCTTTGACAGCAGCTATCCTATCCTTGTTTTATTATGGGTGATGCGACTAATATACAGCAGGATTAAGTGAGTTCTTCAAGCCTACACTGTCTGTTTCCTGAAGTCCGTAGACAAATAAGGGGCCTCCAAAAAAGCCAAACTCCCAACTGTGAGTATTCAGGCTGCAAAAATGCCAAATTCAATCACTGCTGAGAAAGATGGACATAAAATGCCTTGCTGATCACAGCTGACGTGCACATTTTGAAAAAGCCAGATAGGCAATTCTGACAAGCACCACAAAGTCACTAATTAAATATTCAAGAGAAACAATTGTCTGTCAATTAAATATCTCAGCCACTATTTCCCTCGAAACAAATCAAACAAATGACTAAAATGGCACACTATTTTACAACTCGTGGTGTCAATGTAATTAAGCCACCAGGAAAAATTAAATATCAGAATACCATCTAATAAGTGTTTCTTTCAGTATCTGTACATCATTACTTATATTTCTCTTCCCATGAATCTCAGAGGTCCAAGTCCCTGACAAACTCTGTTTTCTTTAAGAACTGTCATTACCAATCTTGTGAGCCAAATAAACCAGAAAAACATACAAATTTCCACATTCCCATTCATCATAATTCACGGGAATAAAAAGTTTTAAAGCTCTGAGGAACCTCAGAAATCATTATATAGTGATGGAATTTTGAGCTGCAAGGAATTCATTTTGAGGCCAACCCAGGTTGTGTGATTTGCACAAGGTTGCACTGTCCTGGATGGAAAACGTGAGATGGCTCTTTTGATGACTGTTTTGATGCTAATGTCAGTACACTGTGCTGTCCCCTTGGCCCCATAAGGCAATAAACACCAGCATAGGCATTGCTACCATTTGGAAAAGAAATTAAAATTTTCAACTTGCTTATTACTTTTAACTCACTGTCTCTCAAACTAAGAGAATTTATTAAGATAAAATTGCCTTAAAAGACCATCAAATCCGGGGGTCCCTTTTGGAATGAGACAGAACTGGGTGGGAATTCTTTACTGGCTGAGTTACTGGAGGGAAATTATTAACCACTCTGAGCTCAGCATTCTCATCTATAAAATGCGAAGCAGCAATACTGACACTTATCTTACTAAGATGGATATTCAGCCATTTATTCAACAAGTCTCTGCTACAAGCTTCCCGTGTGATGCGCCAGCCTCTGCTCCAGGGACCTATAAAGGGTGGACCTTGTCCTCAAAAAGCACATGGTTTAGGTCTAGAGACAAAGAAGGGGACCATAATTCCAAACTCGCCTCCTAACTCCTATTATGCCTTCCGATCTTAGATTAAGAATAGTTTCCTTATCCCAATTCAAGCCAGGTTTTTCTATTTTTCATAGAAATGAGGGCCAGGATTAGGGTGAGGCAAGCTAGGTGCCTAGGACACAAAATTTAAGGAAATGCTTATTCCTAAGGTCGGCACCTGAGAGTAAGCGTCTCTTTAAATTTTGCACCCTAGAATCTCACTTGCCTCACCCTAGGCGTGGCCCTGCACCAATCCATGCCACCTGTCTTAAAAAGCACTTAGCGCAGTTGGAAATAATTCACTTCATTTAAGTCACTATTTGATTAATGGTTGTCTCACGCTCTAGCAGGAACCTGGCTTTTTTTCTTACCATAGTATCTAAGTGCAATCAGCATATAGTTGATGCTCCACAAATATGTGTTGTGTGTTGGAATGAATGAATGAATGAGTGGCTGGCTGGCTGGCTGGCTGGTTGGGTGGATGGATGGATGGATAGAGAATTAGAAGAACACAGAGGACAGGGACCAAAACCCACTTAATGGGGCAGCAGGGAAATGACTGCAGGGCAGGTGAGGACTGTGCTGAATTCCAAAGCCTTTCTACCCAAATTACGATCTACAGATTGGCAGGTAGCCATCACCTGGGTGCCTGTTAGAAATGCAGAACTTCTGACTCCCCCTAAATCTGAACTTTATCAAGACTCCAAGTGTCTCCTAATGCACGCTAAAGTTTGAGGAGCATTGGGCTGGGTTTCGTTAGGTGAAGCCCAGGAAATGACCACTCAGGGCAGACAGCCTGAAGAAAGAGGGTGACTGTTTTGAAAATTAAATTATAATAAAAGTTAAAATGTAACTGTGTGATTCCTGTGTACCAGACCCTGATCTAAACAGTCCATGTGTATTAGTTCATCTCTTCCACAACCTCTGGGCTACAGTTATTATTCCCATTTTACAAATGAAGAAAGTGAGGTACAGAAAGACGAAAGCCCTTGCTGGTGTCAGACTTAACTTGGCAAACCAACCCCAGGCAGTAGGAGTTCCCACCCCGCACTGGAGTCCCTCTACTCTGGTGCTCCCTGTGAAATGTGTAAACGTCTGGCACATAGCAATACTCAGTACAGGCACTCTCTCTCCCATCAAATTGAAAGAGTCTTACTTGGAGGACTGCTTGTTCTTTTGTCCCATTCTGTAACATCTACCTGCTCCTCCTTCCCTTATGAACTAACCTAAGCTCAGATTCTCAAATTCACATGAACAAAGCAGGATTATTCAATGAAATATATTCTATATAATTGTAAACTGCCTTGGAGAAGGGGTATAGGAGAGACTTCTGAGCCAGTGATACCTGGATGATATTACCAGACAAAGAAGGGACAAAGGGATAGCCTAATTTTCCTAGAAAACACATGCAGACATAAGCCAGCATGGAGAATGCAGGAAGATGGTAATGAACTCCAATGGTAGAGCTTAACCAGTGAGGTGATGTGGTGAGCATCCTAGTAATTGGGGAAGCTCACATGTGGGAGGGGTAGGGCTGGCCTGGAGGAGCACTAGCTTAGGTAGGGATGAAGGACTTGAGAAATCACGGGAGAGGCGCTGCACTAGAAAAGAAAGAGCAGGATGGAGAGCTGTGGACAGATCCCAGCAAGGGGAGACCAAACCATCAGGATTTCATGTTGGCTGTGGCACCTGGGGGAGGAAGGGGTAAAGGAGGGCTCCCAGGTTTCTTGTGTCGTGATGGCATGAGCAGGAATTCCAGTTGACTGAATATGAAACACATGAGGGGCAGCAGATGTTGAGGAAGAGGAAGACAATTTTTGTCTTGTTTAGGGTGAATTGTTCAGCAGAGTACGAGCTAGCCCTGTCTTAAGCTTGGCAGAGAGAACTGGGCTAGATTCCAGATGTGGGAGTGAGAGCATATAGCTAGATGATGGTCAACCCAGGGAGGGGTGCCATTGCCTAGGGAGACACATGGAGTGAGATAGGGAGTGATCTCTGAAATGGAGCCTTCAGGAGCCCCAACAAGAAAGAGATGAGGAGAGAGCCTTGCAGGAACATGAGGAGGAAGAATATGCAACCAGCTCTAGGCTATGTCCTAGAGACACAATAGTGACTCAGGTACAGTCCCTGCCATTGTGACGCTTACAACCCAGCTGGCGCCAGAGACATGGAGACAAAAGGAAGGAACATTTAACTCAGTTTGGAGTGTTGGGAAACCCTCCCTAACCCTCTATGTTTTCTCACTACACAGAAAAGCCTTTCATGAATGAGGAAACTCATGTCTGAAGGAGCCGATGCCATTTGGCCAAAGTCACTGAGAAAAATCCATGGCAAAAAATAGGATGAGCAGTTGTAGTTTCTAAGTTTCTGAGGAAATGGACCTACATGGCTTTACAAATATCTGTAAGTGTCCTCTGGCACAGATGCCCTGACTGAGGTGGCTTGGACAGGGCCCCGCAGATGTAGATGACGTCATTCTTCACTTGGTACGAGACAAGGGCAGCATCTTTGTCTCATAAATAGAAAAGGAGAGGCTGGTACTCATTGAGTCCTGACTGAGGGGTCAGGATCCCCTTCTCCAATGAGCTGCCCACCACAAACAGTCCAGGAGGGCCCACCCAAACAATGGGGGTGAGGATTTGACTTTGCGCTTAGAAGAAAACAAGCTTGCCCTTACCGATTTTTATTTTGTTTCTTTAACTGACAGTAGGAAACTGGAATAAGTAGGGAAGCCCTAATAAGCCTTTTTGGACTTTATGAAGTCTCATTTTAATCAATAGCATTGGATTCTAGTACGTACTTAAAATCACACTTGATTTTGCTTTTAGGCAGTCTGCTGGTAAATGGGTCCAATTAGGGCAGGGGTTCTTAACAAGGGTTCCGTGAGCTTGAACTGAGATTCAAAAAACTATTATTCTTGTGAGGACGTGTCGGTGTGGGTGTGATATATTTATTAAATAATACACAGTATAGTGTGGACTTCGTAAGGGGTCCGTGGTTTTCACCTGACTGGCAAAGGGTAGTCTGTGAAACAAAAAAGGTTAAGACTCCCTGAGTTCGGGTTTCTATGTGATAGGCTTTAAGTTGTGGGAAATGGCAGATTAAGCAGTTATCCAGTCCTTGGGCTCAGCAAAGTCAACCCATTCTGTGTTCCCCATAGAAGGAAGGCAGAGCACCCCACTGATAGCTCAATGCCAGTAGTCGGGACAGAGGTGGGAGCGCCCCTTGCCCATAGCTGCTCCTGCTTGAAGCCAGAGGGTGAGCATCAGTTGAGCAGAAGCGGACATCACAGAGAGGTCAGGCCAGAGAGGTGACTTCAGGTGTGCCACAACCAAGTGTGCTCAGGTGTGCCTGAGCAAGGTGTGGGTGGCAGTACTCAGACCAAGATGCCGAAGAACCAAGATTGAAGCAAATGTGAGGGCGGCACCTGGGATAGTATTTGGACTCTATTTTGAGTGGACCGGCCCCACCCATTTAAAAATTTCAGGAACAGATACATGTATCTGGACTATTCAGGTCCATAATTTCTCCTCCCTCCCCTTTTCTTTTGGCTTCAATGATTGGGATAATTACTTGGATTTTTCCTTCACATCATCTACCACCACGACTTTAAAATATCTCCAGCAAAAAACTCCGTGTGTGGATTTCTACCAGAAGCACTTCATGGGGTAATTTGTGACGTACGTTTGTCTGCATGGAACAGAGAAACTGATTTCTCTTTGCTCACTGTGAGTCTGGGGAGTGGGTACATGGGGGTGGTTATGTAGTATCCATTCCGGCCATTCATTTAGACGTACCGTATTCGGAAGCCTCCATGTGCCAGGTGCTGTGCTTGGTGCTGGGGACGCAAAGATGAGCAAAACCGAGTCCCTGCCCTCAAGGGACTCACAGTCTAGTGGGGCACGTGGCAATGTTACAGGTTAGCTCTGATAGAAGAAAACACCAGTGCTGGCAATGCAAGCTCCAAGGGGAGGGGCATGAGCCTCGCCCATGCTCCTTGCCTGCCCACCCCCTTGTGAGGGATGGGTTGCCTGGAGTCCCTGAGGGCAGCTCCTCTGGTTTTAGCCGGTTTCACTGTGAGCACAGAGCCACTGTGAGTTCCTGGTAGCTGCAGACCTGCCTGACCTTCTTCAATGCCAGGGAGATGGCCCCTCATGCCTTGTCTTCCGGTCCCCAGGCTTGGGATGCCTTTGGTTTGTGATCACGTGATGCTGAGTAACTGACCTTTTAGCCCTTCCTCAGACTCCCTTTACACTCTCTTCACTAGGAAAGAGGCCCATAGCCATCTACAATTTCTTCTAGAGTCTGACCTTTCTTTTCAGGCAGCTCATAAAAGAAATCCACTGCAAGTAGCAGATGTAGATCAGTGGTTCCAGCACCTACTTCCCATGTACAAGGTCCCGGGTTCAATCCTCAGAACCTCAGAAGAAAAACAAAACAAACAAACAACAACAACAAAAATGAAATCCACTGCATCCTTGTTTTTTTATACTTTAATGGTCTGTAGTAAAGGAGCCCAAGGATTGCATTTGTGTGTACTATTTACTGAATTCAGTGCTCCGGACATGTTCCAAGAGCCGGGTACAGACATCCAAAACAACACCAGAAGAATCACAAGCTCCTTACCAAATTCCATACAAGTATCAGCTCCACTACACTGCACACATGTACAGCACCCAACAACTAGCACCAAGGACCCAAGAGGCAGTCAATAAATAATTGTTGAACAATTTACCTCTTTAAATGTATTCTCCTTTTTCCCCGAATGCAATCCTGATTTTATTGGAGGGGAGGGGTTAGCAAACACAAATCCACTTCTCCCATCCTCCCTTGCTAGGGGGTTGCCCTGTGACAAAATTCTTATCAAAATATAAGCAGGTGTTAGGCAAGGATTCCAGGAAAGCTCCTTAAAAGGGGAGCCAACTCAGCTGGCATTTGCCCTTTTGCCCTTTTGGCTTTTTTCCTTTCTCCTTCTTCCTGTCTGCAAAGCAGATGTGATGGCTGGAGATGCAGCCAATGGCTTTCAACTGACCTTGGGGGAAAGATGAATCTGTGTGGGAATTTCCTGTACAACATCCCTGATGGATGATTGTGCAGGCTTTTCTTGAAGAATCTCCATGACAGAGTTTCTCATTTCAAAAAGCAGCCCCCTGGCAACTTCTGTTTTTGTTGTTGTTAAAAAACCTTACTTTTCGGTGAACTAATAAAATCTCTTGTGCTTTAATGTCCATCGATCGGTCTTATTCTGTCCCAGTGTAGATCCACATCAAATCAGCAGTATCTCTTGGTCATAGCCATAACAGTATTGCAAATATTTGGGGACAGCAATCATGTCCTGCCTATATCCCTTCTATCCCCCTATCTTCCAGGATATCTTCTCTCTGTTTTGGGTCATGTTCTGTTAGATTGTTTATGCTACATTTCTTCTGCCGGTGTTCTAAGTGAAAGTATATATATATTTTGATTATGCATTCCCTAATCCTTGGTTGTCTCTATTTTATAAGCAATCACACGTATTCAATATGTAATAACACAAATAAATGAAGGAAAATTTCTGAAATGGTTTACTCCAGTCGACTGGAAAACCAGCTGCACAGGACAAGGATATGTTGTTTACAAAATGAAGTGGTTTACTTCTTGTCTAGTGAAAATTTTATATGGGTATGCACTTTATGTAGAGACGGCAGCTTTTAAATTTACTGATTAAAATCCACAACATCAGTGTGGTTTAATTTCACTTCTAGCTGGTATCTTCACCACGCATGACTTCATCATTTCCTGAGGCGGGGGAATTTGTGCGCCAATGACATTTTGCAATTAGCAACACCTGAGTTTAGGCACATACAGACGGAAGTGGGATGTGGTAGGGGATAGAAAACCCCAGCAACTAATAAATTGTGCAAGGTATTGCACATCTGAAAATATATTATCTAGTTAAATGAAGTTTGGGTATCGAATCACAGACATCTCCATTCAGAGTCCAAAGCAGCTATATCAGAGAAACATGCAAACTTGAGTTTACCTGACAGCACGTGGTGCTGTAAGTCCAGTCCCTTTGCTGAGAAGGAAGTCCTATAGCCACATTCCTTGGTAAAATAGCTTTTCTTTCCTACCAGGATGTGGCCTAGCCTTCCCTCAGATTGTGTGACACCTCAATGGTTAATTAGCCTACTCTGCATTCTTCCTCTACGATGCAGGGCCCACTGTGAAACATCTTGCAGTGAGAAAAGCTGGCTTCCGATGAGTTGCTTAAGTGACTTGATGTCTTAAAATAGTCCTTCATAAACAAGACTCACATGATATAATTTGAGTGTGTAAATTCAATTATATTTCCTGGGGAAGCACAGGGCAGATTATACATATTTCCCCTGCCAGGGAAAACAAAATTACTCTACTCAAGTTGCAAGTAAATGCCGGGCAAGAAATTATTTACATAACCCCACTCTCTTGCTAGCTGAGGTTCAGCCCTAGGTAGCACTGAAATTCTCGAGCACCGCCAGCCTTTGGTGCCTGTTACCTTGAATTCCAGCCCAGCGAAAGAGTAAAGAATATGCTTTGATAGGGATACGTCCAGTGAACCGATATGCTGGCCAGCTGCGTATTCTGGACATACTGGCCCACAGAGAACTAATGTGCCGGGGAGAGGAAAAGTTAGAGACGAGTGTTCTGAAAATGAACACATGTAGGATCAACTCAAATAGACACACTTGTGAAATGAATAAATTCACATCCTAAGAAATATTGAGACAACAGTGCATGACTATAGCAGAGTGCTTTGATGACACGTGGTTAGCTGCAATGATTTGGGGATAAATGGGTTTGGTTTTTTTTTAGCTTTCATTTTTATGCTTGGGTTCACTTATTTTTGATGAGCTCTTAAAATGCCATCAATCATCAAAGTGTAAATATGACTAATGCATTTGTCCTACGTAGCATGACATTGCAGCAGCTGCTTCAGAAGCAAAGACTTCCCAGTTCTAATCTATTCTCTGACCCACTGATACCAGTCAGGTGGTGTTACCAGATATAAAGAAAACACATTCATAATTCAGTCTCAAAAAGCACACACCACACTACCGGTTCACAACTCTCTCTAAATACACAGACTGCAAGGCAAAGGTGTCCACAGGCCAAGGCTGATGGGCTTTAATTGGTCATTTCAACAGACATTAAAAATATCATTTGTTAAAGCCCACTCTCCCCCACAAAAAAAGAAAGAAAGAAAGGCCAGTTTCTGGGTATTTTTTGCAAGTAAGAATAGTATTTCCATTTCCTGGCATTCAGAGGATCCTCTCGGGAAGGTTGACACTCAGATCTGCTTTTAAAGGTATTTTTCTCAGATATGATGGGATGCTGAAATTATTTTTTTAAGTTATATGAACTTGCTAAAGGAAAATGTATAGAAGTAGAAAGATTTGGGGTTTTCCTTAAATGGACACTATAACTAATAAATTGGAGTTCAGTCATCCTAATTTAATGGGTATTTATGTGTAGTGTGTTTTGAAGTGAGTGTTTACCTTGACACCAACTACCCAACTGGGGTGGTATGAGTTATATGCTATTGCTGTTTGTAAAGTGCTCAAAATTCCCTTAAATAACTTAGACAAGGAACCTACAATCCCAGATACGTATGTTTACATTTTATAAGTGGAGAGAGGGATGCTGACAGTTCCATCCATATGCACTTTATCTCTCCTGTGAAGTCAATTCTTTATCTAAATGATCAGAGATGCCTATTTCAGCCGCACACACAGCCTGCGCCTCTAACCTAACTCCTGGCCTGTTTATACCATACAACACTATTCTCCATACAAAAAAAGTATTTTCCACTAAGGAACTTTTTTTAAAAGGTCAAATGGTAGGCTAAATAGTCCTCGTTATTAGACAAGTTTAAGGATCGTCATTTAATTATCATTTTTCTGGCTCTAGGTTTACTGTTTGATGGAATGCCTGTAAGACAGAAAAGAAGATTCTGCATGGGAAATTCAAATCTGAAGACCTGACCTTAAGCACAAACTAACCTGGATTTGCATGCCTGGCTGCTTTCACTTGTAGAGTTATCTTGGAGAAATCATCTCCAAGCTGACACCCTGCATTATCTCCTTCACTAAGAAGTACAGAAGACAAATTAGCCACTAGCTGTAACATTTTAGAATCCCCAAGAGGATAGTATAACACAGCGATCTTTTTGGTTAAATACTCTTGCCTCTCAGTTTTCCAATAACTGAATGATTTTAGCCGTCTTACCACTAATGAACTAAAGAATGAGAATGAGATGACTTTCAAATGTTAGGTAATTCATATTATTGTCACCATCAATTAAAATAGAGTAAAATGCTAATTATGGTAACCATGCTTAGAATTTATCTACCATGTGAAAGAACCCAGCAAATATAATCTAGTCATGTATCATTTTTATCTCTCTGTAATGTCATTATGCAAGGAATTTTCAGGTGGATAAACTGAACAAGTAGTATACACAATTTGCTGAAGATGTGTGAACAACTGGTGTCCTGGAGAAAATCTGGACAAAGACACTTTTATCATTGGTCTGAATCAGATACATGGAGCTGATTTAAATTGGGATGGGTGAGGTTTCCCAAGGGAATAGCTGCAACCCTAGTGCTACCCACAGCTGTGCTTTGTTAGGGCAAAGGTTAAAGGAACTCTTTCAGCTGGGCTTGGAACCTTCCAGAGGCTCCTCAGTATTTCCAATGCCACTCTGGACCCAGAAAACCTGGGTGATCACATCTGCCTGGGACAATAACCTCTTTGTTTGGGTGGGAAATCAGTGATGCTAACGGAGTGGAGAAAATATAAACCAGCTCTTTGCAGACAGCAGTGAACCTCCTGGGCGGCCCATTTTAGGTCCATCTTGTATCCACAGGGGGAAGTACAGGGTCCAAGTGAACTCAGGGCTTTGCCTCCTCGTTTAGGGCATCTGCAGAGACTTGCAGCTTGGTTGTTACCCTGTCAAGCCACTGATGTAATTTCCTTCAGGAGGGAGAGACGATGAGCAGACTGTCATAGCTGCGATTCAGGGAAGGCAATTATTGACTTATTTGTTATTTTGAAACAGCTGCCAAGGTGTATTAACTGTATACTCTCATTTTAGTTTCCTGATTCTTAAAAATGCCAAGTTAAATGTGAGCTATCTCCTTGGTATGAATCAGGATTGATGTAGAGGTAGATGCTATTCCAGTGTCTATGGCCTAGAGTTGACAAATTTGTATCCAGCTGAGCGAGATGATGAGCTGGCTTCAATGAGCCGCCTCCCAGCACCTCACTCGTTTTCTCTCATAATTTCCCTTTGGCTTTTTTGGTAAATGTTAACTCATGTGCTTTATGGGGTTTTACTCTCTTGAATAGTGAAACAGGTACTCCTCACTCTTGTACAATTTCAAATGCTTATTTGTTTGAAAGAATAACCCTAAAGCAGGGGTTCTTCACCTTTTTTGTTCCATGGGCCCCTCTACCAGTCAGGTAAAAACCATGGACCCCTTACCAAGTCCACACTATACTCTGTATTAGTTAATAAATATATCACACCTGCACCAACACGTCCCCACAAGAATAATGTTTTTTTGAATTTCAATTCAAGCTCACAGACTCCTGGTTAAGAAGCCCTGCCCTAAAGAGTTCCTAAGAAATGATCGGCATCAGGGCCTGGATTTGAATCCTGCCTTACCACTTATTAGGGTCATGATCTTGAGGGTTTCCTTTTATAATGTCTAAGAATCTGCCATTTCTTCTCTGAAATGAAAATGAAGGACAATACCATCTATTTGAATAGATGTGATAATGCATTTGAAAGTTCTCAGTCATATGTAAACATTGTACAAATGTAAAGGGTTTTATTGTGCTTTAAATTCACCAAAAGGTGCCTTTGTGTAAAAGACTGCCTTACACGTATGGCACTACTTACTGTGTGTGTGCGTGTAGATAGCTTTCTCCAGCATGACCCCAGGGCACCAGGGGACTTCGATATTTTGCAATACTGCCAATGTGATAAAGAGCCCTTGTTTGTTTAGCATCTGTTTATTGAGTGCCTACTACATGCTAGGCATTTTGCTAGGTGCTGAGGATAAAGTGAAGAACTGACAGACAATGCCCTTGCGCTCGGATCATACAATCTCATGAGGGTATGGAGGCAAGAGGAGGAAAGCAATAGAAATAAACAGATAAGATAACCGCAGGTGGTGTATGTGCTGTGAAGAAAATATCTCAAGCCCTTTCCTAGGGTGGCGTGTGAACTGAGTTTGGAATGATGGGAGTGTGTCAGTCTCATGAAAACCTGGGGGAAATTGTTCTAAGCAGCAAGCACAAAGGCCCAGAAGGAAGAACGAGCTTGAGATATGGGAAAGACAGGAAAAAGGACAGTGTATTTGGAGAAGCAAGACGACACGTATGGAGATATAAGCGGCGACCAGCGCCTAGAGGACGGAGTAGGCACTGGCAAGGCGCTCGGATTTTTTTCTAGTTGCTAGCAGAGGTCACTGGCAGTTTTAGGCACGTCTTGGATATCACCAAGGATGGGAAACTAAACAGCACCGACTAAAAATCACAGATTTTTTTTTTTTTAGTGATTAATTCTCTGCTTCATCCCTCCGCAAAATCCACGAAACAAGTTTAAACCCCTAGGGGGCGCCAAAGGAAAACGTTTCGCAACTAAAGCCACAAAACCGTTTCAGGACTAAGGCGAAGGGAGAGCGCTCTGGTGGTTGGTTCAGGCCGGTAAAAGGTGACTCGACCTGTGAAACCGTCTTTATCTAACAATTGCCACCTCAAGAGAAAGTTGAATGAGTTTGTTTTTCATGTACTGGGGCCTTGACTTTCACATCAGAGAACTGTTTATAATGGGGTGGGAGGGGGAAGACATTTGGGGGTTATTTTTAAGTTTCTACCATCTGGTAGTATTTGAGTAGAGTAGAAAAGAAATATGGAGCAAAAATTTACTTTCTGGATTCATTTGGCAAGAAAAGTGTCCCTATACTTAGAACTTTGAGAATATTCATAATTTGCGAGTTAGGATGTGCTATCCTAATGCTATTCCAAACTTACTTGATGAAGTCTTTCAGTAATGTGTACTCAGAAAGGCTGCTGCATGCAAAATAGTGGAATTTTCTTCAACTGATCAGGTAGATATGATATGTTGTAAAAACATCTCAGAGTGAAGCAGAGAGACTAAGAAACGGAAGGAGAGGAGAAGGAAAAAGAGAGGATGAGGAAGCAAGAGGAATGAGGCAAGAAGAGATCTGCTGGGGGCTAAGCAGATAATAAAGAGCATCTGAAAAAATGAGAGAGCCTGGAAGACAGTGGGAGATTTGGAAGATACCAAGCCTCAGATACCTGTGTAAAAAGGACTGAGAAACACAGTTAAGAAAATATAACTTTATAAAATCCCCAACAAAGACTATAGTACTTTTTTACCAAAAAGATAATTTATCATATATGGGTATATTAAAGGATCCTGGGATTTTGAGAAAGCATTTATTATCTTTAATAAGGGGAAGTTCAGCCAGTCAGCCCTTTTTCACAGAGGCTCTTCATCTCCCCATTTCATGCCTGATAATCACAGCCATGTACTTTGTATACATTTTTGCTTTACCCAAAGAGGCTTCAAAAGGCACTGCAAAAGCAGCCAACCAGATAAGTATCCCGAGCAAATGGATTTGGAGCCATCAGAGAAGAGACTGAAACCCAAATTGAATAGAAGACCCAAAGTTCAATGATGGGTAAAGAACTCTAACAGGGCCAGCAGTCCAAAAATCACAAGCAATTTTCAGAGGCATAGCAACCGTTTATTCTAAGAATGGTCTATTCTAACATGGCCACAAAGAAGATTTTTAAAGCTTCTAATAGGGCAAACGTGGCAGAGAGGCTGAGGCTAGAACAGCTACAAACCAAGCAGCCTCCTGCCCAAGCACCTTCCATCAGGCTCCTATTTGAAAACATTTCAGTTGACATGTTTCCCTCGTTTTGGAGAAGCCCCCAATTCACTCTCCTGTTTCCTACCAGACAATTAGTAAAGTGTCAAGAAATTATCTATGGGTTTTAGTGAATTTAAACAACATTGTTCATCTGCTTTCTCAACCACAGACAATGGAAACTTTGTTCACACAAACACATCCATACTTAATGGAGAGGGATAGGAAGAAAGGTGGAGAAAAGAGAAAGAGAACCCTAGCATGAGCTGTCACCCAAATACCGTTTCAGACCATCCACACTATAATGTCCCTTTGCAGTTGAGCAAAATATGCATTCTTTGCCAATTATCCATTCCACCCCCAATTCCTGAGGTTTAGTTATTCAAACACTGGGGATCATCCTGAAATGAGAAGGGACATCATCTTAGATTCCCCCGCAAGGCAACAAAAATTTTCCAAACAAAACATGTCTTATAGGATTGTTGGGAGGGGTGGGTGAGCTTAACGTATGTATAGCCCTGGCGATTAATATGGGCTCAACAAATGTTGGCTCCTTTGAGTACAGAGGTTTTTGCCATCTGCCCAATTCTAAGTCTCAGCGCCCCTTCCGACACCCTTCTGTGACTTGATGAGTACAACAGTTAAGGAATGGGTCACTTTCTAACCCTGGGCGCTTCTCCTCTTCTTCTGTGCCTGCTCCAGAGACTGCAGATCAGAGGCTGCGTGAGCAGCAGACAGACCAGTTTCCTAGCCGATGGAGTGCGATTACTCCCAGAATCACAGCAGAAGGGTAGCGTTGGAAGAAACTTTATAGGTCATTTCTTCCACTTCCCTCTAAGAAGAGAGAGATGCTTATCCACCAACACTGGGCCCCTTAGGAGGAACACTCTGTACCCAAGGGGCAGGGCACTCAAAGTGAGCGAGGCCACCCTGGCTTTCTGGAAACTGTAAATAGCTCCCAGGAGCGGTGGGGTGGGGGGAGACAGGCGGGAGTTACCTGGTTGATGGAAATGAGTGTCAGCCGCGGAATGACCACTTGGAGGACCACCTGCAGCAGCGAGGTGCTCAGGCCAGCCAGGATGGCCCAGGTGAGGGGCAGCGGCAGCATGCTGTAGGTGGCGAAGAGAGTGAAGAGCACGTAACCTATGCCGTCGCCGAGGAGCCCGTAGCCTAGGCCGGCTGCCAGGATCTGGGTGGTCATGGCCGCCCAGGTGACCACGCCGCTGTACTGCAGGTGCGTGTGCGAGGTGGTGTCCTTCCTGACCACCACCAGGGCGCAGATCACCACCTCGATGCCCGTGAAGAAGCCCAGCAGGATGCCCTTGAGCGGGTCCATGGGGGCCGAGGCCAGACTCAAGTGCAGAACCAAGAGGGTGAGTTTGGTCAGCACGTCCAGCACGTTCATCACCACCTCCGATTTGCGCCTCTGGCCCAGGAAATAGCGCTGGTAGAGGCGTTCCAGATCCCGGGACTTGAAGGAGTTGCGCAGGGTGGGGAAAATGACCCCTCGGTAGCTATAGCCCCCATTCAGGAAGAAATCCGAGTTGCTCGGGGCGCAGTCGAGGTGCAGGAAGCCCAGGTCGCCCCCGCCCCCGCCGCCGCCGCCGCCGCTGCGTTCCGGGAAGACTTTGGTGCCGCCGGTGCCGTGCGCTCGCTCCCCCGGGCCCAGCGAGTATAGCGGCAGCGCCGGATCGCCCGACTGCTGCAGCGTCTGCTGGCTGGGGCCGCCGCGGGTCGCGTCCGAGGCTTTGCGGGAGCCTCTGCTCCCGCCGCCGCCGCCGCGGTGCCCGTGAATGAAGCGCTGCTCGGTGATGTGCCGCACCGCCGTCTGCCACAGCAGCCGCTGCGGCCGGGAGCCGCTCCCGCCGTCGCCGGCCGGGGGCGTCGGATGGATGGTGTAGAGTTCCTCGCTGCCGCTGAGGCAGCGCACATCCGAGAGCTCCATGGCGCCGGCAGGCAGGGAGGGAGGCGCAGAAGTGGCGAGTCCGCTGGTGAGGGGTTGCCAAGACACCCAAAGGCGGCCTGGTGGGGGCTGGGCGGCGAGCCCCTCTAGCCCTGGCCGCCCCCTGGCAGGAGTCTTGGGCAGGGAGCCCCGCTGGTCAGGTCATGGTGCTCCCCGGGGCAAAGGGCGCCGGGCAGACCGCAGCGGACCCCCGCGTCCCTGCGCGCGGCGCCCACCCCACCCCCCGCCAGCCCGCGCAGCTCCGGCGCGCGGCGGCCGCGGCTGTCTGTCCGCAGGGGCCCGAGCGCTCGGAACCACGCAGCCCCCGTGCCGGACTCGGGCTCCTTGACTGGTCTGGGCTCAGCGTCTTGGCGCAGCCTTTGGTCTCCAAGAGGCGCCCGGGCGCCGTGCTGCTTCTGCTCCGCACCGGGCGGGTCCGGGCTGCGGCACCCGGCTCCGGTCGCCCACGACCCGGCGGCTGCCGAGGGGCTGCCCGAGGGGGACCGGCGGCGGCGACGGGTGCGAAGTTAGCAGCTGCGGCTGGAACATCGTCCTTCAGAGAACTCCATTGCGCCGGGATGGGGAGCTGGGGCGGAGCAGGGGGCGGGGGCAGGGGAGGGGGAGGAGTGGGGGACGGTGAGGTGGCTGGGTGCCCGGCGGGAGGGCTGGGGTGGTGGTAGCCTCTGCGCTGACAAGTCACCGAAGAGTTAATTTGGAGGAGGGGGCGTGCTGAAGGCTCGCTGCTCGGCTGGCTCTTGGCTGCCCCCACTTCCAGAGCGAGGACAGAGCACGCCGGCTCCGGCCAGAAGCATCCCTCAGGAAGGGCGCGGGCCTGGTCCCGGGGTCCCAGTCTCCACTACAAGACGAGGAGGTCACCGCTTCCAGTTGTGCTTCCGAGGGGTCGCGGCGCACAGTTCCCAGCGCCTTCACTTCGCTCTTTGAAGTCCATTTGGCCCGGAGTTGGGAAGAGCTGGAGGCGGGGGAAAGAAAAAGAGGGGAGGTCTCCAAAAACCACAGCTCTTAGAACCTGGAGAGGCCACCGGTGCGGATCCCCGGGCTGAGAGCCCAAGCGCGGCGGGTGTGGCGGACGTAAGGTTTGGGCGAGCAGAGGCCCCAGACCGAGCTGCCTTCGCATCCAGGGAAGCACCGCGTGCGAGCCTGGCGTTCTGGAGCGCACTGTGGGCACCAGGAGACCCGGAGGAATTTGGAGCCCTGTCCGAGCGGCCAGACACCCGCGGCGACTTCCACCAGCCCCCGCGCCAAGCCACGCCCCCGAAGCCAGGGCCGGGGAGGGCGGGGAGGCGGCGGGGACCCGGCCCCCAGATCTGGCCAGGACGTGCGGGTCTTGAAGGCGGTGGCACGGCGAACCCGCGTGGGAGAGAGCGACGGCGGCTGCGGCGCGCAGCCCGCGCCCTGGCTCCGCTGCCGGCCTCGCCTCGGCGCCGGGAGCCAACGCTCCAGCTGGCAGCGCCTGCCGTTTCCTCCGCTGTTCTTTTTTTAGGCACTGGCTCTTGTCCCCGCAGGTGCAGAGCCAGGGCTCGGAGGCCGCTTTGCCCACGGACTTCGAGGGCCCAGCGCTACCCAACAGAGGGTCCCCTTTCTGTGCCCCCCCCACCACCACCAGGGCGTCTTTTGGCAAAGCCAACTTCCAGGCTTTTAAAAAGCAAAATCCCCAAAGAAGCCGCAATCGTAGAGGCAGGCAGGTTCGCGCAGGAGATTCTTTACTACCGGAATCTTGAGGAATGGGGGGGCGCCGGGCATTAAAAAGGGGGCGCCCCTACGCCCTACACGTACCGTGCGCCTCGCGCACTAAGTTTCTCGGTGCTTACAGTAGGGGGCGAGGAGGACGTGGACGTGGGGAAGGCATTTCCAGTGGCCCGCTGGAGTCTGGGTTTCCCGCTCAGCTTTGCTGAGCAACGGCGGACAAAGCCCACCGAGGCGCCCCGGGCACCCCAGGACGCAGCGGGCGGGTGCGTTGTGCCTGCGCCACGCTGGGCCGCGCGGCGCCTGGGCGCAGGGTCTGCAGGGCGAGCGCCACCGCCGCAGTCCCGGGCCGGGCTGCAGGTGGCGGAGTCGCGGTGGCCGCCACCTCCGCCGCCCAGTCTGCGGCTCCAGCCCGTGGAGCTCGCGGCCTTGAGCACAGTCAGCTGATGGCCAATGACGTCAGGCCCTAGGCGCTTTGGCGGCTCCCCGTGGCGTCCCAAGAAAGCCCAAATGACCGCCTCGCCACCCCCTCGGCCTCTCCAGAGCGAGAGATTTTCCCTCCTCTTTAGAAGAGAAACTCCCCTCACTCCTTGCCTGACCTGAGCAAGAAAAGCTTTACGTGTCCCGCAATCACATACATTGTCTCTAAGGTTATTTGTGTCCGCTGTGTCCCAGAAACAGGGGATTTAATACTTTCCTTTTAAATTCTTTCTTTCCCACGCATATGGGCTTCGGTTTAAACTCAGAACAAGTCAACTGCTTTGCAGAGAATTCCGGAACAAAGAGAGAAGCCTCTGGCATTTTTCTCCAATCCCATAATAGGAGATTTCTGGGATTTGATGAACACCCTGAAAAAGTCTCTTAATCCCAGCCTTTTAGAGTTTTATTCTACCAGCTCACTAGAAAGGGAAGGGAAGAAAACGCTGAATTTTAAATATAAAGAAGGACAAATCTGTTTTAACCCACTTTGTAGATGAATTAATTTGCCAACTGTAAAGAGCTCTCAGGGTAGCTGGCCCATCCCACAGGGCTGGAAGTTAAGGGCAGAGTGCCCCACAAAACTCAGTTCTGCTCTTATCTAGGTCTCAATGAAATTACCTCAGAAATGATATCCCTGTGAAAGGAACTGCTTGCTTTTCCTTTCCTGTATTCCTTGCACTCTCCTACCCTGCCAGCTGCCCTGAAATTCTGGAGTGAGGAATGATTCTCTTGCCTTGAAGAGGGAGCCCAGGCAGCGGCAGAAAGGCTGGGAGGGTTTTCCTGGAGAGCTTGGGCCAGTCGTGTGGGCAGCCACCTCTCTCTGTAGGCATTGCCCCAAGTCAGCTTTACTAATGACCATATTAGCAAACTTGGCAGTGGAAGACACCTCTTTATTTTCTCAATCCTTTCATCTTGGGGGACCTCAGGCTCAACTGAATAAACGAGGGGTTGAATGAAGATGGAAGTTTCCTATGAGAATCTTCCTCCAACCTGGACATATCCCAGGATGATTTATTCAGCAGCAGCAGAAGGCAGGCCAAGAAGGGGGGGATTGGACCCAATCAGATAAAATGACTCAGGCTGGTGAATGAGCATAGCATGCTACAGAAAGAAAAGCAAAGAATTTCACCAACTCAAAGGTTGAAGCTAATGTGTCAGAGCAAAAGCATGGCATCCGTTCAACTAACTCTCAACATTCCTGTGCTCCAGGGGTGTTAGAGTAGATTGTTTTAAAAAGAGCATAAATGACACAGATTCAGAAATTCTTCTTGGGATGGCACAGTACCATTCAGCCTACATGAGGGGAGATGCTTATTTGCAAAAAACACCCTGTTTTTGAAAGACAGCATTGGCTCAAGACAAATATCGAGAGACTTTTTTTTTGGAATATGCTAACGCTCAAATAATTATCACTTAAGAGAAATCAATATATTATTTGAGCCACAGTGGACTTTTCGCCATGCTTTCATTTATTCTATGCACATTTACTAAGGCTGGGTCTCTAGGACGATCCAGAGGCTGTACTTTGCCAACAGAATGTCGTTTATAGGTTCCCTCCTCTCGGAATGCCCTCTAGTTCTTTCAAAACATACTCACCTCTTCCTTCAAAACCTGAGCAATGTTGTCTTTCCATAAAGCCTTTCCCTGTACTCCCTGTGAGGATCCCTGACTTCCTCCTCTGTTTTCCAGGAGTTTCTTCTGTGTACTTGGGGTTTGGGTCCTTGCTCCGGGGACTGGCTAGACCTCAGTTGCTGACATGTCTACCACTGCTCTGCTTGGATCAGGAGCTCCTTGAAGGGAAGGAATAACTTTCCTTGTGCCCATGCCCCCCAGTTCTGTGCCACTGTAGTGTACCCAGAGAAAATCAGCAACGATTAATTAAGCACCTACCTATGTGTCAGATTCCTCCTTGTGAACATTTCATCATCTCAGAAATTCCATGAGTTAGCTCCTTCTCTATTTTTATTATTCCCATTTTGTTGACTAGGACACCAAGGTCCTGGATGACTAAGTTTCTCAGGATCTCATGGTTAATGGGTAGCAACATTTCAATGGTTGAACTTGGATTGTACATATCTAGCACACAAGTGCTTAATAGAAATGCAGTGCAGGAACAAGCAGCCAATAAATGTTTATCCAATTAAAAGAGAACTGATAGAAATGAAAATGTCAAGGATATTTGCCATTCCCAAAGGAAAATAAATAAGAAACTTCTGAGATATTTAGGCTTTGGGAATTTTGGAAAGATGATTCCGAATGGCAGATGAAGATAGAACTCATTCTTCTTCAGATAGAGGGCCGATTTTTTTTTTTTTTTTTTTCTCAGTTCCAGCCAGAAGTCACTATTGTATGGTTTTGAAAAAACAGGTTTTCACAGATTGGATTAAACCAAAGTAAACCAAAGTAATTGACTTGGTCTACTTCATTTCACTTTGATGGTGGTGGTGGAGCATCCTGTTGGCTAACTGGGAAAAAAAAATTTCTTTATTTTCTGATGCTGCTACCTGCTCTTGGCCACATTAACAGTAGATGTGTTTAAGAAAAGGAAATTTGTTCCCTCCTGATGCACGCTGAACTTCAAAGGTTAATTATATTAATATATAAATTTGAATCTTAGAAGAGCTGCTCCTGTTGTAAAATGCTCATGGAAACCCTGACACTCATTGAAGACTATAAAATATTCACATGTAAAAGAAAAGATGGACTCAGTTCAGGAAGGGACCTGACACCAGACAGATCCTGTTTCCAAAGGGAAGGAGGGAGTTTGTGACATGGGAGGCTCCAAAGTCAGAAATCCTTAGAGGAAAATGACAGTCCTGCTTTGCCTGGAAGCACTGCTCTTAGGAAACATCAGAGAGAATTTCAGGGAAAGGCAGTGTTTAAAGTAAGGTGGGCTCCTCTGTGAATGTGCCCATGAAGGAAAAACTTTGCACTCACATTCATCCGGAATGGAAAACAACTTTCAAGAGCAAAACAAAGTGTCTGTATTATTCCTGTCTTATGTTTTCTCTGCCTTGAAAATTTCAGGAAGAAAAAAGCCTCTGTAAACATTTTGGATCTTCACAGGAACTAGTTTAAATTAGATTCTGGTGCCTGGAAGGAGAGGAGAGTCTCATCAGTGGGAAGACAAGAAAGGGTCAGCTCATCAGTCAGGTCAGGCAGGGAAAGAAACCTTCCAGGGAGATAGACTTATACATTTTTCCCTTCTTCAAAGATGATCCCCTTGTCTCTGGTATAACTAGCGGGTGAGCTTACTGGGAGTTAATTTATTAAGCCTTCACTTATTGAATTTGTAAGAAAAGAACACACAAACACTGGAGAAGTTAGCTAAAGGAAGCAGTAATGTAAAAAAAAAAAAAAAAAAAGAAAAAGAAAAGAAAAATTTAAGGTTTCTAGCTAGTTCGCTCATGTCATCAAACCTTCATTTGTCCATGTTTGCCTTTTTTTAATGTGGCACAGGCTGCATCTTGGGACAAAATGAGCAGCCTCAAGGGAGAATAAAGCAGGTTGCTTTCCCCTACTCTGTTTTATAGGAAATGTACCCAATTGCTAGTTTAAGAGTGCAAAACTTCTTAATGTTCATATTTCAATCAATTACTGTTTTCCAGCTGGACCTTTGGGGTTTATGTAGAATATTTAGGCTAAAAATTTAAATACAGCACTATAAAGGAATTTTATGCATTTATACATTGCATATCTGAGTTTCAGCCCATTAATTCAGTGTGAAAGAAACATATCATCTCCTTATCTTTGAAAAATCAGTGTATTACTCTTTCTACCCATCTGGTGAGATATTTAACCTTTGTCCTTCCTGGGGCTTTCATCTGTACCTTTCTAATCCCAGGATAATGCCATAGTCCTAGGCTCTTATGCAGAGGCCAGGCATGTGTGCTGGTGGCAGTAGAGTGCACTTATCAGCACCAGTAGCTGAGTCCTCTGCCAAGTCTGCCTCTGTTCTCATCTGCCTGACATTACGCTTTGCCCTTCTTCTTGAGGGCACTACAGGAAGCCATTGCTTAGGACGCACAGGCTCGTTTTCTCTCTCTTTCCTACCCACTTGGGAGTATCTCTTTTTAGTTAGATGAGAATCCTTCTTGTTTTATATTTCTTCCAAGCTAACCTGATTTTTCTTTTACACTCCATTCTTCCTTGCACCTAATCACCCTTTGTGCCTCTAAAACTTTTATGTTCTCTTTTGGAATTATGCTTTTGGAAAAAAAACTGGAAAGATGACTTTTGCTTTCTACTCCTCCTTTCTGGAAGTGATTGATAAAAGAAGGGGGTCAAAGAAAATCAAATCCTGTAAATTCATATCTCAAAATATAATCCATGTACATAAAATATATATGAGACTCCCCTCCCCCCAGAACAGTATTTTTCACACTGTGTGTTCCACCGGCTTGTGGATGGTACAATTAACTTAGTAGGTCACAATTAGCGTTTGCAAAATAAATAAGTAAAAGAGAGTAAAATAAAACCATGAAGACAATTGTTGCCTCATTGCTCAATACAAAGGCATTACAATATTCAGGGAGCCCAGTAAAGATGTTAGAGCTGGACAAATGGCTTCCAGATTTTTTTCAGTGCTATTCTACTTTAAAGTGTGTCCAATACATACAGACACACACCCTGTGTGTGTGTGTGTGTGTGTGTAGTTCATGCTATCTAAACCTATTTGATTCCTAATTGGATAATAAGAATTCAAATATAAGTTGGATAATGAGAAATACTGTGTTAAACCAAGATAATGTGATATTGTAGGTATACGTCCAGAGACACGAGTCTTTGGGCTGTCCATGTGTCAGGTGGGCCTGGAACCTCAGTGGAGCTGCAAAACTCCTACTCTACAGCTCATTGGACTCACCCAGGACAGCTGGTGGGGAGATGATGATGGACAACAGCCGTCCCAGGGAATGGAGAGAATCTGCTCCTGCAGGCAGGACAGTCCCATCCATCTTCCCCATGAGATATAAGCCCCCTCTCAATTAGAGGTGGAGTGGACATCACCATCCCAGAATCCTCAGGATTGGGGAATGAACTATGGACTACAGTGGACTTACTGGTTTTCTACTATAGACGTGTTGTGATTCTAGCAATGGAAGAAATTACAACATTGATGTGGAGCCAGTGGCCACTGGAGGCTCTGGGGGCAGGGAGAGGGAAAAACAGTTGTAATACGGGGACTTTTTCGGGACTTGGGAATTGTCCTGAGTGACGTTGCAACCACAGATATAGGCCATTTTTTATCATCACATAACATGCAGAAATGTGTGGGAGAGAGTGTAGACTACAATGTGAACTATGGTCCACGCTTAATGGCAAAACTCCAGGATGCGTTTATCAATTGCAATGAATGTGCCACTCTAATGAAGGATGTTTATGTGGGAGGTGTGGGGAGTGGGACATATGGGAATCCTTATATCTTTTGTGTAACATTTATGTAAACTAAGTATCTTTTAAAAAAATAATAACAAAAAAAAAGAGTTTAGATAGTTGTTTTTTGAAATTTTATCTAATTTCCTTTCACTCCTACGCTGTTTTCTTGATTCTGGCTGTCAGCATCTCTCACCTAGGTGATTTCAGTAGCCTCTGAACATGGTTCTTTTGTGCCAGCCTTGCCCCCCTTCCTCTAGCTGCTGTGATCAATCTGGAGTAAAAATGTGATCATGTCACTCTCTTGCTTCAAGCATTGCTGTGACTCTGCTTTGCCCCTGTGTGCCTTAGAAAGGACAGCAGTATCTCCAGGCTTGGTTACTGTTTTTCTCTCCAGCTCCATTGCTAGTACCACCCACCTTGCTTTCAGTGGCTCAGCCATAATCAACTTTATGCAGTTCCCCAGATGTGTCTAGCTTTCTCTTCTTTCTGAGTCTATGGCTTTGTAATTCCTTGTGCCGGGAGCTCTCTTCCTAGCCATCCTCTGCTCTTGGCATGGATGCCACCTTTCCAAGAAGCTTTTCCTCACCTCCTATGTCTAGGTTAGGAGCTTGTGTAAGTTAGAAATGCTTTTGGTCACAAGTGATGGGAAAAAAACAAAATAAGAGTGCCTTAAACCAATAGGAGCTTGTTTCTCTTACGCAACAAGAAATGTGGATACGGAGATTTGCTGGTTTGGTTCAGCAAGCCAATTATATGGGGGTTTTGTCCTGGGAACGTTTTTCCTCATGGTCACAGGCTGGTTGCAGCAGCCCTAAGCCTTCATTCTCTCATACCACATAGAAAGATAAAAGTGGGGTAATGGCACAGCTAAGAGTTTCTCCCTGAGTATCTTCTTATCTGAGATGAAAAAATCTTTCCAGAAGTCCCCAGAAGACTTATACTTACATCTTACTGGTCAGAACTATATCCCATGCATACCCCTAAGCCAGGTACTGGGTCTGCCTTTAGAGTATTCAAGAAGCATGCAGGGGCTGGGTCTTAGGGAAAGAGATTTCTTACAGTCCCTTCTAGCTCTTTGCTTAGCAAAGTGTGCATCCCCATCTCTGTTCTATCCAGTTACCCCATCCTTGCCTGTGTGTGGTTAGCCAGATTCCTGGATGTCCCCTCCCCCACCTGCAGTGATCCCCACCTCCAGGTACTCATGCCCTTGTATAGTCCCTTCCAATATTGTATTAGAAGTTGTCCGTGTGTCCAATAGAATGCAGTAGAAGTAGTGGAATGTCACTTCCAAAAGAAGTCATAAAAGATGATAAGGCTTTGGTCTTGTTCTCCTTTGGGTTGCCTGCTCTTGAGGAAGCCAGCCACCACATTGTGTGGATGCTTACACAGGCTTTGGAGAAGCCCATGTGGCAAGGAACTGAGCCTCCTGCCCACAGCCAGCAAGGAACTGACATTGCCTTCAAACAGCCACGCAAGCGAGCCATTTTGGCAGTGAATCTTCAGCCCCAGTCAGGCCTTCAGATGTCTGCGCCCCAGCGGACAGTTTGGGAGCAGCCCCATGAGAGACTCTGAGCCAGAATCACCTAGTTAAGCTGCTTCTGAATTTCTGACTCACATAAACTGTGAGGCAATAAATGTTTATTGTGTTAAGTCCTAAGTTTGGGGATATTTGTTATGTATCAATAGATAACTAACACACTATTTGACTGCCCCATTAGACAAGTTTCTTAAAACAAAAACCAAAAATCAGTTGCATACCAGTAAAAATGGCACAAAAGCATTCTTTATTTTTTCTTCATTAGATACGGGAAGGAGAAATATTTGCATGGTTGCAGTGGTGATTTTTTTTTTAATAAAGTCATGAATGACTTGGAGCAGGTGGCTGCATGTAAATGAAATGTCACTCCTCTATTTAAAACCTTTTGTTAGCTTCCTGATGTACTTAGGAATATTTCACACTTCTAATAATTAATCAATTATGTAATTAATGGACACACATATGCATACTGTGGAGATACCAGGAGAAGACATTTGTGCTGTCTTTGAAAGATGAATAGGAACTGAAGCTCAAATATTAACTACGCAGCAAAGGCAAAGAGGACAAGCTGCTCTTCATCAGTGCTGGCTGGTCCCTCTGAGTGAGCTGCTTTTGCATCATTGCTTGGCTGCCTCTTTCCGGTCTCAGCTCTGAAGTCATCTCCTCAGAAGAGTCTTTCTTAATCATCCCTCTTGTTACTTTCTTGACCATCCACTTGTTACTTGGCCATCCTACTTGGTAACTGTTCCCAGAATATTTCAACCCAAAAGTATCTGTTTCTTTCCTTTCTAGCATACCTTACTCTCTGCAGTGATCTCATTTATTTGTTTATTTGGTTTCTGCTTCCTCTGACGAGAATGTAAGCTCCTTGAGGAAACGGACCATTTTGCTTTTTGTCCCAGTGGTTGGCATACAGTAGGAACTCAGCAAAAAGTTTTTGAATGAATGAGTGCAAAATGACCCAGTCTTAGTAACTACCTAATTAATGATCCTGATGAAGGCAAGGCATGGAAGCAGAGTTAAGCAGACTAGGAGAAAAAAGGTACACCTTTCATGAGCTGGAGCAGAACAAACCTCAAAGTAAGGATAATGCAGCCTATATCACTGGAAATGCTTCTTTGGATTCCAAATGAGGCACTTTATTCCATGATCCCTCCCAAAGAAAATGGAACAGATATTTTGAACCCCTACTGTCTATCAGGCTTAGTGCTAGTATTTGAACTGCATTATCTGATTTTATCCTCATAAAAAACCTCAGAAAGGTGCTTTGCATGTATTCTGTCTGACTGGGAAACACCGGCTCAGAGGAGCAAAGGAATGCCCCTTTCACAGCTGGACTGGGGAAAAGTTGGGACTTAACTACTAAGCAAAGACCAGGAGATTTTGGTTAGGAATACATTTGGCTACAAGATGCAGTATATCTAACTATCTTAGCTTCCTAGGGCTTGGAAACAGGCAGCTTAGAACAACAGCAGTGTTTTGCTGCACAAATCTGGGGCCTAGAAGTCCATAATCCAGGGGTCAGCAGGGCCATGCACCATCTGGAAGTATGGGTGGGTGTTGCCCGTTCTAGCTTCTGGAGTTTGCCAGCAATCCTTGGCCTTTCTTGGCTTGTAGATGCATCACTCCAGTCTCTGTCTTCTTCCTCTTCACATGCATTCTCCTTGTGTGTCTGTTTGTGTCTCTTCTCACCTTCTTATAAGGACACCAGTCCTGGGGAATTAAGGGTCCCCCTACTCCAGTATGGCCTTTTCTTAGCTAAATCCATCGGGAATGGCTCTATTTCCAAATAAGGTTACATTCACAGATACTGAGGGTTAGGATTTCAACATGTCATTTCATATACAATTCAGCCCATATACACTAAATAACTAATTTAAGTAGTTAGGGGCTTGTTTTTCTCAAGGTAGGTGGTTGCAAGCATTGAGTCAGAATCTCAAAGGTGCTGGGATGGAAAATGCCCTGGTCCTCATGCGTCCAGATAGCACATGTGCATTCAAGTCAGGAAGAAAAGCTTGAAGGAAAAGCCATACCCATCAGCTTTGTCTGCCACTTCTTTTTATGTAAGATAGGCAAAATCTTCCCCCAAACCTCCACCCCTTACCAGACTACTTAGATCCCACTGGCCGGAACTGGGCTTCATGTTCATCTAAAACTGCAAGGGAGGCTGGAGATGTGAGGAACAGGACTGACATGGCCAGTCTGCTATCCCCTCACAATACCCCCCATGTCCTTTGTGATAAGAGGAACTACATCTCGGGGTACAATTCAGATTCAGGCAGAGAGAAGAGATTGATTCCCAGCAACGGTTAAAGTGGGCCGTAAACAAACGAAACCCTGTGGATTTACTTAGAGCTCAGTCAGGATCAAATGTGTCACCTAGAATTGATTGAAAGACCTCAAATATTTGAAACTTGCCAAGTATCATAGTTAGCTATGCCTGTTTCCACGCAATGACAATAAATCAAAGCTGCAAAGTGGGAGGTTTCAGATAGGAGGCAACCCTTTCTGCTCTCCTGGCCTCCTCTGTCTCCTGTTTCAGTGTGTGTCCCTCACCAGCCAAGAAGGGAAGAGAAAGACAGTCTTGATGCAAGAACAAGCAACAGATATCTTTAGAGTTTTGTCACTTAAATAGCTATTCTTGTGTCTCAGTCTTAAAATTTTGCCAGCCTTGCCAGACAAGGCTCTCAAATCTCCTGTACCTGTGATGACTTCAGGTGGTAAAGGGAGAGAGTGAGGAGAAGATAAAGCACAAGAGGGGAGAGGAAAGGAAGGAGGGAAGGAAATAGGGAAGTAAGGAAGAAATAAGGGAGGGTGTTTGGAGGAAGGAAAAAAGGAAGAAAGGAAGGAAGCGAGGGAGGGAAGGAGGGAGGGAGGGAGGGAAGAAAAATGAGGTAGGTCTTGAAAAGGACAAAATGTAAAAGGGAAAGAAGAAGGAAGACTAGAAGGAAAGATAGGAACCTGCACTTATTCATCACTTAATGCCAAATTTGGCATGTCCACATTTTTATTTAATCTACACAAGGACCCTGAAAAATAGATTTCATCATTACCTCCTTAGTCTAGATGAGGAAACCGAGGCCTCATCAAGCTCTCACAGCAATTCATCTGGCTGATTCAGGAATGGAACCCAGTATCAGCAACCACAGGAAAAAAGGCACAAGGCCAGGCAATATAAATGAGGAATGGAGGCAGAATGGAGTCTGGCAAGGAAAGGAAAGAACTAGGGAGGGGATACTAAATAGACAATAGATGGCATGAAGACCACAGGGACATCCGGTGCCCTTTTGTCTTCATTTAAGCTGTGGCTGTTCTTTAACAAGCGTGTACACTGTTAGGTTGATTTATTATCCTCGTCAAGTGTGCTCCTTACAAATCCGAGGAGGGTTGCCAATAAGTTGTACAGACCCTGTGGCAACGGAACCCGGAAGCAACTCATTGCAAACAAGACCTCCTTGTCTGACTTCACTTCCTGCTCAGGCTGATGGCTCCGAGGCAGGCTCTGGTTATGAGGGCTCTTTCTGCCCAGAGCCAAATGCACAACCCCAGCTACCCGGAAAGGCCTCGCGCTGAGACGCGCTGGAGAGCAGAAGTGGCCCTAAGGAAGGGCCCCAACTTGAAGGAGGGCCATGGTCCTGGGGCCTCAATTTTTCAAAGGATCACACATTTTCCCTTTGATATGTCGTCCCCATGAGGTTCTTTATGCATCTGATCACAGAAATACCCTAACAGCACCAAGAGAAGAAGCAATTCTAACCTCACATCCCTGGCGTCGTACTTCACTGTCTGTGGTACATCGGCTCAGAGTGTTTATTTATTTTGCTTCTAACGAATCCTGCAGTTTTCCTGTGAATAGTACACTTAGGTTGTGTTATGCTCTTTGGGTGAAAGGGCCTCATTTCTTAACTGTAAACATTCAACAGATATACTGTTTTTTTTTTGTAACTATATCTTTTCAATATACTATAGGTCTCTAAAAATAGAACGGGCCCATTCTTTCCTGACCTTTCCGAAGCCATGGTCTCAAGTTGTGTGATTCCAGGAAAACCTTTCAATTTCTCTGATCCTTGGTTTCCTTATCTGTCAGATAAGGAACTCAATGCCTGCACATTCAGCCTTGTAAAATTGTTAAGCGGATCCTATGTGATCACAGTGGATAGGAAAGAAATTTGGGAACTATAACTAACTTTCTATATTTACCACATTTTATTGATCCTTGGACCCATATTAGTTTAACTGGAAAATCAGTACTTCAAGGTCTTACACTTGACAGTGTCTTGCAAACCCTGTTGTCTAGGTGGGAGGAGTGATGTAGCATCACTGCCTGCAGTGCCTGAACTTGATTCTTTTGCCTGGTGGAGTCACCAGATAATTTCATTTTCTTGATCTTTCAATTAACAAACTATTTAAGAACCACGTGAGAAAGAAATGTGAGCCCTAGTTTTTGGTGGTCTAGAAAAATCTCTATTTATATCATCTGGTAAGATCCAGAAAGTGTCAGAATCAAAACTTGAAGAATGGATGGTAGCAGCAGCCTGGAAGCAAATCCAGGAGACAATAATGAAGCACTCTTTTAAGAAATAAAATAATGCAACAGCATTGCTCCTGATGGAAGAGATGATATCTTCTAGAAAATATGGATGTCAATGACTCTGAATTGAAAAGTTATTCAGAACAGTAACACTTTGAAAGTTTCAGGAATATATTTCTCAATTTATATCACTTATGCTTTCCTTTTTATATATATCCTGTGGTGATGTGTGATAAAATCTGTATTTGCCTAAAAATCTCTTTCAATAAGTGAAAAATTAAAATTCTAAGTGATCCACAACATTGCTTTACAGTTTAATTAGCAGTATTTTTTCTTTCTCAGTGATGTATAAAATAATGGAGTATCTTACATTCAAAGAAATACCGTACATTTTGGTGATAATTAAGCCACTGACTTACAGCTGGAAGGGATCTTAGAGATTCCAGCCCCCTCATTTTATAGATGACATAACTGAGGTACAGAGAGAATTTCCCCCTGTCCTAACTCCAGCTCTGGTGGAGCCCACACTGAAATCTTTAGGTAATTGAACTCTCATAATTGGAATCTATGGGAAATTGATGAGAATAGGATGAACACAGTCCAGAAGCTGGATATGGCTTCAACTCCTGACCATCTCCCTGGTAGCTCTGTCACCTGGGCCGTGCAGCTTAACCTCAGGGTCTTCATCTGCAAATTGGGAAGAATCATAGGCATTCCAAAAAGTGGCTAAGAGGGACAAACAAGGTGCTGTTTGTGAAGTCCCTGGCACAGGTCCGCATTCATTCTATGGTGGGCCAGAGTGCTATTTCTCACTGGACTTCATCTTTTGGGGAAGGCTGCTCCCTTCTTTCTTGATTGCTTACTTGCTTTTATTAAGAAAAACACTTTAAAAGGACTTCTGTTTCTGCAGTGGTAAATCAAACTTCTGGCTTCAGGAGGATGAGGTGGGTCTGTATAAATAATGTAGAGATGAACCTCTGCAAGATTATTCTGGTCTGGCTGGGGAAGGAAATGGTTTCCTCCTCCCACTGGGGAAAAACAGGTTTGAAGACCAAGACTTGATAGAGGTAAGCTTGGCCTAAGCAGCACTGCTGCATTGTTGAGAAATAAGGGACCATGGATTCAAGGAGAGATAATACTCGTTCATTTATCCATTCAATAAGCCGTGGGCTCCTGCTGTAGGCCGGGCTGTGGCTACGTCTTTGAGTCGATGCTTAATTTCTTTATTTTTAACTCTCTTCTACAATAATACAACTTCAGGGCAGTTTTGTTAGCCCTCATAGTTTTGTCTTAACTGTTCTTTGGGGGAATTAAGGGAAAGATGTATCTATATTTGGGGAGAAAATTAACAGTTGGAAAAGAAACAAGTTACCAGATGACAGGAAGTGACTTGCAGGGAGTGGAGCTAGCACCTGGAGGTGATGGCTGATGGAGGTGACAAGGAACTCTAGGAGGGCTTGGAGGGTGGTCAGGCAAGGATTCCAAGAGTAGATGACTCCTGAGTCAAGACTGGAAGGGTCAGAAAGATTTAGCCAGTTGGAGAAAAGTGGAGGTGGATTTCCAAGTAGAGGCAGCAACATGGTCAAAGTTCCGTGAGTAGAAACTGAGCAGCAGTGGGTGACAAGGCAGGGGTGATCTAGGGAGGTGGAAGAGGATGACAGCGTCCAGGCCATGAAGAGCCTTGATGCCATGGTAAATGTTTGATTTTTGCTTCTGGACCACTGTACTCTGCAGACCACAGCGGACGAATGCTTATTAGAAAGGCGAAATCCAGAGTGCCCACCCAGACCTTCAGAATCAGAATCACTGCGACTCTTAGGGACAGGAAGCTGCATTTTTTTTTTTTTTTTAAGTCTTACATCAGGGATCAGTAAACTTTCTGTAAAGGACCAGATAACAAACATTTTAAGCTTTGCTGGCCACAGAATCTCTATCAGAACTATACAACTCCGCCCTTGTAGTGTGAAAGTGCCACAGACAATGTGTAATGGTAAACGAAAGGGTATAGGGTCGCATGTGGCTCAACTGGTTGGGCGTCCGTCTCCCATATGGAGGGACCCGGGTTCGATCCCTGGGACCTCCCGGTAAAAAAAAACAAACAAAAAACAAACAAAAAAAACAGCAACAAAAAAAGAAAGGGTATGGCTGCGTTTCAATACAATTTTATTTACAGAAACCTGCTGGCTCTAGTTGCTGACACCAGCCTAAGAGGGTTCTTATGTTCAGTAAAGATTGAGGGCCACTGAATTGGGCTGATTATTTTTCTTCTCTCCTTTCTTCCCCCTTTTAGATAGGTATATTTGTACCCCCTAAGTTTCTCACAGCTATCCATATCCTTCCCCTAATCATACAGATTAATTTCATTGTTAAGGTTCTTTTGGTTGCACACTATAGAAACAGACTCCAGCTAGTTTAAGCCAACAAAACTGGGAGGGTGGGATTTCGTGGTAAGGAAATTGAAGTCACTCACTGAGTGAAAGGAAGAGAACAATGAAGCCTGGGGAAGGATAAAAGCCAGAGCATCTCACTTCAGCAGCAGGAGTTACTGATCTTCCCTCTAGGGCACAGTCATGATTATAACTCATATCCAAGGGTTCTCTGTCTCTGGGACCTTCCATTCAGGTTTCCTGTTCCAGAGGAGAGAAACAGATTGGCCAGCCTTGTGCTGCTACCGTATTTGTTCAGGTAGGCAGGGCTCTATGGTACAGATGCCACTCTTGGGGTATGGTCAGGAGATCACCTGAACTGGTGTTTGCTACATACATCAAACATTCATTGAAAACCTACTTTGTGCCAGGAGACACTCAGGTAATGCAACATGTTTCCTGTCTTCCAGAGTTTACAAGTTATCGAGGAATTCCTTTTTGCATTTTACCAGCTTTCCATACATCTCTTTTCATTTAACACACTCACAAACTTTGACTCTTGGTAATATTACCTTCTTTTAACTTGCTTTTTTAAAAAAAATCATTAAGAGCTCCAGCTCTGGAATCAGACAGTCCTGGTTTCACCCTTGGCTAACTGAGGCCTTAAACAAGGTACTTAACATCTCTTCTGTGCATTAACTTTCTTATCTGCAAAATTAGGATAATAGCACTAGTTTATAGGCTTGTATATGTGTGTGTCTGTGTGCTTCTGTGTGTGTGAGAGAGGGAGGGAGAGAGAATTCAGTGAGCCAGGCACCCACAAAGGTGTGGTTGAATGTAAGCTGTTGTGTCTCATGGCCCTGATGCTATTGATTTTTATTAGAGATGCAGAAACTGAGTTTCAGAAAGATTATGTGACTTGACCGATATCACATAGTTATCTATTGGTGAAAACTAGATTTTCTTCTAGATAGAGGTAATGGAGCTCCTATACATACATAGCCCAGAATCCCAACTCGAAGGCAATGTTACTGCCGACTTAGCAGAGCACCAGGCAAATCAGTTCACAGCCTGAACTCCCAGTGGATGGCACTGATGAGTTCAGGACTTGAAGCTCTGGTGACATTTTAGAAGTGGTGGTTGAAGTCTGTGTGCACACGCTCATGCACGCGTGAGCTGTTGTGAGTGTGCAGGCCTTTTTTCCATCCCAGTTAGGTTTTAAAACATATAGGGGGATGTTCTCATGGCAATTCTAGCCAAATTGGAAACTGAGCCCTTTACTGGAAAGCAGAAAATGTATCTTGCAAGGAGTGGAGCTAGCACCTGGAAGTGAGTCCTCTAGCCAAATTCTTTCAGACATGCGAGAGAAAAAAGCTAACAGAGTTTGGACAAACTGCAAATGAAAACTGGGACTCCACACAGCCTTTTGAACTTCATTCATTAGGGTCCAGAGCATTTGTTTGCTTAGCCACCTTGCTAATCAGTCACTAAATCACTGAATCAGTCCTCTGCATTCCACAGCTGAGAGCATCTTCTTAGAAAGCATTTTGCCCAATGTCCAGATAAAAACCAGGATTGGTTGAGTGCTTTAAAGTACACAAAGTTCATCCATATTCTTTTAGTTATGTATTCTATACCACTCGTTCATTTATTCCACTGTTCAAATGTGAAAAACAAACCAACAAACCATTTATAATCACCAGGGCCTTCTGACTTAGAAAGATCCTAGCCAAAAGAGGTTCTTCTATTACTGGGTACCTCAAGCATTTGGGTATACAAATTAGGGGGTTAGAGAATTGGGTGAGCTCTGTGTCAGGGAGAAAAATTAGGGGTTCGCAGGGCAGTTTGGCAGGATCAGGGTAAAGACAGGCATAATTGGAGGCGAAAGGGACTCTCAGCAGATGACACTAGCTCTTCATTAGAGTGCCCCGAAACTCACACAACACATCAGAGCCTGATGTTTTGTTTCTAAATGTATATTACATATAGCAGAAATAATACATGTGGATTCTAGGGCTAAGGGTCAGAGGGACCCCAGGGTTATAAGCCTCTAGGAATTACTAGAGGGTGTGGGAAGGGTGCATTCATCATGTTTGTTCACAAACTTTCTTTCTGGGGACACAGAAGGATTTAGTTCTCCTTCTTCTTTCAAATTTGGCACAGCCATGTGACTTGCTAAGACCAATGCACCCGGAGCAGCACGTGTCACTTCCAGGCCAGAGCTTTAGGAGCCAATGTGCGATTCTCCACATTCTCCTTCCTCTGTGGCAATGGTTAGGGTGTCAGGTGCCAAGAAGGAGTCTCTGTCTTCTTGAACCCCTGAGAACTACAATGAGCAGTTCCCTCTGCCAACCCAGGATGAACCTGTTACATGAGTGAGAAATAATTCTTATTTGTGATAAGCCATTGAGATTCTGAGATGTTCACTATTATGGAACAATCCAGTTTATCTTGATTAACACTAGAAATTTGAATTTCACGTAGGATATAGGTATACCTGGATCTTCAGCATCAAGGAGACCCCAGCTGACATGGGGATTACCCAATAAATATTCATTGAGCACCTGCCTGACCCAGACGATGTTGGAATCTGGCATGCAAACATGATTTTGTTTCCAGGAGTGTACAGTAGAGAAGGTAAGAAAACCAATCAAATGGGAACTACAGATCAGTGGTTCTCAGGGTGTAACTGAACAACAGAGGAGGGGCTCAGGCATCACTCTGAAAGCATCATGGAAGTTTCCACCAAAGTATTGCTTGAGCAAGGTCTTGGTCAAAAAGTAAAAATGAGTTAAGAGAGGAAGGAAGTGGAGGGCATTTTGAATAGAGTGAACAGCAGTGAGGCACAGTCCTGGTGCATTTGAAGAACTCAAGGACACATTGTATTTGGGTCAAGGTGAATTCAGGGAAATTGACCAAATGGGGCATGGCTGAACCTCCATGCAATCCTCATGTCAATCCTGTGAGGCCAGGCATTATTGCTTCAAATTTATAGAGATATACTGGGTTCAAAGAGGGCAAATTAGATCTTTTGATTCTACATATCTAATAAGCAACCAATTGAGGCTTGAACACTGTCCTCTGATCTTTCCAACATCTCAGCTCACTCTGGCCATTCTCTTTCCTTCAGCCCACCCAGTTCTCCCAGATGTTAGGGCTTTTGTATTTGCCCTGGCCTCTTGCTGGTTTCTGGGTCCCCAGATCTTCCTTTCCCTGCCTTCATTTGATTTCCCTTAAAATGTTGCAGCTGAAGAGCTACCCAACTGAAGCGCTTCCTCTCCCTGATGTTCCTCATCCCCCTCGCTCCCAATGATATTACATTGTGTTCTTCGTAATACTTACTACTATCTGAAAAAGTCTTTGTCACATATTTAGACAGATGGTTCCCCTCTGTGTTTCTCCTTTAAAATATAAGATACTTGAAAATTGGGCCCTTGTTAGTTTTACTTACTACTGTATCTCTGCATGGATCACAGATACTTACCTCATAGTAAATGCCTAGTAAATGTTTACCATAGGCATGAATGGTCAAATGAATGACTGCTTCAAGGGCATAGCCTGAGAAGACAGCTCTGTGAGCTATAATGAAGGTTTAGGGTGAAGCTACCATGAACCAAAGAAAGACAGTTTCCAGGGATTTTGCTCATCTGGGAATCCCCTGAATTTTTATATGTCACCAGCTTTAGTATTGAAAATTTTAAGCAAAAAATTTCCTGTTCAAAAGCAAAAGCAAAAACAAAACAAATAAAACAAGGGGGAAAATCGTCAAAACAAATAAAGGGAAGGTATGTGTTTAGCAAGGATCCTTCTTTGAATTCATTACGTATCGACTGAGCAGTTAATATGTGCCAAACTTCTCCAAGGAGGCAGTGATATAAACAATACCACATCCCTGCCCACATTATCTAATGCTTGTATTCTTTCATAACATTATTTTATTTTCTTGACTTTCAATGATAATTTGAATGATATTATATATCAGGAAAACATGCAGCTCCTAAGGAAAACAGTTCAAATCAATTGTGGAATGTGTCTTAACTTGGTTTTAAGGAAATAACTCAAAGATAAAATCCTAGAATTTTAGAGTTATGTGATCTCATTTATACTATCAGCTCCTGTCTTTGGTTTGTAGATGGAAAACTCCATTTTCTTAGGTATCTTAAGTGATACCTAAGACCATACACTAGATAACTGAGGAATTTAGCTCTTCTGCTTCCTATTTTAGAGTTCTTTCCTGTGCAAAAATGTTAAGAATTAGAAAAAATGAAACCAGAGGAGGTATCATCCTTTTCAAAGAAATATCTAACCATTTTTCAAAGAGACATTACTAATGGTTATCCTCACAGAAGCAAGTTTATTTGTCTGTTAGAATTTTCATGACATTTTATTTGGACATTTCTCAGAAGTTTAATATTTAATCACTTCCATATTACTTGATATTTTATCTTTTCTTATCATAATTATGTATTATAGAGAAAAGTTAATGACTTTTTCTCATCTATTAGCATTACTACACTAAATAACAGTGTCATATTTTCTATTGTGGTAAAAAATCCTAAGATACACTGCATCACACCACACTAATAATGCTATTATTAATACCTATTGTGGTAATAATAACGGTCCTTTTGATAAGTGATTTCCAGTTTATTTGAAAACAAAGCAAAACCTCTGTGGCTTATTACAACAAACTGGTGAGTAAGGCAGGGCACACTTTGTAAACACAAGAACACGGAAGCAGAGAAGGCAAGAGGCTTGCCTACACTTGCTCAAAATGTAAATGGCTTGGCTCTTGTGCCTCCAGCTGCTGTGCTTTGTAAAACAGTGAGAAGTTCCTGGATAAGAGAGATGACTCTCTCCAATCCAAGCCAGAAAATGAAGATCCTGTTGGTGATGAGAAATATGCTGAGTTAAAAAAAATTTTTTTTTTAAGATATATAATCCCAGAAATCCATGCAGGCACTTGTCTTAATATGTTACTAAATATTTTAGAAGAGGGAGCGAGAGAATAATCCTTATTCTTGTATTTGACACTTGGCTCTTTTGGATGGTGCAACCCTGGCTGATGGGAAAAAGTGCTTCCCTAGGCTTCAGGAGAGGATATAAAAAGGAACATGATCTAGGAAAGTGTGAAGCGATGTACTCAGGAGACAAATAGTACAAGCCTGGGCATAAGCCACATTTTTCAGGCCTCATGAGGCTAGGGGTTAAAAGTAGGGTTGTTTTCATGGTCACCCAGCTTTGCTCCATCTGCTACTCTAAGATGCCTAACCATGTTCAACCATCTCCCAACTCTTCCTTTCCACTCACTGTCACTTCCTCAGTCCAAGCTATAATAATTTCTTAATTGGTCTCTCTGAATCCTTTCTCTCTTTTGTTTATTCTCTTCTCCACCATCGGGATCATCCTTTGGCAAAAGTAAATCTGGACAACAATTTAATGCCCCCCAAATCTGCTAAACTCCTCTGGTAGCTTCCTACTGCTTTTAGGAATAGGACAAAACCCCTCTGTGGACTTTGGGGCTCCCTGGACCCAGACTCTGTCTGTCTCTCCATCTTTACCTTCCGCAGGCATTATCTTTTACCAGAAGCTTTAGGCACCTAACTGCCAGCTGGCCTCTGCACACTGTTATCTCTTTGTCTGTTTTTTCTATATCTCCTTTTCTCACCATTAACTCCTTCTCACTCTTAATATCTCTACTTCATTTTTTACATCCTCAGAGAATCTTTCTTTGACCCCTTGATTTGGTCAACAACCCCTATCATAGGCTCTGAGAAGATGACATCATCTTTTCTTGGTATGCCTTTCATATTTGTAAGTTTTCATCAATTTGGTGATTATTTGATTAAGGTCTGTTTTCTCCACCAGACCATTTAAACTCTATGAAGAAGGGCTGTGTTTTGTGTTCTTCTTTGCTCGCCATCATGGCCACTGGGCCCAACACTGGGTCTGGCCGAATGTAAATGCTTAACACATTTCAGCTTCTATTTGCTATTAATTATTTTTTAGTGGATCCAGTTTAAAAGTACGTCTAGTAAGCTATGTGGCCTTTCCATACCTACAGGTCTTGGCCACGTGCCCTTTTCTGGGCCAGAGTGGCCCAACTTTGGCTCCTGCCCTTCCTATCGTAGCCAAGCTTGATAGCTGCCTTTGTCACCCATGTGGTGCTGTTGCCTCCTCTGGTAACCAGAGTCTGGCTTCAGCACAGTCTGCCGGGAGCCTTCTGTCACAAGATCCACAGTACTACCACAGCCTAGGTCTGACTCCACCAGACCCAGGAGGCTCCAGCTTCCCAAGAGGCTTCCTGGAAAGTCAGGTAACACAGCCATAAACAAGAGTATAGTTGACCCAGCTTTTGGGGCAAACTTGAATGAGTGAGAGATAGGAGACAAGAAAGGAGATAGTTGACAAAAAAGAACTCATCCTTCTTCTGTCCAAGTGAAACACAGTGGTCCTATTCAGCTTATCTAGGGATATTCCCCATGAACAAAAACCTCATATATATATGTTGGTTGATATGTTGTTTAAGTTTATTTAATCGTCTATAGGTTCTTCTCTTTGTCTTTCTCTCTCTTTCTCTTTCCCTTGCAATTTACTTATTGAAGAAATGGAATTATTACGTAGTTTCCCACAGCCTAGATTTTGCTGATTGCACCCCCATGGGGTGGTTTAACATATTCCTTGAAGTTGAGCATGTTTCTCTATCCTCTACTTCTTGTAAATTGGTAGTTGTAGGAAAAGACTTATTGAATTCAGACTCAATCTCTTTTTGGCACAAACACTTCATAGGTGGATGTTATTTGCTTTTGTTCATATTAGCAGCTGTTGATGCTCAATGGCTAGCTCCAACAACTCATTAAGTGTTGAGAAAATGATGATATTCTAGCTCTATCATTATATTCCTTCTCTGTTTTTCTTTTAAAAATTATAGATCTTGTGGGTTTATAGAAAAATCATTTAAAAAATACAGCATTCCCATATATCCCCCTGTTGGTGACACTTTGCAATAGTAAAGTACCTTTGCTACAATTGATGTAAGAATATTAAAATTGTACTATTACCTATAGGCCATAATTTACATTGGGTGTATTTTTTTCAGGAATCCCCTATATTTTCATCTGAAACTTGGACTAGTTTAGCACTGTGCAGACCTTGTCTTCCCCCCTTCCTCCCTGTTTTCCCTTTTGTTCCTTTCTCTTCTGTGCCTTGTTATTGTACTCTCAAAAGTTTAGCCACCAAGATTTACCTCAGGCTGTTTTCTAGGAAACCCAGGCTTAGATAATTTTCCTTATTGTTTTAATTGTCATTATGTTCTTCCATAGGGGCATTGACCTAAACAGTCAGAAAATATTGGACTTCATTCATGCATTTATTAGCCAAATATTTACTGAGGTCTTACTAAGGGACAGACTCTCTCCAGGTGTCTTAGCTACAAAAATGTAGAAAACGTTATTCCTGAACTCAAGCAGCTCACTGCTAAGGGAAGCAACGGGCCTCTGAACAGAAGCAATTAGAAACTTGTAGTTAGTTTTCACTAAGGAAATAAACATTAACTTTGCCCATGGCTTTCAGAGGGTTTTCTCAGGGCATGCCAACATATGAGTGGAATTCTAATAGATGAGCCTTGGTTTTTCTAGCAGACAAGGTGTGAGTCAGAGAGGGAGAATGGGGGGAGAAGGCTCTCCAGGATGAGGGAGAAACAGAAACGCAGAATGTCATGGTGCATTTGGGGAAACTGAGGAGTATATTTGGATGAAATGAGTTGGAGAGGACTTTTGGGCTCAGGGTTACAAAGAACTACTATCTTTATATTGTGAATCAGATAAGAAACACATTTGAGAAGGTCCAGTGGAGCATCAGGAAAAAAAATTTTTTTTTAAAATGATTGAGGAACCTGGCATAAACTAATTTTGTTTATTAATTCCAGTTCTATTTTAGAAAATATTTCATACACTCTGAGCTGCCTTTGTCAAAAAATACAAAGGATGAGAGTTGATACAATTAAAAAAAAAATCGTGGCATCTTAGATTAGGTAGGCCACTTAGGGAGGGTGATTATCCTTGGAAACACAGAATTCAGTGGCAAATCTGGCATAGTTGAGATCTTTTTTGATTCCTCTTTCTTCTATAGGACAACATTATTTTATGTAATTGTCAAGAAATGGAAAGAATATATTTGATGTATGAACTAAAATTTGCACTTAAAAACAAAATATTTTACCTTGCAGTTCACCTTCTGTTTTACTGTTTAAAAATTTAAACAGAATTAAACATTCCAAGAGATTCCATAGAATGGTAGAATTGAAGTAGCTCAAGTGTTTTTTCTTCTTCTTTACCATCAATGGGTTATCACTGTTTATTTTTCATCTATTGATTCAACATAGAAACGTGTATTGCCACAGGGGTTGGAGACACAAACTACACTTGTACCGGAAGCAGACTCAAACCATTCTGAATTGTAAACTTACTCTCAAAATAATCAATTGTAGCTGGATCTGTATGTGTCAGAGACCTGGACTATAATTGGGAATTCTTTGATATAACTTCCATTTTACTAATGGATAAAAAATAAGTGCTAATTCAAAGTTTAAATGCACATTATTAAAACTCAGCTGTTAATTGGAACAATTAATTTGGGAGGAATTTGTATTTTATCACTGGCATTACTTATAATTGCTAGTTCATGTTGATGATAAAATCAGACTGACATTTAGCCAGGCAGATTATTGTTTTTAAAAATTTTTAAGGAAATACACTTAAATTGCCTATACCCAGGGCACACAGCTCCACTGCCTTGCCCTTGGTGCCTCTGGAACTTATGTACATAGATTCCGGAGCTAAATGAACCATTTCAAACACTCCTCCTCCATTTCCTAGCTCTGTGACCTTTGGAAAGTTTCTTAACCTCTCAGTATCTCATTTCTTCTCCTGAAAAATGCAAATATAGTTGTTATTATCTGTCTGAGTTTGCCAAGGCTGCTATGACAAGTAGCACACACTAGATGGCTTAAACAACATGGAGCTCTGTCTCTTTGGTCTCCTCTTGTGGCTTTCTCCGATTGACTGCATCTGATTTTCCTCTTCCTTATAAACACTCCAGTCATACGGATTAAGGCCAACCCTATTTCAGTCTGGCCTCATCTAAATAACTATTATTAGTTACTACCTAATAATAACATCTTCAAAGGTCCTGTATATAAATGGGCTCACACCCACGGGAACACAGATTAAGACGTGAACATGTGGGTGTGTATGATTCAGTCCCCAAGACTTTCTCATAGCGTTGTTAAGGAGATCACAACAAACAATTAACACACATTAGCTCTTGGATTATCTAGTTCAAAGGGTAAAGTGAGATCCTGAGCGGTGAGATATGAGCCGGCAGCAGAGACAGGAATGAAACCCAAGTCTGCCTGACTTTCAACTTGGTTCTCTGACTGCTAAACAACATTGATTATGATAACAAAAGAGTAGCTGCTGAACAGGACCTGAAGACCCAGAACTTTAAAGTATGTGAAAAACTGCTTTGGGAAAACCACTTATGCCATTGTCACATACTAGTTTTCCAATGTTGGGCATTGGAGATTTTGGCTTGAGGTGTTACGGAGCCATAGACTGCCTACACTTGCTTGTTGCTCACAAACCTATGATTTTATTACAATCATAAGTAGTAGCGGTATATAGATTAGTGCTGTCCAATTGAAATACAATGTGAGGGAAGCGGCTGTGGCTCAATCAGTAGGGCTCCCGTTTACTATATGGGAGGCCCCAGGTTTGGTTCCCGGGGCCTCCTGGTGAAGGCAAGCCCGCCCGCACGGCGTGGTTAGCTGACCCAGCGAGCACAAGCAGCAAGGGGGGGATAAATGAATAAATAAATAAAATCTTTAAAAAAAAAAAAAAAAGAAACGGGTGAAATGAATCTTAATAATATATCTTATTTAACCCAGTATAGCCAAATATTATCATTTCTACATGTAATCCATATAAAATGTAAGAATGAGATCTTTCTATTTCTTTCTTTTCACTTAGTCCTTGAAATCCAGTGTGTACACTTACAGCACATCTCAATTTGAATTGACCATATCACAAATGCTCCATAAGCACAGGTGGCTGGTGATTGGCCATCACAGGTATAGGCAGCTACTCTAAAATGTGGCATAGACTGTGGCTACATGAAGTAGAAAAAGCCTTTGATGTTGCTGTGTGCAACATTTATATTTTGGGTAGTCCAGGGAATTTAGAGATGTCTGGGGGATGTCCTAAACCTTGGAGCGTATGCTATAATATAAGGATAAATAGTAAGGCTATTGAAGTCATTACAATGATGCAACTTAAATAAAGACCTCTGTAAATGATCACTTAGAGATTAGTACAAAGGAATAAAACCCAAACACGGTTTTTCTTGTATTTCCATTGGTCAAATTTTTAAAGAGTTATATATCTATTGGGGTTGATTGCATTGCCCTTTTTTGCCTTGCCTGCCAGGAAGCTCCCAGCTAAGTTGAAATTCTACTGTTGTATTTATCTTTAGCCAAAGATTTTTTTCCCCTCTGAATGTCCTAATGTTGACTCTTGTTTTTTGTTCTAATTTTCCCAATTTATTTATTATTATTTATTGAAAATTATTTAGGGGAAAATAAATAATATATGAAGAGATGAGTGAATGCTGCTCTCCTAGAAATAATCTTTTGAAACTCCCTTCTGACAGAACATTGAAATGAATGAAACACAACCCAAAGCTAGGCATGAGTTAGCACTTAGTATTTTTATAACAATAATAAAGGCTCAAACTATGGATTGAGAGTTTTTCAGAGTGTGGATGGGCTTAGAGATGACCTAGTCTGACTGCCTTGTCAAATAATATCCCAGAGAATTTAGGTGACCTTCCCAAGGACCAAGTTGGTTGGTGGCAGAGCTGGTTTTCAGTGTGGCCTTCTTCCCAACAAATGAGGTATCTTAAATCCATTTACTTAAGATTCTGATGAGCTAATATTCCAAGAATCAGTTTTTCTTTGTGGGTGGGCAGAAACATTTTGGCTGGGGCAATTTAAACCTTGACATTTGTTACTCTGTTGGACACGAGGTAGTACAGATTAATCTATTATTTGCTGAGGACAAAATGTGCTAGACCTAGTTGAGCTATCCTGTGAAGGATTTTGGGCTCTTTATCCCTGATAATAGAATCATTATTCACTTGAGATGACACCCCACTGGGAGTTTAGACTGTGAATATTGTTTTTTTTTTAATCAACTATCCTTGCCAATTAGGAAAAAAATCACACAACAGACTAATTGCTCAAATTATCTAATATAATTTGGCATTGGTTTTGGAGAAAAAGCAGACATTCTCATCTACTAGTGACAAATTAGCTCAAGCCTTTTGGAGGGTAGTTAGGCAATATGTATAAAAATCCTTAAAAATGCACATACCCATTAAAGCCAAAATATAGCTTATAAGTATTTATCATAAGTCAACTTACAGTTATATAAACTGCTATCATTTTTATTCTTATCAGGGCCCTGGAAAGTAGGATAGGCCCCACTATATCCCTTTTGCCAATTAAGAAACTCATAGTTGAATAACTAGATTAAAGTCATATAGCTAATAAGTGGCAGAGCTGGGACTGAAACTAAAGCTATCTCCAAATTCAGTACTTTAAATACTATGGTGAATGCTCTATAATCCTTTCCATTTCTTATGTATTCTATGGTAGTGCTCCCAGATAAAATACAAAACACCCAGTCAAATTTAAATTTCAATAATCAATTGATATATGAATGTCCCAAATACTGTACGAGCAAGTGTGCAATGTTTGGGATCCACTTAAAATAAAAATATTATTCATTTTTTATCAGAAATTTAAATTTCACTGCTTGCTTTGTATTTTAATTTGCTCAATCTGGTAACTATTCTGCGGGCACCAGCGTCCCAGGCCAGAATTTAAGCAGTAGAATGATAAGGATCATGGAAAGTAGAAAGCTGTTCAGCCACAGTCCTGAACCAACACTAACTCTAAAGTCTAAGATTGGAGAGGCCACAAATAGTAGAACTCTCACTCAGGACAGAACCCCCACCATACAGACAGAGAATATAATGAACATCTGGTGTTGTATAGGCAGGTAAAATAAATTCTAGTCTCTCCAGGATAGAATATTCAAATGGTTTAAGAGCTACACAATAGGGCCAAAAAAATAACTACTTAGCCATTCATGTTTGCAGTGGTTTGGAGCTGTATGTACCCCAGAAAAACATGTTCTTACACCTAACCCATTCCTGTAGGTGTGAACCCATTGTAAGTAGGAACTTCTGACGAGGGTACATCAGTTGGGTGTGTCCCACCTCAGTCAGGGTGGCTCTTAATCCTATTACAGGAGTCCTTCATAAGGAGAATGAAATTCAGACAGAGGGAGAGAAAGCCACAGAGGGAGCAGCCAGAGCGGAGTGCCAATGGAACCTGGAAGAGAAGGGTAGACCAGTAGACACCATGTTCCTTGCCACGTGACAAGCTAAAGACCAAGGATCAACAGGAGCAAGCCCCAGAACGCCACAGTTCTTCATGGGGAAAGCATCACCTTGATCTTTTAGTCTCAAAGTCACAAACTAATAAATGTTTAAGCCAAGCCATTGCATGGTTTTTGCTTGAGCAGCCAAGGAAACAAACAATATTCAAAAAGACAAGGAAATCTATTGGTTCTTACCTGAAATATTAGGAGGCAAAAAGTACAGTTAAACATTTGAAGAAGAGAAAATATGTTTACGTAGTGAGGAGGCATTAATGAGCCTAATAGCTCATAGTGAATTCACCCTTTGTGCGTATAATTAAAAGGGAGAAAGTAGAGGATAAAAGACCAATAGAATGTGAATCAGTGCCTTTGTTGTAAAATTTTGTAAGAAATGAACAAACCCAATATAGATAGTTAGGTCAGGTTTCCTGGAAACACACTCAGATTTGCAGGTTTATTGGGAGTACACTTTGAAGAAGTGAGGAGAGGCAGGATGGAAATGAGGGAGAAGTTAAATTGCAACCCAGTTAAAACAGCCTCAGCCAAAAGCGTGGGGAACTCTGGGGCCAACTTGTGGAAAGGGGCCTTTGTACCCCTGCATAGACCTGTCATCAGCTGAGGGCTGCCCCAGATGGTGACATAACCTTGAACAAGGCAGATGCTTTTGGCTGAAGGCAATTCCCAAAGAGGGATGAAGCATGAGCCTCCATCAGGCACGTTCTTGACAGCAGGGAAGGCAAGAGCTTCCATTCTGAAGGGGGATTTGGGTGGCACGCTCCAGCATCCACTACAAACCATCCTTTGTCTTGCTTGGATCTGCAGTTTTTCCCTCTGGGATCCTTTGCGAGGACTTGGGTGGTGTCTTTTCCAGGAGAAATTTAGAAGACAATATTAGCGAAATGAACTTCAGTCTCCACTTTTACAGGTGCTCTCGGGGCTGTAACTGAATCTCATCGTTTTCTGTGTCCACTCCCCATCTAGTGTCCCTCACCTTTAGCCAGCACCTCTGCTGGCTGAGATGCCTTACCTGATGGGTGACACAGGCCCTCGTTTCTGTGACCCCTGGTCAGCATGCTCTTCTAAGGCCAAGGCTTTTGCACTGGATGACCTGCTGTCAACACTGGGCAGAAGAGTAACAAGTGATGCTTTTGTGATCTGCTTGTTATCAAACTTCTCTGTACCCATGGGGTAACCTCAGCCCCAACTCCTCCAGATGATGAGGGCAAATTACCCCTGTGGGATAGTGAGTCCTTCCTTTCCTACTGGTATTTGGCAAAAGAAGTCTGAAGTGACCAGGTGGCAGCCATAGCCTGAAGTCCGGTGGGGCTTTTACTGTGTCTTGCTAGTGGAGAATTTGGCCATGAGACTCGACTTGGACAAAGGGAATGACTAATCTGGAGGGTAGGGTCTGATGGACTGGCCAGCTCTCAGCAGTAGTGAGTCAGGGACAGGTACACTTCAACTCCATCAAAGCCAGTCCAGAGATGTTTGAAGGAAAGCATGTGATGACTTCTTTGCTTTTCTACTCCATTTTCTGTTTGGTTTGGTTGAAGAATATGCTCCGAAAGTGAAGAATATGAAAGCAGCTTCCAAACCTCTGAGAATGGGTGACAAGAATAGAGAAGGGACTTAAGACTTTAGTCAAGGAAGTTAAGATTCAGGGCAGTTTCCAACTTGAGAACAGGAAAGGAAATATAGCCAGGAAGCTGAGGTAGATATGAACTCGGTGACAGTAGCGTGCAATCTGGAGAATGGGGAAGGCTGTAGCATGGGATGTGGCCTTAGGCTGCAGAAAAGAGGATAGGCTTTGAAGTCCAACAGGTCCGAGTATGAATCTCAGCTCTGCCATCACCCAGCTCTCTGGCTTTCTCAGAGCCTCAGTTTCCTCATCTATGAAAAGGGGCTTAATAAATATACCTTACATGCCATCATGCTTGTTTACTGTATGATGAAGTTTAGAGACAATGCGTGTAAAATGTATAGCCTAGCTCCTGGGCCACTCCTGCCTAATAAATGCTTGTCCAGTTTCCACCTCATTTGAATTATGCAGACAGCTTTTGAGACCAGCACTTTAGAAGACATGAACAAAAGTCTATCTAGGAAATTGAGGTGACAGGAAAAGAGCAGAGGGAGAACAAGGCTTCCCTAAGTTAGGTTCATTTAATCTTTAAATATTGTCATGGTTTGAAGTTGTAGGTCCAGAGACATTTAATCCATTCCTGTGGGTGTGAACCCATTGTAAGTAGGACAATTTTAATGAGGTTACTTCAGTTAAGGTGTGACCCACCTCACTCAAAATGAGTCTTAATCCTCTTACTGGAGTCCTTTATAAATGGAAGCAGGACAAAGAGAGAAAGTCATGGAATCAAGAAGCTGAAATCAATAAAACCTGGAAGAAAAGGGAGAGATGAGCAGATGCTGCCATGTGCCTTGCTGTGTGGCAGAAGAGCCAAGGATCACCATCAGCTGGTCTCCAGAAAGAAAGCATCGTCTTGCCGATGCCTGGGTTTGGACATTTTCTCAGCCTCAAAACTGTAAGCTAATAAATTTCCATTGTTCTAGCCAAACCTTTTCATGGTATTTGCTTTAGGCAGCTTAGGAAACTAAAACAAATATGTTTGACATAAAGATGGCAGATTAAAAGATGCTAAACCTGAGATCCAACATTAGTAAATGTGAAGATTGTGGTGAAATGAGAAGCAGTTTGTCATGGGGCTGCTGCTGATGTGATGACAAGGCACAAACATGTGCCTGGTTGGTGAAAGCATTACACAGTGAAGCAAAGACAAGAATGAGGGACATACTGGGACTTTATTGACATTAACCTTCAACAAGACATAACATTTTCTTGTTAAGGCTGTTTATTTAAAACTAGCTTGCAGGAGAGGGTAGAGATGAGCCTTGTGTCTGATCACCCACAGCTGAGCTCAGGGAGGAAGTGAGCCTGGAGGGGAAGGCAGGGACCTCGGCAGAGCCCCCGCTGTGCCCTGCCATGTGGCATGAGTCCAGGATCTGCCAGCAGCCCATCTTTGGTGACATAGCATCTCTGATGATGCTTTGATTTGGACATTTTCACAGCCTCAGAATTGTACGCTTTTAATCTAAAAATTCGCATTCTAAAAGCCAACACATTTCCAATCTACTGCTCCTAGTGGCTTTTAGCAAACTAAAACACAGAGTCAGCCACTGGTTTTCCCCATTCTCATGTCACAGTCTTTCTCATTCCAGCCTTCATCATTTTTCATTGATACCATTTACCCTTCTGATGACTTTTAATAGTAGCACTGATAAGGGAAGTGCTGGGACCCTAACTCCCCTCGGCAGAAACCCACAGCTTTTGGAAAAAAAACTCCCCTTGGTTCCTTTCTCCTCCCCTCCCCCAACCTTTTCTCCATGGAATCCACGTCAGGAAGATAAGCACTCCCCCTTGCCCCTTTGAACTGAAATTTAGGACTCTAAACAGATAATGACTGTTTTCCTCCCTAATGACCCTCTGCTTTTGTAGCCCTGCCTGCCCGCTTGCTTAGGAATTTGCCTACTTAGTGTTCTATATAAACTTATGAAAATTGAGAAACAGGGCTCAGAATTTGGAGACTGAATTCTCCTCTGGACCTGCACGTAATAAAACTTCATTCAACCGTACCCTCAAGAGTGCCGCTTGGCTTTCATTCCGTCGGCTGCAACAGCACCAAATATATTCAGACAGAAAAATTGCCTTCTTGACCCCTGAACTTCAGTTTTATTTTCAATCTTTTCTATGTGTGAGGGACTGGTAAAGAAAAGATGAACCTGGGGTTTCTGCCTTCCAGGGGCTCATAGGATAGAGAGGAATTACTTGTTCTGTTCCTTCCAGCTATTGACAAGAGAGAATATTGCTGCCTAGTAAAAAAGAAAAACAAAACAAAACAACCTAGGCTCTGGGAAATGAGATGCCAGGTAACTTGAATATAGACATACAAAAGGGCAATTTGGGGCCCGGCAGCCATATTTCTCAGAGATTCAAATGTACAGCCTTTTGGCAGGTCCAGGCAACCTAAAAGAAAGAAATGCTAATATTTCTGTAAACTTGACGATGCCTCCAGGGTAGAGGATACAAGTATCAAGCGGGATTCTAGGGACAGCCTGACTAGGACTCTAGGTTCCAAATCTATATATCCTGGCTGCCTTTTCTCTGCGGATGTTCCTCTGATAACATCGGCTCCTTTTAAGAAACCAAACTGACCCAGTGCATTAATTAACCCCGGTTCTCTGAATACAGTGGATGAAATGGACTGCCTGCCCAGGGGAAAAAAAACACAGAACACTGTGGGCAGAAACACAAGTTTAACAGAGTGTTTTGCTATTATTGTTCTTTTTGAAAAGACTGACCCTTTTAACGCTGGAGTCCCTGACTTCAGCTTAGAAAGGAAAGAAAGTATGTGAGAAGATCACAAATAAATACATGCGTGCTGCCGCTTAAGGTCCTGCCTCTCAGGCACAGAGCTAGCCTTGCCTCCTCTGGGTTCACATGTCCACATTTTGCCCTGTGTTGTTTGCCGAGGCACCAACAGGGACCAGAGAGGGCATGCGGATAGCCAGAAGTTCAAAATCAGGATGATTTCATCTGCCTCAAGCCTGACAGCCACACAATGGACCTTGTATAACTTGAGAAATGGGCCCACCTTGCGCTGTTGACCAAGGGGCAGGAGGCAGGATGTTTGCCTCCTGAGATATGGACAAGAGGCTGTAAGAAGGCCCCTGATGGAGCGAACCCTTCACTGTGTCATGGCCACAGAGAAAACCTGGTTTCCGGAGTCCCTGTGGCTACCCGAGGCAGCTCTCCTACTCTGACACCAATGATCAAACACACTTTTGGGTTTCAAAATAAAATTTGCTTTATTACTGCTTGCAGTTGTATTAATGAAACCACCCTACTGCAATTAAGTCAGACAATATAGAAAATCATAAAGAATTAAGTTTCTCTGCGTTCCAGAGCCAAGCTGCCCAGGATTAAATCCTGGCTCTGCTATTCTCCAGCTGTATGATCTTAGGCAAGTATCTTAAGCTCTGTGCCTCAGTTCCCTCCTTTGTAAAATGGGAATAATAAGAGCAGATACCTCATTGGGCTATTATGAGGTTTGGGTGAAACAACGCATTTAAATGACTTAGGAAAATAATTGGTGCATGATAGTTTCTGAATAAATACTAGCTATTACTGCTTCTATGATGGTACCTGTCCTTCCATTGATATATTTAAATATATATATTATTTTATTTATTTATTTCTCCCCACCCCTGCATTGTTTCTACTGTCTGCTCTCTGTGTCCGTTTGTTGTGTGTGTCTTTTTTTTTAGGAGGCACCAGGAACTGAACCCAGGACCTCCCATGTGGGAGGGAGGTGCCCACTGGCTTGAGCCACCTCTGTTTCCTGCTTGTTGTGTCTCTCATTGCATTTCCTCATTGTGCCTCTTCATTGCGTCATTTTGTTGCATCATCTTGTTGAGTCAGCTTGCTATCTTGCTTATCTTCTTTAGGAGGCGCTGGGAACTGAACCTGGGACATCCCATGTGGTAGGCGGACGCCCAAGTGTTTGAGCCACATTTGCTTCCCTAAGTATGTATTTTTATATGTTAATAAAATCATATTAATCATGTTATTTTAAAAACAGATTTTTTTTTTTTTTTTAAAGAAACTTATCATGTTATTGAATCCATTACAACATCAATGCATAGAGAATCTGGTTTTGAATTCTGCTCTGCCATTTGTTAACTCTGGGACCTGAGTGGCAAGTCTTTTAACCTCTCCCTTCCTCAGATCCCTATCTTATAGGATTATTATGAGCATTGAGTAAGTAAATATTTATTTGTAAACACTTAGAAAGTCTATGTCGGGTTTGTTAAAAAGAAAGAGAGAGGAAGAAGGAAGTTTTGTAGGGGTGGTTGGATGCTTTGCTTGCCTAGTGTCTTTTCCCATTTCTTTTAGTAACAGAGGCTCTTCCCTGTGGAACACTGTCCCCCACCCATCTGCTCACAGAGGGCTTCTGGAACCCAGAGTCAGCAGTCCCCTTACCACAGCGATGAGTTCAGAGTTGACCTACAAAACAGCAATTTCATGTGGTTCATTGAGCAGCCAGGCCAGAATCTTTTCTCAGACTTTCCTGCAGGAGATGTCACTGGAAAAGGCTCCCTCTCTCTGTGGGTGTTAAGCTAATGGATATGAACCTTGAGATCCTGGTGCCCATCTTATGCTGATAACATTATTTCATGTCCTCTGTTGAACTCCTGATGTGCTCCATGCCTGTACAAATCCACTTTTCCCCATCTTCATCCTTCTGGTTTTTCAAACACCATGAGCACTCAAACTATACACAATCTGTCAGCAACGTCTGTTGTGTGATGTTTCAAAATCTATCCAGAGTTCAGCCTCTCTCACCATCTCCACTGACGCCACCCTGTCTTGAGCCGCCATCATTTCTCACCCGCACTGAGAGATGCAGTAGCCCCTCTATTTCCATCCATGTCCCCTGGAAAGCCTATTTTGTGATCCTTTCAGCACCATCATGTCCCTCTTCCACTCAAAGCCCTGGACTGCCCATTCCTCTCAGTGTGAAAACCGAATGCTACAATGGTCTACAAGTTCTACATAATTTGTCTCCTCATTATCTCTTTGTTTTCTCCTACAACTTCCCCCACGCTCACTTGCTTCAGCCACATTGGCCTCCTTTCAGGTCTGGGAACACACCAGCTATGCACTTGCTGTGGGGTCTTCAATTCTAGCTGTTGTCTTTTCCTGGAATTGTCTTTCCTCCAATATCCACTTGGCAAATTCTTTACTTCCTTCTGGTCTTTGCCTCAAACTCATTTTCTATATGAGGCATACACTTGTCAGCTTACTTTTTAACATGGCAACTTACAGACACTTTACCATCCTACTTACATGCTCTACTTTATCTTTATTCCCCATAACACTTATCACCTTCTCTCACTCTGCATCACATACTTACTTATCATCTTTAATGTTCATGGTCTACTCCACTCCCTCTCCCCCATCCCTCCCTATAAAATGCAACTTCTTTGGGACAGGGATCTTTGTCCATTTTGTTCATTAAATTATCTCAAGAACTTGGACCAGCACCTGGAACATAATAGATGTTCAATAAGTATTTGTTGAATTCATCATTTGAGTTCATAGTTCATCAATCTGAAGCCAGATCTACCCCTAGCATTTTTTGTTACATAAACAATACTTTATTTACTTACTTTACTTTAATCTAGTTTGAACTGGTATCATCACTAGCAACTTGAATGGATTTCATGCAAATTATGTAATAGGCTATTGTTTAGCTCTACCCTTGATGTCCTACTGATGGACTTTTTCCAAATGTCTCCATAACAAATCATATTGTGTGAACATTTTTGTACATATAAATTTTAACAAGCCCGATCATTTTTCTGTGGGTAAATTCCTTCCAATAAAAAATATGGAATTTCTGGATCAAAGGCTTTGGAAATGTATTGCCAAATTGCATTCTATAATGAATATTGCAATCTATTATTCTGCAAGCAGTGGATGAGAGTGTTCCTCTAACACTAAGAGGAGGAAAATAGTATATCATGGTTTTAATTTGAATTTCTTAGATAAGTAATGAGGCTGAGTGTTTTTCAATATTTATTTGAAACATTATATCTTTTGCTTGTTTTTTCTATTTAACATGAATAATAAAAACATTCCCTTACATTTATAAAATGTATATATTACAAAGTGTTTTAGCATTTGTAAAATGCTAAACACTGGGATTATTCCAGTATCAACCTGCCACTTTTTGGTACAGCTGAGATTAAAGCTCAGCTCTCTTGACTCCTGGTCGAATGCAACCCTTGAGCTCGTCTACCCTATTCTGCCTCATTCTTGCCTGGGTGCACCTGCCCCATCACCACTCCTATGTGATGGTGTAAGTTTGGGCAGATGGAACTTACTTTGTTAGGAAGTTGAACATCTCCCATTGAGCCCCATGAATGGAAAGGGGTGCATTCTACAAGGTTAGGGTATAGAAGAAGGGGAGAGAGACAAGCCGATGATCAATTTAGTGCATCTCCCTGGGAATATGTTTGGACAGCCATCAACATAGCCACTCAAGAGGATAATATTTGCATGTGGTCTTCTTTACTCAAGAGAAAAATCTAGTAATAACCTTAGGAATGTTGGGGTTCCCTGCCAGAAGGCTAATATTGCTGCTTCTAAGACCTAACAGATTTGGAGTCCAGATTTGGACCAAATCAGAAAAAGAATAGCATGTGGTACATTAGTCTTTATCTACAATATTTGTAGTGGTTAGGATGCTCTAGTTATTCATGACAGAAATCCATCTTGAATGGCTTAAGGAATTTATTGGATGCCATAACAAGCATCAGGGAAAGGTGGAGCTTAATTACCAACAGTCCCCTCTCCCTCCCTTTCCTGTATCTCTCCTTGCACATCACAGCTCATTTCTGCTTTACTGAACCAAGAGTGTAGAGCAAAGGCTCACGGTGTTCTCTCTCTCTCCCTCTCCCCCCCCCTCTCTGTTATAGCTTGAAAAATCTGGTAAATGCCTCTGACTGGACTAGTCTGAGTTACATGCCCAATCAATCAATATAGGCAAAGGCCAGTGTATCAAGAGTCCCTGCAAGAAACTGGAGTTCCTAGTGGGGGAAGGAAAAGGATGAACAACTCATCCTCCTTCTACAAAGGGGACAAGTTTTCCCCTAAGTAGGGATGTGGGCTGGACAGAGAGTACATTTTATTATCAGCTAGATTCCAGGAGAGGGGATCAAAGTCTTCATTGGTTTTCCAGACAAAGGATACTGAGGGTTTTTCCAGGGCCAAAGATAACATACTAAATTTGGGGACCAAATTTAATGAAAATTAGATAGGTAGGTCTAGGTATAGCAAAAAGAAAAAAGCAAGATAAAATAAAACAAACACATAAAATGCAGTTAGCTTGAGAGTGGCATAGACAAATGGACATATTTTGTTATATAGTTATTTACCTGCATGGCACAGCTACAAGAGTGAAAATAAGATATTCTGTTAAAGGTCCTAAATTTGATGTTGGAAACCAGGGTTGAAGTACACAGTTTTTGTGACCTTCAGTAAGTTATTGAGCTTCCAATATCTTGGATTCAAAATGGAAACAGTGATTTCTACTTTGGCTATGACATCTGGCACATATAGATAACTAATAAATCAATGCCTGACATGAAATCATGTAATATTCTACAATGCTTTGTGATTTCTTGAGTACTATAGCATTGTGGATGACTCTTCTCATTTGGAATTATCATTCAGGCTCCTAGAATTTGGAAAAATGCAATGACATGGGGAGGGAGTTCTAAGTTTATTTATTTATTTTTAATGGGAAATAACTTTCAGGTATCTTATAAGAATAAGAGGCATCATAGCCTAGTATAAGAAGTATGGCTCTTAATGAGATACATATTAATAACTACCAATATTCGGTTTTCCATTTCTTCCTGGGAATTTGGGTGATAGAATTTTCAGCCCTCTTGTAGCTGGGCTTGACAGGTTTTGGCCAATGAAACCAGAAGGGGGGTATCCTGTGCTGCTTTAGATTGAGACTATAAAGAGCTCCTGCACAATTCTCAGTTTGGTTTTACTTGTCTCCTGTGGTGGCATCAGGAAGAATGTCTCACATTGAGATGGCAGAGCTTTGAAGAGTTGCCCCAACCCTTTCAGTGTTATTTTTATGACAACACAGTCTAATCAAGGCTTGGGAATATAGGAGTCTGGGTACTACGTTTCTAAAGTACTGCCCCATGACTTCCAATATCAGACTCCAGTTAGAGCCTCTTTTGTTCACCCCAAACACAATCTTGACCCCTGAAGGTCTTGACAAGGGTGTGGCCTTCTCTGTTTAGAGTTCCTGTCTTTAGATGGGGATTGCTTTGAATCTGCAAAACACAAAGTTCACTTTTAGTGCAGTCATTACGTTACCTTAAATCTTTCAAATATACTCTTTCCATTTTTTAAAAGCATATTTTAGCACAGCTAATGATAAACAGTATTTCTCTTTCCTGCCTTTGGAATGATAGGCAGACCTTAGAATTTTTTACTCTTTCAACCATTTGCCTCTCATCTTACATGTTATTTTTTAGAATTTTATTTTCCCCTTGTTTTTATACTACTAAATTGATCAATATAATCTTTTTTTTTTTTTTTGCCAGGAGGTTCCAGGGATCGAACCCAGGTCCCTCCATATGGGAGACGGACGCCCAACTGTTTGAGCCACATCTGTCCCCCTCAATATAATCTTTGATTAATTAATTTATATTGTTTTTATTTACTCACAATGTTATCTATTGTTTTATATAGATTTTTTTAATCCTTTACACTGTGTACGTTACTTTTGTGTTTGGTTTCCTTCTTCTCGAAGTAGACCCTTTAGTAGTTTTTTCAGCATTGTTAGTGGTAACTTCTCTCAAATTTTGTCTTATGATTTCTTGATTATATTATCACTCCTAAATAACAGTTTAAGGCATAAAATTCAAGGCAGATAGTTATTTTCTTTAAAAACTTTTTCAATAGCATTCCATTGTTTTCTTTTTTTAAAAAAAAGATTTATTTATTTATTTATTAATCCATTTTTTAACCCTTCCCTCCCCAATTTCTGTTGTTTTCGTGTCCATTCGCTGGGCAATTCTCTGTGTCCATTTCCTGCCTTCTCTTCTCATCCTTCTCCTCCTGTCTTCACCAGGATTCAACTCTGGGAAGCTCCTATGTGGGAGAGAGGCATTCTGCCACCTGCTCCATCTTAGTTTCTGTTTTTTTCAGCACGTTTCGTCTTGGCTCTCCCTTATGTCACTCTCCTCTTATGTCATCATCATGCTGTGCTGTGTACCTGCTCGCGGGGCCTGATGGTGCACCTGCACATGGGGCCTGGTGGTACACCTGCTCGCAGGGCCTGACGGCACACCGACACATGGGGCCTGGGGGCGGGGTGCCTGATGGTGTGCCCATGCACGGGGCCTGGTGGCCTGCATACCTTATATATTTTTCTTTATTTTACCGGGAAGTCCCGGGGATTGAACCCAGGTCCCTCCATATGGGAAATGGATGCCCAACCATCTGAGCCACATCCGGCCCTTCTATTGTTTTCTAGTTTCTAATGTTGCTGTAGAGCAGCTACTGCTGGTCTGAGGTCTATTCTTTCTTAGGTCATCTGTACTGTTTTCCTTCTCCCTGATTGTTTCCACATGCTCTCTTTGTCTTTGGTTTCCTGTATTTTTCACTAAGATGTCTAGATTTTGATTTATTTTTATTTATCCTATACACAGCTTAATGTTCCTTCTTAACATGAGGATTCATACTTTTTTCCCATTCTGGAAAATTCTTAGACTTTGTCATATTTTGCCTTTCTCTATTTTATCTGTTCTCTCTTTGCAGAATTACTAATAGACAGAAGTAAAATTTTCAAAATCTGTATAGTCTCTAACTCATTTTTTCTCTCCACTGCAATCTGGATATTTTCCTCAGATCAATTTTTCATGATATATTTCTCTCTAATTAGTTGTGTCTAATTTGCTGTTTAACTTCTCCATTGAGTTTTCAATTTCAATGACTATTTTGTTCATTTATGGAAGTTCCATGTTTACGCTTTTTCTTTCATAGTGTCCTTTTTTTTATGTTTCTAATTCTTTCTTTAATGTCTACAATTATTCACTACATATATTTTTTATAGTCTCAGTCTTATATTTCTATTATTTGAATTGTTTGATGTTTCAATTTATTTTGTCTTCTGACATGACTCATGATTTGCTTGCCTGTTTTGTGGAGAGGAAGTTTAGCAAAGTGATAAGAATATACTGAGGTCAGACTGCAAGGGTTTAAATCTCATTTATTAGCTGAGTGATCTTGAATTGGTTACTTAAACTTTCTATGCCTTGCTTTCCTCAAATATAAATGGTACATTAATAGGACCTATCTTACTGAAACTCTATGTATTACTATTACATTTGAAATGATTAGTAAGTGTCTGGCACATGAAAATTGCTCAAAATGTTAGCTCTATCATGTCATCATTATGTTTGGGTGGTGATCTCATCTTCAGTGGAACTTTATATCTCGGAATCCAGTGAGTCCTTGCTTGGTGGGCCATTCCTACCTGGTGGTTTTCTGTTCATTTCTCTCAAACATCTCAGGAGAATCTTCAGTCTGGAATCCTATTAAATCTTAATTTATAGGGCTTCCGTTTACTGAGCCAAGGGTAGCATAAATTGGACCCCCAAACCTTAGTGTCAGGCTCATATTAGGGCTGAGGAGGCCCAATAAATAGTAACAGCAAATAGAAATCATAAATATTTTGGAAAGACTTATCACCCAGTCACAGACACAGCAGGGGCAGGGCGACTGCAGCCCTGTGAGCCCTTGCCCCTATAAACTTACAGCAGGAAGGAGCCAAGTGATCAAGGATTATTCCCTGGGGGGGGGATCAGGGCACTTTAGTTGACCCCTGAACTATACTGTGAGAGACATGGGGGAGGGAGGCAGGGAGCACACTCTGGCTATAATAACAAGGCCTAACATTTGTTGGACATTTTTTGGAGAGTTCCTAAATGTTTGCATGTTCTGCTAAAGATTTTTTAATAAAAACAAGACTGCTGAATTTAGGGACTTTGTGAGAATTATTTAAACTTCTCAGGCCTCGGCTTCACATCTCTGAAATGAGGAGAATAATTCTACTACCTCATGGAGCTGCTGTGCAAATTAATGACTTACTGCAAGTAAAGTGTTTAGGACAACCTTCCACATGGCGAGTCCTCAGTCAATGACATTGGTTTCTGTTGTATCCTTCAATCCTTACCAGGATTCAGTGGGTGCCACTGCTATTTCCACAATCCCTATTCAGAAATCGAGGCTCAGTTCCTGCAGCCAGTGGGTGATGGAGCCAAAGAGGTGCCTCTACCTGTCTCACTCTGCAGCCTGGCCTCTTAGCCACCATGCTCCCTGCTTGGCCACTTGACTCTGGGTCTGCCCTGACCCTGGTGGAGCTTCTGTTTCCAGAGCTGGAGGAGGTGGGTTCTTTGTGAAGCCGATCCTGTGCCTGAGTGGCTAGGTTATTTTTAACTTAGCCTGTGAAACTCATAATGAAGGATTTTCTCGCTTTTCAGTAGGAGTCAGACTTTACACCTCAGCCTGCCGGTCTTTAACATGGCCTTTAAAATCATAGAAAGGGCTTGTGAGGATGCCTGGAGTATAAAAAAAAATCCTTTGCCTTTCATGGTTATGGGCTCCGTGAAAAATCCATCATTATCATCATGACAATCAAAATTCCAAGCATTTTTGTGCCAAGCACTGCGCTAAGCCTAGTAAGTTCATCATCACATTTAATCCTTGGGAAACACTGTGCGCTGGTTACTCTGATCCCCATTTTACAGCTAAGAAAACCACGGCTCAGAGTAGAAGCTGTGGGTCAAAGGAGAATCAAGGACAGCTGGCCATGACTCTCACTCCATGCCCTAAAACCTCAGCCAGGATACACAGGGGCTTCTGTGGAAGAAAACCAGCTGGAAACAGTCAAAATCCCATTTGCATCTACTAGTCTCCATTATATCTGATGAGGCTACAAATCACTCTCTCTACCTGAGCCCATCACACTTACAAAGGCTGGAATGCTGTAAAATCAAATTGCTGTTTCAGCTTGAAGGGCTCAAAAAAAAAATAAAAATAAAAATAAAAATAAAATAAAAAATGTAATGTAAAAGAGAGAACAAGAATCAGAGGTTAGTGTGGAATCAGAGGTTAGTACTGTGTGTACATTCCACTAAAAAAATAATTTGTTGAACTGATGTCAGAGAGCCTATCAGGCTCAAAGTAGGCACAGTTTTTCATGGAGATGGAATTAACAAAACCAAACTTTTCAACTAGGAAAGAAAATTACAACTTCGGGAGTACCTACTAAGTAATATTAATTACTTAATTAATTAATTCACATTAATTCTTACTACAGCATACAAGGTAGGCATTAACTATCACTTGGAGATGCCCTGTGACCTTGCCTGAAGTTAAAAAAGAAACCCTCACCCCACTGACCCCAAATGAAACTTGCAATTAACATGCACAGAGCACTTGTTCTGTTTCAGAAGCTATTTTAAAGATTTAACATATATTAACTCATTTAACTGACAGCAACTCTAAGAGGAAGATTGTATTATTATCCACTTTTTAAAATAAAGGAAACTGAGGTGCAGGTGGGCCGGCAGTGCCCCAGGTCACCGTGTGGTAGAACCAGGATTTGAATGCATAGGGCGGGGTAGCGTCTTATGCTCGGGAATGAGCAGCGTGCAGGAGAAGTGGTAGTAGCAGCAGATGTAGTGGTAGCAGTAATAAAAAATAAAGAAACGTTTCTTTGGCAGATTTTTCTTAGGTGGTCTATTAAGACTTGAGAGATGGGCAGGCGGAGGAAAGGAGGAGTGGTTTAGATGATAAAGATAGAAGAACTGGCATCTCCTGATAGAGAGAGATGGGATGAAAAGGCGGGATGGGAGAGGGGGAGAGGGTTAGAGGGTCAGGAAGAAGGCAGTTGATGGGATCTACCATAGTTCAATGATGTTGGGTTGAAATTGGAAAAGGGTTATGTAGGCCTTGGGTAGTGCAGACAGCCCTGGAGGAAGCTGGAGCCCAAAGTACTGAGGAGACTGGAAGAATGAATTTATCCAGGATTGAGGAGAAAATTTACCAGAGAGGCTCAGACTTCCACTGTGCCATGGCCTTGTTTCCTCTGTAACAATATTATTTTCTTAACTTGTTCTCTTGCAGTCAAGGACTTTGGGGTAGGGAAATGGGGAAGAAAACGAACATGTTTGAATGACTGCTGTGTGTTACCACTTTATATGCGTTATGCAATTCAGTTCTAGAAAAACCAACACTGCAAAGTAGGGATAAGTATCCCAATCTGAGAGGTGAGGAGAATATGTCTCCAAGAGGCTGGATGACTTGCCCAAGATTATTCAGCTGAATGACTTATCCTAGAGATAAAACGACTTGACTTGCCCAAGAAATTGATTAAGAAGTTAAATAATTCTCTCGAGTTCACTCAGATCTTGCTGGCCCCAAAGTCACGTCTCAGGGTCTCTGTCTGTCCCTTTGGCACTTCACCCAGAGCAGAATTTTTATTGGCATTCAGTGAATCTTTCTCTGGATTGTGCACCTGAGAACCGACTAAATCCAGCTCCAGGAAAAGCCTTTGATATTTTTTCCTAGCTGTACATCCACGAAGGGCCCCAGAGATCCAGGAAACAAAAGCCAAACACTCACCTGGCCTAATGCAGGTAAGAATTTTCCATTGAATGATGCTAACTCTATGAGATACCTCCCAGGCTGGCAAGGTCCCACTCAACAGGTGTGCTCTTTTTCTTCTGATTTGCATTCCTGTCAGGTGTTTCCATAGACAACAGAGGAAACCATGCCTGGTCATTCTTGGACCAGATGCCTAAAGAGTACTGGAACGCTGCTCTATGGTCCCTCTTGCTTATCTTGTGACCTGGGAGAGAGGTTACCATTTTTCTGGACGTCAGTTCCTTTTCAGGAAAAGTGGGGATGTGTATGCCCCAATGAGTTTTTAATGAAATATACTTTAAATGAGTCTTTAAGGTTCCTACTGGAGGGGAGGACAAATCACAAGCTTGTTTGGAGTCCTGGCTTTGTCATTATTAGTTTGGATCCTTTGAAAATATTCTTTTTAAACTCTAAAAGCAGGTTGGGTGTCTGTCTCCCATATGGAGGGACCTGGGTTCGATCCCTGGGACCTCCCGTTAAAAAAAAAAAAAGTGTTTCTTGTTTAAAAATAAATAAATAAATAAACTCTAAAAACCTCTACTTATTCAATGGTACAACAAAAAAAAAAGTGATAAAATCCATCTTCCAGTCTCTGAGTTGAATGTCTACCCCTGGATGAAACCCACCCTCCAGTCTCCCAGTTGAATGGCTCCCCCTGGACTTGTGCATAGAAACTAGTAGGTAATCTTTTCCAGCCTGAACCTCTGCAGTGGCTTCCTGGGTGGTCTCCCCACCCCCATTCATGCTGCCCCATCACCTTTTTCCACACTACAATCAGAAACACATCAAAATATCGATCAGATCCAGTCCCTTTCATGCTTAAAACCTTCTGAATGAAGGTGCAAGCACTCTGCAGAGAACAAAAGCTCTTGCCTAGCTCAGCTCTAAGGGGTGGCATCATTTGCCCTTCTCCCAGGCCTCACTCCCCAACACAAACTGCATGGTTAGGGCCTCCTGTGGGGGTAGTGAGAGGCTGTAGATGCCCGAGCAGCCTGGGTTTAGAACTCACTTCTGGCCCTTGTTGGGTGTGTAGTCCTTAGGACATGTATACAGTTTCCTTAGGCCTCAGTTGCTTCATCTCTAGAATGAGGCAGCAACGCGTCTTTCAAAGTAGCAGAGCTCACTGAACTCTGCATTTGGCCTGTTGAGCTTGTTCTCCCTCCGTGTCATCGTCACCTTTTTACCTGGTTGTTAGCCCTGCCACACGCTAGGGGGCATAAGGGCAGGCTGTCTATCAGCCCCGTTTAGTGCTCCCCCACCCCCCCACCCCCCGTGCCTAGCGCAGAGCCTGGGACAGAGTGGTCTTCAATGGATACTTTTGTACTGTCCAGCTGAGCTCTCTAATAGCAGGGGTTGTGTTGTATTAACCATTGTGCCCTTAGTGTCTGGCACGTAGTGGGCACACAACAAGGGTTATTTTCCCCTCTCCCCCCTTCCCTTTCCCATTGCTCTGCAGTCTGCAAATCAGGGCAGTGCAGCTCAGGGGGCTTAAGAGTTAGTGCATAGGCCACACTGGTGGAATGATTTCAGACTCATTATCACCTGGTATGCTGTATTGATTTTATTTTACTGTGAAGCAAATGACCACAAACTTCGTGGCTTAAAACAACACACATTCATTACCTTTCAGTTTCTGTGTGTCAGGCATTTGTGCATGGCTTAGCCAGATCCTCTGCTTCGGCATCTCGCTAGGGTGCAATCAAGGTGTTAGCTGGGAGTGCATTTTCCCCCGAGGCTCGACTAGGGAAGGATCTGCTTCCAGGCTCATGTGGTTGTTGGCAGTGTAGGCTGTTGGACTGAGGGACTCAGCTCACCTGCAGTAGTTCCCTGGAGAGGCCCTGTTGGCCCTGGAGATCCACTCTCCATCTGCTCTGTGCTCTAGTAGGCTGATTCTATGGAGTGCATCAACTGAGCTCCTTTGTCTTCCAACTTCTGGTGGAGTTGGCCAATGGTAGGTACTGTCAGGAAGTGTGGAGGAGCAAGAGATTGAAACTGTGTTTCTTTTCCCCTGGGTCCCTCCCTGCCAGGTGGATTGGCTGTTTTTCCTAAACAAGGATCATAGCATTTTTTTTTCAGGCTGTCTTCAGCTCCCGCTGCTGTGTAGAAGGGAGAAAATGGCACCTCCCTGTTGCTAGCCCCAGGGTGCTTCACTAGCCCTTCTTGATTTCCCTCAACCTGCTCATACCTTTGAAAATATTCCTTTTATTAAACTCTCCCTATTTATCCCATGTGTTTGTCCAGGACCCTGATAGGACCTCCACTGGGAAAAATACCTGTCCCTCTACCTACTACTCAGTAGCGACAACCGCTTTCCCCCCACTACCACTCTGCACTACACAGTGCTTCTCTGGTGTTGCACAAATCACGTTGCACAGCAACTGATTGATTTGCATGTTTGTGACTGCGAGTTCCTGAACAATAGGGACCAGGGCTGGATACCATCCCCTTGGGACAGGCTTCTGTTCATCGCACTATTTGGAGGGGCACTGCTGGCATTTGGTGTGTGGACACGAGGGATGCGAGACTTTCTGGATTTTCAGGACAATTCCATACACACAGAACTTTTCCAGAACCTGAAAAAATTTCTATATCGCACCATTCATCCATGTAGGTGAAAAAAAATGCATTTAATAATGACCAATTCGAGTCTTCTTTGCATATAAACACAAAATGGTTTCTATGTATTTTTTTTTAATGTATTACTTGTGTCTTATTTTGGAACTTGGCCAAGTCTGTTCACCGTTTTGAAAACCACGTCACTGCTGGCAGGCTAATACCTAGGCGGTGTTTCCTGCTGCGGCCTCAAGGTGTTTTCCGTGGCCTGAGCCTCCACCCGCTGGGTACCGGGCCACAGGGCTGTGACGAGGCCACGCCCACTGTGCTGTCCGTCACCCGACACAACGAGCCTGCTTTCGTAGCTCCTGCCTTCACTGTGATTCTGTGTAGGTGTGTGAATGAATATACGTGCCTATTAGTTTCCTATTGCTCCTGTAGCAAATTACCGCAGAAGTGGTGGTTTAGGACAATAAAAGATAGTATCTCAGAGCGGTGGCGGTCAGAAGACGGAGGCTAGTCCCAATGGGCTAAAGTCAAGATGTCTAGGGATGGTCCCTTCTGGAGGCTCTGAGGGGGGACCCACCTTCTGGCCTTTCCCAGCTCCTCGAGGCTGCTTGCGTTCCTTGGCGCGCGGCCCTGTACCATCGTAAAGATCAGTAGGGGCCTTGTTGCGTCTTCCTCATGCAGCTTCTCTCACACACACACCCTTAGCTTTGGCTTCGAAGGCCCTTGTGGTCACTCTGGGCCGGCTCAGATAACCCGGGATCATCTCCCCCTTTCAAGATCAGCCACCTTAACTCAACCTGGAGCCTTAATGCCCTCTTGCCATGTAATTTAGCATATTTCCAGGTTCCAGGGTTAGGATGTGGCTGTATTTGGGGGCCACTCTTCTTGCCTCCCACAACAGGTACTGTCATATGGTTCTTATTTCAAAATGTCAAACCTAAAAAAAAGGGTCAGCAACAACATGCTAAAAATTGCCTTGCTTCTCTCAATTCCTTATTTTTTTATTATACGTGGGGTCAACATCTACCTACCTCATCATGCCTCTTAGTGTAGTTCTCTGTTATACTACACTGAAAGCATTATTTTGATTTTAGATTGATTTCTAAAATAATGTGTGTGAGTAGGTTATATTATATATGAACTTTATTTCAGAGCAGCAGAGGAGTTATTAAATTATTTATTTGTGACAAAACCAGAGTGGTGGATCTGACAGGGCTGAGAAATCCTCTGCTAGATACATCTCTCTCATATCCCTGATGTTCCCATGATTGTGCCTGGCATACAGGAGGAGATCAGTAAGTGCTGGGGCTGTTTGAATGGGTGAAACATTATCTGCCTTCAGCATCAGTGTAAGGAGCTGGGCCGGCCCTTGCTCCCTGTTGTCACAGCAGAGATATGGGACAAGTTATGCAACATTCATGCCCAGAGAAGGAGGCCTGATGGATACTGAGAAAATGCTTCTTGTGGATGGTGTTTTTTGGGGAGCTGAAACCATTTCTTGTTTGTTCAGTGTAAGTCTGCTAAGAGAGGAGTGCAGCTTGATAGTAATGAGCTCAGGAATGGAGCACTGAAAAAAGAAAATAAAGAAGCAGAGCTCCCAGTGTTCTTTGGGGATACATGATTTGTGGCAAACCCTGCTTTGCCCAGTTCTTGCCAGTGCATCTCTCCACTTGCTTCCTCTATTCTGCCCTGAGAATGACTTATCTTCTGACATAGCCATCAAATCTCCCCAACCAGACCATCTGCCTCTTTTGCCCAGGACAGTGATTCCTACCCTTGGGGGCCCTGGGGCTCTGGGTCCCCTAGAAGCCTGCACTAGCTGGTAGACGTGCAACAGATGCTTGTAGGTGAATATTCAACCTGGGAATAATCGTGGAACTCCAACGTTTTCGTTTTATTGAAGAAGAAATGGAGATTCACAGGTTTCACAGCTGGTTAATAGCAGAGCTGGGCCACAAAGCCGTGACTCAAGATTCTCAGTCTATACAATTTTGTCCTTGAGAAGGAGGTAGAACAAAGTATAATTGTTTTTTATGCTAAATTATAAGGATGTGGCTTCTTTGATTAATAGAAGTTCAATAAATATAACAAATAATGTGCACAAACATAATTCATATATAATTATATAATTCTGTTTCAAATAATATATGCCATTGAAAATCACTATCAAAATATAGAGGATAACTGCATAAAATACACATATTTAAGTATGAAAAGCCAACAATAAAAATTAAGAAAAAAATGGGAAGAAGGAAAGGAGAACTCAATGTGCCGAATAATTTGCATACTGGCAGCAAGTTTCTTTGAATGGAACATACAAATGTATGTAAATTTGCCTGCATATTTAAAAAAAGATATGCAAATGTATGTCCACAGAAATCTGCTCTCCTTCATGTTGAAGTAGGATATAAGAAGTTTAATTTTCACTCAAATTGTTTTTCTTCTTTCCAGAATCTTCCCTCAGGAAACTAGGGCCAAATTCTTGCCTACCTAGCATTTTAGTGACCTGTTCATCAATGTGTGCATCTTAAATACATCCTGAGCCAGGCATTATGCAGGGTGCTGGAGTTACCAAGGTGAACAAGACCCAATGGTAATAGCTTTCAAAGATCTCCGGGTCTAACGGGCCAAAAACACGTACATGGACGCTGAGGATGCACCACCACAAATGCACTCACAGAGATTTGTCATTAGGTTTGTAATAAAATGGGAGTGTTGGTTCCTAAAGGGCCGAGAAGTACCCCTTCAGGTGCATCTAGAGTTCCCTTACGTTCCCGTGACAATGGCTGCCCTCCTTTGACCACACTCCTGCTTTGCCTTTGAGATCCCTTTTATTACTACCTCTAGTCCATCTTCTAAGTCCCATTTTGGGTTCAACACCCAAAGGGCCTCCAGACTGTCTTCAAATACCAGCCATGCTGTTAGGAGGGGATTCAAGCGTTGTGCAGCCCTTTCTGGGTCCATCCTTCTTTGATTCTCTATTGGGCACAGGGATACAGCCAAATGTGCAAAAGGAGGAGAAAAAGGGAACTGGTCGCTCATAAGGCATAGGCTGTGGAAGGGCAGCCTTGAATTCAATTCCATTTAGTCCCTTCTTAAGTATGTGGTCATGGGTGAGTTGCAACTCATTTGAACACACCAGAGGGAATAAAACCTACCTTGAAGGGTGGTGAGTGGGACTGAATGAAACAACATAAGTGAAGCAGATTTATATCTCGAGTCTAGTCCTCCCTCTCCTGTAAACAACCATCTACTTATCTCCACTTGAACATATAAGACTAATCTTGAAACACATTCAAAACTGAACTTCTGACTTTCTCCCCTGAACCTGTTCTGAACCCAGCTTTACCTGTACCAGTTGATGGTCGCTGTCCTTCTAGCTGCTCAGCCAAAAACCTCGGAGTCATCTTTGCCTCCTCTCTTTCTTTCTTCCCATTTAGTACATGAGGAAATGAACCTTCAATATATACGCAGAATCCAACCATTCTTGTTAACTTCATAGTTACCACCCTGGTCCAAGTCACCAGAGTCTCTCACCTCCTTAATGCAAAGCCTCCTTACAAAGCTCCTACTTCCTAATTCTACAAATGTGGCATGCACAGTTGGTGTTCAACAGAGAAGTGGACAGGATCTTTCAAAATCTGAATCCAGATCATGCCATGGCTCAAAACCCTACAAGGCCCCTCTTTTCCTGTCTGTCCCAATCCTACTGCTCTCTCCCCTTTCCCTTGCTCTCTCTGATGTAGCCACACTGGCTTCCTTACTCTCCCTTGAATATCCTGGACTTATTGGCACCACAGGGCCTTTGCACTGGTGGCTCCCTCTGCCTGCCACACTCTTCTCCATGTAACCATGTGGCTCCCTCACTCATCTTTTTCAAGTTTTTGCTCAGATATCACCTTTTCAATGAGACCTACTGTGACCACTGAATTTAATACAATTCTGTACTCAGTACTCTCTATCCCCTCATCCTCCTTTATTTGTTCTTGTTCCATATCAGCTTTCTAACAAGCTAAAAAATGTATTGACTTGTGTTTATTGTTCATTACATATTTATGCCCCTCCTCATTCCATAACTGAACCCCATGAGAGCAAGGATATTTGTCCGTTTTACTCACAAAAGTACTTAAACTTGTGCCTAGAAACATAATAGGGGCTCCAAAAATATTTGTCCAATGAGAGCTTGTGGCCTGAATGAAGAGCTCAATCATAATTAGTTTTCTACTTCCTGCCTCAACTACAAAGTGATAATTTGCAGAAAGTTAGAGTTGAAGGGGGAAATGGCTACCAACTCCCTTTCCTCCATCCCCTTGCTTGACAGAAGCCCCATTCAGCCTGGGAGATGACCAGTGTTCCTCATGTGACATTTCCACCTGGGAGGCATCCGTTGCTCTTGGCATGAGCTCATCACTCTGTAGGACAAACGCCACGACTCCTCCGGCACAAGCTGGGTGCCACGTTCCACTGCGTTTCATGAAAAGGGCTATTGTGCTTCTCACCAGGAAAACTCTGATCCCCTTTTCTGTTTCTTCTTCTCAATGGCAGACACTGTGTCATTCAGCTGTTGAGTTTCAGAGTTCCTCTTTGTTGAAGGGATTTTTCTTTGCCTACGTGCAAGAAGTTTCTTCCTTCTTGGCCATACCCACTGTGACTTCTCAGCCTATTCTGGTCCATGCCTTCCGTGACTCACTCCTTCTGACACTAGGACTTAGAGAGGACTGGTTGGATGGTGGCGCTGTGGGTAACAGGGCATTGGCAAACAATGCATGCATTTTCCATCGCAGTTTACCGAGGACTTTCCTATTCATTTATTTACTCATCCGCACAAAGCAATTGATTCTGCTTGTGGTGGTTGAAAGTAAATGACATTTAGAATCAGACAGGCCTGCATATCCAAATTTGTCCACTTACCAGCTGTGTGCTCTTGAATGTCCCTCCTGGCTTCTCCAAACCTTATTTGGATCGAGGCAAGTGACAGGGTGATCATAAAATTTATCATCCAAACCCACATGCTCTGGAGCTGGCAAGTGGACAGTTTCATAATCATATCAGGCATATACCGACCCTGTCCGGGGTCATCCGATCCAATAGCAATAACACCTATTTCACCAAGTGATTGCAAAGCTTAAAAAATAAATGTAAAAATGCTTACCAGCTGTCAAATATTATGTCACTGTTCATTGTGTAATCAAACTTGAGAGAGATCTGACAGATCATTCCTGAACATGCAGCAATCAGGGTTCAGAGATGCTGGGAGTCGTCCAGGCTCATGCCGCTGCTAATGGCGGAGCTAGGTCTCTCCCTCTCAGTTTAAAAATGATGCCTCTGTGTCTTTTTTCTGCAACATGCATAGGTGTGTTCTGTTTTCCACCTGGAAGTTAGCCATGCTCGTTTGCTCAGGGATGGACTCCTTGAAGGCAGGGCCTGTGTCTTGGTCATTCATGTACTTGCCACGCCTTTTAGAGCACCTGGTACTGTGCACATGCTCACGGCATGTAGCAATGACTGGATGAACACATTATCAGAGAGTAACAGGTGGAAGGAAAGGTACACATGGCAGGTCCTTTCTCTTCTGGAAAAGGAAAGGTGGAAGGAGAGACACAGAATGTGGGGTGCAATCAGGGTGAGAACTTCTGCATTAACTGGAAGCATCAGCAGCCCAGAGTGGTGCCCTGAAGTTTGGTCTCGTCTGTTTGTTTGTGTTGTTAGCCTTTAGCAGTGCTTGGCCCTTGGGGGGCTCTTCATAAATGTTGAATGAATGAATGAATCAATGCCCACCTCTGCAGTCTTTCTGATGCAAAAAGGAAGGTGTAGATTTTCCCAGGAAACAGCCAAGTGGTTATGAACTTATGACTGAGAGAGCCAAGTGCTTGGAGAAGATGTGGGCAGATGGTAGCAGTCAATATCAATGTTTGCTGTGTACCCCACATGCTCCAGTCTGAAGGACAGTCTCACGCATACTGGTGTGCCTCACAGAAGCAGATTGTGGTTGCTAATCCTTTTGCATTGGATTGACCTGAGTCTTCTCAAAGTATAACATAACTCACCCAACCACACATCCAATAGCTGGGTATGCCAGGATTCTAATCTGTACTCATTCTGCCAAACTATTTTTGCCTTCCATGATTTATCTCTTATAATTTAGCTTTCCATAAAATTTCAATTAAAGCAATCTCTAGAACATTTTGCATACTAGACACATATGACTTACTTCTATAAGACTAGATAGATCAGCTTTTACAAAATTGGTGCCCCAGTGACCACTAATCCAGCGAGATGCTCTTTGAAAAAGGGGTTTTATGGTTAAAGATGAAAAGACGCTGCGTACTATTTTTCTCCACTTAAAAATGCCTCCACTATTTCCCAACATACATTAAAGACTCTTAAAACTCCTTAGACAAGGAAATCTGTTTAACTTTGTGAAACACAGTCTCCTTTTCACTTTGATCTCTCTACCCGCTTTTCCCGCCTAATAACATCTTGTAGTTCCAGTGTTTAGTATAATGCAAATTGGGAAGTACCAGGCTGGGATAATTTCCAATGTTCTTTTCAACTCTAAAATTCTACTGATCTGTTTCAAGAGAGCAGCCAGTGGCCTACCTGGAGAATCTCGAGGAAAATATCATTGATTGCTGACCTACGTTTTGGTTACAGCTGAGTTTAGGTTATTGGCTTGGATTAATTGGAAAACATGAACCATTTTCATCCAATCAGTCTCCTGAACATCAGTGGGCTAAGGGTCGTCTTGGTGATGAGCCTAGATCCTCGTGTCCTGCATCCACTCGTCCCAAGGGAGATGTAGGCAAAGAGGAATTCCACCTGAGATGATGGAGTTCCCTGCTCCAGAGAGCTCAGGAGAGCACGAAATTGGGGAAATAGTTATGACATTTTCACGGCTCGGAGAAAGATTTTATTTGTGGACTTGCCTCAAGCCTCTGAGCTACTCAGACAGCGAGAACTGGTGCCTTTTAGGAAAGAGACTTTAACTCAGAGCAGCCAGTCTATGTTCCAGGGGGATGTGTCTTCTCTTTTATTGTTATTACTTTTATAATATTTTATTTATTTATTTATTCATCTCACTCCTGTCAGCTTTCCCAGACCATCACTGTGGTGTTTCAGTGGTGACACTGACCAGGTAGAATGAGGCAAAGGGCATCCCTGGCTCCTCCTTGTGCACTAGGCATCTCTGCCCCTTAAGCTCATTAAACAGCATGTTGGAGTCATAGACCCCGGCCAGGCCTCTGGGGCAGCCTGCTGTCTTCACAGAAGCCGGCCCATGGGAAGGCTCTCTGAGATGATATGTAACACAGTTTTTGTGGGAAGAAGATGGCAGGGAGAAGGCAATCTCAGTGAACACACAGGCAGCAGGCAGAGCTGGTTCCAATGGGAGCCCTGCAAACTTCCAACCTGGGCTCGCAGCTGAGTTCTAGGCATCGGGGACTCAGGTAAAGTCCCTGCTCTCATGGAATAGGCATCCTCATGGGTGGGCAGGCGGGAGGCTGAAAATACACTAGTAAACAGACGGGTGAATCAGTGCATTTCAAACAGTGATAAATGCTGTGGGGAAAAAAACATGATAAAATACAAAGAAGGAAAAGAAAATATCTAGCGGTGGGAGGGGGTGGCTAATGGCTGATCAGAAAAGCCCTCCTGAGGAGGTGACATTTGAACCAAAACCTCAGCGACAAGAAGGATCCCCCAGGGGAAGAGCCTTCCATGCCCAAGGAGCAATAGAAACTGCCCTGACTTAGGGAGGGCCCAGCAGGTGCAGGCAACAAGTAGATGGCCAGTGTGGCTGGAATTTACGGAGCGGGAGAGTGGGAAGAGTTGTGTTTTTTCCTATGTACAATCCAAAGCCATTGGCAAATTTTAGTCACAATAAAGTCATAATACAATAGGATTTATATTTTAAAAGCTGGTTCTGGCTGTTTGGAAAGAGACTGCAAGGAGGAGCAGAAGCAGCCCAGGAGGGAGGCTGACAAAGTAAACCAGGCTGCAGAAGAGGGCGCAGACGCGTGCGGCAAGGATGTAATCCCAGATGCGCCCTAAGCAGCCAGGAAATGCTAGTTAGCTGCCAGTCACATATCTGGTTCCTCTGTAGCTCCAAGCCACACAGAGTTGCAAGTTGCTTTGGGTTAGAAAGGGGTAAAAGCTGGCCATGCTTCTGGAAGGCTCTGTTTCCTGGGCCCAGGGGGTTGGCAGTAGCAGCCCAGAGGCTGAGAGGCTCTGCGAGGGGAGGGAAACTCCCAGAATCCCGGCGTTCTGTCTGTTTGCCCATCAGGCTCTTCAGGGGTTGCACTGTCCTCCGGAGACGGCGTGGGAGCGAACTGGCCCAGGGAAGCTATGTGGGACATGTCCTCTTACAGGCTGTAATTGTCCCTGTTGGGGATGTGTATAATTGTCTATAAATAAACAGCTTCCAGTGCTGCTCCCATATAATAAATCACTTTAATCTCCACTAAATCTTGCATCCTTTTGAATTTTTAATGAAGGGCTCTATTTTTAAAACACTCCTTTTATCTAGCTCACAATCACATGGGCAAAAATTACCTTTAACTGTGTTTTCCCCCTTGATTTATCTGCTTTCTCTCCATGATAAGATTGCATTCTCCAACCTGCTCCTTTCCTACTCACTCAAGGTGCACATGTAGCTTTACTCCTGCGACTTGCTTCAATTTCCCTTTCTCTCTTTCACCTACCTGTAGAGAAAGATGAGGAGAAAAGAGGAGACCGCCTAACCAAAGGAAGTAGCTTTAGTGACAGGTCATTGCTCCTTTCCTCTAAGAACATTTTAGCAACAAAAGATAAAGTGGAAGTCCCCATTTCACGAGTTATCTCCGCACTTATTGACATCTCTGATTAAGGAGCTACAATGTGCCAAGTATGTCACTAGCTAACCTCCACAGGATTTATTTATTGTTTTGTTACTTCATTTTTTTGCTTTGTTAGTATGTTTATTTAAGATAGAGAAACAACCAGGTGTAGTGGAGAAGACAATGGATCAGGAGACAGGAAACGATGTAGGCTATAGTTTGGGTTCTGATTCAACAAATTACATGCCCTTGGGCAAGTCACTTGGACTTATTTGAGAAGTTTCATCTTATTTGAGAAGACTTGATCTCTAACCCTGCATCTGATGCTGACATTATAGGACGTTAACTGCTGGCTTTGTAAAGGGTTGGTAATAAGGCACTTGAGATTCTATGTTACATTAAAAACTTGTACCTGTGGAATTCTGCCTTTCACTTCATAACAAAAACTAATGGCCTTTTAAAGAGAATCAAAGAGAAGTCCACTTAACCTCCCTTCCAAACCAGCTAGAGCAGGGAACTGAATTAGAATCATTTGGAAAAAGCCAAAGCGAAAATTAGAGGCATTTAGAATTACCTCAGAGAAAGGATCCAAAATAGATTGCTGGCCACTCTTTATAGAGTGAAATGAGTGAGGACATGGTTAATAAGTGTCTCCTGTCCTCCAGGGGAACAGGAATTTTCCAAGCCCCACCAAGCAGGGGCAGAAGGGGAAAGAGTGGATGCTGGTGCCACCCGAAAGATGAGTCTCACACGGCCGAGTACTGGCTCCAGCACCCTGGCTTCTCCTGCAGCCCGAAACTGAGCACCAGGACACCGTGTGCTTCTCCAAGTCAAAAAGGGGACAGGGAGCGGTGGGCCACGGGCCTCAACACCAGACCACCCTTTGACATTGCCCGTGGGTTCTGGGAGATGGAAGCCTTCGTGTTGCCATCATCTTTAATCCTCGCCACAGCTCTGTGAAGGAGCTGTTTCTATACGAATTTTATAGTGGTTTAGAGGAACTTGGTACTTCGTCCAGGTTCACCCTGCTGGTTCTTGATTTGAACCTGTGTCTGCCTAAATCAAACATTTCATGGAACCAGGCAGCTTCTTGGAGTCAGTGTCTCTCCCCAGAGCTTCCTCCCTTATAACTTTTCTATGTCGTCCACCTGTAAATGGTTTGTACCTTTTTATAAGGGTCCTTAAGATCCTTCTGGAAACCCTCAACGAACATTGTTTGGTTCTTTATTACAGGTATAATGATCAGAGCAGGTATAGCTCAGTGGTTTGAGTGCCTATTTCCCATGTACAAGGTCCCAGTTTCAATCCCTGGTACCTCCAAAAAAAAAAAAATAGTATAATGATCTACAAGTTTAATTCTAGGCAAATGGGGAAGGAGATAATAATAATAATAAATGTGTGTGTGTGTGTGTCTTACATTATATTTCAGATCAAGTTGGTTTAGAAGTCAGAGAAGAAAGCAAATTACCTGAAGCCACAGAACCAACTAAAATTGAGACTAGAAACCAGTTATCCTGACTTGGGCTCTCTCTCTCTCTCTGTTATTTTCTCCTTCCTTCCCTCTTCCTCCCTCCCTCCCTCTCTCACTTCACCTTCTTCTTGGTTTTCCTCACATACTTGGCTCAAAACAAACTCTCTCATCATCCGTCCATACAGGACCTCCCCTGATTCCCACTCAGGTACCCACAGTCCCCCTCCACCCCTGCCCTCAACACCCTTAGTAAGAGTTAGCTTTATAAGCTGGGACAATTCTATCCCTAGAAGAAGCAGAGACATCTGCTCCTTATAATTCAAGGCAGGTTTGGGACATAGGGCAGTTTAATAATTTGGGGGTTCCTTCAAATCTACATTTAAAAAATATTTGTTTGATATCTATTCAATGAAGGTAAAGACAATCCATATTTATAGTATTAAATTTATTTCCTACTTGCTTTTGTTCTAAATAAGGGCTTTATGACATACAAATGAACCTGAAAAAGAATTATGTCCCAATGGGAATGATATTTTATTGCACAGTATTTTTAAGATTATAATTAAATTTCTAACTAATTTAGCATTACAAGGAAGGTGAAGCACAACAAAGAAATGTTCTAAAATCAAATAGGGAAGAACGTTTGCCTTATAAGCCATTTCAAAACAGTGAAAAGCCAGTTATAATTTTATAATTTTATAAATTTCAAATATATAGAATGATCTCAAATTTTTAAACAGTGTTACTGAGATATAATTGACATAGCATATACTTCACCCATTTAAAGTGCTTAGTTAAATGGTTTTTAGTTTACTCACAGAAATGTGCAAACATCACCATAGCCAATTTTAGAACATTTACATCATCTCAAAAAGAGACCCCATACCATTTAGCTCTCACCCCTTCCCCTCATGCCCTCCCCTGCCTCTAAGCAACTTCTGTCTCTATAGCTTTCTTTATTCTGTACTTTCATATCAGTAAAATTGTGTATATGTGGTGTTTTGCAGTTTTTATATCACTCAAGGCTGGATATTGGTCACTCATACCTAGAATGAACCAAGTTACCTATAAATGGATTCTTTTTTTTAAAATTTTTTATTTATTTTTATTGTGGGTAAAATCAAAATTCTCACAATACATACAAACATTTGCAAAATGCTATATAAATATATATGCATATATGTGTATTTGCTTACAAAAATGTTATTTATATATATATATATATATATACATATATTTTAAGAGGTGCTTAGATTACCCAAAATATTACACAGAACCCACTGGGATTCCCATGTTGCCCACCTCCCACACCTCCCACCACAGAATCCATTTAGCCTTGATAAAAGGCTAAATGGATTCTTTTACACCAGTCACGGCCCATACGTTAGCTGCTTTCAGCATCTCAGCCATAACCCTTAGCTCCAGGGAACTGACAGCTGGTTGGGGGCAGCGCTGGTGTACCTGCTGCCCCTAGTTGCACAATTTAATTTTCAATGCCATGCTGCAAAACTTTTAACCCACATAAAGAACAAAGCACCCGTAGGGAGTGTTTTTGTATTTCCACTCCAGAGCACAGTTTCACCGGTATAAGTGGAACCAAAGTGATTTTCTCCAAGTCTCTAAGTTGCGGGTGAACACTTGAGGTTACTGGCATCTACACTGCTTTGTTTCAGTCCTGTTTCAGCGCCTTTGGAAATGTATGCTCCCCTCCATCCTCTTTCATATATACTTCTTTTTGCAAAACTGGGAAACCCAAAATTGCATTTCCCCGTCTCCCTTACAACAAGGATTCTGGTTTAAATTTAGTTTGTGCCAGCAGTTCACTGATAGGAGATTTGGAAGACAGGAGTTAAGCAGAGGCTGCTTCTGTGGCTGTCGTTGCCACAGCTGGCAAGCCAGCCGTGGAGCATTCCAGTTTCCAGCGCGGGCGTGGGCATCTGGTTTTGCTAGTGCGGAGCCCGCCTGCGTGGAGTTATCAGGGCAGGGGTCAACCTCTTGGTCTCTGGATCACAGACAAGGTGGTTTCTTCTTGGATCCAATAGGTGCAGTCACAACCTCTCCACCCTCTCTCTCCTGCCTTGGGCAGAGGGAGCAGCTCTTTCCTGGAAGGCTGGAAGATGTTTCTCTGGAAGTAACCTGTGGAAATCCTACACGGAGCTCATTCTTACAGCACTTCCCAGGAATTTTGAAAACACCTAATTTATTTTTATTTTATTTTTTCTTTTCTCAAAATAACTGGTGTGGTTTCTGATAGCTGTGACAGAACTGTAACCTTATTCAGAATGAGAGGCTAGGCAGGTAACAAGCTCTGATACCTGATAGGTCTATGATTTCTATAATTCCCTTTCCTTTGCTGGAATCAATGACTCTTTCCAATTTAATTGCAGTCTTACAAACCTATAACTGATTTGCCTTATTCTATTTATTCCTTTCCTTCTTTCCCTTATAGGCCAGTTCTTGAGAAGATTGTAGGGCTAGTGGATTATGCCCCCATCTGTCTCCCCGTGTTTCTTTTCCGTTCCTCTGCTCACAACTCAGTGAACTCTTTCTTACATAATAGTATAAGTACATCTTTGATGAAAGGCAGCCCAAGTCCCTGGCTTTGTGATCTTGAGCATGTCACATCCCTCTCTGGACCTCAGTTTCCCCTTGTGTGATCTGAGAAGTTGTGAGGAGTGATGAGCTCATCCCTTCCAGCTTTAGCATTCTGAGCATCTGTCTGTAGTTTGTTTCTCCCCCTTCGGGTGAGGATTTACTAAGTAGTTAAGGGAGCATTTCAGTCTTGGGCAGGCTTTCTAAACAGTATCATTATTGATATTTTGCACAGGATAATTATTTGTTGCAAGGGGATGTTTAACAGCATCCCTGGTCTCTACCCACTAGACTTCAGTAGCAGCCCCGTGTGAAGGATGTCTCCAGAGTTTGCCAAATGTCCCTTAGGGGCAGAATCTCCCCACTGACTCATTGACCTAGGGAAACAATTATTCTTACAAATATGTAATTACAAACAGGGATCGCTTCAGTGAAAGAGCAGCACATAGAACAAGAGGACCCGGGCTGGTCTGAGGGTCAAAGTGATATTTGAGTTGAGATACGAAGAGTGATTAAAAGCTAACTAGGGAAGAGTGGGAGGAGACAAGGAGAGAAGGAGCGGCATGTGCACAGGCTTCCAGGAAGCAGGCGCTTAGGACTTTCAAAGAATAATCAGACAAACGATCCTCAAGTTCAGAGATTAGAGGGAGACTGCCCAGCACAGGACAGACAGCAACCACAACGTGTGCACTCAATTAGCCAGCTGAAGACTTCGGCTTTTATTCTAAAAGCAATGGGAAACCCCTGCAGGATTTTAAGTGAGGGAGGGGGTTGATAGCATTTGATGTTGGATATAAAACTTCATTCTATTTGCAGGGTGGAGAATGGATTGGTGTAGAGGAAAAATAGGTGCAGAAAGACGAGTTAGAAGGGTGCTTCAGTATTTCATGTGAGAGAGAAAGGCAGCACAGGGCCAGCGTGGTGGTGATTGAAAGTTTGGAAAAGAAATGGACTTGGTGCAGATAGGGAACAATTTGCCTAAAGGCACATAACTCATTCATGTTAAAGGCAAGACTAAAATCCATTTATTTTCATGGCATGCCTACATGTGTCCTGCAGGAACAAAACTATGAATGGATACTGCCTACCTCAAACACAAGTGAGGAGTGGTAAGTATACCAGCAAATGACCATGATTTGAAGTCCTAAGTGCTCCACTCTGGCTTAAGTGTGGGGTGCCGAGGGACACAGAGGTGAGGCCAGTTGATGTCTGGGGGTTGCAGAGTGTACTGACTGTCCATGAGATGGAGTACCTGTTATATCTCAGTTCTCCTCAGAGAAAGGAAGCCACCATTTCCCTTCTTATGCTGCTGTGCTTTGCACTGTGAGATACCAAGTACATGTCCATAGCTGGTGAGCCAGGAGTCTAGAGCCTGGCCAAAGAAAGACATCTATTGGCTGGGCACAAGAAGGCTCATGGTCCATGAATTGGCTCAGTATAAGAACACTACCCAATAGGAATGTTTCTTATTCCATTATAAATACCTGGCCCAATCAGATCCACTCACCCTGTGGACCTTGAATTCAAGTCAGATCCAGAGACAGCAATATACGAGAGCAGAAACTGAGAATCAGTGATGGTGAAATCAGGTAGGCAATTGAGGGAGGAGTAGAAGATGAGAGAGAGAGAGAGACTGAGTAGGGAACAGTGGACACCTGCCTTTGAGGGGCCAACAAGATGACCAGACCAGTGGGTTCCCCAGCCTTGCCATTGGTGGGTAGAGCTGGGCCATCTCCTCTGCCAGAATGAGGAATATTACAAACCTCCATGAGCTTAAACTTGTGACTGTTGTAATGCTTCCTTCTGCTCCTTTGCCTGTCCATGTACCTCTATCACCTGAACTCACCAAACAATGTTCCTTACATCTTAAAAGAGCCAATGGGGAGGTGAAGTTCAGCCACAACTGAACAGTAGGGTGAAGAACCAACCTTCTGTGCGTTCTTATGTTCTGTGTCCAGAAATGCACATAATTGCATTTCAGGCCTTACCTCATTTAATGTTCCCAATACATTTATTTAAATAGGTGAATGAAGGAAAAAAACTAATATTTATTGAGGTCCACCTGTGAGCAGGCACTATCCTATTGCTTTTAAATTCATCTTCTCAATGAATCTTCACAACAATGCTTTGAGTTATTGATCTTCATTTAACAAATAAGGAAAGTTAAGTTCGGTGAGATTAATGTCACATGGTCAATAAGTGGCAGAGGTGATTTCAAAGTTCTTGTTATTCTTAATCTCAGCTTTAAAAGCCTGTCTCCTTTTGCCACATGAAGGATGGATATGCAGTTAAAGTAAGGGGATGATTCAGTAAACTCCTTGCCAGGCATTGGGACAACCCACATCGTATCTTGTCTTGCAAGTGTACAGTGTCCCCTTACTTGTAACAGGTAGTAGTAGATCATACTTGGAAACAATTGTCTATTGATTGCATTCTTATTGTGAAGTGGCACTTATTTTAAGGTGTATCTGCAATAATTAGGATAACACATGAAAGCATGAGAAATAGCATAAAAGTTTTCTGAATTACTCTACCCCAAAGTAAACCACTATGTATATTTTGTACATTTTGGTGCATGTCTGTCCTAGTCTCTGTGTTTTTTCTATGTAAATGAATGCACACAACTGCAGTTATGCAGCTCATATTCTTTAATATCCTGCTCATTTCATTTAACAATTGCTCATACTGATTTCCTATATCATTATTTTGTTCCTACATCATCAGCCACCTGGTGTGTTATCTTATTAATATGCCATGATTTAGTTCATTGGTCTCCTGTTCCTGAACATTTAGTTTCTCGTTGTTTTGTATTTTTACTGTCACACTCAATGCTGCAGCACAGGTATATCTTCACATATTTGATGATTAATTTAGAAATGGGATTTGGGGGTCAAAGTACATTTGGGGGAATTCATATATATTACCAAATTACCTTCCAGAAGGAATGTCTCTTACGTTCTCACCAATATTCTATCCTAGAAGAGTGCCCTCCTTTTATTCCATTACTGCAATCGTTATCTTTAAAAACAAGTAAAAAATCTCTCTTAAAGAAGGAGTTGGCCCTATTCAAGTTAGATCCATGCAAATACTGGGTTGTGTGGGAGCCAGGGAAACTCTTTGCTTGCTTCTCTCACTTCACCCATTCTCCATGGAGCTAGAAAAGCAGGTGCTGCTCGTATTCCTGCCCTACTGTCAAAGCTGCCTGCCTGCGCCTCACACCCTGGAGTCTGAACCACCAGCAAGACATGATAACATCCTGCCTGGCTGAAAACTCTTCGTGCCTCAGTATGCGTTTCCTGGAATCCAGGCTTGTTTGGGCAGTGCGATAAACGTTTGATCAGTATAAAAGAAGAGGCAGAATAATCCCTAAATATCTGAACTAGGCCAGCACAGTCTCAGAATTGGCTTTAGTGTACCTATTTTTAAAAATCAGTTTTTGTACCTAGCACTTTGATGCTGTTTTTCAAACTCCCTTTGCTATGATCAAAATAAAATTTGAAAAAAAAAAAATAAATAAAATAAAATAAAATTTGAGCAAGAGACTTGGCTGGATGATAAGACGCTTCTAGGAAGCCTTTGGCTAATAACGTATAAGATAGAGGGGAAGAAAAGTGAACTTAGGACCTGAGAGTTGGAAGGGAACCTGAGCATCACCTAGTCAAAGCTCCCTCTCAATCTTCCACCAGAGAACAAAAGATTCTCATCTTGGTGGTGGAGCTCAGACTCCAGGGTGTGAGGAACAGGCAGGCAGCTTTGACAGTAGGGTAGGAATATGAGTGGCACCTGCTTTTCTAGCTCCATGGAGAGTGGGTGACGTGATAATAGTTGACCTTTAGGCCAGGCTCTGCTCCCACATGCATCATCTCCTGTGTTCTCCCATGATGGCCTGAAAAGGTGGTTCTATTATTATTGCAATTTTACAGATGTGGAAAAAGAGACACAGAGAGATTAATGATCTTGCCTAAATTCATACAGCTTGTAAGTGGCAGAGCCCAGATACAAGGAGCTTGATTCCTTAATGGTAGGAAGGAGCTACACCCAGACTTATATTTGATCTCAGCCCATCGTCTACACCCTTGTCTGCTCTCCAAGCTGTGTTGTGTTCCAGAATGTGCTGATTGGTACAGGGAAATGGGGTGGGCTTTCACTGCATCCCAGTCCACTTACCCACCATGCCACCTTCGGCAAATTCTTAATATCTGAGACTTCATTTTTCTTATCTGTATAGAGGGGATCACAGCAATCACAGCTTTATTTAGTTGTGAATTTGCAATGAGAACTTAGATTTGTGCCTAACAAGTACATGATGAACAAATTTTAGTCTTCATGTTTTGGTCCTAAAAGACACTCCTCCAGTATCCTGTGGCCCTCCTTCTAACCATTCACAGCACTTTTATCATAGCCAAGCATGCCTAACATCAGCTTTACATAAATCAACCTGGCCCATTACCACATATATTCTCACTACAATGTTGTGGAGGAAGCAGTGACTTTCTTGTCATCCCCACTTTACAGAAGAGGGAAGGAAGGCTCAGGAAAATCAGTGGACCTGCCCAAAGTTATAGCAAATCCACGTGATTGAAGCCATGACTTGAAAACAAGTTACCTGACTCCAGGGAAAGAACTTTTCTATCATACCTTCCTTCTGTCCACATCTCACTTGTATTTTCTACACCTTTTGGAGATGGCTAGAGCTGAGTACAGCATTTCAGGTGTTACTTGTTCATTACCACACCTTTCTGTGTACTGTTCTTTCTATGATGCCTGAAAGAATGAGTCTTAGTCTCTGATGAGCTGTGTGACATTTATCAAATTGCTTTATCTCTCTAGTCCTTGGTTTTCTCATTTACAAAAGAGAGGAATACACACTGCCGTGTACATTGTTGGCATTCGATAAATCTTGCTTGAATGAATGAATGACTGAATAAATTAATGAATATATTAGATGGTTTCTTAGTTCCTTTTAGCTCTGAACTTTATATTAGAAGCAGACATTCAATAATTAGTGCAGTTCCATTTATATGATTGATTGATGTAATTTCTTTAGAGACACTCCAAATTGAGCCAAGACTCTTACGGATGGGGTAAATCTCCTTCTCCTTGGCTTCATATTTCAATCAAAAGGCATTCTGCTAAAAAACGTTCTGGCCTCCTGCTCCATTCCCTTTCTTAGGGTAGTAAGAGTAATTTAATTGGTGAGTTAGGGGAAGGAATTGGGTGTGTGTGGCTCAGTCCATTCTAGCTCTTCCTTTGGGGATTTGTCTGCCTGTATAAAGAGAGCCTTCTGGTCCACTCTCTCTACTATGCACCTATTTGAGTGGGACAGGCTTCAGACCCCAAAGAGGGGAAGCACTATGATTTGGGGGTTAAGTTCAATTCAGAGAGCCTTACCAAACCCATTGCATGGACATGGACGCCATGACAATAAATACAGCTTTTATCAGTAATGAGGCTGATATTTTAATTTCCATCTAATCCTGAGCCCCTTTCTTGTTTGGCTTCATACTTAGGAAAGTTAGATATTAATCATTGACTGCATAAATTCAATCATTTGGTGAAAGCAGAGAATCTTAAGCCACAGATAGATGACATTTTGGGGTAAGATAAAAGGTGCTGGTATAGAGATTTGGGGCCCAAGGCTCCGGCTCGTGGAACCCATGTGGGATTTTGATTAGTTTGAACCGACTTGTTTTGTGCCCTGTGTATAAACAAGGCTGTATCTTAATAAACATGGACCTTAGACCATGTTGGCTATTTACACCTTAGTTTTGGGCTGTTGTGACTTGACTTTGAAGCATGTAGTACTGCTTGACCTGGCATTTTAGGTGGGGCTGAGGCGGAGATTAGAATCTTCTGGAGATGAAGGGGGAAAGAGAATTTTTATGTTCTCTGAGGTTCTCCACTAAATGTCACCTGTGAGTGGGGTCTTTAAACTTCAAAAGCAGCTACTTTCCAGTTGTGCTGCAAACCAGAGTGTGTGGAGTTCTAGCTTTAAACTGCTATTGCCAGGTCAAGGTAGAAAGCATTAAATTTGCAGCCCCAAATCCATTTAACTGCATGAAGGATCAAAGGAGGGGCATAGAGGTCCTAACCTTTTATACATATTGGCTTGTCTGCAGTAGGTTCTCGAGAGTTACTCTCTGTATCCCTTGTCTCAGGTGGCAGGGGGTTCATTCTTGATGAGGGTTCTGATCATGGCTTTAGTATCCTAAGACCCAAACAGTGGCTTCACCCAGAGAATGGTGGTGGATTTTATTAAACAAACAAGTAAAATAAATAAGTGAAATAAAATAAGTAAGTACAATACCTAATTATGAAAAGAGTAAGCTATCTCCTTGGAGGAATTTATTGAAAATCCAGGGATCAAGAAGGCAATTAAAAAGACTGCCAGTGCCTTGGGAGCAGATGTTGCTCAAGTAGTTGAGCACCTGTGTCCCGTGTATGAGGTCCCAGGTTCGATCCCTGGTACCTCCTAAAAACAAAACAAACAAATGAAAAAAACAATTCTCTCAGAGGGGAGCAAATGTAGCTCTGTGGTTGAGTGCCTGCTTCCCATGTACGGACCTGGGTTCACTCTCCAGTACCTCCTTTAAAAAAAAAAAAAAAAAGACTGCCAGTGCCTGGAAGGAACATTGAGTATCTAGGAATCATTTTACTAAAGAAATCAAGGAGGAACAGGAGTACTTTGACAAGTACATCTTCAGACTTCAGTCTCACTACCTGGGCAACAGCAGTGGAAAAGTGGAAACCAAAGAGAAGACAGAGCGTTCAAGCTGAAGGAAGAACAAGATGTCCTTAGGAGAAATGTTGGCAACTCAGAGGAACAATCAGGCAGATGTGAGAGGGAAATAAGATATGACAGGCCATGATAAGCAGATATAAGCAGTAAAATTAGTTGCACCTAGGTGTAATCGCTCTAAAAGAGGGCATTAGAAAAGAAGTGAGCATTTTAGCTGTTACTAGATCAGAAAATGTGACAGGTGCACAAAAGAAATATAACATAGAGAGAGAAGCAAGATGCTGGATGCACGTAAAGAACCCACATGGAGAGCTAGCCCCTGAAGACAGGAAGAGACATACATGTGATACCGAATCTGGACCAATTCGAGTGATCAACAGAAGATACTCAAAAGAGCCTCTGGTTCCATTTCATGGGGCCATGCCTGATATGGGTGGACTTACAGCCATTGTCTAGTTCACAGGAGAGCATGCTTGATACATTTATTGATTTAGGATTGTAAGGCCACCATCTCAGAAACTCTGTCTTTAAAGGGCTCATGTGATTTAATTAAGCCCATCCAGATAATCTTCCTTTTGATTATCTCAAGGTCAATTGATTAGTAACTTTAATTATATATGCAAATTGCCTTTTGCCATGTAATGTACCGTAATCAAGAGTGTGATATTAACAGTCCTGGTGATTGGGGTGGAAAATCTGGAGCACTGTTTGGGGATTCTACCTATCACAACACCTTTTAAAGGGACTCTAGTCAGAAAAATCATAGATGAAGGCCAGCCCAGGTTAGATGTGGTCTGATAAGACCCTCTTTTGGGTGGGATTATTAAACTCAGGAAATGATAGTGGGCAAGATTTGTTGGAATGACAGAGACCATGCGAAGATACAGAAATTGCCAATTTTGTATATCTTATTGTGGGAGAATATTTGCAATAAAATTTAGAGGGTGGCATTGGATGAATGTATACCTTTGCCAGAAAGTAAAGAAAACAATTCAAAGGAAAGAAGAAAAGTGTTTAATTCCAGCAAACAGCAGAAGTTCTCCATTTACTAGAGAAGGACAGGGCCCAAGTTAAGAAGCAGATTAAAAGTTTAGAACAGGGGTTCTTAACAAGGTGTCAATGAGCTTGAATTTAAATTAAAAAAAACATTATCTTGTGAGGATGTGTTGGTGCGGGCGTGATATATTTATTAAATGATACACAGTGTAGTGTGATTAGTAAGGGGTCCGTGGTTTTCACCTGACTGGCAAAGGGGTCTGTGGAAAAAAAAGGTTAAGAATTCCGGGCTTAGAAAGTCAGTTAAGCCTTCATGAAAGAATTAGGAAAAGAACAGAGGGAAAAGCAAATTTGGAGCCATAACTTAGTACTGCAAAATAGGGCATAGTAGAAAGAAAGCCCAGAATCACGTAAAAATGAGCAAAGGCAATTTCTTGAGGGCCTCGTGGCAGAGGTAGGGGCCTCACTAGGCCCCTGGAACAAACTTTTCTGAGGCACCAATAACACCCTTAGTTCTGGAATGTGCTGTGTTTGTCTCTTTTACTAAAACAAATATCTGGGTGAGGAGAAATCTAAGAGGCAGGTTTCTTAAGGCAAAAAGCAACAGCTGCCATCTCAAATGGAAATGTCTGCTCACAAGGTTGTGTCACTGAGCTCTGGGGTGCCAGGAACAGTGAGCTCAGCTGATAAAGGGAATTAAGAGGTTTGGAATATGCTGAAGGGGAAGGAAAGACACCACATATAAGACCTGGCGAGAGGGGCTTCTATCATTGTGAATTTCTAAACTTTGTTGGAAGGCAGGAATTTCATAAATGCAGCCCTTCAAGAACGTAGCTAGTATAGAAAGGGGTTTTTATAAGATATAGTAAAAATGCCATTAACACTTCATGAAAGATGAGTTTCAGCTCAAGGTGATAGAATTTGGAGAGCTAAAATCAATTGACCAGCATCCTAGTAAACCCGGCACTCAGGCCTTACGTTACCACTGACTCTCTACTATTCCCAATGGCAATTGAGTATGGGAATAAAATGTTAACCTGGGTTTGATGATTTAGGGATGAAGATTCAGGTTTTCTAAATTTGGGAGTATGAAGTAGGTATAGAAACAATATGTTTTTCATTAATTCCTTAGATTCTTTTTTTTTAATAATACACTTTTTAATTTTTAAAAAAAGTTACTTAGATTACCTAAATGTTACATAAAAAAAATATGGGGGATTCCCACATCCTCCGCTCCCCACCCCTTGCACATTTTCCCACACTAACAACACCCTTCATCAGCATGGCACATTTCTTACAACTGAACACATTTTGAAGCATTGTCACTAAGTGTGGATTATAGTTTACATTTAGTTTACACTTTCTCATACACAATTTTGCAAGTTATGACAAGATACACAGTGGCCTATTGTCTGTCACTGCAATGTCACTCAGGACAACTCCCAAGTCCTGAAAATGCCCCCATATCCCACCTATCTTTGCCTCTCCTTCCCCCGGAACCCCCAGTGGCTACTGTCTCCACATCAATGATAACATCTCTTCCATTGCTAGTACCACTATAAATCTACAGCAGAATAACGGTAAGTCTACTCTAGTCCATCATTCATTCCCCAGTCTTGAGGATTTTGGGATGGTGATGCCCACTCCACCTCTAATTGAGAGGGGGCTTAGATCCCATGAAGCAGATGGATGGGACTATCTTGCTTGCAGTTGCAGACTCTCTCTGTTCCTTGGGATGGTCATTGACCATCATCATCTCCTTGTTAGTTGTCCTGGGTGAGTCCAATGAACTGGAGAGTAGGTGTTGCAATGCTGCTGAGATTCAGGGCCCAGCTGGCACAAGGACAGCCCCAATATTTAAGCCTCTTGGACATATATCTATCAACTCTAATACTAACTATAGGTTCAAATAGAACTGCCACAAGAGCCATGTGTAGGGAAACCACAGCTGAGTCAAACTCTGTCACACTGGGGAGCATAAATTCCCAAGTAGGGCCCACTGGCAGGGTGCTAAACTCCTGAGCTGTTTGCCCTGCCTATAGTTTCTGGATGTCTCCAGAACCCTCAGGAGCCCTGCTGTTTGAGGCAATATTTACTTTGGCAGTCAATGAGATCCTGCTGAGACGTGCATAAACATAACCTCTGGAATAACCTCCCGACTCACTTTGAAGTCTCTTAACCATGTAAACTCATTTGTCTTTATCTTTTCCATCTTTTGGTCAAGGTCTTTTTCCAGTTGCATTGCTAGTTGGTGCTTGGTAGTAATCCCTCGGTGCCAGGGAGGTTCGTTGTTGGGAGTCATGTCCCATGCTGGGGGAAAGGTAATGCATTTATATGCTGAGTTTGGTTTGGAGAGAGGCCACATTTGAGCAACAAGAAGGCTCCCAGGAGGCAACTCTTAGCACCCTGTAATACTAGGCTAAGTTTCAATTTCAAAAGTAAAAGTGCATAAGTATCATCACTATCAAGGGCCCATCAATGGTCCATTCTCCTTTACTAGTCACTACCCCAGTACTCAGGGGATTCTTGCCGTCCCATTAGAGGATGTGGCATAGCAACCCAGGACGGGAATTTGATATTCTTAGGGTTATTGTGTGAATCTCCACCCACTTAGATTCTTTAAAAAGGGGAGCTCATGAGAGATTTGGCATTGGACTTGTATAAATTTTGAGACCCTGACAATGACAGAAATACACTTATTAGAGTGAGAGACAGCCCAGGTTGTAAATGCTAAAAGGAAATCCCCACTGTATCCAGACATCAAAAATCCCTCCAGGAGAGACTATGCGGAATGAAAAAAAAAAAAAAAGGGAAATATTATTTCGTTTTTACTTAAAAACACTTTTCTTTGAACTCTGTCTTAAAATGAAAAATGTTTTGATTTAGGACTTAATTCCTTTGGACTTTAATATGCAAGAACACAATCTTTGAACACTGATTTATTCCCCAACCTTTGCCATCAGGAGGGGTGTCCAGGTTTACAACTTTGTAGTGTTGGGGCATCACTGAAGTTGTCATTTGATCTCACTGCAGAACCTCTGATGAATTCAACTGGACAATGAGAATGGACCCAATTTGGAAGAATAGAGAATTCTGGAGGCAGAGTATTTAGTTTGCTAGAGGACTGTCCTAGGTACAGTGGTTGTTGGGGAAAAGTGAATACCTCCATGCAAAGAGAAGCAGGAATGACCTAACAAGTGGCTGATCTCCTCAGACAGGGTACGGGCAAGCTGGCATGAATCCTTATGCCCCTGAAGTGAGATGGACAAACAAAAAGAAAAAGGAAAACAACAACAACCAGAAAAAACACCCTGTAATGTTAGGGAGGAACTTCCTTTCTCCTGGCTTCGTATTTTTACAAAAGGATTCCCATTAGAATAATGTCCCTGGCATCTTGCCCCACCTTTTCTATCACTGCCTCTCTCCCCACCAATCAGAAGAGGACTGAGTTGTTAGATAGGTGAATTTTGGGAAAGGGACCTGGCACGAGTGGCTTAACTTTTACTCGAGCTTTCCTTTTGGCATCTGCCTGCTGGCAAGGGAGCATTCGGGGCTGCTTGCTCTTCCATTTGGTCAGCTCAGTGGGAGAGATTCCACTCCCAACAAGGAAAGCCTGTAGTTGTAGGGGCTCAGTTCCTTCCAGGGGAATGTTACTAAAAGCGGATTTGGTTACTCATAATCAATGGAGTGTTAATTCATGGTGCAGCTATTATTACTGTCTTCCTTTCTCACCTTCCGAGTCTTTCTCAGTTGGCTCCGGTCCATTGACTCAATGAATATGAAAGCCCTAAACAAGGAGCTGAGGGTCTGGGTTCTAATTCTAGGCCAGCCACTGACTTGCGGTGTGATGCTGGGAAGATCACATGTATTCACTGGACCAGAGTTGTCTCAGATGTACGAGGAAGGGATGGGACAAAGTAACCTCTAAGGTTCCTTCTATTCTGCACTCTGTGGAGCTAATGGGAGGATCCTGAGAGGGGTGGGGTGCTCAGGGTCACAGTTCACAGTATGATTAGCATGTTCGTCCATTGCCATTGAATGCCATAGATGCTATCCGTTCATTAAGGCCAGATCTAGGGAAACTGGATCGCAAACAGTGGTGCCACTATGGGGCTAATCAATCACTGCTATTAAGGTCAGCTAGTTGTGGCTGGTGACATTAAAAATAGAACAGAGCCTTTTTTGGTCTCCGTGTTCTCCTATGTTTAGATACTCCTGATAATGATGTTTCTGATAATCTAGGCACTTTTCTCAGCACAAGAATGAAAATATTGCCAAAACCCCCAAGTGGGTCTTGTTTTAATTTGGCTGCATTTGGGAAATATGTCTATCAGTTTGAATTATCTCTTCTTCTTAAGGATTGTTTTAGGGCTGATACTCCTGCCTCCAACCCTCATGATTTTGTGATTTTTATCTCTAGCTTCCTCTCTCAGCCATGCTCTATTTTTTAGAGTCTCTGCTTGTCTCACTCCAATCCCGTTTATACTTCCAAGCTCCATAGCACCTGGCTACCTTGGTGATCAAATTTTTATTTTAGGATGGAGCAAAGTGGGGGAAGCAGATGAAAGCTGAGTGCTAAATAAATCTTGTGCCTCTCTATGCAGTTTTTTGAAATGTTTTGGAAAGTTGGTTGTTGAAAATAGAGACAGGATTTTGAGGATTTATTTTGCGTGGGTAATATTTCTATGGGACACAGTCCGTCATGCCTCCAAAGACATAGCCATGTAAGAAAGTTGATGAGGGGATCTTGCCAAGATGGCACAGTTAGGAGGAAAAAATTCTGGGCTTTAGGATCTACCTCTGTAGCTCTATTTTTAATGATTACCTTGGGTAAAGACGTTTCTGATACATTAACTGAATATCTAGCAAGAGACGATATGAAAAATAATCTTTAATATTGACTGAGGCCCCATTGTATGCTAAGGACATACACATAAATTATACATGGTGCCTCTGCCCTGAGACCAGATACCTCCTGGATTTTCAACAAGGGAGACGCTCCTCCATCATCTGAGCACTGAAGTGAAGACGTGAGCAGAACTGCACTTGACGCATTGGGCAGTACGATAGGAGAGAAATGAACCTTCATTGTTGTGCAACCTTGGGGAGTTATTCCACAGCATAATTTAGCAAAGCTGACTGTTAGTGGTGGTCGCACCAGAGAGTCTTGAAGTGGCCTAGAGGAGGGGCTCTCAATACTTGCTGCAAGTTAGAATCCCCAGAGAAATGCAGTAAACAAAACAAAACACAACGACTGCAAAACAAGGTAGCCGAGCCCCACCCCAAGTCCATTAAATTGGAAACTCTAGTATCTCTGGAAGTTAAGTGGGGTCTGGTCTCAAGCAGATATCTAGTTCTCTTAGGAACTCAGAGCAGGATTTGGCTTCATTCTTTTATTGGATGTGTATTTGTTGGTTGTGCACTATGTGCTGGACTCTGTGACAGATGCAGAATATTACTTCGAAAAAAAATTACAAGTGTGATGAGAGTTGACAAAGAATATTCGCAGAATATGCAGGGATGTATACTGGGAGCTCTAGCCCAGTAGTTGGAATGAAGAAAGGCTTCCCTCTCTATTCAGCCCCCTGGTTCTAGACATCTTCTTCTCATCCCTTTGAGCCAGAGACATCATTGTCAAAGGGAATAATGAAAAGCATAATAATAACAGAGAGCTATCATTTCTTGTTTTTAGGTAGCACATACTGAATTACTTAGGGATAAAGGAGCATCATGTTTATAAGTTCTCAAACATTGCAGAAAAATATAGATATGTGGGAGAAGGGCAGAGAAGAAACCAAATGTAACAAAATGTTGCCATTTAGGGAATCTGGGTGAGTGGCGCACAGGAATTCTTTGTATTCTTGCAATATTTCTGTAAATTGGAATTATGTAAAAATACAAAAGCTAAAAGAAAAAATTCTTATGTTAGCTAGGTATAAATACAACTTTTACATTGTTTTAAGCAAAATTGTGCTTGGAATGGGTTTATTCATGGAAGAGAAAGGAGTCATTTAGCTGAGTAGGGATCAGATTGTAGAGAGCTGGTTTAAGGCATCCTGAATTTCTACTGAGGATGATACTTATCTGGATTTTATTCAGTAAAACAAAGGAAAGGGCACTGGAGTTATTGGGGAGGAAGTTAGTAGGAAGTTTTCTCCTTCCTATGGCCCTACCTCCCTTCAGTCACAGCCATCAGACCTAACCCCTCCTTCTCTATCCATCAGTTACTAGCTCCTGCAAATTCTCCCTCTGGAATCTTTTGGGTCCTCCCCTGCCTGCTGCCCACCTTAACTCCCCAAGCCCACAAATCTGTCTCTTCCTCATCTCCTTACCATCAAGCTTTCCCTGCTTCCATCCAGGTCTCACATGCAGCTGCAACGATCTTCTTGGTACTCACAGTTTCTAAGAGCTCTAATCATGCCACTTCTCACAACCACCAGTGGCTTCCCAAGGCCTGTAGAATAAAGGACAGAGGCCTTGGCATTCACTGTGTCCTGAGTGCTGGCTCCAAACTGCTATGTCAGCCTTTTTCCTACTAGCACCTTTAGAGACACCTCTACTGTGCTGCTCCCCTCTTGCTGCCACTTCTGTTTTTCTGAACCTTTCTTTCTGTCTGGAATTCATGCATGCATTCATACACTTTTTCACAGCTATTCATTGAATACCTACTATGTGCCCAGCACTATGTACTGGGTATACTTCGGTGAATAAAACAGATTCAAGCTTTTCCTTTTCTCATACAGATAAGTGGGAAAGAGGCATTCTTTAAATTAAAAGAAAAAAATGTATATATATACTGTAATTATAATAAGAGCTACAAAGAAGAAGTACACATGGGAACTTCCACTACTTATAGAGACATCCCCCCGGTATTCTCCCACGCTCCAACATATTCATAATTTTTTTTCCATTTCTTCAAGGTCCATCTCAAATTTACCTCTGTAAATAGGCCTTGCCTTAAAGCTGATATAATCTCTCCCTTCTCTGAATTACAATAGTTCTCTATTTGTGTATTCCCTATGATACTAGGTCAATTTTATGTATGATTATTATTATTTTAATCCTTGTCTTACTTCCATTTTTAGATTTATTTTATTTATTTATTTCTCCCCACCCCCTTGTTGTTTGCACTTGCTGAGTCTGTTCATCTTGTTTCTTTAGGAGGCACTGGGAGCTGAACCCGGGACCTCTGATGTGGGAGGGAGGTACCTAATCGCTTGAGCCACCCACCTCCACTCCCTGCTTTTGTTGTGTCTCTCATTCTGTTTTTCCTCCCTACGTCTCTTGTTGTGTCATCTTGTGTCAGCTCGCCACGACTGTCTGTCGCGCCAGCTCGCTGTCTTCTTTAGGAGGCACTGGGATCTGAACCAGTGATCTCCCATGTGGCAGGCGGGAGCCCAGTTGCCTGAGCCACATCTGCTGTCCTTACTTCCATTTTTAATCTTTAATGTCTTTGACTGTATGGTCCATGTCTGTTATTTCTCTTTATTTCCTCAGGTCCAGACATGATGTTCCTCTTAAAAGGGAATTTCATTGCACAAAATATTTATTGAATGAATAAGTGAATGAACTAAATTATAAACTTCAAAAATATACTTTTGTAAACATATCTCTTCCTTAATTATGTATGAATCAATTATATTAACTTAATCCCCATTGAAAGCATCAAAAATCATTACTGATGTTTTAAAGGACTATAATCACTGCATATTTTGATTTGAGCTACCAAATTCAAGATCATTTTGAAGGACCCTGAGAAAAGTATGTTGAAAAATTATTTCAGTATAAAAATAAATAATATACAAAGACTTTGAATAATAAATGATCAAACTTTTAGACCTGAAAAATTTAGCAGGATAATATTTCGGAAATATTAGGTGTTCTTTATCTATTATTATCTTTTTACCCTATATCCTTACTTCACTCCCAGTTGGAGCACAGCTATCTTTTTAATTCTTTGCTCATTGCCTCAGGGCAGGGATGTGATAGGAAAATATAGGAGGAAAAAGGGAAGCTTTTCTTGGGTTTACAGCCACAAAGCTTAGGATCTTGGGAGAACAGAAAATATCCTAGATATAGACTAGGTTTGAGAGAAAACAGGATGGGTAAGCAGGATTCCTGGTCTTTGCTTTCCCTACTCCCACCCTAAAAAGGGTTTCTTTGACTGGAAGAGAAAAATTCGAAGAGGAAATGGGAGAGTTTGTTTGGACCTCGATGAGTTCCTGAGGGAGGTGGTTTAAAGAGAACTTTGAACCACCTCCCTGAACTGAGCCTGGTGAGGCACACAGGCCCCATAAGGGCTCCTGGATAGAGCTACAGGTAGGCTGCAAGACCCCAAAGACATGGCTGCCTGGTGGGTACCAGCAGATGTCAGTCAACTTTGCAAATTCTCATCCCTCAAGTTGGCATGGGCTTAAGAGAATTCTTTTGGGGTGTCTAAGAGTGGCCCTGGGAGTATATTTTTTAAAAAACCAAACCTGAAAGAGCCGTGTGGTCACTGACGGTGACCTGCCTGTATCCGTGACCAAGGGCCACGTGAGTGATGGACCCTGCATGGGACGGCACTGGGTGGTAATGCTGGGGACAACAGGTTCCCCCCCACTGTCTTGTCACAATATAAACTCTCCAGAGCTTTGGTGAAGTAATTTGGAAAATAAGCAAGGGAGATTCTCAATTAAACAAGATCAAATTTCTGATAAAACAGACTTCAATAAAGACGTTTGGGGAAAAATGTTCCTATTTTCCTACTCCAAAGTAAGAAAAGATGAGCTGATCTTTTGGCCATGTAACAGTGATCACCAGAACCAAATTTAAACTATCGTGGTTGATTAGCGACCACTTTGCTTCCGTAATGACACTTCTGAAAGCCAGCCAATCAGCAGCAGCCTCCCTCCAGTATCTTTACTTCCCTAGAGGAAAGCCAGCCCATTCCTGAACCCCTCGTTTCCCAAATACCTCTGTGAGTTCATCTCCTGCTTTACAAGTATAGGTCTCCTTTGTTTAGTAAGCAATACATTCAGCTTTGGGTTTCAGATCTTGACGGCTGCCTTTGACAACACTGAATTGTAGAAAAAATAGGTTCCGCATATGTGAGTTTGCAGACTAAGTATTGTACCTCCTATGCACACATAAGAACTGCTTCCTAAAGCTCGCCATCTATTTTCAGATGCTGGCAGTTGTCCCTCAGCCCAGTGCTGCTTTCTCACAAGGCCTGGGTTATGGTGTTGGGGACAAGGGGTTCTTCTCTTTTCCAGGCTAGGCCAGAGCTTCTCAAACTTCAGCATTCGTCACAATCACCCCCTAAAGAGCCTGATCCAACACTGACTGCTGGCCCCAACTCTGGGATTTCTGACTCTCCAGGTCCAGGGTGAGGTCTAAGAATTTGCAAATCTAGCAAGGTCATGGGTGAGTTCAGGAAACAAACTTTAAGAACCACACTTCTAGGGTGGTCGCTTGACAAACCAGACTGAATTAGGCTTGGCTGTGAGGCAGGGCAAGAGAAAATAAGGAGGGGATGAGGGGTTGGAAGTGGCCTTGCCAGGGCTTCTCATCTCTTCTCTACAGACCCTGGGTACAGTGAAAGAAGAGGCACCATAACTATTTCTCTCATCCACATCAGTAAGGTAAACCTTTTCTGAATCCAAATTTGGATGCAGTTTCAGATAGTACAATTGTACTGAAATGGAAAGAGCATATTACTATCCCAGAAAAATCTGCTCCTGATGTTAGTGTCGAGTGCAGCCCCAGGACCACACAGAACATGTCTAAACTGTGGTCCCACCAGCTGAGTGACCTTGGATAAATTTCCTGATTTCCTTGAGCTTCTGTTGTTTTATATAATGAAATGAAGGGGAGAGAGGGTGACCTCGTGGTAGTGTTAGCAGCTATATCAGAAGTGCATCTTTTGCTCTGAGTGCCCACCCCATAGAAAATAACTCCATGACTGTTAGTTCATTTTCCTACCCACCCTCCCAGCATGCATCAGTCTTGTTTGGTCCCATCCTGTGTGGTCATTTGGTGTTCCAAGACTCTCAGCATAAATAGACTCCTGCCGTTAGAAATAACAGCCTGTTTATCTATCCTTATCCCTGGTTGCTTATATTAGTGACTGTGACAGGACATACACTCAGACATTTAAATAATAATCAAAAATATACCTCAAGGCAGCACATGATTTTCCACTACTCTATGCTATACAGGGATTTAGCTCAGAGGGAGAGATAAAAGAACCTAGCAATAGTTGAGCATATATTATGTGCCAGATGCTTTTATGGATGCCACTTCATTTAACCCTCCCTGCAATGCTATGTGATAGATAATCTTACCCCATTTTAGGTTTGATGTCTACTGGGACTCAGAGAGATGAAGAAATTCACTGTGGGTTACGGAGACAATAGTTGCAGAAATAGAATTAAAGATTACCTCTCCCAAGTCTAAAACCCCTATTCTTTGAATCTTATTATTCTGTCTTAAGTTGGGTTACAGGTGAGAGGCTGAATATTGATGGACTTAACCAAGGAGCAGATTTCAAAGAGGTGAACGTGGTGACAGAGGATTCCAAGGCATGGAAGTAAAGCTCAAAGGTAGTGATGGTGAGCAGGCCATCTCTTTAGAGTGGAGACCTATTCCTGGGGGCACAAGGAAGAGGGAATAGGCTGAAACCAAATCGTGGAGGAACCAGGAGAAAAAATGGACTGGCTTTTTAGGGCAGCTCAGCAATACCTTACTGATAGTCTTTCTGGGTTTCCTATCGTGGACTGAATTGTGTTTCCCCAAAAGATATGTTCAAGTCTTCACTCCTAATACCTGAAAATATGAACTTATTTGGAAATAGGGTCATTGCAGATGTAATGGGTTAAGTTTAGATGTGGTCATACTGGAATAGGGTGGGCTGTTCATCCAATATGGATGGTGTCCTTGTAAGAAGAGAAGAGACATACAGAGAGAACAAGGCCATGTGGAAACAGAGGCAGAGGTTGGAATTTCTTGCCACAAGCCAAAGAACAGAAGCTGGAAAAGGCATGGAAGGATTCTCTCTTAGAGCCCATGGAGGGAGTTTGGCCCTGCTAGCACCTTAGCTTCAGACTTCCAACCTCCAGAACTGTTACAGAATAAACGTGTGTTGTTTTAATCCACCCTGGGTTTGGTAATTTGTTGCAATAGCTCCAGGAAACTAATAGAGCTCCTTATATTGCTTTTAGTAAAGAATCCCAACCTCTTAACCTGGTTTGCCAGGTCGGCTAGGATTGGCCTCCTGCTCATCTCCATGGTCTCCTTCACACAACTCTCTTGTTTCCTGCTCTCCGAAGTGGGCCAGCTTCCTCTACGTGTTAGGAATGTGCCATGTGGCTTTCATCCCAGGTTCTTCGCATATGCTGCTCCCTCAGCTTGTAAACTTCTCTTCTTCTTTCCTTTCCCCTCCTCCACCACCTTCCACTGAAGGCTCTCTGCCTTTGCCAAATAGCTATCATCCATCAAGTCCCAGACAATATGTCACTTCCTTAGAAGGCTCTCCTGGACCTCTCAGTCTGGATAGACTTTCTCTTTTCTACGCTTCCTCAGCACCCCAGAAACACTCCTTACACTCGAAATGACATGTTTGATGTCTGTCCACCCCTCTAGACTATGAGTCAGTGCCCTGAAGCCTGGAATTGTGCCTTCCCTGTTCACTACTCTATCCCACACTCTAGCACAGTGCTTAGAACAAGGTAAATGATAGATTGTTATTCACTGAAGAGTTTAGTAAACAAATAAATGAATGAAGGTATGGGAAGACTTATTCCACACTCCTGATGTTTCCAACCATATGAAAGGTCTTTTCACTATTGTGACATTCAAGGCACCTCTTTTCCCTTCTTTCACTCCTCCCCATGGAAAGGAGAGTGGCTTGATTGGTTGTTGAGTAGGGAATAAGAAGGGGCATACATACATAGCTTCATCTGCCTTTGGGGAGCAAATCTGTCCACAGATCACATGAATTACTGCTCTGCTCCTCCCATGCTCTTTTTCAAAGGGACATGCCCAATATAGGGAGGCCTATGGCTGGCGTTCAGAATTAGAAAGCCCATTCTTACCATTCATCTTAGCCATGTCCTCAATGCAGCTTTTATTAGTATTGAAGATGTTCTAAATCTCTGTCTTCTTCCTTATCTAATACTTTTACTGGTTTAAAACATGAGTGGAGAAGAGACAGGATAATTTGTTAGACCTCTTAAACTCCCAACAGAAGGCATGAGATTTTTATTTATTAAAGGAGGCCGTGGTTTTCAAAAGAGCTAGAAGCTGTGCCTTAGGTAATATTGGCCTTTGGAAAACTGTTCAAGGAACTAACATGAACAGATTTGACAATTTAGTAACATTTGTTGAACATCTGCTTGGTGCAAAGAACTGCGGCTGCCACTGCCACTGTGTGAGCTATGGCGATGAATGAGAGCTCTTCTAGGCCCATTGAGAGCTCACAGTCTATCAGAGAAGACAGACACATCCGTAAATAACTGGAATTCAAGAGCAAACCTTGATAAATGCTATCATAGGGGAATAAACAACAGAGTTGGGGGAAGGAAGAATTAACTTAAAACAAGGGTATTCAGTGACCTCATAGGAGGAGGAATTTGACCAGGGCCTGGAAGAGAAGTTCTAGAATCCCATTTATCCTGGGGCCTAGATGAAAGACTGTAGTAGGAGGAGCCCGTCAGAGGAACCCTGGGTTCTAATCCCTGGTAGAGAACAGGGAGAGTCTTTGGAGTGTGGTCTGTAAAGACTTATGTCCAGATTAAGGGAGATATTCCCTAAAGAACTTCTATCTCTTTAATGGTAAGCAGTTTGCATAAGGTGGATTGGTGGGTAAATTTGCAATAACCTGAATAACCCAGGTGGAAACGTTCTTTTTTTTTATTTCCTTTGAAAACTCTCTGAAGTTATCCTTCCCATAACCATGTCTCACCATTATCACCCTCCCTCATCTTCCAACTCAACTAGAATAGATTATTTTATTGGTAGCCTCAGATACTTGTTCAATGCACAGATTTCCTTTTGTGCATTGATCTAAGTAGGATGTACTTCCACTTACTACCAGATTTGTTGCATGTGTGCTCCACATTATCAAGATGGGGAAAGTGAACTTAGTGACCTTCTCTACTCTACCATCACCCATGACTCCTCTCACATGAACCAAGGTAAAGGAGAGAGACCAAGCACAGGGCCTGTAAGTGATCAGAATCACCCCCAACCCACAAGATTCAGGCCTCCAGAACATTCTTTGTCTTGAACTTTTCTTATCCATTATGGTATAAGTATGGATTTTTCACCTACTCAGCATTCAATCTCTTTTCCTGCTAATAATGTCCTGATTTTTCTGGTGGTGTATTTCTTCTCCCTGGCCACAGTGACTAATTCAGGGATGGGCATGGGACCTAAGCCTTTCAATGGAGAATGATCCTGAAACTTGCTGAAACTATTGTGAAAGAGGCACTCTCTCCTTTGAGGTTGCTAATTTTGTAGGATGAAAGCTTAGAGTTGCTTGTACAAGGAGAAACCCTGCCTAAGAAAACACAGCAAAAAGCAGAACCTATATGGAGAAAGAAAGATGTTTGAAGGGCCTTATCTGCAACTTGGATTCCACAAAACATGAAGTCAAATATACCCATGAACGTTTAAGTTACATAAGCTAATGCTTCCCTTTTATGGCTCAAGCTGATTTGGGTTAGGTTTTTCAATCACTTGCTACTGAAAAAGTATCAACTAATTCACCCGGATGGTGCACCACATCTCAAATGTCTCTTTCTCATCTTTCATCTAACTATTTGCTACTCTCTCTTTATCTTATGAGCCACCTTTATTCTTTAGATATGATATTAGGTTGCCTTTACTTGGTTGCTTTCTGAACTTCTTTTCTAGACAGAGAACCTGAGTAATGTACCTGCTCTGTGTCCTGGGAACCAACCTGAGCTCTGGGAGCGGAGTCGTGTTGGCCTGTGAGCTATTGACTGTAGAGCGATGGTGTCATTGAAAACTAGCATCCTAGCTTTAAGTGGGATCATGCCAAAGCATCTACCAAAGGCCCTGAGTAGCCAACACACTGGGGCAAGAACCAGCGAGATATATAGACAATCAGCCCAGGATGACAAGTAGGAGGATAGAGCTTGAGAGTTGGAATCTGTCTAGGGAACAGCAAACTGACTGACTCAGTAGAGTGTCCTTGGAGGACATTTTAGAAGATAAGCCTGGAGTGGTAACTAAAAGCCAATTTGAGGAGGTCTTTGAAAGCCAGGCTGAAGACTTTGGAATTTATAGCAATTAAAAAAAGGGAACATCAGGACTATAATTTTGGAGGTAATGTAGGGGGAATTGGTGGCATATAAATCTATTAGGAGGCTCCCATTCCGATGCAAGATGGCTCTGGCCTCAAGCTTGGGCGATTGGGAGAGAGCTGGCGTCTCACCTGGGGAATAGGGGCTCTGCATGGGAAGCGGGTTTTGCAGGGTGAAGGGAGATTTTGAGTTATGTATTAGACCTGTGGATGCAGTGCCAGAGGATGAAGATAATTTGGAACACAATGACTTGAAGATGTGGAGAGAGAGAGTTGGGCTGGAGATTTCGAGTTAGGGGACATTCCCTCAGAAGGAAAAGAGGGAACCAAGAGCATGACCAACTTCTCTGAGGGCGAAATTGCCAAGAAAATCTGCCACTCGGTTCTTTTTTTTTTTTTTTAAACTTTATTTTGTACATTTAATAACTGAAAACATAAGCAATAAAAAACTAAAAAGTAAACACAGATGAATAAATATATACATTTCTCAATTAAATGTAATGGATACGTGTAAATTTTTTTGTTGTTTTGTTTTTTGTTTGTTTTTTTGTTTTTTTTTTGTGTGTGAGTCAAACAATACTATGGTTCATAGTAATGCATTCATATAGTATTTGTCCTTTTGTGTCTGGCTTGCTTCACTCATCATAATGTCCTCCAGGTTCATCCATGTTGCCATATGCTTTATGACTTCATTTCTTCTTACAGCTGCATAATATTCCATCGTGTGAATAGACCACAGTTTGTTTATCCATTCATCTGTTGATGGACACCTGGGTTGTTTCCAACTTTTGGCAATGATGAATAATGTGGCTATGAACATTGGTATGCAGATGTCTGTTCGTGTCACTGCTCTCAGTTCTTCTGGGTATAAACCCAGTAGTGGTATTGCAGGGTCACGTGGCAAGTCTATATTCAACTTCTTTAGGAACTGCCAAACAGTCCTCCATAGTGGTTGTACCATCCTGCATTCCCACCAACAGTGAAGAAGTGTTCCTATCTCTCCACATCCTCTCCAACACTTGTAGTTCTCTGTCTTTTTAATAGTGGCCATTCTGATAGGTGTGAAATGATATCTCATTGTAGTTTTGATTTGCATTTCCCTAATCATGAGTGATGTTGAGCATTTCTTCATGTGTTTTTTTTTGCCATTTGTATTTCTTCTTCGGAGAAATGTCTATTCAAGTCTTTGGCCCATTTTTTAATTGGGTCATTTGTCTTTTTATTGTTGAGCTGTAACATCTCTTTATATATCCTGGATATTAAACGCTTATCAGATATGTGATTTCCAAATATTTTTTCCCATTGAGTCAGCTGCCTTTTCACCCTTCTGACAAAGTCATGTGAGGTGCAAAAGTGTTTAATTTTGAGGAGGTACCATTTATCTATTTTTTCTTTTGTTGCACATGCTTTGGGTGTGAAGTCCAAGAAACCACTACCTACTACAAGGTCTTGAAGATGTTTCCCTACATTTTCTTCTAGTAGTTTTATGGTCCTGGCTTTTATATTTAGATCTTTGATCCATTTTGAGTTGATTCTTGTATAGGGGGTGAGATAGGGGTCCTCTTTCATTCTTTTGGTTATAGATATCCAGTTCTCCCAACACCATTTGTTAAAGAGACTGTTTTTTCCCATCAGCATGGGCTTGGTAGGTTTGTCAAAAACCAGTTGACTGTATAGGTGAGGGTTTATTTCTGGATTCTCAATTCTATTCCACTGATCGATATGTCTATCTTTATGCCAGTACCATGCTGTTTTGACCACTGTAGCTTTGTAATATGTTTCAAGGTCAGGCAGTGAAATTCCTCCCACATTGCTCTTCTTTTTTAGAATACTTTTGGCTATTCGGGTGCACTTACCCTTCCAGATGAATTTGGTAATTGCCTTCTCTAATTCTGTAAAGTAAGCTGTTGGGATTTTGATTGGTATTGCATTGAATCTATAAATCAGTTTGGGCAAGATTGACATCTTCACGATATTTATTCTTCCAATCCATGAACACGGAATGTCTTTCCATTTGTTTAGGTCTTTTTAAATTTCTTTTAGCATTGTTTTGTAGTTTTCTGCATATAGGTCCTGTACTTCCTTGGTTAAATTAACTCCTAGGTATTTGAGTCTTTTTGTTGCTATTGAAAATGGAATTTTCTTCCTGATTTCTTCCTCAGATTGTTCAGTACTAGTGTACAAAAACATTACTGATTTTTGCGTGTTGATCTTGTATCCTGCCACTTTGCTGAACTCATTTATTAGTTCAAGTAGCTTTGTTGTGGATACTTCAGGATTTTCTAAATACAGGATCATGTCATCTGCAAACAGTGAGAGTTTTACTTCCTCTTTTCCTATTTGGACGCCTTTAATTTTTTTGTCTTGTCTAATTGCCCTCGCTAGAACTTCTAGTACAATGTTGAATAACAATGGTGCCACTCGGTTCTTTCACTTGCTTTATGGAAGGAAGCTGGTAATCCATCTAGCAGAGAGCATATAAACTTCAAAATGTTTGTGATTTGGGAGGAAACAGAGAAGTCTCAGATAGACTCTAACTGGCTGCATGGAATGATTCCCATTTGGGAAGGTATTCCTCTGTGCTACCCAGCCCATTTTGACAAAAAAGGTGCTCTCCTCCATAAGATCATACACACACTTTGGCTTTAGAAACGATTGGAAAAATAATTTTTAAAAAAAGCAACTACCATACAGAAAACATCAGTCACATTTTTATCTTTTATTTGCAACTTTGTGGCAGAAAGATTTACTCCAGGAAATCATGGCTGTCAGATTATATTAGGTTCATAAGGAATTTGTGGATTGCTTACTAATTCCAAGACAATAAACCACGAGGGTCAGGGATCATTTATCTTTCACCTTCCCCTCCCCTCTGTTCCCCATATTCCACTGATCATTAGTCTCTGCCAATAGTTTCTGATGTCTCTTGTAGCAGCCAACCCATATTTGTTGTGAACATACTATAAACCAAACTATACCAGGAAGTCAGGAGAGAGAAATCTTTACCTTCAGGTGTTCAGAGACAAACAAGAAAACAGATAAGACACAACTGGTTTGCTGGTACCTACAGGAACTATAATTCTGTGCTAATGGAAATGACGGAGGGATACTTTCAGTCTTCGTTGACAGAAGATTTGTGATATGATGCAAAAAACGAGTGGGAACTTGCTAATCAAAGAAACATGGAGGGAGAAAGGCATTCCACAGAGCATTAGTATTGAAAATTAATTTATTAATCCATTCATTTAACCAACAATTATTAAAGTCCCAGCCATGTGCTAGAAATAAATGAAAAGCAAAGCAGCAAGTATTATTTTTAGCATCCATTTTCTATGCCCCCAAGATATTGGCCTTACACATGTCTACATTTGTCTCTCTTGGGTCCCCATCTCTATGGACACTCCTTTTTTAAAAAAATAAATGGATTATTCAAGGTACTGTGATGGCAAAACTGAGCCCCTTTTTACCAAGAGCAGATCATATCACAATATCATTGTTTTGTAGAGCCTTTTAGTCCCATTTTTGAAATCTCAACCCTTTCTGTTCAGGGAATTAATGATCTCTCTTTCCCAGACAGCTGCGAAGAGCTGGGATGATTGTTGTAACTTTGGATACCCAGAGCAATTAGAAGTCTTCCTGCTTGGCTGCCTGGAGAGATGTTCTGATTTCAGCGCTGCCACGTAGAATCCTGCCTTGGATAAAATGAAGCGGTGTTTGAAATGACAATAGAAGCCCTCTGCCCCATGCGGCAGATATAAAAATAGACCCATTGCTGCAGGGAGTGCAATGAATGTCACCTTTTTGTTTCTTCTTTTTTTTTTTTCTTTTCTTTTTCTAAATCTCCCCCCCCCCCCACTCTGCAAGCCTTTAACACATATACAAATAAAGAGGAGATCTTGGAAAACAAGATACTCTCTGTGCTGTCTGGTGTTATGTGCCATCACTGAGATGGCTCAGTTCATTGACTTCAGTAGCCATCATGAGTGAGTTTGGGTGAGGAGATGCCATGAGAAAGTGTAGAATTCATCCTGCCAGTTTCTTGGAAGCAGCCAAGAGTTGGAGTGAATTTTACAGCAAATGACTAGATGTTCTGACATTGTACGGACAGTCCCACATGCCTCTGTGATAACCCCAGGAGATGTAAGCCTCTTGTATTTCAGTTGTCAACCTCACAGCATCTTCCTAGATACTGTGCCAGGTATAGCTAGGTATACCTGTGCCAGGTATAGCTACATCATCTTGACGCCGACCTTCCTCTTATTGCTTTAATTATTCTCCCATTCCAGGAGGTTTTATTTCTCTAAACCTGGCCTCTAATCAGTCTGTAGGTCCTGTTGATTCTTTCTTTATCACTCTCCTATCCAACCCAGTTTTCTCATTCCCACTCCCTCTACCAAACTCAGCCATTTGCTATCTCATATTTAGATTAAAACAAGCTCTTGTTGCCCATCTACCTCTAGACTCTCTTACCAACCCATACTTCCCTTGGCCACCAATGGGTGGGCTCTTCCCATGGGGCTTGTATCTGCCTAAAAATGCTCACTGTAAATGCCTAATCTTCAGGAGGGGATTCAGAACTTTTCACATTCTTCCACTGCCCTGTCTCCCTCCCTCCACCCAGGGCTTCTGGCTCCACACTTTGTGTATGCTGCCATTTGGGAAGGACTGCCCTTTCTGTCCAAAGCCATTTGTCTGGTTGCCTCTGCCCTTTTTTTATGGTGCCCTTGAAACCAACCCTGAGGGACTGCCAGACTGAGTGTCCTCAGTTATTAGGAAGAGGCCTCCCAATCATTGGTCTGGCAGAGCCTGTCTGCCTTCACATGTCACATATCATTGTCCTAAGTCTTCCAATATGACATTGATGCTACTGGCATTTTCCTGGCAACAGATGCATTTTCATAATGCTTAGAAGAGCAAATTAGCTTTAAACTGTGAAGGACAGCAGAAATCTCAGTGATAACTATTTCAAAAGGCAAGAGAAAGTTAGCTGCATTTTCCTTGGCATCAGGATTCTCTATCCCTGGAGCAAATCATACCTACAATGCACTTCTCGTTACCCAGGACTCCTGTTTCCAGCTCTCTTAAGTGGTTATTCAGAAGGAATCTGACAAAAACAAAAAAGCAAGAACAACTTTCTAGAGGAAAATAAATGGAGAAAGATCTTATGAAAATGTGCCACAGAATCTAAAATACCCCTGTTGAATTACTCATTAAACACTAATTCTTTACAAAATTATTTACAAGATAGATTATTCATGGATGGTTTACAGTTACCCATGATATGATTGAATCTTCACAATGACCCTATAGAGTATATAGTTTTGTGTTCTTATGGTAGGCAAGGATATCAAGGCTTAGAATTTAACCAAATCCATACAGATATGAATAAAGAAGCTGAGATTAAAACTACATTTGCACAGTCTCCAAATCTGTATTATTTCCAATGCCACTGCCAGATTACCAACGGCATTCCCATTCCATCATCCATTCACAAATATAACAAATAGGTACTGAGCACCTCTGAAGTCACTGGGTTGTCTGTTAGGGGCTGGGCATTCAATGGTGAATAAGATTCCAGGCATCAAGAATTTTAAAGTTTTCACTTTGTAATTATTGACACAAAGGGATGAAAAGGAAATGAAATGCAGACTATTATTATGGCAATGGATACACAGAGCATGTCACCTACAAGTAATGTTTATTGGAAAAAATGGTGTCTCAACTGATGTTTGAAGGACACATAAATGTGAGCCAGACAAAGAAGGACAGGTAAAGAGGGCCCCAAGAAAAAAACATGTGTAAAAGTTCAGAGCAAAAAGAGAAATGGAGCACAAAGAAATTCACTGTAGTTGGATAGCAGTAAGCAAAGATGAAGTGGAGAGAGTGGGAAGGCAGAGATGGAGGCTGAGGTCTGGCTTCGGAAGCCCAGGGTTGAGTTTTATCCTGGGGGCCAGAGAGAAGTTTAGAAGGCTTGAAATCAGGGACTGTCATGATTAAAAAGATCACTCTGGGAGCAAAAGGTAGCCAGGTTGAGAGGTAGTGACCAGAAAGGAGCCTTATTCAGACAAGTCCTGATACAATCTGGAGTGGTGTAGTTGTCTGGGCAGTTTTAGGAGGTGGATTTGATGACAGTCACTAGCTGACTTAAAGACTCTGAGCATTATTGGAGAGAGCAGTCAGTGAGGATGCTGACGTTTTTCTCTTTGAAGCTTTCTGGATCAGAGCTCTGGACCTCAGGGCAGGGAGCACTTCCTTCCACGACACCTTCAGAACTAATCCCAACCTGCCTCGTTTTCCTGTCTACCTCAGCACTAGCAGAAGTCCGAACCTTTCTTATCTCCATTATCCCCAGTACTCTTATTCCCTTTTTAGTTTGTATAATGCTCCACATCCCTCCATTCCTTCCCTACACCAGCCTCCTGAATCATGCCGTTGTCTGCCCTGAAGCTCCCGATCCATGAGCAGCACATTTGCTTTCCTTATTGAAATAGTTGTGAAATATCCAACTTTCACTTCCTTGCCTTTTCTGAAAGCTTTTCTTGGTCACTGTCTTTCTCTCTACCTTAAATATTATCAACTTCTCAACTTCAATCTCCATCTAAAACTCAGGCCTGTTAGTTCTCTGTCCTTATCTTGAGGAACCTGTATAATCTTTTCAGTCACCAAGTTTTAAGGGCCACATGCTGATCTTATCACTATTGGAAATATTGCCTTCAAAATTACATCCAAATGTCACACCTTCTAACCAACGAGTACTTCATTCTTCCAAAATCTCCTGATCAACCATTCCCCTCCAACATTGTCTTTAACCTCATCCTCTCTAAACTTCCAATCCCACGCACTTTCTCTAGCTGTGAGGCTTCTCCTTTGTGAACTGCCTTCCTTAGATTTTTATGTTCTATAATTTTAGCTCCTCCTCTGCAATACCCTCAACTCTATTACCTGCCTCCATGCCCCCACCATTACACCTTCCTTGGGAGAATGGTCCGGGATCATCCCATCCAGCTATATTCTCTCTGCTTGCTCTCATGATGAACAATGCTGGAGAACATCATGCTGCTTAAAGTTTGGTGTCACTAGAAATGCATGACCACTGATGAACAAAGTGTCACATGACATTTGCCAACACTCTTACTGAGCTTCTTTAGTGAGTGCTCTATTCCCTTTCGTTAGGACTAGTCCACATCTTCTCTACTTTCTTCAACTTTCCACTCTACACCCACCTCCTTCCTAGATGATGTCACTTGATATTTCATTAAGTAAATAGGAGACATCAGAGGAGTATGCCCTTATTCCCCAGTCACTCTATCTATATATGCCCCTCTCTATCTTCTCCTTCTTTGCTGCTTAAATGGAAGATGTGTGGCTCCTCTTACCAAATGCCAATTCCCCTCTATTGCACAACCATTCTCCTATTTTCAGGGACTTGGTCACATTTCCTTTCCCACTGCTCTCATCTCCAGGGCTCTCCTTTCTATGACAGTACTTCTTTTGTTTCACATGCTCTAATGCTCCCGCCTTTGAGAAAGTCTCTCTCTACCTCACTGATAGTGAGTGATCAGTGATCAACTGTGCTTTCCTTTCTCTCTTTTGCAGCTAGGCTTCCTGAAATTGTTTTCTGCACACTCTGTCTGATACCTTTGTTTATACTTATCCCATTCACTCTTCAAATTATGCCAGTCTTCTATTGGAATAGCTTTTGCCTAAGCCTCCAATAATTCCTTATTTCCAAATTCAGAAGATAGGTTTTTCCCTATGACTTCTCTTTTAAATACCACAGAAGCATTAGACAAATATGGTCGTTCTTTCTTGTTTGCTACATGTTCTTCTCTTAGTATCTATAGCCCATGTTCTCCTGATAGTTCTCCTACTTCTTTGTCTGCTCCTTCTCAGGTACATTTGCCAGCTCTTCTTTTTTTTTTTTTTAACAATTTTTTGACTATATCATTCATACATGAACATACATAAACTATAAGTGTTCAGTAAACATTATGATCTTACAAAACCAACATGCATAACATCATACAGGGCTCCCACACATCACCCACCCACCTCCAAACACCCTGCATTGTTGTGAAACATTTGTTAACAAATCAAGAAAGAGCATCATCAAAATACACTACTAACTATAGTCCATATCTTCCTCCCCTATACATTTTTTAAAGGATTTATTTATTTATTTATTTATTTACTTTTATCCATTCCCCTCCCGCCCCCTGTTTTTGCTGTTTCTGTGTCCTTCCATTTGCTGGACGACTCTCTGTGTCCATTTCCTACCCTCTCTTCTCATCCTTCTCTGCCTGTCTTCACTGGGATTCAATTCTTGGAACCTCTGATATGGGAGAGAGGTGTCCTACTACCTCCTGCGCCACCTTAGTTCCTGGTTTTTCAGTGCATTTCGTCTTGGCTTTCCCTTGTGTCACTCTCCTATTATGTCATCATCTTGCTGCGTGGCTTCTGGGGTCTGGTGGTGCACCCACTCACGGGGTCTGGCGGCTCACCCATGCACGGGGACTGGTGGTGCACCTGTGCATGGGGCCTGGTGGCAGATGTGCCTTCTGTATTTTTCTATTTTTTCTTTTTACCGGGAGGTCCCGGGGGTTGAACCCAGTTTCCTCCATATGGGAGACGGATACCCAACCACCAGAGCCACATCTGTCCCTCTGCTATATCTCTTAAGGTTGATCAAAAATATCCAAAGTTATAGCCTTTTCCCATACAGGGTGGTCATATAATAAATAACGCTTAGTTTATTACCAGCATCCTATAAACCAGACCTAGGGAGAAAAACTAGGTCTGGGGACACATGCATGGTTTCTAATATAGCAAATGTTTAGCAAACCCTGATTATCACAAAATCAGGACAGTGAGAATATTCACACTCTTCTTCTTTTAAAGGTTGGGGCTTCTGTGTGTTTTGTTTTGGGGTCTCTTCTTACTTCTCCATCTCTCTCTCCCTCTCTTTTATCTCACTCCATTTCTCCTAAATGTCTTTTCTGACTGTCATACTAGCATATTCAAATGGCCACTTAATATCTTCACTTGGATGTCTCAATAAATGCACAAATGAATGTTCCAGCCTTCCAAATGTGCTTGTTCACCCATCTTTCCTCTCCAAGAAACAGTCCCATTATTCTTCAAGCTGTGTAAGTCAGAAACCTGGGAGTCATCCCTTTTCTTGGCCCCATTTCCTATCTATTACCTGATTCTGTTGATTCTGCTTTCACAAAGGATCTTTAATCCACCAAGTTCTCTCCACCTTTACTGCCACCACCCTGGCCAAACCGACATGCTCTCCCTGGATCTGGACTACCACAGTAGCTTGCTAATGGGTCTCCAATATCTTCCTTTTGTCCTCTCCAAACTTTTCCATTAGCTAGAGTGACCTTACCAAAAATGGTATCTGATCATGTCATTCCCTCTTTTAACACTCTTTAAAGTCTCCACATTGCATATTTAAAAAAATCCAAGCTCTTCACCCTTGTCTAAATGCCCTGCATGATTCGGCCCTTACCTATCCATTTAGTCTCAAATTAATCACCCAATTATTTCTTTCCTGAGTGTCACCCAAGCGCTTTCTTCTAGTTTCTTAGTCAATCTAACCTCCTCTCTCATTCCCTTTTTAGGCCATTTGCACATGCTGCTTCCTCTGACTGAAATGTTCTTCTCTCTACTCTTTGTCTGGCCTAATCCCACTCATTTTTTATTTGTTAACTCAAATATAACTTCCTCAGTGACATCCCTGAGATACCAGTCGAAATTAGGTCTTCTTTATTATTCTCTTTCATAGAGCTGAATTTCTTTTCTTGATTGTACATGGCATCCTTCCTTTTTTTTGTGGGGGTTTATGTGGTTTATTTGTGCCTGTTTTAGAGGAACTGAGTTTTAGTGAGCCCCTACTATGTGCCAGGCACTTTCATACTTTATCTCATTTTATCTTTGCAGATGAACATTTTTCACATCACTTAGTGACTGTGGAATGTCCCTCTTCTACCCAAGAAGATCAGCACTTTTTAATTTTACCTTTTTTCAGAACTTTTTAAAAAGGTGTAACTGCAACAACATAACACAAAGTACCTAACACTCAGTATGTTCCAAAGAAAAATACTAGTTCACTGCTTTCTACACTATAGTCCTTCTCAGCAAGCAGGAGTTTAACTTTACAGTTATGCACAAACCTTGCACTACAGGGATTATCCAAATGCTGCCCTGAGAAATATGAGAACAGAAGGGAGTTGTAGATGCTTGCATGGGTGTATTCTTATGACAGACACATGGGCTGCACTTCACTTTGCTTAGCAGACCACATGTACAAGATATGTATGGAATAGAACACGGATGGACTTTGACTAGCATCAGGGCAATAGTGTTCATTCTCTACACTGCAATAGTGCAATAATGGAATATGTGTTTAACAGCTGTGCTGCATGCTAATGGAATCAGTATACATTTGAGAAAACTTGGCCATGGACATAAATAAAATTGCCCCCCCTCCATTATGTAAATATGTATATCCACCAATCACTCTACCTACTTAGCTACCTGTCTCAAATCAGCCATCAGCATTACCTGTTCTTCCCCATCCTTCTGGAGAGGGGCTTTGCTTTGCAGGTTGCTGCAGTTTTTCATCAGACTGGCCTTAAGCCTCTCTCTTCAAATATTTGCATTCAGGAATTAAAACTAAATCCAACAGGAGCACACATTGTTTCTAAGATTTTGAGGTCTTTAAGGCATAGGTTGGGGCCAGGTGGAAGCAAAGGAAAAAAAAAATTCTTTTTAAAGCTTGGATTCTATTCATCTATATCTGAGAAACTGCAAAATACTTGAGGATGGTCTCTTTCATTTTTGGTCTCTTCTCAGCTATCTTCCTCCTCTGTCTGACTTGGATGGAGAAGGCAGAGCATTCTAGAATTTCAGAACTTGAGGGAAATCTGGAGATATGTTTGCATATCTTTCTTATTCTAAAGGAGTGAACTGAGGTCCAGAGAGGTAAAGTGACATGCCCAAGGTCACACAACTTCAAGGTAGTACATCCTGGGATAACCAGGAATTTGTAGGGGGTGCAGCTGATACCTTTGTTTATGATTATCCCCTGCCTGGAATGAAAATCTCCATCCTCATCTTTTGACCCTTGTCTCCCACCCACCATGCAGGATGGCCCAGGAGATCCTGACATGCTTGTAAATGAATGCACACAATTTGTGACAGGAGTATCCGTGGCCTGCAGCCATGCTGACCCAGTCCCCTACCACCTTCCAGGTGCACTAGCATTCTTCCTGTTCCTTTAATCAGCCTCCCAGACTTTGCACTTGCTGTTACCACTTCCTGGGACCCTCTTCTCCCTGTATTCTATGTGCTTTGCTCCATCAACTCTTTCAGGTTTCTGCCCAAATGTCCTGCCCTGATTAGCCTATTTAAAAGGGCCAACCCTGCCTGCAGCCAGTCCCCGGTGCAGGAAACAACATGCAAATCTGCCTAATGTTGGGGTTCAGCCTTAGGAAGGCCACTTGCCCAAACACACAAGCTGCATTCTCCAACCATCTTCTTATCAATAATCAAGATGACTTTTTTTGGCCTCCATGAGCCTTTTTCTTTTGCCTGATATTTCATTTGGAACTTGGATGGGAAGGGGGAGGCCTGTTTCCTGGGACTCTCCAACTCCCACATCGTCAATGTGTCAGTCAGCCAACAACAGCTGCTGAATACCCACTCTGGGCAGGGCACTGTGGCGGGTGGCGGGAGCTCTTATTTGTGGAATGTGCTCCACAATCCAGGTGTGCTCTGGATGTATTACTCATGTTCTCCTTTAAACCAATGTTTGAGGTAGGAAGATTATTCCCATTTTACAGATGGGACAACTGTGGTTCAAAAATGTAAAAAACAGTATAACAAAATTAACTTTCTTCTTTTTAAAATATAAAGCTATCAAAAGCTAAAAAAGGCTTCATCTCATAATATTTAAAGTGTAGAAATAATAATTATCGATATTTCCCAATTAATATCTGTCCTTTCCTTAAGCAGTTTTAAGGATTCTTAAAACAGTCTAAAATTAGAGCTGACAATTGCAAATCCAAACCAACCAACACAGTAATAAAATCACTACCTTCAGGCCAGTATTTACTATTTGCTGCATCATTTCCTTACTGGAATGGCAGTTATGTTTGCAGAACCCTGGTAACTAAAATTTTAAGGTTTTAAATAAAAGCAGCTTTCGTGAAAAACAAACAAACAAAAAACCCACAAACAATCCTCTCTCCCCACCCCTAGAAAAAACACACCAAAAACCTACTTCTCTCCAGAAAGCATAGGTAGTAAATATGGGAGTCAGAATTTGTATTTTACCATATATGATGCCAAAGACCATGTTATTAGGTGTGGTTTCTGTTCTCCAAATACCGATCTACTGGTGGGGACATGTGAATCCCAAATTACAACATCTTCCAGCCTGGAAATTAGACCATGTTAGCGAGGCACAAGCTGCAATGCAATAAAAAGAAGGACTGTCTAACTCAGGTGGAAGAAGGTGGGGTTACTAAACGACATCCCAGAAGGGTGAATTGAAATTTGCAACTTGAGTGTGGATCAAGGAATCCAAGACTGTTATCGTACCGCTTACTGGGTGTAACTTCTGTAAACACTGCGAGTCAGGGCTCCCTCATTTGTAAAAGGAAATAATACAGTGCTGGAGGCTTATAAGGAGGGATTAAATGATTCAATGTTTGTAAAATTCCCAGCACCCCTTGTAGTCCAGAGTAAGTGCTCTTTAGTGTTGGCTGTTCTTATTCATTCTAGGACCTTAGCATTCGAGAAAGGAGTGTTGTGGGTCAAGAAATTATTTTTTCCTGGAGATACATGATTAGGTTAGACACACCTTTGATTTCTGGGCACGAGCTCCTTTAGGATTGATCTCTACAGTTGACTTCCAGAAATTCAGATGTGATACATTTTCATGATGGGACCACAGATACCATCTCATGGCCTGAAATCATAAATGCCCTAATGTCAGCTTGATCTGCTGCTCACAAACTTTTTGAGAGGGTAGACAGAACCCAGATGTTCAAGGAACACTTATTGTTTATTTTGCAGTTTATGCAACTCTGATGAGACTATTACAATCCAAGTGTCCTCGTGCTTACCCCAGGAAAGCAGACAGTAATTATCATTTCTGTGGGTGCTTGGAATGCTTTGAAACATTTTTCATCACCAAAATATGAGAAGGAGGTAATTTTCATTTTATTTGTTTAGCTTCTGATTGTTTCTTCCTCTCATTTTATGGGATCAAAGAAGAGAGCATTGCATCCTACATTTGGTTTGCAATTAAAACAAAACTGTCTTCTCAAAGCGTTTGTGAAGACCTTGATTGCATTGTTTACTGGACTGGGTGGTACAATAGCCAGGTCTTGCACACAAAAAAGTAAGTTTAAAGGAAAAATTGACTAGTTTTTTCTCCCTTGCTTCTGAGCTGGAGGGAATGCTGAGACTAAAAAAAGTAATCTGTAAAAGTCCAACATGAATTTTAAATCTCCCTCTCTTTCCACATTCCCAGGCTCATGTTCATGGAGGGAAGGAATCTGATTAGCTTTGGAACTGCTTCAAATGCCAGGAGCTATGCTCTCAGCCTTGGCAATGATAGGTCTTGTCCGTGGTTAGAAGAATGAACCACCTGTTTGGGTGTTAAAATGAAGAATCCTGGTCCATGTCCAGGTAGACTGCTCCAGCAGCACTGGGGATGTGGGTGGGAATGTTTTTGTTTTAATAAGCTCCTCAAGGTTTTCTTATGCACCCTGAAGTTTGAAACCCACTGGAACTAAATCTGGGCTACAGGACCTAACAGCAGTTAGAACTATTGGTTTCTCCAACAGTTGGACTAGAAACTAATTTGGCTCAGTTTGGAAAAGATAGGTCAAGGAAATTAACAAAAATAAGAGATACAGAGGTATTTTGTAAAAAGCCTACTCATCTCAAAACCTCCCTCCTTTGTCTCCTGTTTCTCATCTGTATGGTGTTCTCTCTATCTCTGGATTACAAAACGTTCCAAATGGTGGTTTTGAGCCTATTCCCTGGAATCAGACCTCTGCCAAGCTCCAGGGAGAACTGGAAGGTCAGAAGTAAGTTCCAGAGGTGGGGGCTCACCAGGCAAGGATGCAGCTCTCTTGACCTCTGCCCTTAGCCTCCTTTCTTTTAAATGACTCTTCCCCAGCTTGTTTTGGTCTTCTTTATCCACTAAATCTTCCTCAATGCTCCCAGCTGGAATGAAGCTCTCCTAAACTGCCAAGCTCTTTATCCAGTGTGTTTCCCTCATTCTTATCTACTTTGCATCGAGTTAAATCAAATGAAATGCTGTTCATGTAGTGCTCACCAAATCACTTTCACATATGCTACCTTATTAATCTTAATGGTACACCCTGTGGTTTGGGCCTTAGTACTTTCTGTGATTTAAGAAAAGGTCCTGAGGTTACAGAAGGTTAAGTGACTTCCCCAAGGTCAGGAATCTAGTTAATGCTAGAACCAGGTCTTGCTTTCTTTAAATCCCATTCTTTCTATTACATCATTTTTCTTATGAAATAGATAGTATTACGTCTCTTGCATGAAACTCTGAATTTAAAATTAAAGCAGCTATATGTGCCAGAAGTATATAGGATGTCAGAAGGGTCTCTTTCCTTAAGAAACCTAGTCTTATTAAATAGTAAGTCAGGTTCACAAGTAACTTTCCCCCGGTATTGTATTCATTCTTTTCTCCCTCCAATATTTTTAAGCTTCCATATGTTAGACACTATACCAAAAACTAAGCATAATAACAAAAGCACAAAAACAAACAACCCCACAGCTCCTGGCCTCAAGGACCTTAAAATATGGTAAGGAAAATATATGTGAAAATAATCATAGCACAATAAGTTAACTGCCATTAAGAATCTACAGGCAGAGGAGAAATTGTTGCTGGGGGTACAAGAGTCTACAAACTTAACATTGTCATTAAAAGATTGTTCTTAGGAAATAGATTGGCCTGCATTTGTTTAAAATCGCCATCACTAAATACCTTTGTTACCTTGGGGTATTACTTAAGTGTGTTACTCCTTGAAGATTGAGTTAATGTGTGTAAAGAACTTAGAACAAGTCCAGGGACAGAGTCAGTGCTCAATAAATGTCAGCTATTATGATTATGGTTATTGATATTATGATTACTATTAGGGTATTACTATTATTATTATCGTAAGTTTAAGGCTTTGCCAATTTAGGAAGATTTTAGCCGTTAGTTCTTCAAAAATTTTTTAATCACCATGCTCTTTCTCCTCTCCTCTGGAACTCTGTTGACATGATCATTAAAATTTTTGGTATTGTCTCACAGTTCTTAAGATTCTATTTTTTTTCCAATCTTTTTTTTTTTTTTTTATGCATGCTATTCAAATTGGATACTTTCCACTGCTCTATCTTTAAGTTGACTGCTTTCTCTGTCATCTCCATTCTGCTCTTGATTCCTGCAGTGAATTTTTTTACTTTGGTTAGTGTATTTTTCAGTATGCAATTTTCTGTTTGGTTCTTTGTTATAGCATCTATTTACCTTCTGAAACATTTCTTCCATTCATTTCAAGCATGTTTACCCTAATTTGGTGAAGCATGGTTAAAATAACTGCTTTAAAGTCATTGTAAAATAATTCTATCATGTGTATTGTTTCAAAGTCAATATCTGTTCACTATTATTTTCCTTGCAAAATATTGAAATTTTCTTGGTTCTTCATGTTTAATAATTTTGGATTACTTCTTGAATAATTTGAATATTATATTCCAAGGGCCAGGGTCTTATTTAGGTGATATAGAGGATCACTTATCTTTGTTTGTTTCAGGAGACAATTGACTCAGTTAGATTTAGTCCACAAGTTCCTACCTGTCTTCTTACTGGGCTATGTTTCTAATGTTGGTTCAGTTTTCAAAATCCTATTCAGATCTGGCTCATGTGTGCACCACCCAGTGGCCAATCTGGGATATGATGGGGGGGGTGTTATCCCATAGTTCAGTTCTTAAAGTCTTTTTTATGTAATTTAGAGTCAGTTTCATGAATGTCCAGTTTGGAGGTGAGCCCAAGAATTCATACACATCTTTACAGGGCCACCTTCTTCCCTCAGATGATTTTCCTGACACATTCTGGCTCTGTGCATTCCCTTGGTTTTCTGTCTAGGAATCTGGGGCTTTGGTTTCCTTTCTCTGCTATTCACTTCTTGTGACTGAGTCTGCCACAAGAAGTGCATAGTCCTCTGGATTTCTTGTCCCTTGGAGTTATAAGTGCCTGCTCAGCTACTGTTGGTATTTCCACCACTGCCACCATGGGGTTACCTGGAAATTGAAAAAGATGGAAAAACAAAACAAAACCAAAATCAGGGAATTTTTTCCCCCCTATTCTTTCTGAACCATATCAACTCCCTTTCCTGCTCATTGGACCAAAAAGAGCGGGATTTACCTGGAGCTCTTTCTGTCCATACCTGATGCATGGTTGTGAGTATTAGGCTGCTTTTGAGTCTAGACTGAGAGATACTGGAAGAAGGAAGGAAAGAAGAAACTCATCACCAGTTTGTTGTTTTTCTGAATTCTGGTTTCTTTCCCCAATCTACCTGTTACAATTTACTTTCCAGTGGTCCTAAGATAGCTGCTATATGCATCTGTTCAAGCTTTTTAATTGTATTCAGTGGAATAGGCAGAAAGGAGTGTGCTTAATCCATCTTGACAGGAACCAAAACTGTCATTTTATGAGTTTGTTGCATCTCTCTCCTTGCTTAGACTTTACAGGGTTGATTTTAAGAAAAAGATCTTGTACTACTCCATCACTTTGTCAAGAATTCAAAACAGGGAGCTCTCAATCTCCTTTGCTTCTGAGACTAATTTATTCCATGCTAGTTTAAAGATGTTAACATCTTTCTGGTTGTAGTTTACACTTCTGAGTCCTTACTGCTCATTATTTTTCAGGGCTGAGGGCCTTTTGGTCTGTGGAGCAATAAAAATTAATTATCTCTCTTCACTTTTAATGATAAGAAAATGGGTACACAGTGGCAAAGGAATTCTAGGAAGCCTGTTCCTGATTCATCCAGATTTGATCAACTTCAAATTTATAGACATTTATTGATCTCCTACTTTGTTTAAAGCTTTATAAAAGACACTAAAAAGATGAATCAGACTCAGTTCCTTCCCTCAAGGAATTCAAGCAAAATATCTCCTAGAGCCTTTCTACCCTCTCCTTACAAAGTAGGAATAATGATATACGCCATGCAGCAATTGTATGACTATTTTGAAAAAATGAGATAAAAGCGTGGTTAAATGTAAACTGTTATGCCAATGAAGCATACTCATAATTTATTTGCCCTAAATTTGCCTTCTTTCAAGCTTTAAAAAGAGCCCGAAAATAGGATTCTGGGTTTTGGTGAATAAAACTGTGTTTACTCTATCCAAATCCTTTGAGATTTTGTTTCCACCTTTTTTCAACCTCATGTTTCAAAGTAAAACAAATCTGATATTTTTAGTCTGGAATTGCACAGCAGTTCCAGTTCTCTGCTGGCCCTTGCCCTTTTTAGGAACATCCCAAGCATTATTAAGCCTTTCTAAAAGAACAAGAACAAGAATGGCACATGATATTCCATCAACAGACACTCTGGGTCTTGGATAATGGGAGAATAAGATGTTTCTAGACTTGAGAAAAATGTTAGGCATGAAAGTACCTAACTCCTTACCTTTCTATATAACTTTCCTTGGTTCTTAAATTACCTCCAGTCTCTAATGTCTTTACTCGCCTGCTTCTCCACATGTCAAGACAGGACTCATTCATTCAGTAATTCTCCCTATTTTCAAGTGGCTTGCCTTCTAGTGGGAGAGGGAAGAAGGAAGGAAGGAGAGAAAGAGAGGGACAGAGATCAGATAATGATCAATGTTAGGAAGAGAATTACATAGGATGAGATGATAGAGAGTAATTGGGTATAAGGAAAGGTCTCTGTGAAGACATACAGGAACATTCCCAGCAGAGGAAACAGGTAATTCACAGGCTCTATGGCAGGGATGAGCTTGGCACAAATGACGATTAGACAACAGGTCAGGGGCAGGAATGTGTATGATAGGAGGGAAAGTAGTAAAAGATGAGGTCATAGATTGTCACCAGCCAGATTACACAGGCCTTTGCAAGTCAAGGAAAAGAGCATTTAATTTTGATGAGAAGCCATCGACACCTTTTAAGCTGGTAAGTAATAAGTTCTAATTTACTTAAAGAAAATTTCACTCTGCCAGCTATGTGGAAAGTGCATCATACTTCTTCAGGACCAGTTTCTTCTGCCAAACATTCTTCCCCCAAACTCCTGAGCAAAATCAATCCCTTCTTTACCCCGGGGCTCGAATGCAGCTCGATATTATATATAGTTATTTGAATTTAGGCAACAGATATTTAATGGAGCCTGAATGCTTTTCTTCTGTAAATATGAGGATGGAGTATGAGTTTCCTAGGGCTGTGATAGACTAGTACCTTAAACTGAGTGTCTGGAAACAACAGAAATTTATTCTCTCCTAGTCTTGGAGGGTAGAAGTCTGAAATCAAGGTATTGGCAGAGCCGTGCTTCCTCTGAAGGCTCTAGGGAATCCCCCCTCACCTCTTCCAGCTTCTGGTGGTCCCAGGCATTCCTTGGCTTGTGGTAGCATCACTCCAATCTCCACTGCCCTCTTCAAATGGCCTCCTCTTCTGAGTTTGTCTCCCTGAGATTTGTCCTCTTCTTACAAGGACACCAGAGCCTGCCCTAAATCCAGAATGATTTCTCTGAAGATACTTCACTAATTACATCTGCAAAGACCCTATTCTGGGTTGACATGAATTTTGGGAGGGACACTATTCAACCCACTACAGATAGTACAAGGATAAACAAATAAGTACTGAAAAAGGCTCTGGCACAGAGTAAGCCTCTAATAAACTCCAATTTACTAATATTCCTTAGCATTTTAAAGCAAAAGTTTAGTATTTATTTTATGTAATCTTCAGTTATACTTTGGTAATTTATATGCTTGGTTACTCCAAAAACCCCTGAGCTCCTTTCAGATCGATTTATTATCTTTGTCCTCCCTCCACCTAGTGGAGTCACAGGAGCATCATGAGTTGGCAGGGATTGCGGCATTCACTAAAGCCTGCCCCTTCCTCTTCTGCACACAGCCCAGCCTGCAGCCAGGTGTGGCCTGTGCTTGAGTTCTGGCCGACTGGATGGCATTGGAAGTCTTATCCATGATTTCCAGGCCTGGCCTTTAAGAGCCTCCGTGGGCAATTCTCCCATTCCCATTTCTTATTTCAAAGCAGGAAGCAAAGAACTCTGAGTCTCTGTGGGAGGCAGGGCAATCTAATCAACAAAGTCTGGGACCCTGAATCAATTTTACAGGCTACCCATTGGATTATTATGTGAGGGTAAAACTAATTTTATTTTGATAAGCTCTTACAATGTCATAGTTTATGTCTCACACTGCTAGTGTCACCCTAAGTAGTATAACAGGCTACCACAAATGTTGAATTTTTTTTTTAACCTTCACCCACCTTTTCTCCTTTACCTTTTTCAATTATGAAGGAGGCAGGACAAGCTAATTTTTTCCTGTTTTACAGAGGACAACTGTATTAGTTTGCCAGAGCTGCTGTGACACATGCCACCCAGTGGGTTGTCTTAAGCAATAAGAATTTATTGGCTCATGGTTTTGGAAGCTAGAAGTTCAACATCAAGGCATCATAAGGGCAATGCTTTCCTCCCAAAGTCCGCAGCACTCTGGCGCTGGCTTGCCGCGGTCCTTGGGGTTACTTGGCTTGCATCTCAGCCTCCCATCACATAGCGATCTCTCTCTTCCTGCTCTTTCTGGTTTTTGCTGACTTCCAGCTTCTTCCTGTGGTCTTCTCTGACTTCTCTTTATAAGACACCCAGTCACACAGATTAAAGGCCACCCTGATTCAGTTGGGCTGCACCTAAATAGAAAATTAAAAGATCCTGTTCACCAATGAGTCACACGTTAATGGACTAAGGTAAAGAACATGCCTTGGGGTGGGGTATGTCATTCAATCTACCACAAGGACTCAGAAGAATTTTGTGATTTTTTTCCTGATTGTTAACGTGACAAGCAAGACTTACACACTTTATTCTGCTTTAGGGAGAAAAAGAGTCAAACAAAATACATTGAATGGAAGAGTGGAGAATGGAGTGGGGAAGTAAGGCAAGAATATGGAAGGCCAGTAAGAAGACAGTGACAAGACCATCAAGGGATGAGATTCTGAATAAGGGTGGGAAAAGTGAGCGGGATGCTGAGAAGTGGACGGAGCTCACAGCAGTCTTCATTATGTACCATATTTGGTGCCGCATAGCCACCTACTCATTAAAGTTCCTGAGTTTTCATATTGGAAAACCAACTGGCTTATTTTAAAGTGAGTTTATCAAAGACCATACAGAATTGAAGGTGAAAGAGACTATTTGCATTTATTTTTAAATCAGTGTTGTGATTAAAGAAAATGGGTAGGGCAAGAGGCCAGTGGTAGTTATAAGAAAAGTAGGGTAATTGTTTTTTTCTTATTTTTATAGAAATTGTAAGTTGTTCTACATAGAATCACTTGGGTCATCTTTTGGCACACTTCAAGGCCACAACATATGAGGAAAATAAATGCTTTGGTGTCTTCTATTCTTGACTTTCAGACCTCAGACCTCAACTAGCTATGACTTTTCCCCTTCTAGGGTCAGTGTTTATATATGCTGACCATTCTCTCTTATTTGCAACACTTGCCTTTGGTTTTTTGTGCCAACACATTTTTTCCTCTATTCTTGGACATATTTTTCTCATTGCTTTTGATAAATTCAACTCTGTTTTAAATATTGAAGTTTCTTAAGGCTCTACACTGAGCTTATTCTCACCTTGAAATCTTTTCTTGTGGTAGTGTATTCACTTTGAATGTTCCAGTTACTATCGGTGCACAACAAAACACCCCAAACTTAAGGGCATACAAAAATAGTTATTTTATTATGTTCATGGATTCTGTGGGTCAAGAATTTGGAAGGACATAGCAGAGATGGCTTGTCTTTGCTCCACATGTCTGGGACTTCTGCTAGGAAGATGTGAAGGCTGAGGGCGATGTAATGGCTAAGAGCTAGAGCCATCTGAAGGTGTACTCACTTCCATGTTGGATGCCTGGACTAGAAGATTAGGACTTACAGACGAAGTGCCTACCCAAGGCTGGGGTTCTTCATGGCATGGTGACCTTGGAGTAGGGCTTCTCCAAGAGAAATGTCCCACCTAACAAGGAAGAAGCTGCTTTGCTTTTTATGTCACACAGTCTTGTCAGTCACATGGTCACAGGGTCACACACCACATTGTGTTGGTTACAAGTGAAGCACAACATGCCAGATTCAAGGGCAGGGGAACTAAACTCTACCTTCTGATGGGAGAATGGCAAGGTTCTAGAAGAATATGAGGGATAGGACACATTTTTGTGGCCATCTTTGGAAAATGCAATCTAACACATCAAAGGCTTAAACTCTCATGAACTTTGATGACTTTAAAATTCTTATATCTACCCCAGACTTTTTCCTGCAGATTACCCTAGGAAACCTGGAGGCCTAATTAGACCCCTCCGTCTGTCTCTTAATTTAATCTACCACCAATTTCTATAGATATTACATCTTGAATATCTCTTAACTTAAGTCTGACTTCTCACTTCATCTTTAAAATGGATTTGGCTAACAATCCTTGATGTATCTTCCCTTCAACTTATGACTAAAAGTACTTATGAAAATATATTTTTAAAGAGATAAAAAATGCCAGCAGCATCAAATATTAAAACTGTTAAACTGCTGAAATCCAGATCACTTATAATAAATTATGCATTTATATAGATTTTAAAAATGTAGAAAAAATTATTTTTTGACCAATGTCTATGTAGCCAGTGGAAATGAATCAAATTTACCATTCTGAAAAAAATGGTAGGATATCCTCCCTAGTGTATGGTCCATGACTTTGAAATATCAAATATAAACCAATAGAAAATGGTACCAATATCTCTCTTTTACATGGGTTTTCCTGTTAAAAGCAGTCAATATGAAGCTTTCATTCCTATCCTTGCCTTTTATTTGAAATATATTTTTATTATAGAAGTTGTGAACTTACAAAACAATCATGCACATGTGCAGATTTCCCATACAATAACCCTTCATCAACATAACACACCACTGTGGAATATTTGTTATAGATTATGAGATAATATAAGCAGGCAATTACCACTAACTATATATAGTCCATAGCATACATTTGACATATTTTTCCATACTGCCCCATTATGAACACAATACATCTTTGGCATTGATACAAGAATATTACAGTATTGCTGTTAACAATAGTCCATAGGCTACATTAATTGTATTTTTCCCATGCTTCTCCACATTCTCACCTCCCTGCAATAGTGACGTACATCTGTTCCAGTTCGCAGAAGGACATTCTTGCATTTGAACTATTAATCAGAATTCTTATCCACCTCTGGGTTCACTGTGTTATTCAGTCCCTAGATATTCTCTAGCTTCCTTTCAATTGACATTTACAACCCTAGACTACCCTTTTCAGCCACAATCCCATTTATAAACCAGTTGCTACTCACTATAATGTGTTAACATCAACTCTAGCCATTTTCACACATTTACAGTCAAATTAATTAAAATTTCTACATACATTAAGCATCAGTGCTCCTTCACAGCCCTCCTCTTATCTCCTAATAACCTAAACTCTAGGTTTTAACTCCATGCTTTTATTCTTTGTGTTTAGTTCATATTAGCGAGACCATGCAATATTTGTCTGTTTGTGTCTGGCTTATTTCACTTAGCATAATGTCTTCAAGATTCATCCATGTTATCATATGTGTCTTAATTTCATTTCTTCTTCCTGCAGCATAGTATTCCATCGTGTGTATATACCACATTTTGCTTATCCACTCATTGGTTGATGGACACATGGGTTGTTTCCATCTTTTGGCAATTGTGAATAGCACTGCTATAAAGATCAGTGTGCAGAAGTCAGTTCATGCCATGGTTTTCAGTTCTTCTGAATATATTCCTAGCAGAGGAATTGCTGGATTACATGGCAGTTCTGTATTTAGCTTCCTGAGGAACCGCCAAACTGTCTTTCACAGAGGCTGCAATCCCACCAACAGTGAAGGAGTGTTCCTATTTCTCCACATCCTCTCCAGCATTTATTGTTTTCTATTTTATTAATAATAACCATTCTATGCAGTGTGAGAGGATATCTCATTGTCGTTTGATTTGCATTTCCCTAATAGCTAGTGATAGTGAACATTTTTTCATGTGCTTTTTGGCCATTTGTATTTCCTCTTTGGAGAAATGTCTATTTAAGTCTTTTGACTTCCATTTTATTGGATTGCTTGCTCTTTTATTATTGAATTGAGTAATCTCTTTATATACAATGGTAAGATGGTTAGGCTAATGTGTCAACTTGGCCAGGTAATTATGCCCAGTTGTTTGGTCAGGCAAGCACTGGGCTAATTGTAATACAAGGACATTTATGGACTTTAGTCCATATTCGATTATGTAAGTTTATTGCATAGATGGCTGATTACATCTACAATCAACCAAGGAGATTGTTGTCAGCAATGAGTGACATTTGATCCAATCAGTTGAATGCATTAAAAGGAAGTGATTTCAGCATTCAGAGGGAATTTTCCAGCTTGTCTTTGGATAGCCAATGTCTCCTGGGAGCTTATCAAGGACCTCCATCGAACCTCCATTGGAGCCCGTGGTTTGCAACCTGCCTCCAGAATCTAGACTTGTGCATCCCCTCAGTCACGTGAGAGATTTTCATAAAATATCATACTATTTACAGATATCTCCTGTAGATTCTGTTTCCCTAGAGAACCCTGGCTAATACAGCTTGGTACTGAGAGTGGGGTGGTTCTCGAGAACAGAATCTTAAACATGGGATTTCTGAAGTGGTTCTGGGAGTTTTGCAATGGGATCTCTACTCTAATTGGACTCAAGGGTACTAATGACTCCCTTTCCAATAATAAAGAGGCCACTAACAGTCCATGGTGTGAGTTGGCAAATGGAGATATGCAAAATATCATCACTGGATTCCCCGACCTCCTTGCTTATAAGAGACACGGATCTGGGTGAGAGTGTTTTCAACACCTTAATAGAGTTTTGTGGAGTTAAGAGGTACAATGATGTTGGCTGGCTCCTCCTAGATACTCTGTATACAGTTGCAAAAGGAAGGGATGAGTTAAAGTCTTCAAATTTGCAACTTAAACACCACATGAATGATGTGAAAGTTTCTATGTGTGCTCTGAAAGAAAATTGTGTTTCATGCAACCACAGGCTTGAGATTTCTGAAAACCAGACTCAGACTCTTATTGTACGAGTAGCAGATTACAAAGGAAACTAAACTTTCAACCTTGCAGGGTGTCTGCTGTTAAACCGAAGGCATTGATTGGAAAGGAGTGGAACCCTGAGGATTGGGTTGGAGACATATGGGATGATGATGATGTTGGTGGGGATATTGGAACCCTAAATTCTGCTGAGACTTTGCCAGATAAACCTATGATGCTTGTCCTGTGGAGACCACACAATGTCAACCTTGTATCATCCAGCCTCCAGCCTGCCCAAGGGAGCCTGAATCTCCTTCCAGCCCTGAGCTGGATACCAGCTAAACTAAAGCCTGTACTGCCCAGCCTCTGGCCTGCCCCAGGGAGTCTGGACTTCCTCCCAGCACTGAGGCAGGAACCAGCCAAAATCCAGCATGCACTGCCCAACCTCCACCCTACCCTGAGGAATCTGTCTTCCAACCCCTGCCTGAAGAGATTAATCCTCTCTTACCAGATGAAAATGTACAGGAATGTCCTGAGGTTAGTAGCTTGCAAGGTATTTCTAATCATTCTCCTTATCCACCCCCACCACCCCTCTTCTCTTCAAGACCTATTACTCAACTAAAACCACAACAAGCCCCCAAAGGCAAAATACAAAATGTGACCCATGAGGAAGTAGGATATATTCTAAAGGAACTGCATGAATTTTCCAACTTATATAGACAGAAATCAGGGGAATATGTGTGAGAATGGATACTAAGGGTATGGGATAATGGTTGAAGGAATATAAGGTTGGATCAGGCTGAATTTATTGATATAATAAATAAATAATTTATTGATATAATAAATAATTTCAAGCTGAAATTCTGGATTCAATGCTGTAGCTCAAGGTGTTAGAAAGGGCTCTAACAGTTTGTTGGGGTGGCTGACAGAAACATGGACTAAAAGATGGTCTAGCATGTCTGAGGTTGAGATGTCTGATTTGCCCTGATAAACAGTAGAAGAGGGAATTCAAAGGCTTAGGGAGATTGGAATGCTAGAATGGATTTACCATTTAAGACCTGCACACCTACCCCAGGAATGACCTTTAACCAGGACTGTGAGGAATAAATTTGCAAGATTAGCTCCATCTTCCCTGAAGAGCTCTGTGCTTGCTCTTCTCTGTAGTCTAGATATTACTATAGGGACTGCTGTAATGGAACTAGAATCCTTAAACATGATGGGGATGATCAGATCTTGGGCTGGTAAAAGTCAAGTATCAGCAGTTAATCGCCAAAGACAAAGTGGGAGTGGTTACCGTAATGAAGGCAGAGTCATGGAATGGGTACTGGAAGAAGGTAGTAATAAATATGAACTTCGACCACATGACCAGTTACAGAAATGAGGACTGTTATAGTCATGAATCTTTCTTCACTGTTTTGTTATGAGAATAATTGTATATGTACACAAAACGAATATCTTTGTTTTCTTCCCTACCTTTTCCCTTATCATATGACAAGTTGTATTAGTTTCATGTCATAATATTTAAGGATGTCAAGTTTAAGAGTGAATATTACCCAAGGACTTGCACCCTATTCTGTAAGAAATTAATGTGTTTCCGGTTGTACACAGGACAGTTGAATATTGTTAGGTGGAAATATATTTATATATGTCTGCTATTGCTTTTATTTAGAGACTGAGTATGGTTTAAGGTGATGCGTATGGTTGTCAAGTTGACAAGGAGTGGACTGTGATGGTTAGGCTAATGTGTCAACTCAGCCAGGTAGTTGTGCCCAGTTGTTTGGTGAAGGAAGCACTGGGCTAATTGTAATACAAGGACATTTATGGACTTTAGTCATCAGTGAGTTTATTGCATAGATGGCTGATTACAGCTACAATCAACCAAGATGATTGCCATCAGCAATGAGTGATGTTTGATCCAATTAGTTGAATGCCTTAAAAAGGGAAGTGATTTCAGCATTTCAGAGAGAATTTCCCAGCTTGTCTTTGGACAGCCAATATCTCCTGGGAGCTCTTCAAGGACAAAAATTGGACCTTCATCAGAACCTTTGGTTTGTAGCCTGTCTGCAGATTCTGAACTTGTGCATCCCCACAGTCACATGAAAGACTTTTATAAAATCTCATACTATTTACAGATATCTCCTCTTCATTCTGTTTCCCTAGAGAACCCTGACAAATACAAATGGAAACCAAACGCTTATCGAATATCTGGTTTCCAAATATTTTCTCCCATTGAGTGGGCTGCCTTTTCACGTTCTTGACAAAGTCCTTTGAATCAAAAAAGTGTTTAAGTTTGAGGAGGTTCCATTTATCCATGTTTTCTTTCATTGCTTGTGCTTTCTGTGTAAGGTTTAAGAATGTATCACTTATCACCAGGACTTGAAGATGTTTTCTTACATTTTCTTCTAAGAATTTTGTTTATTGCTTTTATATTTAGGTCTTTGATCCATTTTGAGTTCATTTTTGTATAAGGTGTGAGATAGAGGTCTTCCTTCTTTCTTTTGGCTATGGATATCCAGTTCTCTCAGCACTGTCTGTTGAATAAATTCCTCTGGTCCAGCTGGGTAGTTTCGACAGGCTTGTCAAAAATCACTGGACCATAGATGTGAGAGTCTGTTTCTGAACTATCAATTCGGTTCCATTGGTCTATGTGTCTATCTTTATGCCAATACCATGCTGTTTTTACCACTGTAGCTAGGAAATATCATTTAAAGTCTGGAAGTGAAAGTCCTACAACTTCGCTTTTTCTTTTTAAGATGTTCTGGATATTTGGGGCCCCTTACCCTTCCAAATAAATTAATAATTGTGTTTTCCATTTGTTTAAAAAATGCTAGTGGAATTTTTATTGGGATTGCATTGAATTTATATATCAACTTGAGTAGAATTGACATTTAATGATATTTAGTCTTCCAATCCATGAGCATAGAATATTCTTCCAATTATTTAGGTCTTTTAAAATTTCCTTTAGCACTGCATTGTAGTTTTTTGAATACAATTGTTTTACATCCTTGGTTAAGTTTATTCCTAAATATTTGATTCTTTTAGTCGCTATTCTAAATGGAATTATTTTCCTGACTTCCTCCTCAGATTGTGCTTTACTAGTGTATAGAAACACCACTGAATTTTGCATATTGATCTTGTATCCCGACACTCTACTGAAATAGTTTATTAGCTCTTGCAGCTTTGTTGTAGACTTTTTGGGCCTTTCTAGATATAGGAGCATATCATCTATGAATAGCAAAAGTTTTACTTCTTCCTTTCCAATTTGGATGCCTTTTATTTTATTTTTTTCTTGCCTCATTGCTCTAGCTAGAACCTGCAGCACTATACTGAACAACAATGATGAAAGTGCACATTCTTGTCTTGTCCCTGATCTCAATGGGAATGTTTTCAGTCTTTCACCATCAAGTACAATATTAGCTGTGCATTTTTCCTATATGGCTTTTTTCATGTTGAGAAAGTGGCCTTCAATTACCATCTTTTGTAGTATTTTTATGAAGAAAGGATGCTGTATTTTGTCAGATATCTTTCTGCATCAATTGATAGGATCATATGATTTTTCTTCTTTGATTTATTAATGTGATGTATTATGCTGATTGATTTTCTTGTGTTAAACCACCCTTCCATGGCTGGTATAAAACCCACTTGATTATGATGAATAATTCTTTTAATGTGTTGCTGTATTCGATTAGCAAGTATTTTGTTGAGGATTTTTGCATCCATATTCATTAGAGAAATGGGTCTGTAATTTTCTTTTTTCATAATATCTTTACCTTATTTTGGTATTAGCGTGATATTGGCTTCATAATATGAGTTTGGTAGCATTCCTTCTTGTTCAATTTTTTGGAAGAGCTTGAGTAAGATTGGTATTAAATCTTCTTTGAATGCTCACTTGTGAAACCATCTGATCCTTGGTTTTTAATTTTGGGAAATTGTTTGATGATGTTTTCAATCTCTACTTGTGTTTGGTTTGTTGAGGACGTCTTTTTCTTCTTGGGTCAGTGTAGGTTGTTCATACATTCCTAGGAATTTTTCCATTTCATCTATATTGTCTAGTTGGTGTACAGCTGTTCATAGTATCTTCTTATGATCTCTTTTATTTCTGTGGGGTCAGTAGTAATGTCCCCATTTTCATTTTTTATTTTATTTATTTGCATCTTCTCTCTTTTTTCTTTGTCATTCTAGCTAAGGGCTTGTCAATTTTGTTAATCTTCTCAAAGAACCAAATTTTGATTTTGCTAATACTATTGTTTTTGTTGTTGTTGTTGTTCTCAGTTTCATTTATTTCTGCTCTGATCTTCGTTATTTCATTCCTTCTGCTTGCTTTGGGAATAGTTTGCTATTCTTTTTCTAGTTCCTCCAGCTGTGTAGTTAGGTCATTGATTTTAGCTCTTTCTTCTTTTTTAATATAATCATCGAGAGCTATAAATTTCCCTCTCAGCACTGCCTTCACTGCATCCAATAGGATATTTCATGTTTTCATTTTCAATCATCTCAAGATATTTATTGATTTCTCTTGCAATTTCTTCTTGGATCCACTGATTATTTAAGAGTGTGTTGTTTAATCTCCATATATTTGTGAATTTTCCCTTTTTTGCCTTTTGTTGATTTCCAGCTTTATTCCATTCTGATAAGAGAAAGTGCTTTGTAAAATTTTGATCTTGTTGAATTTATTGAGATTTGCTTTGTGTCCCAACATATGGTCTATCCTGGAGAAAGATCCATGAGCACTAGAGAATAATGTATATCCTTCAGGGTGCCATGTTCTGTGTACATCTTTTAGGTTTAGTCCAGTTATCATATTACTCAAGCTCTCTGTTTTTTTATTGATCCTCTGCCTAGATGTTTTATCCAGTGCTGAGAGTGGTGTATTGAAGTCTCCAACTATTGTTGTAGAGATATCTATTTCTCCCTTAAGTTCTTAAGTTTTGTCAGTGTTTGCCTCATCTATCTCAGGGCATCTTGGTTAGGTGCATATACATTTATGATTGTTATTTCTTCCTGGTGAATTGCCCCTTTTAAAAAACATGTAATACCTTTCCTTGTCTTTAATTACAATTTTGTTTTTAAAATCGACTTCATCTGATATAAGTATAGCTACTCCAGTTTTTTTTGTTGTTTTGTTTTGTTTTGTTTTTTCTTGGCGACTGCATATGTGGAGTATCTTTTTCCAGCATTTCACATTCAATCTATTGGTATCATTGGGTCTAAGGTGAGTCTCTTGTAGACAGCATATAGATGTCTCATATTTTCTTATCCATTCCACCAGCCTGTGTCTTTTGATTGGGAAGCTTAATCCATTAACATTCAATGTTATTATTGTAAAGACAGTTCTTATTTTACCCATTTTGATCTTTGGATTTTATCTGTCATATTTTATTTTCACCACTCTTTTGACACTTTAGTTACTTTTACTGATATAATCTGTATTTCTATACTCTCTTCCAAACCTCTCTCTCTGTCTTTTCTTTTCAGGCTGTAGCTCTCTTTTTAGTATTTCCTGCAAATCCAGTCTCTTGCTTACAAATTCTCTCAGTTTCTGCTTATCTGTGAGTATTCTAAACTGGCCCTCATTTTTGAAAGACAATCTTGCCAGATATAAGATTCTTGGCTGGCAGTCTTTCTCTTGCCATATCTTAAATATATCATACCACTGCCTTCTTGCTTCCATGGTTTCTGATGTGAAATTGGCACTTAATCTAATTGGATATCCCTTATATATTATGCATCACTTTTCTCTTGCTGCCTTCAGAATTCTCTCTTTGTCTTTGGCATTTGACGTTCTGTTTAGTATGTGTCTCACAGTTGGTCTATTCAGATTTATTTGTTTGGGGGTTTGTTGTGCTTCTTGGACACAGACATTTATATTCTTCAATAGGGTTGAGAAATTTTCTACTATTATTTCTTCAAATATTCCTTCTGCCCCTTTTCCATTCTCTTCTCCTTCTGGGACACCCATGACATTTTGTTTACACATTTCTTGCTGTCTTTTAGTTCCCTGAGACCCTGTTCAATTTTTTCCATTCTTTTCTTCATCTGTTATTTTGTATGTTCACTTTTGGAGGCCATGTCTTCAAGCTCACCAATCCTTTCTTCTGCCTCCTCAAATCTGTTGTTACATGCCTCCAGTGTATTTTTAATTTCATTTATTGCACCTTTCATTCCCAATAGATCTGCTATTTTTCTATGTATGCTTTCAAATTCTTCTTTGTGCTCACCCAGTGTCTTCTTGATGTCTTCAATCTCTTTAGCCATCTCATGGAATTTTTTAAGGAGATTTGTTTGAACATATATTATTAGTTGTCTCAACTCCTTTATGTCATCTGGAGGCTTATCTTGTTCCTTGGACTGGGCTATATCTTCCTGTTTCTTGGTATGGATTGTAATTTTTTTGTTGGTGTCTTGGCATCTGGTTTACTAGTGTTTATTCTGGATACAGTTTCTCTCTTTAGTTTAGGGCTTTCTTTTTTTTTTTTTTTTAATTGTGGGTAAAAATTAAAATTTTCACAATACATACCAACATTTGCAAAATGATATATAAATATATATACATATATGTGCATTTGCTTACAAAAAAGTTATTTATATATATATATATATAAATATATTTTAAGAGGTGCTTAGATTACCCAAAATATTACACGGAACCCACTGGGATTCCCATGTTGCCCACTTTCCACACCTCCCACCACATCCCACACAAACATCTCCCACAAGTGTGGCCCACCACCCTCAATGGACTTACACATTCTTGGGTATTTAGGGCTTTCTTGACCTTTCTTCCTTGCTGGTTGTGTAGTAGGAGCAGAGGATGTACTTTGTACTGTAAGCTCTGGAGTCTGATGCTGCCCACATTGCCCCAGGGACTGAAGAATTTTCTCCCACATTTTTCCTCTGCCAGGGTTAGGGACAGAGCTTCAGCCATATGTAATAATCCAAGTCGTTCAGGCCAAGACCTTCTGTAGTTGCCCAGAGAGATTGATGAAGCTTCATGCCCCTTCCTCCTCTGGCTGGGTTTGGGATGGAGCTACAGGTGTGGGCAATAATCTAAGTCATGCAAGTCCAAAATGACTGCAGTTGCCCAGGTAGACTGATGTATCACTGCCCCCACCCCCACCAGGGAAGAGGACAGACCCTCTGGAGTACCCCACAATCTAATCTGTGTGGACCAAGTGTGCCTGCCCTAAGATGGTTGAGGGAGTTCTGTCCCTTATCCCCTTTAGGGGGTGGGGATGGAACCTCAGGTGCCCAACAGTTCAATCCATGTAGACCAAAAGTGCCTGCCATTGCCTGGCAAGGCTGAGGAAACAGCAGCCCCCTCCTATTGTATTGGGTGGTGGGGGTAGATCCACAGGCACCCAACAGTTCAGTCCCTGTAGGCCAAAAGTACCTGCCATTGCCTAGAGAGGCTGAGATAACTCCAGTCCCCTCCTATCCAATTAGGGGATAGGGTGGATCCATAGGTGCCCAACAGTCCAGTTAGTGCAGGCTGAAAGTGCTTGCCCTTGCCTGGAAAGGCTGAGGAAACACCAATCCCCTCCTATCCTAGTAGGGGGTGGGGGTGTATCCACAGGTACCCACCAGTCTAGTCCATGCAGACTGATAGTGCCTGCAGTTGCCCAGAAAGGCCAAGCAAACACATCTCCCCTCCTGTATTAGTCAGCCAAAGGGGTGCTGATGCAAAATACCAGAAGTCTGTTGGTCTTTATAAAGGGTATTTATTTGGGGTAGATGCTTACAGTTACCAGGCAATAAATCATAAGTTTCTTCCTTCTCCAAAGTCTGTTGCCATGTGTTGGAGCAAGACAGCTGCCGTCGTTTGCCAGGGTTCGGGATTCTTGGATTCCTCTCTTCCAGGGGCTCTGTTTCTCTCCGGGCTCAGCTCTTCTGTTTCCTCCACAAGGTCAGCTGTAGACTGTGAGGCTCTCTAGGCTTTGCCTCGCTCCACAAGCCCAGATGTGAACTGTCAGGCAAACTGTTCGGCTCTTTTCCTGGGGCCTTCTCTCCTTCCTTACAACCAAGCCTTTCTGTGTGCTTACTTCCTGGGGCTCCAGCATTAAAACTCCAACTCACTCCTCTGCTCTGCCATGTAGTTTTATCTCTGAGTCCCCACCCATTAAGGGGCAGGGATTCAACATCCTACTGACGTGGCCCAATCAAAGCCCTAATCATAACTTAATCATGTCCAGAGGAACAGACCAGTTTACAAGCATAATCCAATATCTATTTTTGGAATTCATAACTATATCAAACTGCTACACCTCCTATCCTACTTGGGGAGCGGATGGAAGTACAGGTGACCAACTATTCAGTCTGTGTGGGCCCAAAGCACCTGCAGTTACCCAGAGAGGCTGGGGAAACACCATACCTCCTCTTGTCCTATCAGGCCTAGGGATGGAGCCACAGGCACCCAAGAGATGAGTTTGTGCAGGCCAAAAGCTCCTGCAGAGAAGTAGATGTGGCTCAAGCAATTGGGCGCCTGCCTACCACATGAGAGGTCCTAGGTTTGGTCTCCGGTGCCTCTAAAGATGATGAGCAAGGCAGCAAGCTTATGCGATTGGCTAGCACAGTGAGCTGAAGCAACAAGATGATGCAATGAGGAGACACAACGAGGAGACACAACGAGGAAACACAATGAGACAGAAGTAGGGAGCAGATGTGGTTCAAGTGATTTGGCGCATCCCTCCCTCATGGGAGGTCCCAGTATGGTTCCTGATGCCTCCTAAAAAGAAGATGAAGCAGACACAGAGAGCACACAATGAACAGACACAGAGAGCAGACAATGAGCACAAACAGTGAGGGGCAGGGGCAATAAATAAATAAATCTAAATATGCCTTGTCAATAAAGTTCCCCTAATTAAAAAAAAAAAACATACTTGCAGTTGCCCAGATGGGATGAGAAAACACCAGTCCCCTCCCATCTTATGGGGGGGGGGGAGGGTGGTGGTGGAGAAGGAATCGAAGGCGACCAACAAACCAGTTTGTGCAAACCGAAAAGCGCCCACAGTTACCTAGAATGGCCAAGGAGACACAGCGCGTCTCCTATCCTATTGGGGTACAGGGATGGAGCTCCAGGTGTCCGATTATTCAGTCTGTTCCAGCCGAAATCACCTGCAGTTACCTGGAGAGGCTGGTGCAGCTCCCCCCAGCTTCCTGCCTGCTGGAGGTGGGGCTGGAGCTTAGGCTAGGACTGCAATCTGATCTGGGTGGAAAGAAACCGGACTCCACCATCACTGTGATTTTTAATCAGCCCCGCTTCCCTTCATGCCTAGTTAAAATGGCAGCTACAGGCCTCTTCCTGACTTGGACAGGTTCAAACTTCAGCTGTTTTTAGGATTATACTGTAGCCCACCGAATTTGCTGATTAGTAACTGAAGTTGGTGCCCAACCGTTTCTTCCTCCCCTGTTTTTGGGAAATGGAGCTTCCAATTCCAGCCACAGAATAGCTCCCAAGGCAGCTTGTGCCTCCAGTGGAGGGTGGGCACCGGCCCCTGTGGCATGGAGGGCTCTACTCATGAATCTTAACTGCATATGGGCAGTCTCCTCCTTCCATTCTTTCAAGGATGTTGCAAGATGTTCTTCTGGTCTCCTGGGGCCCCCAAATGTGTGCTTTAGATAGCGCTGGGTGATTACTAACTGCCCTGTAGGATGAGCTGACTCTTGGAGCACCTTACACAGCTGCCTTCTCCCCCACTCCCCCGTTCCTTGCCATTTTGTTGTTCTTTGTCCACAATTAGCTCTCCCTGGTCCATGTAGAACTAATAAAACTTGTAATTATTTCTTCAATATCTGGTTCTTAAGTATATTATAGCATCCAAGAGGGCAGGGGTTATGCCTATTGTGCTCATCTTGATGTTTTCAATGCCTGGCAGAGAGCTTAGATGGTAATAGGTGGTCACTGTTGCTTTGGACTTGGATTACAAACATGTAATCCCCTCCCCTGTGGGTAGGAAAAAAATACACTTGGCAGAAATAGACTATTTGGAAGGTTGTGTCCATCATGTAAAGAATCATAACTGGGGATCGAAAAAGAGACTTGCTAGCAGAGCATGTTGAGACGTATTTTCCACTCTAGTCTGTTGGTTCAGCAAACAATGAACCAGCCAATGAGCATGGGCAAAGCTCCAACCTTTGTCTAGCAGACGTGTGGATGGCTTTGGCACTATGTATCTCAATTTTCTCTTTGAGAACGGTATGTAACCATCACCCAAATGAGCAGAGTCTGGAAACCAAGGCTGACAAACACTGAATATAGATAAAATCTCATCACATTTGAAAATGAGTAAAGTGGAAAAGAAACATGAAGACTACTGCAAAACAAGTGAAAAAAAAAAATCAACCTGGGGAGTGGATGTGGCTCAAGCAATTGGGTACCCGCCTGCCACAGGGGAGGTCCTGGGTTCAGTTCCTAAAGAAGACAAGCAGATAATGAGCAGACAGACAAGGGAGCCATCTTGGGGATGGAGTCGGGGAATTGAAAGAAAAAGAATCAGTCCCCAAGTCATATCATCAAGAACTCCCACAAAAAATAATAAATAAATGGCAAGCAACCCAATAGAAAAAAAATACTATAAAACATCAATTTGAACATTCAGGAAAGTGTCACGCTTATGAATATTATTTTTTACAGGATAAGAGGGGGGAAAGTTAGAAAACTAAATGATGTTTCAGTAGAACCCATAATATTACTGTCTTTATAACACAGAAGCTGAAAGGCCTAAGCAGAGTACTTGCTGAGTTGCGAAAATGACATGCCAGGAAGACAAGAGAGCTTAAAAAGATAAGAAAGGACTACAAGGGAACCAAATATTAAATAGCAGAATTTAAATCCCTTGATCCCTATTGACAGTAGTAAAGTAGAGAATTGCGTTATAGAAACACTAGAAGAAATCCCAAGAAATTGTAAATGCAATGGAAAGGCTGAATTTAGCTATTCAGATGATTATAGATAGACCTGTTACTGTTAGAAAAGTTTTCATCTCTTGCCTCTTGCTCACATCTCTGTGCCAAAAAAAGATAATTATACATAGACCTGATATGAATGACTTGAATCTGTATATGAGTTTACACATATATACACACTGACCAAAAATTTCACCCCTATCTTAAAAATAAAACCTCGATCAGTATTCTTTTGCTTAATCATTTAATCTGTAATATTTATTTTAAAAGTTTCAGAATTTTCTTTAACCTGGAGAAGTTATTATTTTTTATTATTGCAATATGACTTTTTGTTATCTTACAAGTCATTTGTGTTCTACTGTGAATTTCATATTGGCTTCATTTCTGAGTTTGGAATTGGACACAATTGTCCTACTTTAGTCCAAACTAATGTTAACTTTTTCCAGTGTTGCTTTAAATGTGGCAAATGTGTTTTCTGCCTCTCTTTTGTCCTTCCTGATCTGAAATTATTTCCTTTTTATGCCTGCAAGCTCTAGTCTTAAAAATTGTCTTGAATCTTGATGAGAAAATTAGTTAAAAGATATCAAAAGTTTTCTTCATTTTCCCCTTCTTGCCCATTTTGAACTATGATATCTCTCCTCATGTCCCTGATTTTTTTTTTTTTTTTTTTTTTTTTTTTTAATCTCTCACCCGACCAGTGAGATGTCTCTATATTTTTCATGAATGGGATGATAAGAAGCTTCTCTCAGCAACTGTGTGGGTCCCTGTTCACAACTCCCAGGCATCTTGTTCCTTGAGAAGTGGCAAATTATAGGTCATGTTGACATTTCCTACAATACAGTCTAGTTTTGTACTTCATCTTGCAGCAAGTGCTCAATGTTTTTGCCATGTGGAAATAACCCCTCCCATCTCTTAAAACTAAAGTTTATTCATTTTAGGTCCTCTTGGTCGTTTTACTGTAATTCTGACAGGTGGTTTCTGTGTCCTGTTTGCATAAAAGTTTTCACCTTAATTTTATAATTGAATTAATAAAATAGCTCAATAAAGATATACCAACCAACTTATTTATAATGTTCTCACAGTTTATATGGTTGTTCATATAATCAGGAAAAATAAATAAAAGTTATAAAATATATCTATGTTATACATTGGGAAACTGTTCTTAATAGATTGCCTCAGATAAAGAAAGAGAAGGTCTAACTAATAAAAGTAATATACTTACATTATCTGTCCATCTCTTAGTTTATTTTGTGTGCCTGCCACCAGAATGAGTTTCATGAAGCCAAAGATTTTGTCTGTCTAAATTACTCTTTTGTCCCCAGAACCTATACTAATTGCTGACACATGTACTGAATAAGGATTGAATAAATGAATCGTTAGCCTTGTGAAGAGGAAGGTGATTTTAAGGAATCAAGAAGTTTAAGCCTTGAATCAGCCTAATATGTTTAAGCTAGGAGGATCTAAGATTTAGTCTAAATCTTATGCATCTGTCATTGCCAGGTCTCTCATGGGACCTCTCAAGGGTGTTGGGCTGTGTGGCAGTTTGATGTAATTATGAATTCCAAAAATATAATTGAATCATGCTTGTAAACTGATCTGTTAATCTGGGCATGATTAGGTTATGATTAGGGCATTGAGCCCCACCCCTTGGTGGGTGGGGAATCGAATATAAAAGGCAAGGCAAAGGAAAGTTGAAGCAGTCTTTTGAGAAGCAGTTTTGATGTTGGAAAGAAGGCCCCAGGAGAAGAGAAGCAAGCCGTTCGCCTGATCGTCTATAGCTGACCAGGAGCTAAGCCTGGATAGAAACGCAGCCCCGGGAAGAGAGGAAGCCAGAAGCCTGAACCCTGGCAAACGCCAGCAGCTGTCTTGCTCCAACACGTGGCAATGAACATTGGTGAGAGAAGAAACTTAACGCTTTATGGACTGGTATCTGTGGACTTCTACCCCAAATAAATACCCTTTATAAAAACCAACTCATTTTTGGTATTTCACATTAGCACCCCTTTGGCTGACTAATACAGGCTGTCTCTACTAAGAAGCTTTTCCTGGGCCTTTGCTCTAGTATTTGCTCCCCAGACCCTGCCTACCTTGAATCTCTTTCTGCCTCCTGACAAAGTCATCAGCCCATCCATCACTCTGGGACCTTCCCCACCTGGCTGAATCACAGTGCCTGACCTGGCACTGCTGAATTTGACTTTCACTTCTATCTACTGGCTGCCCTGCCCTTGTCCTAAGGCTCACTGGGGGTTGTTATTCTGACTTGAAAACTTGAGTGGGAGGAAATGAATGAAAATGTCACCATGATTGTATTTGGGTAATGTGTTGGTGATTTTTTTCTTCTGCATTTACCATTCTTATGGAATTTTTGAGATTTGTTGCACTGAACGTAATCTATATGTATGATGGAAAAGTAAATGTTTTAAAATATTTTATGATGCCTGACATAGAAATAGGTATTATATAATGGCATATTATATTACATTATAATACATTATATGTAATCCCTTATTACATAGTATAAACATCAGTAAAACCCAAGGCGGAGCATGTATAAAAAGGAATATTTATCCATCTCTGTCCTTTTGTATTCCGTGGGAATTTCACTGTCCTAATTCCCATATTTGGAAAGTATCCAAAGAATATCCAGGATCTGGTCGTGTCCCATCTGAATTTGTCATTTTTCTCCTCCTCTGACCTAGGTTCCTGTGTGATATCCACTGAAGACTTCTAGGGTGAAGGCCAAGGGTACAGAGGCAAGCCCCAGCGTCTCCCACTTCTGCTGAAGCCATCTCTCCTAGCTCCAGAAACTGTGGAACCCATCCCTGCCACAAACTCTCCCAAGGATTCATGCTTGCTTCTTTCTTTAATTACAGCTCTTTCTTTCTGGAAACTTGGAGTGATTTAACGAGGACAAGGCTGTAAGACATTTTTGAACATTTCCTGAACTGCATTCAGAATTACTACAACCATCTATCACTGCCTTATTGCTCCACGGCAGCTTTGTATGCTCCAGCTCTCTTTTCCCTCCACATAAATTATATTCCAAGCTGTCCCTTGGCCTCTCATGCAAAGGGTCCCTATCAGGTCTTCCCTGCAGTCAACTGGTAGCAGTCAGGCATTCCTGAATTTTAGGGTTAATATACTTTGGGCTGCCAAGCTGGGACAACCACTGCACATATGACTCCACTTTAATTTGACTGATGAAACTTATTATGGGCACCTTTCTTGTTTTGCACGCTCCTAATTCTTAGAAGGCCCGAAGGACAAGGTATTGTACCAGGATTGCATTGCAACTCAGAAAGGACTCTGAGAAACTTTGGGGAAAGGCAGCCCTCAGCTTCTCTACAGTGTGGCATCTCCCCAGGAGCCTGCCATCCTTGTTGGCACCTTCATACACTGAGCTCATCAGGACTCAGAGGAGCTTGGCTTTAAGGCAGTCTTAGACATCCGCTACATGGGCCCTTTAGAAAAAGGGAAAACCCAGGACTGGGAGGTGATGAGATTATAAATAGTATTGATTTATGATTTGTGAAAGAGAGTTAATATCATAATATTAATAGGAGGAATAATACTCATCCTGATACCAGCATAAGCTGTCAGATATTGGATATTGACGTACCTGGCCCTATGTGAGATTTACCTACAGTATCACATTTAATTTTATTGCCTCCCTGTGAATTAGAAATCATCATCACTTAACAGAAAGGGAATCTGATGATTAGAAAAGGTAAATGACTTGCCAAAGGTCACAAATCTATTAAATGGCAAAAAAAACTGCTCCATTTTTCTTCAAATCCTGTACCATTTTAGTCACCATTAATATAAATGCTGGCAAGTGTGTTCCCAGATATTGTTGATAGTTGTACTCACATTATCACTAAGTCTTGATTCGGAGCTATTTATTCACTGGTTATAACTCTGGTTATAAGAATGATAATCAAAAGATCAGCTCCCATGCTTGGGGGTACTGACTGAGGGTTGAAAAGTAGAGTGTTAGGCAGGACACTGAGGCAGAAGGCCAATAGAGTGGGGAATGAACTGGGAAATTCATTCAAGGGGCAAGGAATTCTCCAGCTCAGATACCAAATGAGCAAATGCCCAGATCCTATTCCAGCACATGAACACTGAATTTGCGGCAATCTGATGAAGAGGCTGAATCTACAGTTCCAAGGACTGCCTTGGTTTGGATGGCTCAGGAAGCAGTCACTGGCTGGATGGGCGCACAGCTGCCTTCATCCTCTAAGACTTCTCTCTCGCTTGCCTACAAAGCAGCCTAATGAAGAACTTAGGCAGCCTAAAAGGCCAGCTCACCTCTCCGAGGTCTGCAAAATGAGTTTGTGCCCACCACAGGGAATTGTTCTTATTAGCTCTTCATCCTCATCTCAGAACTTCTGGGAGAAGCCACATCCCCTCGACCTCACCAGGACAGATTTAGATCAGAAGATTCTCACATCTCTTGGCTTCAACAGAGGAAGGAACACATTCTAGAATGTCTTAGTTTTCCTTTCACGGAGGAAACCAGACAAAGCAGAACAAAGTGAAAATAGGCCCAGCAAAGCAAGCTTTTCTAATCCTCTTAGGAGACAGGGCTGAAAAACTTTTAGTTTATAATCTTCATTGAGAGTTCTTTCAGTTCTGTGAGGTGGAGATGGGCTACTACTAGACCTCTCCTGGCTGACTCCGTGGAGGGACCAACTTGGTTCAATATAAAGGAAAACATTATAGTGGTGAAGTTGTCCAGAGGTGGAATGAGCTGTATCGGGAGAGGATCCAGTCATCACAAAAGCACATTTTGCTAGACATGTCTTGTTAGACAATCTAACAGAGGCCAGAAAAGCATTTAATAAGTGTATTGGAGATGGGATTTCAATAGCATGTGGGAGATTGGATTAGATTTTTTAAGGTTCATGTATCAGTTAGCGATTGCTGCATAACAAACCACCTAAAATCTTGGTGGCTTTAAACAATAAGTATTTACTATTGCTCACAGTGTCTTTTGGACAGTTGAATGATTCTTTCAGTCTTGTTTGGGCTCCCTCATGTGCATGCAGTTAGTTGATCTAGGTGCAGGTGGTTTTGCTGATCTAGACTGGACTCTTTCAGACGTTTGGGAGTGGTTGGCTGTAGGCTGGTGGAGATGGCCTTGGTGGGCACAACTGGGTGCCCTTCCATGAGGTCCCTCATCCTCCAGTTTGGACTTGTTGATATAGTGGTAGAAGGGATCCAAGAGAACAAGCAGCTCACATGACTTCTTGAAGCCTATGCTTGTGGAACTTGTACTACATTCCATTGCAGAAAATAAGTCCTAAGCTAGTCAGGATTCAAGGGGTGGGAAAATAGACTCTCCTTTAGTGAGGCAAACTGCAAACTCATTGCAAAATGGGTAGATACTGGAAGAATGAAGAATTTTAGTTACTTTTTTGCAATTGACCTTTCACCCCACAGAGTCTGTGATTCTAGTAAGCTTCTGGGCCTATCTCATTCATTTAAAAAACACACAGTAACTTTTAAGTATTTTTTTTTTTTTTTTTTTTTTTTTTACCGGGAGGTCCCGGGGATCGATCCCGGGTCTCTCCATATGGGAGACGGATGCCCAACCAGTTGAGCCACATCCGACCCCTATTTTTTCTATTAGTATATAACCTGTTTCATACTTAAAAGATTTATGGTTTGTTTTATATTTAGTGGTATATATATGTATATATAGTGGTAACCTTCAGAGATCAGCTATGGTTCCTTGTATAAAACACAAACGTAACTTGAATTTCTATCACAGAATTATTATGGAAATTAAAAAAACCCAATAGCAACAGTGATGACAGCAACAACCACACAACAATATTAACATTTGCACCGTTACCTTCAGAGCTTATGAACACATGCTCATATGTGACCGGTACAACTAATTTTGGGGACAAGCAGGGCTCCCATTTAGCAGAGGAGAAACTGGGGCTCAAAGAACTTAAGGAATTTGTTCAATGTCACCCAGTTAAACGTCTCCAAGGTCATTTTATCGAGCTCTTCTTAATGGTTCGTAGGTCTTTTCCTGGGAAGATGCTAGCTTTCAAGCAAGGACATTCCCCACCTCACACTATTAGGAGACCATTTTAATATATTCAGAAATAAAAGCATCCTTCACATGCTGAAGTTCATGTTCCTCTCCACAGTAAATAATCTATTCATGGGGGGGCGGAATTAAATCATACTGTTAGGTTTTCATTCTGACTTCTTGGCCTTAAACACTCTATTTAACACATTTCAGTAATAGCTAATCTTTAGTGAGTACCCACTCTGGGAGTCAGGCAATTATAGATACTTTAAAAATATTATCTAATAACTCATAATAACTCCATCAGGTGGGTATTGTCAGACTGTGGAAAATATGGCTTACAGGACTTGAATGGCTTAGGAGATAACACAGCTCACGAAAAGTGAACCCAGAATCTGGAACTAAGTTTGACCCCAAATCCCATGTTCTTTCTACTGAATCAGAAACTCTTTCAGTTAGAAGCAGAGTGGGCATCACCATCCTAAAATCCTCAACATTGGGGAATGAACAATGGACTAAAGTAGACTTATTATTCTTCTACTACAGACTTATTATTATTCTAGCAATGGAAAAACTCTTATCATTGATGTGAAGGCAGTGGCCACCAGAGGTTCTGAGGGATGGGTGAGGGAAGAATAGGTGTAATATGGGGACATTTTCGGGATATTGGATTTGTCCTGCATGGCATTGCAGTAATGGATATAGGCCACTGTATATTTTGTCATAACTTACAAAATTGTGCAGGACAGAGTGTAAACTATAATGTAAAGTGTAGTCTGTGGTTAGTAGCAATGCTTCAATATGGGTTCATTAATTCTAACAAATGTACCCCTCTAGAACACCACTGCAGCCTGAGGAAAGCATGGCTTTGATCTTGAATTGAGACTTCTACCCTTCAATCCTGTGAGAGAATGAGTTTAAGACAACCAGTGGGTGTTATTTGTCATGGTAGCTCTGGCAAAGGAAGACAAAGGGGTGAAAGTGCTTTGAAAAGCAAACAAATATACAAAGCAGTGTTGAAGAAGTCTAATCCTCTCTACTATCATTGACCCCTCCATGTGATTTTCACGAGGGTCCCAGAAGGTACTTGTTGCAGTATGGCAGTTTGATGTAATTATGAATTCCAAAAATAGATATTTGATTATGCTTGTAAACTGATCTGCTAATCTGGAAATGATTAAGTTATGATTAGGGCGTTGACTGGTGGGTGGGGGGATCGAAGATAAAAGACATGGCAAAGAACAGTGTAGAAGCAGTTTTGATGTTGGAGTTCTGGTGAGGAAGGAGAGAAGGCCCTGGGAAAAGAGATGAGCTGTTCATCTCAGAGTTCACAGCTGGCCTTGTGGAGAGAGGCAAAGCATAGAGAGCCTCATAGTCTACAGCTGACCTTGTGGAGGAAACAGAGGAGCTGAGCCCAGAGAGAAATGGAGCCCCAGGAAGAGAGGAACCCAAGAAGCCTGAACCCTGGCAGACGTCTGCAGCCGTCTTGCTCCAACACGTGGCAATGGACTTTGGTGAGGGAAGGAACTTAGGCTTTATGGCCTGGTAACTGAGGACTTCTACCCCAAATAAATACCCTTTATAAAGACCAACTGACATCTGGTATTTTGCATCAGCACCCCTTTGGCTGACTAATACAGTACTCAAGAACACACTGCTAGTTATAAAATTATAGAATCCATGTTACCTTGATAAAGAATGTGAATCCAAATCTTCTGATGCAAAAGTAGGAAAAAAAACCTGCCATTCAATGGATGTTTACCATTTGCAGGTACTGTACTAAGAATTTGTTTTGTTTAAACTTCACTATAGCTCTGAGTTTTGTATTATTATTGTCCCCATTTTTTCAATTAAGTAAATTGAGGTTTTGGAGAGTTGAAAACTAGCCAAGGAGCAGTTAGTAAATCTGTGGTCAAGCCAGAATTGAACCAGGCCAAATTCCAAAGTCAGATTTCATAATTAGTACTCTCTGAGTTAGTGTTTATCAACTCTCTAAAGTAAAATGGTTCAGCCACTGAAGAATACAGTTTGGCAGTTCCTCAGGAAGCTACGTATAGAATTACCATATGACCTGGCAATCTTGCTACTAGGTATATACCCAGAAGACCTGAAAACAGGGACTGGAACAGATATTTGCACACCAATGTTCATTGTGGCATTATTCACAATTTCCAAAAGATGGAAGCAACTTAAGTGTCCATCAACTGATGAGTGGATAAACAAAATGTGGTATATACACACAATGGAATATTATTCAGCTGTTAAAAGGAATGAAGTCCTGACGTATGCAACAACATGGATGAACTTTGAGGACATTATGTTGCATTAAATAAACCAGACACAAAAGGACAAATGTTGTATGATTTTTTTGAGCTAATTATAATAAACAAACTCATAGAGTTTACAGAATCTAGAATACAGGTTACCATGAGATGGATTGGGGTTTGAGAATGGGGAGTTGGTACCTGGCTTGTGCAGAATTTCTGTTTGTGTTAATGGTAAATGTTTGGAAATGAATGGTGATGATGATAGCACATTATTGTGAGTGTAATCAACAGCATTGAACTATAGAGGTGAATGTAGTGGGAGGGGAATACTTTAGTATGTATATATACTAGAATAAAAACTAAAAGATAAAGCATAGGTGTGTACAACACAATGAACCCTATCATAGGTGATGGATTATAGTTAATAATACAAGTATAAGAAAATGTTCTTTCATAAATTATAACAAATGTACAATACTAATAGAAGGAGCTAATAATAGGGTGGTATATGGGGGAAAATATGCCTAATGTAAATTATGGAAGATAGATAATAGTAGGATTTTAAGAATATTTCATCAACTGTAACAAATGTAACTACTGTTTAAAAAACGGTGGGTGGTGCCTGGGAATCTGTATTTTACGCACGATTGTTTGTTAAACCTACAATGTCTGTAATAAAAAAAAGTAAAAGTTAAATAAAATTTCCTTTTTATCTTTTTCTTTTTCTTCTTTTTTGTTTTCTTAAAATGTTCTCATATCTTTGGTACTTTCTACCCTCTGTCTGTATCAGGGCGGTTTGTGGCAAATCCAGGGAGAAATGTGCCTTATTCTTTAATATCAGGGAACTTCTTAAGTGATTTGTCATTCTGGGCACTGTAACCAAGTCTACAACAAGGTCACATTTTATCCATCTGTCCACAATGCCTAGAGGTTTCTTCCGCCCTGGGTTTCATAGAGACTAAATGAAGTTTTGTCATCACATTCTGGGATGAAGTCTCAGTATATGTGTTATTTGGTTCACATATATGCCACATGTGAAAGTTTCGCAGGGGGAGGATTGAACTTAAATTTAGAATTACTCCTCCTGAAGGAATTCGCAGAAACCGTGAGGCAGGGGATTGGTCTCCCAGAGCAGCTCTGTTGACCTCTTCCAGCTCTTTGCCTTTCCCTCTGTCCCCGCCTTTCTGGTCTACTCTGGAACGTCACTTTCGCAGCAGGCACTTACTCTGGACACATGCCCACTTGGACAACATTCACCATTAATTGGCTTTGTCACTGGAGTGTTGCTTCCTCCAGTCACTGTGGCCAGTGCCTGACTCCTGGGTAACGCGGTCAATGGGAAAGGGCTCCTCCAATGGTCTGGGGAGAATTCTGGCTGGACCTGCTTTTCTATAATTTTATCATCTTAACACTTGGCCCCTCTTATATACTGCTTTCTCTCCTGCGGTGTGGGGAAGGGGAATGTAACGTGGAGCAGGCAGCATAGCTCCCTAATTTGGGCCCAAAGTCTCTCGTTGGGAATCAAAAATGGAACCATTACAACTTCACAGATGCTTATGAGGGCTTACTATGAGCAGGAATGGAATTTCCCAAAGTGCCCTGCTTGTATTCAAGAAGGGACACAATTTTGATGGGTATATTCTTAATATATTCTACACTAATTCTATTCAACTTTTTGCTTTAAGTATGTAACTGGCATATCCAAACTATGATTGAACAGATATTAGTACTTAAGACCAGGTAAATGCCATCTTGAGATATCCTCAAGCTAGCAGGGGGTACCCAGTGGCAAACACTGTGAAGGAGGTTTATGAATGAGTGGTTTGAGAAATGCTGACCTGGACATAAGGATGTCAAGACACTTCCCATGGGACGTCATGAAGCCTTCCCCTTCACCCCCGTAGTGGTTTTGGGGGCACTCCTATTTACCAGTTCATGCTCACTCAGTCAGGTTATCTGGAACCAATCTAGGTTGTACCAATTTGCTTGCTGTGAGACCCAGGACCAATCACTTACCTCTCTGAACCTTAGTCTCTTCACCTATAACATTAGAGACTTAGAATATTATCTATCTTTCAGGGTTCTTCTAAAGATTTAATGAAACAATATGCTTCATAGGTATTTAGCCTAGTAAGGAGTTAAAAATGCTAAAATTATTTTTAAAGAGCAAAATACGCATTGAGTTATTTGAAGTTTAATAAATTGAAATTTAAGGATATTCTAAAAAGTAGACGTTGACTTCCAAGTATTTTTCTAACCAAAATGGCAGGTCAGCTGAGGCTGAGAGAAATCAACTTAGCTGTTGTTTGTGGTTCTAGAGGTGCCAGAGCCTGAGGTCTAGCCCTTCTCATCTGATTCCATGTCCAAAAATCTTTCCATGATCTTGTTCTCCTCTGTATCAAACTTATCTGATTGTTCTTATTCATAATCTTATTCCAGTTCAATTAATCAAACATTGTCTACTCCAACCCAGAGGCTCTTTTAAAAAAATCTGATTATAACAATCCCAAGAAAAACAACAGCCTTAGTCAAAGGTAAACCTGGAGTTTACCTTAGCCCTGTTGTCCACACCTCAGAGGTGCATTGTACAAATGCCTTTCAAAAAAAGAAAAGGAACTAAGGACGTTTCCTCTTCCCTCCAGAGGTAATAACAAATAAAAGAACCTTTTATAAATGTCACAATGCTGCTTTTTATTGGCCACAAGCTTCACAATACATTATCTTATTTATTGTTTCCTTTTTCTGGCCTGAGGTAGAGGGTCTTGTTGACCTATTCTCAAACAGTATGAGTGTTTTTGTTGGTTTCTTTCTTTACATATAATTGGATCAGTTCTCATTACATTAATTAACATGTTTCTTGACATCATTTTTAAAAATTAGGAAAATTCACTTTTTTTTTTGAGGTACCAGGGCTGGGGATTTGAACCCAGAACATTGTATGTGGGAAGCCGGCACTCAACCACTGAGCTACAAATTTGTGTGCTTGTTGTTTGTTTTTATATTTTTATGTACGTTTTTTATGTTTTTGTTTTTAGGAGGCACCGGGGACCAAACCTGGGACCTCCCATGTGGGAAGCAGGCGCTCAACCACTTGAGCCACATCTGCTCCCTGAAAATGTACTTTTAATCTGTACATAATTTAAACTTCTGCTCAAAGCTTCACTTCTCTGATGTTAGGAGCACAATTTGCACCATTTGGACCCAGAGTTTGTTAAAGAGAAGGTAAGTAACACTTAGCTCTAAAGCCATGATGTTGATGGGGAAGACAGAGTTGGGCATTTCGAGGGAGGAAGAAAGCAGTGTGCTTAAAATTCAGGGTAACCACACCAGCTCTGGGCCAAGCCATGTCTATAGAGAAACAAGAAAGCCCCAAACTCCTACTCTGGGAAATAGTCATAGAAATAACACACAACAAAGTCCTAAACTCTCAATTTTCAGATGAGAAAAATAAGTCTTAGAGAAAGGAGAGGATTTGTCCAAGTTCATCCACTTAGTATTTAGTAATATTAATTGTACAGTATTAATTGAAACTGTTGTTTCAATTGCATTTCACCATCCCTTTTTATTAGCCCAGCAAATTTGGGCAAGTAATTGAAGCTCTTTAAACCTCAGTTTCCTCAGCTATAAAATGGGACACTAATGGCCAGTTCCTGCCCGATGTTCTGGGAGAGTTTTGCTGACCCAGGGTACAGGGAGGGTGGAGCACATTCCTCAAGGATTAGGGCCGTTAAGGTCAGCACCCCGTAGGTCTGAGAGGGGTGCTCCTGTCCCCCATGGGTTAGGGAAGGCCAGGTGGTCAACTCGTTGCTCTGAGAGGGTTGAACCTGTATGCCAAAGGTTAGGGAGGATGTTGTCTTCACTTCACTGTACTAGGAGTGCTAAGACTCTACCCCAAAGATTGGGTAATGTGTGGCAATCACCCCAACACTCTTGGAGGGTAAGGTCTGGAGCTTGGTCGTCACCCAGATACTTGTTGAGGGTAGAACCAAGAAAATGGCCATTGAGCAAGCCTGTGGAAAGGGTGGTTCCTGATCAGCCCCAGGGAGAAGAAACCATCATCTTAAGAATGACTCTCAGACTTTGAAATCGAATGGAGGATGCCCTGCAGGTTTACTGAACTGTAGAGGACCCATGACTCATGTTTCCCTCCCAATTTCTCCTTATGGTAATGAAAATATTTTTCCTCTGTCTTTCCATTTGTGTATTGGAAGCAGATAAATTGTTTTGTAAGTTTCAGAGATCTACAGCTGATGGGAATTTGCCCCAAAACAAACTGTACTTCTTTAAACTGATTATGATACGATTTTGTACTTAGTATTCTTACTGATTTTAGGTTTTTCAAATATTGTAACGACTTTTTGGAATTCAGAGGGTGGAGTGTAGCAGTTTGGCATTATTTAAGAATTCCAAAAATAGGTATTGGATTATGTTTGTGAACTGGTCTTTTCCTCTGGGCACATTAGATTATATTGGATTCAGAGGTTTACTTGATTAAATTATGATTAACGCTTTGATTGGGCCACATTGGTAGGATGTTGATTCCCCACCCCCTTGGTGGGTGGGGTCTCAGAAAAACCGCAACGCAGAGAAGGAAGGTTGGAGTTTTAATGCTGGAGCCCCGGGAAGTAAGCACACAGAGGAGCAGAGCAGGTGAGCCCTGAGAGAAACAAGCCCTGGGAAGAGAGGAACCCAGGAAGCCTAAACTCTTGGCAGATGTTGGCAGCCATCTTGCTCCAACATGTGGCAACAGATTTTGGTGAGGGAAGTAATTTATGCTTTATGGCCTGGTAACTGTAAGCTTCTACCCCAAATAAATACCCTTTATAAAAGCCAACAGATTTCTGGTATTTTGCATCAGCACCTGTTTGACTGGCTAGCACAGCCACCTAAAAGAGTCCTTATACCTGGGTATGTGAGCGACCATATGTATCGTATATCAAGCAATGCCTGCTGTGGAACATATGCCTAGCAAATTCCAATTGACCCAGTGCTTTACTGTTAGCAGCCACCTGCTCTTGTGGATGTTTGGGTGGTTTTCATTCATTTATTAGTGCTTTTATTTTTTTTTTAAAACCATGTATTGAATAGATACTTTTTACCAGCTTCTGTGCTGGGCTGTGTAGGCAGGATTGGGACTCAAAATTCAGGAGGAAAGATGATGTCGACATCATCCAAGTTACATGGAAAAAGAGGTAAATGCTCCTAGAATGGGGCAGTATCATAGGAGATTGTTTTTATTTATTTTTTAAACTATACTAGAAAAGGCATTTTTTAAATAAATAGGAAGACTATGTAACTATTTCAACCGAGGCATTGGAGAACTCAGAATTTGCATTCAGGGTTTTTGTCTTCCATAGCAATAGAATTTTTAGCTGGGCACATGGCAGCCCCAAATGAAAACACTATTTCCTAAGCTCTCCTGCAGCTTTCTGGCTAATGAGATGTAATTTGCAGTTTCTGGGATTCTTTCTTTAGAGACAGTCAAGTGCAGCCCTAGACTCTGCATTCCTGCCTTCCTTCGCTTTGTTGCATGGAATGTTCCCTTCCTGGACCATGAGGCTGAGGGCCAGGATGGAGACATGGATCCCAACTGCCCTACCAGTTCTGGATGGTCCACCTTGACTTTTACAAAAGAAAAGAGTAAATTTCTGCCTTGTTTGAGCTACTTTTATTTAGGCTTTTGATCCATAACAAGAGAATCTTTTAACCACCATAGATCCACTTTTGTGTTTAATTATGGATGTTTGGGAGGTACCAACATATGAATAAAACATTTATTTATTCATTTAACAAATATTTGTCATATACTTACTATGTAGCCTGCACTGGCCTACAGTGGTGATAGTGGGAGAAATAAGAAGCAATCCTGTATTCATGGTCTAGTAAGAATGGAACTGATCTGGAAGAGTGATCTAGGGCAGTTAAGAAGAGATTTTTATCCAGAAAAGGTAGCCATAAGCCACCTTATTAGCAAACTCAAGCTACAGATTTGAAGTGATCTTTGTGTGTTCATCTGTAAACTTTTATTTTCCCTCTTTCTAAGGTGGGCTGTAGGAATTTCTTCTTAATTATTATCCTATTTTTATAAGCTGTATATAGGTGTCAACCTCTGCCCTACAATTTTGCTTGTAATATAATGAACTCTTTTCCTGTTCATACTTCAGTCTTTCTTCGCATTAGAAAAGTTTTTTTTTTTTTTTAAGTGTGCCTTTGATATGTATTCTGTCTCAGTAATCATATTCCTTCTCCAAGATGATATTATAATATTTTGGTAGAAACTTCATTGTTTGCCTTTCCCATGTGTCATCATTTTGGATATGCTTAGTCTCCTTGCTCTTTTTTTTTTTTTTTAAAGATTTTTATTTATTTATTCATTTATCCCCCCCTTGCTGCTTGTGCTCGCTGGGTCAGCTAACCACGCCGTGTGGGCGGGCTTGCCTTCACCAGGAGGCCCCGGGAACCGAACCCGGGGCCTCCCATATGGTAAACGGGAGTCCTACTGATTGAGCCACAGCCGCTTCCCTTCTTGCTCTTTTTTATTTGGGAAGATTTCTCAGGCTTGTCCTCTGCTAAGTCAATTCTGTTATTACTGTTTCTATTGCCATTTCAGATTTCACTATAAAATGATTCATTTACTGATATAATGACATTTTGGGTATTATCTGCTCATCTCTCAGCTCTTCTTCATAAGAGCCATACTTCCCTTCATGCTTTAATGTTTTTGTTTAAGTATAATGTACTCACAGAAAAATTCATATATCATAAGAATACAATTCATATTGTATTTTTATAAACCAAACACAGCTGAGTGACCAGAACCCAGATTAAGGGGCAGGATGTTACTGCACTCCAAGAACAGCCCTGGGCTCCTTCCTGGTCACTTGGTCCCTGAACAAAGGGGCCATTAACCTGATTTTCAATACTATAGAGTAGGTTTGTCTAATTTTAAAAAATGGAACCATACAATATAGATTATTTTGCGTTTGGCTTCTTTGCTACACATTATGGTCATGAGAGGCATCCATATTTTTCTAACGGTTGTAGATTGCTGATTTTCATGTTGTATAGTCTTTCATTATATGAATATGCCACCATTGGTGGGGCAATTGGGTAGTTTCTAGATTTTGCCTATTATGAATAGTCCTGCTACAAACATTTTTAAAAATATACTTAAATTTCCCCCCCCAAAAAAAAAACTTAGATGACATAAATGGCACTTGAAAAATGTCGGCGATTCCCACATGCCCCGCTCCCTACCACTCCACATTTTCCCACATCGACAACATCCTTCACTAATGTGGTACATTTGTTACAACTGATGAACACATTTTGGAGCATTGCCACTAAGCATGGACCATAGTATACATTGCTGTTTACACTCTCTCCCACACAATCTTGTGGTTATGCCAAAATATATAATGGCTTGCATCTGTCATTACAATGTCATTCAGGACAATTCCCAAGTCCCCAAAATGTCCCCATATTACACCTGTTCTTTCCTCTCCCTCCCCTCAGCACTTCCAGTTGCCACTGCCTCCATAGCAATGATATAAGTTCTTCAGTTGCTAGAATCTACAGTAGAATAACAGTAAGTCTACTCTAGTCCATCATTCATTCCCCATTCTTGAGGACTCTTGGATGGTGATGTCCACTTCACCTCTAATTAAGGTGGAGCTTAGATCCCATAGGTCAGATGGGTGTGATTATCTTGCTTGCAGTTGCAGACTCTCTCTGTTCCTTGGGATGGTCGTTGTCCATCATCATCTCCTTGTTAGTTGTCCTGGGTGAGTCCAATGAACTGGAGAGTAGGTGTTGTAACTCTGTTGAGATTCAGGGCCCAGCTGGCACATGGACAGCCCCAAGATTTAAGTCTCTTGGACATATACCTATCAACTCTAGTAGTACCTATGGGTTCCAAAAGAAAGGGCAGAAGAGCCATGTGTAGGGAAACCACAACTGAGTCCAACTCTGTCACACTGGGGAGCATAAATTCCAAAGTAGGGACCACTGGCAGGGTACCAAACTCTTGAGCTGTCTGCCCTGCCTATAGGAGCCTGCTATTTGAGGCAATATTTACTGTGGCAGTCAATGAGATCCTGCTGAGTTGTGCATAAGCATAACCTCTGGAATGACCTCCCAACTCACTGTGAAGTCTCTTAGCCTTATAAACTCATTTGTCTTTACCCTTTCCTCCTTATGGTCAAGGTCTTTTTCCAGTACAAACATTTCTTTTTTTTAAAAAAAAAAAAAACAACAACAAACATTTAGTATCTCACACAATTTCTGAGGGCCAGAAATGCAAGAGTAGGGTATTGGGTTGATTCTAGTTCAGGGTCTCTTGTAGGGTTACAGTCAAGGCATTGGCTGCAGCTGTCATCATCTGAAGGCTTGACTGGCTGGAGGTTCAGTTTCCAAGTTCACTCACATGACTGTTGGTCAGAGGCCTCAGTTCCTCACCACATGGGCCTCTTCCTAGGTCTGCTCATGACATGGCAGCTGGCTTCCCCTGACCAAGTGATCCAATAGCAAGAGAACAAGCAGTGCCTTTTATGACCCAGCCTCCAAAGTTGCATACTATCATTTTGACTTATTCTATTCATTAGGAGCCAGCCCAGTCCACATTCAAGGGGAAGGGAATTAGGCTCCACTTCTTGAAGACAGGAATATTGAAGAACTTGTAGGTATTTAAAAACTACAACAGGAGGGGAATGTTTTGGAGGCAAATTTAGGAAAGGAGGAAAGAGGAATCAATGTATCGAAGCAGATACGTGGAAAGGGCACTGGCCTTGAATCAGAACAGCTGGATTATTTCCTGGCATACAGCAAGCACTTAATAAGTGTTAAATGCATGCATGAATAACAAATATTCTGAGGTTGTTTTCAGGTCTTGTGGTCATGGGCTTAACAGTAGTCGCTACTTTACAGGGCTCTCCTGAGAGTTGAGTGGGATTCTGAGTATCAGAGCTCTTTACACTGTTAACTCTCCTAGGCAAATGATGCCTGGGAGGCAAACGTGGCCCCAGGGAGTCCCTGCCCAGGCCTGGTACCTCTTCTGTTCAGCTGAGTTCTGGGCTCTGGGGTGGCGCTCTAATTCCAGCTCCCCTCTCAGCTCTCTATGTTGGCCCCAGTGCAGCCACCTCACAACTCTTGTTGCTTTTCCCCTTGGGCCACAGGGACAGGATCCGGGAGTCTGCTCACTAGCCAAGGCTGCAGCTTCTCCTTTGCTGGCTCTGGCCCCACAAATGGGGAATCAGGGCTTTGCACTGCAGACCCAGAGAGTGGTGTCATTTGGGGACAAGAGCCATTAATCTTGTATGAAATAAAATTGCTTTCCCAGCAGACAGGCCAAGTCACCTGAGTCCTGGAAGAAGGAGGAGGGTGTGTGTGTGTGTGTGTGTGGCCTAAAATGAGGAAGGAGTGTTGTCTGGGGGAGGGTTAAGGTAGAGGCAAAAACAGGGATGGGAGTGCCTTCCGCATCTCCCTGAGAGTCTGGTGCCACCACTCGTCCCCCCATCTTCCTTCCAGACTTCCGAGGCAAGTAGAGCAAAAAGCCTGGACAAAGTGAGCATTGCCAGGAGAGTTTCTGCCCCCAAAAGCCTGTTGTGATGCCTGAAATCCCCCATTGTTGTTTCCCACCTTTGGATCAGATTGCTCTCTGAAGATGAGGTCACACTTTCAGCTCCATCCAACTCTAAGAGGAGAGCTAATCAGAAACAAAGGAACCTTGAGGTAGGAGGAAGGTATAGGGATGTCTGGTCCTCAGCTGGAGTGGCTGGAATGGCTGAAGGGCTGGCTGGGCCTCCTGCTCCACATGGTCTCTCACCACTCAACAGTCTAGCCCAAGCTTCTTTCTTGAGTGAATTGATTACAAAGATCCAGTACAAACATTTTAATACATATGTTTTCGTGAGCATATGGACATATTTCTGATGGATATTGTGGAATTGCTGGGTGTGAGGGTATTTATTTATTAGGATTATTAGTTACTGCCAGTGTTTCAAAGAGATTATTCTAATGTACAACCCCACCAGCGATATTTGAGTGTCCTACTTATTCCATGTCTTCGCAGAAACTTGGCATTATCAGTACTCTTTATTTTAGCTATTCTGGTGGGGATATCATAGTAAAACATTGCAGTTTTAATTTGCATTTCTCTGATGAGTAATGAAATTGAACACTTTTTCTGTATTGTTATTGGTCATTTAAATACCTTCTCTCTCTTTTTTTTTGAGGTATCCAAGTATTTTGTCCATTTTTAATTGCATTGTCTGTCTTTTTCTTACTGATTTGTAGGACTCCATTTTATATTCTGCTTATGAGTCTTTTGTGGGATGTATGTATTTTAAACATATTCTCCTACCCTCTGGGTTGACCTTGTATTCTCTTAAAGAGATATTTTGACACAAAAGTTCTAAATTTTAATATAATTCAATTTATCAACATTTTTTGTGTCCAGTTTAAGAAACCTTGCCTGCATCACGGATACAAAAATGTTCTCCTATGAAATATTTGCTGTTTCACATTTTCCATTGAAATCTTTGTGTGCAGAGTGAGGTAGGGTCAAGATAACTTTTCCACATGGACAGCCAACTGCTTTAGCACCATGTTTTATAAATACTATCCATTCCCCACTGCACTGCATTGCAGTGTGTCTTTTGTCATAAGTCAAGTGGACATAAATGTGTATTTCTTTATCCAAATTTTCTATTTTATGCCATTGGTCAGTTTGTCTATATTTGGGCCAAAGTTGTGTTGCCTTAATATTGATAGCTGATAATGTAAGTCTTACAGCTTAGTTCTTCTTCAAGAATTCATTAGTGATTCTTAGCCCTTCGAAATTACATATGAATTTTGTAATCAGCTTGTCCATTTGCATGAAAAACCTGTTAGGGTTTTGATTGGGATTTTTAATATATAAATTAATGTGAGGAGAATTGATATCTTTACAATATTGTGTCAACCAATATGTGAACACAGTATATATGTCCATTTTTAAGGACTTTTAAACTTCTTTCAATAATATTTTGTAGTTTTCAATACATAGGTCTTGCTTAATTCTGGTTAGATTTATCCTATGCATGTGATGATTTTTGATAGTGTTGTTTCTAGAAATGTATTTTTATAATTTATCCATTGCTCCTAAATATAAAAAAACAATTGGTTTTTGTATATTGACTGTGTATCAAGTGATCCTGCTGAATTAGCTCATTAATTCTAATAATTTAAGATTATTTTGAATTTTATGATTACACAGTCCATGGTATCTTCAGACAATGATTGTTTCCAGTTATTCTCTCCCAATATTTATGCCTTTTGTTTCTTGTTTATTGTACTGGCTAGGACCTCCAGTGCATTCAAGCAGTCCTTCTTCCATGTGTTTCAGCAGCTGCCTTCCATAAGAATATCAGGTTTTCTTACCCACCCTTTCTTCCTCTAGCTTTTTTTTGCAAATTTCTTGGCAACCTTTTCTTTCATATGCTTTACCTCTACTTCCTAAATATCCATTAATATTTTCAGTGAGTCTGATTTTATGTTTAGGGAGGGGTTACTATATATGATAATACAACAAAATTACTATAGTTCTCCATAGGTTATAGAAAAATTTCACAAATATTATTACACTTAATTCTCATAATAGTTGCTTGAGGGAACCTGAGGCAAAGAGAGGGAATGGAACTTGCTCGCAAACAGCCAGTGATCACTGGAGCCAGACCTTGAATTTAGATCTTTAGACTTTAATATAGTACAAGGCTGGAATGATCCTGCTGCAGATAACACTTCCCATTCAACTGCTCTATTTTCAGGAAGACCATGCAAACCTACCATCTACACAGAATTCCAGGGAAGGATTCCTGAGATGTCATGTCCATCATCACGGGGCAGAGAGTTGTAAGTAGATGCTCTCAATAAATTTTGATCCCTGTGACTGAGGATGAGCAGGTTGACAGTGGTAAAGCTTCATGAAGCATCCCAGGTTAGAATTTATTCCATGAGCAATCCAGAAACTCTGAGGCTGAGCTTTCCCTTGAAGTGGAGGAAGTCATGGCCAGAGTTTCACGCAAGTATTTGTTGTCTCTATTGGAGCCTAATGGAAGAAACGGAAATATTTTAAAGTTGATTAAGTCTCCTATCACAGGCTAGAAAGGCTGGTACTTATAAGCGGGATGCTGAGAAACTCGACACACAGGCTAAGTGCACTTGTTAAGTTTTAATGTTGTGGGTTTTGTGGCTGCTGTTGAACTCACAGAAACGCCTTGGACTTCTCCCAGGCACAGATGCTGATCTAATCATAATTGTAAATGAAGTAAAGGATTTCCACTCTATGAAAGCAGAGTGGCACCAAGGTTTTCAGTGACTTCTTTGCACATATTCTGAGCAGCCAGTGTAAGACCTGCCGGGCCCCTTCTCCTGGCAGCATTTGATACCTTGGCTAGGGGACACTTCGGCATATTAAGCAGGTTTACACATACTCTGTGCTCTGAGATCAAGCATGTTCTTCAGTCATTGAGAACCCAGAGGGCAGAATACTGCAGGGGCTGGGAATCAGGCACTTCACAAGGAGTGCAAGGTTCTCTCCTGGTTCTGCCTCTTGGAAATGTGTGGTTTGCGGCAGGGTACCCAACTTCTTTATCCTTCAGTTTCCATGCCTGTGGAATAAGGACAATGATAGTTCCCACTTCACAGGATCTTTATGAGAATTAAATGAAATAAATTATATTTAAAGCAGTTAGCATTAGGCCTGACACATAAAACACAGAGTATATGTAAGCCATTATTATTATTATCATCATCATCTTTATTATCATCATGACTAATTCAATAATCCTAGGACTTGAAGTTGGCGCAATTTGACTGTTGTGCCAGTTCAGACCTTGTGACCCAGCGTCCAGTTTTTGTTAGAGACAAACCTATGGTTTTGCATGAAAAAGGTCCCTTTTTGATACAATAAGTGCTCAAGAAATATTGAATGAACGGCAAGCTGACATATTCATTGATAAGTCAGGGAATAGCATGATATGATGATAAGATCAGAGGATTTAAATCAGAAGAGGAAAATTTAAATCCATCTGGTACTTGATAGCTATATAAACAGCTGAATTGAGCATGTTTACCTCTCAACTTGACCACTCACCCATGTTACTGTTTTTCCTTGGGGAAGGATGAAGTTAGAGATGGAGAGAATTCAGGAGAGGGATTCCAATGGAATTTTCTCCACAAGGAAATATAAATAATGAGGAATAAGTGTTACTACCTTAACAATTATAACTAATATCTCTTGAATTTGTTATCAGGGCCAAGTAATCATAAAATTTTACTTCTTATTTTGCAAAGTGCTAGGCCATTTTGGATTGCATTTTTTCCTTTTATGTACTACTATGTAATTCTGCCTGAGCATCTGCCTATATTTTGAATTTGTGATGGTCTGCTCTGAAGTATTGGACTGTTTCTTAATTTTAAAAATGCATGATGGGAAGCAGCTGTGGCTCAATCAGTGGGGCTCCCGTTTACCATATGGGAGGCCCCGGGTTCGGTTCCCGGGGCCTCCTGGTGAAGGCAAGCCCGCCCGCACGGCGTGGTTAGCTGACCCAGTGAGCACAAGCAGCAAGGGGGGGATAAATGAATAAATAAATAAAATCTTAAAAAAAAAAAAATGCATGAGGATTGTGATTAATGATATAAAAGAGAGGAATGTTCTTCTACTACAAGGTGTTAAGAACATAATGATACATGGAACTATATAACTAATGTAACTTATAGATTATAGTTAACAACAATATTGTAATATTTTTGCAGCAAAAGCCAAGAAAGTACTATATTACTGCTAAAGATTAGAAAAAGAATATGGGGTTTAGTTTTATGAGATATGAATATGATTAAGCATTTTTCTCTCCTTCATTTTTTTCATTAACAAGGAGACCTTGATTATGTCATTTAACCAAGCTGTGTTCATCTGTGTTTCTTTCTGAACACTGGAGGAATAATTGAGTTTGTTTTTAGTATTAGATGAGATAAAAGTGCCTGGACCGAACTTTTTTGGTGTAATGCTTCCACACTTGTTAAGCTGCCTTTTGTCTGTTATTTTATTTTTTGAATTTGAAATAAAGTTTGGTGAATTTAAAAATGCATTAGCCAAAAATGGTCAGACAGCATGTTGTAGTAGAAATTGGGTATTTCTTAATATCATCAGGAATAAAATATCAGTTCCAAAGCATTTTGATCTTGTGGTCTTGAACAAATATTATATCTTTGTCTACCTCAATGTACTTGTGCCTCAGGATTATTTGAAAAAATAAATGGAATAGTACATATGAATATGTCTGACATGCATAAATACTCAGAAATTAATTTCCTCCATGCCTTCTCTTTTTTATGTAGAAGGGAGTAATTGGACTAGCTCAGCTTGAGTGTGCCTCTATATTTAACATCTCATGGCTTTATTCTTCTGAGTCCCAAGTTGGGTTAAGGATTTAATAATAAGAGCACAAATGCACTAATTTGTTGATTATTGATAGGCAACAACACTTCCATACTTATCCAACCTTATAGTAAACATAACACTTTTAGCCAGTTTTCCTCATAACTATAGTACAATGATAATTAATGTTCATCAGGCAACATTGAGGCAAAATCCTGAAGTGTTTTCTGTACCATCAAAAGGAATCAAATTCCTTTTTGGTTAGGTTAAATTGTAATTAGTCACATATTTTTGGCTTTTAAAATGTTACAACTTCCTTAATTTTGGTTAACGTCTGCTTACAGCTATAATAGGATAACAGAGATCAGATGTATTCATCACCTCAAATGACTAAAAATATATATATATTAAATATGTTATTAAAATATATTATTTTAAAAATATATGGACAAAATAAATGAAATAATGATAACCATACATTGGATAGTAGGCAGCACAGATTAGTAATCCTTTAGAGAGCGTAACCTCTATGAATTTCTTAGCTAATTTCTTAGAGAGAATTTACAAGACAGAGATCAGGAATGGGGAAACTTGACAGAGCCCAGCAGACTCCTTTAAGTGAAAAAAAAAACAAAAAAAAAAAAACAAAAAAAAAACAGATTGGAAATATGGGGAGGGCAAGGAAAGCTAGGAATTGCTGGGAAGAGTTGAAACGGAAGGAGAGAGCTGCATAGAGAGAGCAGACTCTGGAGATCTTCAAGGAACCCCCCTCCTGTCTTCAGCTGAGGACTGATAAGTGCATCTGCATAAGGAAATTATGCGAGACCTGAGACAGAACCACTGGAAAGGAGTAGATAGAAAACTCCCCAGAGCACACACAGAGCTGATAATAGTTCATGTTCCCTCCAGTCAGACAGAATGGAAAATTTTTGTAATATATGAGACATCAAAAGAGTGCTAAGAAGGCTATTATCTCTATAGTAGTGGGACAAAATTAGCCCTAGATTAAAGGCTACTTTAGCCCCAGCTAACAATCCTAAATCAAGCTTAAGAGAATAAAACTGTTTCCAAGTAATTTACCAATACTCAAGAATAGTTAAAGGATTTCCAAAATAACTAGTACCAAATAAGGTAAAATTTGCTTTGTCTGTCATCCAATTAAAAATTTCCAGGCTTATAAAGAAGAAGGAAACTATAACCAATAGCAAGAGGGAAAAAAGTCAAACAAAAGAAACAAACACAGAAATAATGCAGGTGATAGAATTAGTAAACAAGGGCAATAAAATTATTTTCATAAATATATTTCATATGTTCAAAGAATGTATAGAAAGCACTAACCTATTAAGGCAAAAAGGAAGATAGAAAAAATTCAAATTGAACTTTTGTAGATGAAAAGTAAATTAGACAGAAGTGACAGCGTACAAGCACAGCAAAAGAAAAGATTAATGAACTGCAATACTTAGCAATAAAAACTAAATTGAAAAACACAGAGGAAAAAGAGTCTAAAAAATGAATAGAGCAAAAGTGAACCATGGAATTACTTCAGGCAGTCTATGTACATACATTTGAAGTACAGAAGGAAAAAGAGAGAGGTAGGCAGAAAAAAAAATTTTACACTAAAATTATAAAAATGGATGAATCTTCAAGGAACTGTGTGCAATACCAAATGGTCTACTGTACATATAACAGTAGTCCTAGAAGAAGGAGAAGGGAAAGAAGGTGGAGGAAAGGGAGGGTAGGAAGAGAGAGAGAGCATAGCAGAAAAATTATGTGAAAAAATGATGATGGAAAATTTCCCATACTTCCTGAAAAACATTGACTTCGAAATCCAAAATGTGAACCCCAAGGAGGAACATAACAAAGATAACTACATCTAAACACATCACAGTCAAACTGCTGAAAATCAAAATGAAGAGAAAAAAATTTAGAGCAGATAGAAAAAATTGACATATTACATACAGGAATGTTAATAATATCTGCTGCCTTCTCTTCAGGAAAAAAATTTGAAGCCAGGAGAATAAGAATCCACATATAGAAAAACAAATGGAAACCTAGAATTCTATATCCAGTAAAAACATCTTTCATGAAATGAGAATGAAATAAATGCATTTTCATATAATGAAAGTTGAAAGAATTGTCAGCTGACCTGCACTGCAAAAGGATGTTGTTCATGCTGAGGTAAATTGATACAAAATGGGAACTCAGAATAAAGGAAAGAACATTAAGATCACCAGAAACAGCACCCACGTGGGTAAATATAAAAGACTATTGGGGCCGGATGTGGCTCAAATGGTTGGGCGTCCGCCTGCCATATGGAGGGACCTGGGTTCGATCCCCGGGACCTCCAGGTAAAATAAAAAATATATATATAGAAGGCGCATGGGCTGCCATGTTCTGTGTGCCAGTGAGCCGCCAGGCCCCGAGGAGCCATGCAGCAAGATGATGACATAACAGGAGAGAGACACAGGGGAGAAACAAGACAAGATGCTCTGAAAGCTCTGAAAACCAGGAACCAAGGTGGCGCAGGTGGCAGAACACCTCTCTCCTACATCGGAGGTCTCCAGGATCGAATCCTGGTGAAGACTGGAGGAGAAGGATAAAAAGAGATGGGAGGAAACAGACACAGAGAATTGCCCAGCGAATGGACACTAAACAGCAAATGGGGAAGGGAGGGGTTAAAATGGATAAAGTAAATCTTTAAAAAAAAGAGACTATTTTTCTTTTCTTGAATTTTTCTTAAAGGATTACTGCTTAAAGCAAAAATGATTATAAGTTTGCATTTTTGCATAGGAAAAGGAACAATATGACAACAATGGCATAAAGATGAGAGAGGTCATAAAAGGAATTAGGTTGTTGCATTTGTGAAATGGAAAGGAGGAAGTGACAAATGTCAAGTAGAATTTGTGAAGGGGCTGTTGTGAAGTGTGAAGTGGTAAAATAAGTCAATAGATTGTGATAATTTAAGGTTCTATATTTATAACCTTTGAGGAAACCCTGAAAGATAAATGTAGCTCATTGTCTAAAATGGAATGACTAATTTTTTTTTAATGCTGGAAAGGAGCAACATTGGAGCAAAAACAAAACGAAAAATATGAAAAGTCTGTAGACTTAAACCCAAGCATATCAATAATTACATTAACTATAAATGGACTAAACATTCCAATGAAAAATGAGAGATTGTCAGCATGGGGGGAAAAATAAGGACTGTATATTGACTACAGGAGATGTGCTTTAAATAAAACATACTGATTAGTTGAAAATATAAGGATGAAAAAATATGTCATCCAAATGCACATAGGATGTTCACTAAAATAGACCACATTATGTGCATAAAAAGTCTCAGTATCTTTCAAAAGTTTGAAGTCTTTCAGAGTATGCTCCCTGACCTCAACAGTATTAAATTAGATAGCATTAATAAAAAGATACATTTTGAAATGCCCAAATTTATATTATTAAACACACATAATTAATACATGGGTCAAAGAAGAAATCAAAAGAGACACTGAAGAATACTTCAAAATGAAAGATAACGAAAATGAAACATATCAAAATTTATGGATTGCAGATAAATATTAATTAGAGGAAAAATTTAAATTTTAAATGCTATATGAGAAAAGGAAAAAGATTAAAAGATCAATGACCCCTTTTCTGATGTTATCAATGTAATATAGTACAATATATTTTGCAAAATGCTACCACTGGAAGAAAATGGTGACGGGGCCCAAGGGATTACTGTATATTTATTAAAACATTGCAATGATGGATACAGGCCATTATACATTTTGTCATAACCTATAAAATTGTGCAGTGCAAAGTGTAAACCATAATGTAAACTATAGACCATGTTTAGTAGCAATGCTTCAATATGTGTACATCAATTGTAAGAAATGTACCACTACTGAAAGATGTTGTTAATGTGGGAAAGTGTGGCAAAGGGAGGGGTTGGTGCATATGGGAATCCCTTATATTTTTTATGTAATATTTATGTAATCTAAAGCTTCTTTAAAAATAAAAAAACTGCATGTAAATCTACAATCATCTCAGAAAAAAAAGTTTAATTTAAAAAATCAGTGCTGTAGGGCAGGGTTTGGTAAACTGTGGGTCATAAGGCAAATCTTGTCAGCAGATATTTGTTTATGACCCACAGCTAAGAATGGTTTTCATATTTTTCAAGTTTTTCAAGGTTCATTAAAAGATTAAATAAGAATATGTAATGAAGACTATGTGGGCCCTCAAAACCTAAAATATTTAGTAATTGGCCAATGCAGAAAAAGTTTTCCAACTCCTGATCTAGGCTATTTCTCTACTACTCTGAAAGTATAAATTCCTCAGAGCCCCTTTCTCCACTAATTACAAATAAAAACATTGGACAAAAAACAAACAAACAAAATAACCCAACTGCCTGATGACTCAAATATAAACAAAAGTGTCCAAATTATGGGGCAAACTCAAATCTTATGGAAGTGACCCATGTGGGAGTGTGTTTTTTACTGTTCTTTTTCCACTTCAGGCTTTGCTGTAATGGTATGTCCCTGTCATGAGTTGTATGGTATTGGGCAGCTAAAATTCAGATAGAAATCCTTACCTCATTTACTTCTGGCTAGTGGATTCAGGGAAAAGAGACCCTGTATGACAGAAGGTGAGGTGGAAGGATCACAAAAAGGAGAAAAGAGGACATGGAGACGCATTAATTCTACTTAGGTATCTGTGCAAATTTCAGCCTTACCTCTAAACAACACTTGTATGGGACAGACATAAACAGTACAGGAAAGATTTAAAGAACTAAACTGAGACTTTAACCTCTGCTCACAGAAGGTCAATACAGAACTTCTGGTCTGAACCTAATATGGTTAATACCTGCTAGAACAAAAATATCAACATTCTCCATAGGATTGTAACAGTTCCAAGAGTCCACACAATATAATATATATGTTTTCTAGAATGCAATCCAGTACCATAGAACAGAAAATGGACCAGAAAAATGTGACTTATTCTCAAGAGATAAGACAATCAACAGATAAAAACCCCATTATGACTCAGATATTAAAAGGATCAGAGAGGGTTGTGGGAAGATGTTGACAGACTAACAGGCAGAGCTGAATCTTCTCACAAAAACAATGAAGAAAGAGCCAAAATCTCTCCGAGGGAACTGTGTTGGGGATCAGCAGACCAGGACTGTGCTACACAACTCCCAGGAGGGTGAGGGACAGAGAGACAAAGAAGCCAAAAATGACAAACGTGAGTTACCAAGCCCCTGTGGTGGCTGGGAAGGGCTCCCCTCCTCCTTCTCCCAAGATAATAAGCTAGGGTAAAATGCCTGACTCACTGCAGAATACTGAGAGGGGAACAGACATCTTCCTCCCTGTCAGCTGTTTTAAGGGAAAAGGGAGGGGAGGCTGGGGTGCTTTTCTTCAGTGAATTCAGCCAGCAGAGCTCACTTTGAATCTCTGATGTGGAGCTTCAACACAGGAACACAGGAAAGCCAGGCCTGAATCACCTCCACGGAAAGGTGTGTTAACCAGTGCCATCTGCTGGCCTGTGTGGAAATTGCATGGTCAAAAAAATGTTCTGTATCCAACCCCTGGGAGAAAGTCTGCATCCCACTACTGAGTCCCTGGCCCAATTTTGAAAACTTAAGCTGGTCAGTTTTAAAGACTTAGAGTAAGTTGAAATAAATGTCAAGAAGAGAAGTGAAACAAACAAACAAACAAACAAACAAACAAACAAAAAACAATAGGCAAGAGAGAGAAATTAGCCATCAGAGTAAATTCACCAACATATTCAGATGCTTAGACATCAGCAAAAAAATTACAAGCCATAGTAGGAAGCAGGAAGAGCTGTGCCAGCCAAAAGAACTAACTAAATTTCCTGAAGAGATACAGGATTTAAGAGAATTAATCAGTGATAATGACACAACTTTCCTAAATCACTTCAAAGAATTTAAAGAAAATATGACTAAAGAAATAAAGGATATTGAGAAGACACTGGGAGAGCATAAAGAACAATTTGAAAGCCTGCAAAGTAAAGTAACAGACCCTATGAGAATGAAAGACATGATGGATGAGATTAAAAATACATAAAAGCATATTTGAATTGCATGAAGACAGAATTAGTGATTTCAAAGACAGAACATCTGAACTGGAAAAGACAGGAGAACAGAAAGAGAAGAGAATGGAAATAATGGAACAGAATATCAGGGAACTGAATGACAACGTGAAACACACAAAGATTTGCATTATTGATATTCCAGAAGGAGAAGAGAATGGAAAAGGGGCAGAAAGAATATTTGAGGAAATAATGACTATAATTTCCCAACCCTTATGAAGTACATAAATATCAATATCCAAAAAGGACAGCATACACCAAACAGAATAAATCCGAATAGACATACCCTGAGACACCTACTATTCAAAATGACAAATATCAACAATAAAAAGATGATTCTGAAAACAGCAAGAGAAAAGCAGAGCATCACATTTAGGTGTATTAGTCAGCCAAAGGGGTGCTGATGCAAAATACCAGAAATCGGTTGGTTTTTATAAAAGCTATTTATTTGGGATAGACGCTTACAGTTACCAGACCATAAAGTATAAGTTACTTCCCTCACCAAAGTCTATTGCCATGTGTTGGAGCAAGAAGCCTGCAAGGGTTCAGCCTTCTTGGGTTCCTTTCTTCCTGGGGCTCCTTTCTCTCTGGGCTCAGCTGTTCTGCTCTCTCCCCAAGGCCAGCTGTAGACTTTCAGGCGAATGGCTCTCTCTCTCCCCCCAGGACTCCATTCTCTCTGCTTAGCTGCTCTTCTTTCTCCTACTTGTTTACGGTCAGGGGTCCAGCTCAAAACTCCAACCTCCCTTCTCTGCAGTGTGGTTTCTCTGTGCATCCCCACTCACCAAGGGGCCGGGGACTCCTACTGATGTGGCCCAATCAAAGCCTTAATCATTATTTAATCAAGTAAAATTGAAACCTCTGAATCCAATATAATCTAATATACCCAGCAGTGCAGACCAGTTTACAAACATAATCCAATATCTATTTTTGGAAGTCATGAACAATGTCAAACCGCTACATAAGGGAACCTTGATAAGATTAAGTGCCAACCTCTCATCAGAAACAATGGAGGCAAGAAGAAAGTGGTATGATGTATTTAAGGTACTGAAAGAGAAAACCTGCCATCCAAGAATACTGTATCTGGCAAAGATGTCCTTCAAAAATGGTGGTGAGTTCAAAGTCTTCACAGACAAACAAAAACCAATAAAATATGTTACCAAAATACTGATTTACAAGAGAAACTAAAGTGGGTGCTGCAGCCTGAAATGAAAAATCAAGGGTGAGAGATTTGGAGAAAAGTTTAGAAATGAAGATTATTAGGAAGGGTAAACTAAAGGATAAGAAGACAGACAATAGGACAATATGACAACAGAGAGCTGAAGGACACAATGGATGATGGAAGTAGTGCCTTTACAATAATAACATTAAACATTAATGGATTGAACTTCCCAATCAAAAGATATAGACTGATAGAATGGATTTAAAAAAATATGAGCCCTCTATATGTTATCTACAAGAGACCCACCTCAGACGTAAGGACACAGTAAGGTTAAAAGTGAAAGGTTGGAAAAAGATATTCCATGTAAATAGTAACCAAAAATGAGCTGGAGTAGGATACTAATATTGGACAAAATAGATTTCAAATGCAAAAAATTGCTATAAAGATGAAGGAGGTCATTATATATTAATAAAAGGGGCAATTCACCAAGAAGAAATGACTATGCTAAATATTTATATACCTAACCTGAATGCCCCAGGATACATGAGGCACACACTGGCAAAACTGAAGGGAGAAATAGATGTTTCTAAAATAATAGTTGGAGACTTCAATCCACCACACTCAGTATTGGATAGAGCATCTGGACAGAGGATAAATAAAGAAACAGAGAGCTTGAATAATATGATAAATTAAGTAGACCTAACAGACATCTATAGAGCTTTGCACCCCAAAACAGCAGGATATTACTTTCTTTTCAAGTGCTCATGGATCTTTCTCCAAACTAGACCATATGTTGGGTCACAAGACAAGTCTCACTACATTTTAGAAGATTGGAATTATACAAAATACTTTCTCTGATCATAACAGAATGAAACTGGAAATCAATAATGGATGGAAAAAAGGAAAACTCATAAATACATGGAGATTAAGCAACACACTTTTAAATAATCAGTGGGCCAAAGAAGAAATTGCAAGAGAATTCAGCAAATATATTGAGATGAATGAAAATGAGAGTACAACATATCAAAACCTGTGGGACACTGCAAAGGCAGTGCTGAGAGGGAAATTTATAGCCCTCAATGCTTACATTAAAAAAGAAGAAAGAGCTAAAACTGAAGATCTAATCGCACAACTGGAGGAACTAGCAAACTAATCTCAAACCAAGCCAAAAGAAAGAAATAGTAAAGATCAGAGAAGAAATAAATGAAATCAAGAACAATAAAAAACAATAGAGAGAATCAACAAAACTAAAACTTGGTTCTTTGAGAAGATCAACGAAATCAACAAACCCTTAGCTAGACTGACAAAGAAAAAAAGAGAGAAGATGCAAATAAAATCAGAAATGGGGGGGGGGGGGGGAGGGGGGGGAAGTATTACCATTGACCTTGCAGAAATAAGAGAGACCATAAGTGGATACTATGAACAACTGTATGCCACAAAACTAGACAATCTAGAGGAGATGCACAAATTCCTAGAAACACACAAACCACCTACACTGACCCTGGAAGAAATAGAAGTCCTCAATAAACCAATCACAAGTGAAGAGATGGAAACAGTCATTTAAAAACCTCCCAAAGATTAAAAGCCCAGGACCAGATGACTTCACAGGTGAATTTTACCAATCATTCAAAGACGATCTAATATCAATCTTGCTCAAGTTCTTCCAAAAAAATTGAATAGGAAGGAACACTACCAAACTCATTCTATGAAGACAACAGCACCCTAATACCAAAATCAGATAAAGATACTACAAAAAAAAAAAAAGAAAGAAAATTACAAACCAATATCTCTAATGAATAGATGCAAAAATCCTCAATAAAATCCTTGCAAACCGAATCCAAAAGCACATTAAAAGAATTATGTACCACTATCAAGTGGTGGTTCAATACAAGAAAATCAATTAGTGTAATAAACCACACTGATAAATTGAAGAAGAAAAATCACATGATCCTCTCAATTGATGCAGAAAAAGCATCTGACAAAATACAGTACTCTTTCTTGATAAAAACACTCCAAAACATAGGAATAGAAGGAAGCGTTCTCAATATGGTAAAGTGTATATATGAAAAACCTACGTATATGAGCATAGTACTCAATGGTGAAAGACTGAAAGCTTTTCTGCTGAGATTAGGAACCAGACAAGGATGCCCACTGTCACCACTGTTATTCAATATTTTGCTAGAAGTTCTAGCAAGAGCAATTAGGCTAGATAAAGAAATAAAAGGCACCCAAATAGGAAAGGAAGAAGTAAAACTTTCACTATTCACTGCTGTTATGATCCTATATCTAAAATCTCCTGAAAAATCCACAACAAAGTTACTAGAACTAATAAGACGAAATCAGCCAAATGGTGGGGTATAAGATTAATATGTAAAAATCAGTAGTGTTTCTATACACTATTGATGTGCTATCTGAGGAGGAAGTCAGAAAAAAATTCCATTAACTAAAGCAATCAAATATTTAGAAATAAACTTAACCAAGGACATAAAGGACCTATTTAGAAAACTAGAAAACATTGGCTTAAAAAAACTGAAGAAGACTTAAATAAATGGAAGGACATTCTGTGTTCAAGGATGGAAGACTAATTATTTTTAAGATGTCAATCCTACCCAAATTGATTTACAGAATCAACACAATCCCAATAAAAATTCCAACAGCCTTTTTTGCAGAAGTGGAAAAACCAATTATCAAATTTATTTAGAAGGGTAAGCATTCTCAAATAGCCAAAAAGATCTTAAAAAAGAACAAAGTTGGAGGACTCTCACTGCCAGACTTTAAAACCTACTACCTAGCTATAGTGTTAAAAACAGCATGGTACTGGCATAAAGACATTGGCTAATGGAACTGAATTGAGAACTCAGAAATAGACTCTCACGTCTACAGTCAAGTGATTTTTGACAAGGCATTCAAGCCCTCCCAGCTGGACTAGAAGAGTCTAATTCAACAAATGGTGCTGGGAGAACTGGATATCTATTCACAAAAGAAAGAAAGAAGACCCCTAACTCACACCTTATACAAATATTAACTGAAAAGGGATCAAAGACCTAAATATAAAAGCAACAACCATAAAACTTCTAGAAGAAAATGTAGGAAAACATCTTCAAGATATTGTGGTAGGCGATAATTTCTTAAACCTTACACCCAAAGCACAAGCAACAAAAGAAAAAATAAATGGGACCTCCTCAAAAATCAGCACTTTTGCACCTCAAAGGACTTTGTCAGAAGGGTGAAAAGGCAGCCAATTCAATGGGAGAAAATATCTGGCAATCACATATCCAATAAGTATTTAATATCTATGCTATATAAAGAGATGATACAACTCAACCATAAAAAGACAAACTACCCAAATAAAAAATGGGCAAAATACTTGAAAAGACACTTGTCCAAAGAAGAAATACAAATGGTGAAGAAACACATGAAAAAATGTTCAACATCACTAGTGATTAAGGAAATGCAAATCAAAACGACGAATATCATTTCACACCTATTAGAATGGCTGCTATTAAAGGTCAGAAAACGGTCAATGTTGGAGAGGATGTGGAGAGATTGGAATGCTTATTCACTGTTGGTGGGAATGGAGAGTGGTACAGCCACTGTGGAGGACTGTTTGGCAGTTTCTAAGGAATTTGAATATTGACTTCCCATGGGACCCGGTAATACCATTATTAGGTATATACCCAGAAGAACTGAGGGCAGAGACCTGAACAGAATCTGCACACCGGTGTTCAGAGTGGCACTATTCACGATTTCCAAAGGCTGGAAACAACCCAGGTGTCCATTAACTGATGAGTAGTTAAATTGTGGTGTATGCACACTGTGGAATATTATGCAGCAGGAAGAAGAAATGAAGTCATGAAGCATATGACAACATGGATGAACCTGGAGGACATTATGTTGAATGAAGCAAGCCAGACACAAAAGAACAAATAGGATTGTGCCATTATGAGCTAAACATACCGTGTAAACCCATGGAGTTAATAATTACAATATAGGTAATCAGAAAATAGAAAGAGGGTAGAGAATGGAAAGCTGAGGGTTAATCTGTGCAGAATTGTTAAAAAGGTTGTTTGTAAATATTTGGAAAAGAATGAAAATGGTTAAAGCATATCATGGTGTTTGTAACTAGCAGTGCTATTGTATGGGTTTGAGAGTGGTTGAAAAGGAAAGTCTAAGGTCATGTATATTATCAGAAGGAAAGCTAAAAACTGTAACATGGGACTCTATAAGATAGTAAAACCTCATAGAACACCAAAGTGGATATCATCCCACACAGAGGGGCTCCTGAGGGCTCTGGAGACACCCAGGTCCTGTATAAGGGGGGATAGCTCCAGAGATTGATGCCTTATCAGTAGACTCTACTTTGGAATCTGTGCTCCTGAGAGTGACAGAGTTGGACTCAAATAAGTCCTCCCTGCACATGGTCCATCATCCCTTCTATTCAAACCTATATGTGAGGCTGGGGTTTGTAGGTGTACTTCCAGAGACTGGAGCCTCTGTCCTGCCCATGTGCCAGCTGTGCCTGGAATCTCGGTGGAGCTGCAACTCCTACTCTACAGCTCAATGGACTCACCCAAGTCACCTGGTGAGAAGACGATAATAGACAACAGCCATCCTAGGGAATGGAGAGAGTCTGCAGCTGCAGGCAGGATAATCCCATCCACCATATCCATGGGATACAAGCCCCCTCTCACTTGGAGGTGGAGTGGGCATCACCATCCCAGACCCCTCAGGATTGGGGGAAGAGCTATGGACTAGAGTGGACTTAATGGTATTCTATTGTAGACATAATGTGATTCAAGCAATGGAAGAAATTACAACAGTGAGGGTGAGCCAGTGGCCACTGGACACTTTTGGAGGCATTGAGAGGGAAAAGCAGTTGTAATACAGGGGCTCTTTCAGGACTTGGGAATTTTCCTGAGTGACATTACAACGATAGATACAGGCCATTTTACATCAGTATATACCATACAAAACTGTGTGGGAGAGAGTGTGGTCTGCAATGTGAACTATGGTCCATGCTCAGTGGCAAAGCCCCAGGATGTGTATATCCATTGCAGGTGATGTGCCACACTAATGAAAGATGTTTATGTGGGAGGTTATAGGAGGTGTGGGAGGTGGGGAACATGGGAATCCCTGTAATTTTTGTGTAACATTTATGTAATCTAAGCATCTTTTAAAATATGTATTTTAAAAAGTGCAATCATACAGTATTTGTATGATATCCCCCTATATTTTTGATGTATTATTTATGTAATCTAAAACTTAAAAAAAAAAAATTAAAAAAAAAAAAACACCTCATGTAAAACATGAATATGGGTGATATTGCATATGTAAGACTTTCTTTTAGAAAATATAAATACAAAGATCCTAGAGAGAAGGGAAAAGAATAGCTGCTATGTACGCCAGGCAAGGCATAGAAATATTGAGAGGTGATGAGTTGTGTTTGTTTGTTTTTTATTTATTAATATTGGAATAATGAAAGTGCTCTGGGAGTGATTGGGGTGATGAATGCACAAACATGTGATTACACAGAATGCCATTGATTGTACTCTTTGGATGGATTTTTGCTTTATTAATATGTATCAATAAAATTGGAAAAGTGCTTCAGAAAAGAAAAATAAGAATGTACAAAATAAATTAGAGAGACAGAAGTGAAAGAGCAGCTCTGTATGGCAGGGGAAGCTCAGCGTGATTGAGAGGTGGATGTTAAGGGCTACAGTGTTATGTCTGTTTTTTGTTGTTGTTTATTACTATTAATATTGGAATAATGAAAATACTCTAACAATGGTTGAAGTGAGGAATGCACAAATATGTGATTATACCAAATGCCATTGATTGAACACTTTGAATAGATTGTATGCTTTTTAAATATGTATCAATAAAACTGATTTTAAAAGTATCAGACCCAAACTCTAAAGTAGCTGTTAAGCCTATGATCCATGAGCTAAAAGAGAACATACTTGAAATGAATGAAAAGACAGGAAATATCAACAGAGAAATAGAAACTATAACCAAGAACCAAAGGTAAATTTTAGAATTGAAATTTGCAACATATGAATACAAATTCAACAAATGGTTTCAATAGAAGAATGGAGATGATAGAAGAAAAGGTCAGTGAACTTGGACAAAAATCAATATAATTTATCCCATCTAAGGAAAAGAGAGAAAAAATATGGAAAAATAATGAAAAAAAAAAAAAAAACAAACAAAAAAACACACAAAAGAAACAAAACTTCAGGAGCCTGCAGAATAGCAGTTTTAAAATTGATTTTATTGAAGTCCCCAAATGGGAAGAGAGATTGGAGGAAGAACAAAATATACTTGAAGACATAATGGCTGAAATTTTCTCAAATTTGATTGAAGACATACATTTAGATATTCAAGAAGCTCAGCAAACTTCACAAAGTATTTTTTAAAGAAAATCATGCTGAGATACATCATAACCATAATTTCAGATCTTAATGGCAACCAAATATAAAGAAAAAATCTTGGAAGTAGCCAGAGAAAAAGTATGTATCAAGACACAGGGCAATAATGATTCAAATGGTTGCAGATTTCTCATCAGAAACTATGGAGGCCCATAGCAGAGAAACAGAGGAAAGAAAAAATAAAACTGTCAGCCCTAAATTCTAAATCTAGAGAAAAATATCCTCAAGAAATAACAAGAATGAAGACATTTACAAATGTAGAAAACTTAGATAAACTTTTTACCCACAGCTCTAGTCTGTAAGAAATACAAAAGTAGTTCTTCAGCATGAAGGAAAATGCTACCAGAGGGAAATGTAGCTCTTCAGAAATCAGTGAGGAATATCAGAAAGGATAAATGCCTGGGTAGATGTAATAGGTCCATTTTTTTTTCCCTCTTAACTTCTTTAAAGTATGTAGGATGTAAAAATTCTAACAGTTTTGGAACTTGTGGAGGCAGGGATTAAAGAATCTATGTTTTCTCAAGATTATTACATTTTATATGAGGTTGTAAACTATTAACTCTAAATAGACTTCACTAGAGCAATCTCTGAAAATTAATACAAAGACATATATCTGAAAAACCAATAGGTAAAGCAAAATACCTACTAAAATAGTCAAATAATCTAAAAGAAGCAAGAAAGAATGGAACAGAAGGGGAAAAAAGGGAGGAAACATGCACAAAACAAATAATAAATTGGTTGACCTGAGTCCAACTGCTGAAAAGACGAAACTTTCCCCTTCAAATTACCTTAACAATTGTGTCGAAAATAAATTGACCATAAATGTAAGGGTTTATTTCTCACCTTCAATTCAGTTTCATTGATCTTTCTGCGAGTACTATACTGTCTTGATCATTGGAGTTTTAAAGTACATTTGATTTCTGTAAGGTTTGTAGAGTTGTCCCATTTCATTCCTGATTTTAGTAATTTGTGTCTTTTCTCATTTTCTCTTGGTCTATCTATCTAGTCTTGTCAATTTTATCGATCTTTTCAATAACCAACTTTTGGTTTCATTGATTTTCTCTATTGTAATTTTTTTCTATTCTATTGCTCTCCACTGTAAAATTTATTATTTCCTTTTTTTGTGCTTGCTTTGGGCTGTTTGCTCTTCTATTTCTAGTTTTTTTTTTTAAGTGGGAGCTTTGATTATTGGTTTGGGATTGTTTGTCTTTCTAATATAAGTGTTGAAGCTCCAAGCACTGATTTAGCTGCATTCTGACAATTTTGATATGATCTGCTTTTATTTTCATTCAGTTCAAATATATATAAACATATACATTTATATATACTGATTTCCCTTTTCAGTTTTTTTCGTTGACTCATGGTTATTTAGAATTGTGTTTTTTAATTTCCAAGTATTTGCAGATTTTCCAAATTTCCTTCTGTTGCTTATTTCTACTTTAATTCTGTTTGGCCAGAATAGGTGTTGGACTCTGTCAAATGCTTTTTATTTTTATTTTGGTATTATGGTGTATTACATTCATTTATTTTCAGATGTTACATCAGCTTTTCATTGCCTTGATACATGTTGTAATGATTTCAATCTTTTTAAATTTATTGGGATTTGTTTTATGGGCTGGCATATGATCTGTATTGGAGAATGCAAGTGTGAACTGGATGTGTATTCTGTGGTTCTCGTGAGGAATGTTCTAGAGATGTGAGCTGGGTCCTGTTGTTTGATACTGTTATTCAATTTTTTATATTCGTGCTGATTTTGTATCTGAGCATTCTTTCCATTATTGAGAGTGGGGTATTAAAGTCTCCAACTGTTGTTTTTTCAACTGTCTCTTTATCTCATCAATTCTGTCATTTTTTGCTTCAAGTATTTTGGGGCTCTGTTAAGTGTGTATGCTCTTACAATTGTTACATTTTCCTGTATAATTTACTCTTTAGTCATTATAAAAATGCATTGCTTGTGTCTATCAACATTTGTTTTTGTCCATAAATCTATTTTGTTTGACTTTGGCATAGCCGCCCCATCTCTTGAATGGTGGCTGTCTGCATTGTATATAACTTCCCAGCCTTTTACTTTCAACTGTTTGTGTCTTTCAATCTAAAATATAGTTCTTATAGACAACATATAGGGGATATATATTTTTTTAATATCCGATCTGACAATGCCCATCCTTAAGTCGGTTGTTTAATGAATTCACATTTAATGTAATTATTGATATGTTTGGATTTGGATCTTCCATTTTACAATTTGGTTTCTATGTTCTCATGTCTCTTTGTTCCCTTCTTTCTTGTTGTTTTCTTTGGGGTTTTTCTAATATATTATTTTAATAATTTTGCTTTTTTTTTTTTACTATCTTGTGAGTAGTTACCTTTTTAGTTGCTCTAGGGATTTCAATATTCAGCTTTACTTATAAGTATACTCTTACCTAACACTAATATTAATTTAATTCCAGTAAAATATGTAAACATTGCCCAAATATAGCTCCATTTCTCCATTCTTCTTTGTGATTTATTGTCATATGTATTATATATATTCTTATGTTATAAACCTAATGATAGAGTATTATAATTTTTATGCATTTTAATAAGGGTAAGAGAAAAAAGGAGTCAAAGAGATTTGTATCATATTTTTTATTATTTTATACTGACTTACATGTTTGCAATTTCTCTTACTTTTCATTTCTTCCTGTGGATTCCAGTTACCATTCAGGTTTCATTTCCTTACTCTAATAGAGCTCCATCCCCTCACCCTCCATTGTGTTCTTCTTGCTATATTTATCACATCTTTATGTGTTACAAGCTGAACAATAGTTTTATAATTATTGGTTTATGCAATTATCTTTTTTTTTTTTTATTGTGGGTAAAAATAAAAATTTTCACAATACATACCAACATTTGCAAAATGATATATAAATATATATGCATATATGTGCATTTGCTTACAAAAATGTTATTTATGTATATATATAAAGATATTTTAAGAGGTGCTTAGATACCCAAAATATTACACGGAACCCACTGGGATTCCCATGTTGCCCACCTCCCACACCTCAGTTAGTAGAATAAAAAAGAACAACATATGAATTTATATTTATCTATGTAATTTCCTTTACTGATGTTCTTTAATTCTTTGAGCAAATTCAGATTACCATCTGATGTCACTTCCTTTCAGCCTGAAGGACTCTTTTTAGTATTCTTATAGAGCTGGTCTGCTAGCAATGGATTCTTTGCCTTTGTTTACCTGGGAATGTCTTTATTTAAGCTATCTATATGTTTAAAGTAACAGCTATTTGATTTGTACATGGTTCTGAAATCTGGAATGGGCTCAGCTGGGTGATTCCTCAGCTGTTCTTAGAGGTCCCTCATATGGCTGCATTCGTTTGGCAGGTGAGGACTGAAGACAGCTGGGACACTGCTATGCTTGGGCTTTCCTCTTTCTCCATGAGCTCTCTGGTCCTTTTTCTCCCCATTTCGTCTCAATATAGTCGCCCTATGTGGTCTCTTCAGCAGTGTAGTGGGAGTTTTACATGGTGACCCAGGGCTTCCAAGAACACAGAAGTGAAAGCTACAAGGCCTTCTTAAGGCTTGGACTTGGACTGGCACAACATCACTTCTGATTTTTTTTGGTTGAAACAAGTCACAGGCCCAGCCCACATTCAAGGAGAGGGAACTATGTATAAGTGTATGAATATTGTTGAGTGTTGTTCATTGGGGGCGATCAATGTAACTATCACAATCTTGGAAAAGTAACCCTGCTTCTGGTCATTTGTCCTATAATTATACTCACATGAAAGCTTTTATACAAGAACAATTACTGCAGCACTGTTTGAATTAACAAAGACATCAGGAACAACTGGAATGTCCATAAATAATAGATTGGTTAAAGATATGTAATATGTAGCTGTTAAAAAGAATGAGGAAGCTCAATATATACTGATATGAAACAAACTCAAGATACAAATGTATATAAAATCAAGGCAGAGAAGTGTGTTTTTGGGGTGCTATCATTCTGAAGGAAAAATAACATATATATATATGCTTTTGTGTACATAGAATATCAGAAAAAAATATGCAGAAGACTTGAGTGGTTTTCTGAAGAAGGGACTTAGCTTCATTTATTGATGCCTATTTTCTGCATGGAGAATTCTTGGATGACAGGTGATTTGTTTGGCTTTCTGAACATCATTGCACTGCCTTTTGGCCTCCTTAATTTTTTTGAATGAGAAGTCAGCTGTTAATCTTATTGTGATTTTGTTGTATGTGATGAGTCATTTGTCTATTGCTACTTTAAAGATTTCCTATTTGTGATTTTCTTTTAACAGTTTGGCTATGGTGTGCCTGTGTGGGTTTCTTTATCTTTATCATACTTATGATTCTTGAATGTGTAGATCAATGTTTTTAATCACATTTGAGAAGTTCGTGCTATTGTTTCTTCAGTTTTCCCTCTTTCTCTCTTTCTCTCCTTCTGGTAATTCCATTATGTGTATTTTGGTATTCTTGATGCTGTCTTACAGATCTGAGACAGTTCACTTTTACTCATTCTTTTACTCTTGCCGGTGCTTCAATTTGGATAATCTCTATTGATCTATATTCACGTTCACTGATTCTTCCTTCTGTCAGATCAAATCTGCTTATGAATCCCTCGATTACATTTTTATTCAATTACCATAGTTTCCCACTACAGAATTTCCATTTATTTTTTAATATAATTTATATTTCTTTGCTGCTATTTTCTGTATTACAAGTCTTTATCTCCCAAGTCCCGTATCTGTGCTTCCTCAGAGACAGCTTCTATTGACAGCATTTCTTCCTGTGTATGGGCCACATTTCTTTTTTTTTTTTTTTTTTTTTTTAAGATTTTATTTATTTATTCATTTATCCCCCCCTTGCTGCTTGTGCTCGCTGGGTCAGCTAACCACACCGTGCGGGCGGGCTTTGCCTTCACCAGGAGGCCCCGGGAACCGAACCCGGGGCCTCTATGGGCCACATTTCTGTGTTTCTTCATGTCTCATAAATTTTTTTGAAAACTGAACATTTTAGATAATATATTAAAGCAACTCTGGATTCTGATTCTTCCTCCCCCTCCCCCTGAGAGGTTGTTGTTATTGCTCTGTTTATTTGTTTGTATGTTTAGTGCCTTACCTGGACTAAAGTGAGGCAGCTGATATATCTGATTAGGTTTTTAAAAACTCTTGCTTATTTGTTTCAACCTAGTTTCTAGGTGTTGCTCCTGGATCAATCTGTGACTGGTCAGAAGTTGTTCTTAAACACCTTGAGCCAGGAAAGCTTCTCACCTTTGCTGATAGATCTGCATAGCTTAGGGAACGCATTCAATTTTCAGGCAGCTCAAATGCCTGCACTGGCTTTTATTTTCTGAGTGGTTAAGGCCTCACATTCTGACTGGGATAAGTAGGCTGTTGAGAGTCTCTCCAGATTCTCCTGAATGATCATGCCCTCCTGTAACTTACAAAGGCTCATTGTGGTCGTCTTATAACTTGTCTTATTCCTTACATATCTCTGTTAAATTTCTGCCCAATCAGTATTTTGTCCTTGGGGTAATTGTGATGCTGGCCTTCCCTGGTTATTTTCTAACAAAATGACTATGATTTTTAAAGGATTCCTGGATATTTGGTTTTCTGTGCTCTGATATGCAGCGGCATTCCGGCAGAGTGGTATCATGTTGCCATGGAGAGGGGATGGGTGCGCCCCCAGGATCCACTATTGTTTCAGAGGATTAGTAGATTTTCTTATAGTAGTTTTTCTTGAATAAATGTTTCTCAGATTGATGTGTACCTTTGAGCAATTTCCAGGGTCATTAAATAATTGTTTTTGCCAATTAGGTCCTGTTTTAGATTTGTTTTTTGTGGGAAAAGATTTGCCAAGTCTTTCAACCAGCCATTCCAGAAACAACATCATTAAATGATTTTTTTAAAAAAGCATTTGAGGAGGAATTAAAATAAAGGCACACTTACTCATTACCAATAATTAAGAGAAGGTACTAAAGATAGCATTAACATATTTCTATGTTGAATTGTTTGGAAAGAAAAAAATATTGGGCAATTTTCAAGCAGGGGCATGGGAAAATGAGTCCCCACAATAATGCCATTATACTACCTGAAGAAAGGAGGAGGCTCATCAAATTAAGTATTTTATGAGTGATTTTAGAATCTAAGCAATGAAAGTAATTAACATAAAGGAAATGGATCATTGTGTATAATACATTTATTTTTTGTGATCCCCCTGTGTCCTTTCAGATCTGAGGATTGCTTTTGTAAAACATTGATTCCTGATTAAAAAGGGGCAAATGATTCAAGTGAAAAAGAATGTATATCACTTTTGCTCATTTTCATCATGTTCATAACTTCTTAGCTTTTTAGTTATAAATGGTAGAAATGTAACACTGAAATTGTGTGCAATGAAAAATTTCCCTTAGAATTTGTTGGTTATGAAATAGGAATTTATGAGGAAAAATGAAAGAAACTGTAGTTCTTCAGTCTTGAATAGTGACCACTGAGAAAAGATTTAGAGTTGAAGAGATTCACTTATTCTTTGATTCATTGAACATATATTTATTAAGCTGTTATCAAGAGCCATGCTGGTGATAAAGCAAAGAATAAAAATGTTTTTCTGAATCTGACATTCTAGTGAGGTGAGGCAGAATATAATCATGATGAATAAGTAAATTATGTAATTTGCTAGGGGGTATTGGTTTTGCAGTGAAAAATTAAATAGGATGTGGAGGCTGGGGAATGGTGAAGAATGCTGGGATTTTAAATACAGTGAATGTGGTAGACCATGCTGAGCAATAAATTTGAGAAAAAACATGGAGAGGAGAAGCAATCTATGTGAGCATCTAGGGGGAAAACATTCCAGTCAAGAGGAAAGGCCAGTGCAAAGGAAGAAGAAAATTGGACATGTTAAGGAACAAGAAGCTCAGTGTGCTAGAAGTAGAATAAGCAAGGGAGAGAGTATAGGAGATAAGGTTAAAGAAATAACAAAGGACCAGGTTATTTAGGGTTTTGCAGGCCATCACAAAGACTATAGTTTATACTTTACATAAAATGGGGAGCCACTGAAGCAGAGAAGTAACATGTTTTAATATCAAATTATAAAGCTAATCCATGCCATTAGGAAAGATTCTAGGACTATGATCAGGTTGAGCATTGGATTGATATCATTAGGATGCCATTCTGGTACTGCCATTCATTTGTTCACTCAGAGATTATCACTGATCTTAAATCCACAAGATCTAGTCCCACCTTGTTTGCATGGCATTCATAGCTCATCTCACTATGGCCCTTATCAAGGCTCTCCAACCTGATTATTCACTTCTCATCTTCCATTACTCCCTCATCACCCCTACTTCACCACCCTATATTCCACATTAACTAAAGGTGATGGACAGTAAAGAGTTAATGTATTTTGTGTATGCTGTTTGGTCTGCCTGGATCACCCTTGTCTGTCTCTGGAAGTCTTATTTCTTTTGGTTAGCATAAGATTTATTGCAATTTATTACAATTATTCATAGTCCTGTATCTCCATCTCGAGATTTTGGATTCCTTAAGGAAAGGGCCATTTAAAAAATTTCTATCTTTCACATTGTTTGGCAACAGTACTCAACCCATCGTTGTCGTTCTATATGAGTTTATTATATTAAATCTAAAAGGTACAAATCTAGCCTCTGGAAATTTTTACATTTATGCCAGGATTAATTTCAAGGGAAAATAAGTCAGTTCACAATTAAAAAAAATCTATATTTCAAAGGATTCAGAGTAATGATGTGCATTGAGGAACTTTATGGAGAAGTCAATGAAGGTTAGGTAAGAAATGGATATTGCAAAAACCTGGGCCAAGAATATCTTACCTTGATAACATTTATTACTACTTGATATTCCATTATGCATTCATTTGTCTTTTTATTTATCTTCCACCAGGATGGAATCTTCATTAAAGATTTTGTCCATCTTTTGCACAGCCTTGCCTCCCTTTCCTAAAAGAATATCTAGGTGTGATCAATATTTGTTGAAGGAATGAATTTCAGGTGAACACTAAGTTTAGATATGAGCTCCCTGTTCTTCATTCAGAATTCTTTTTTACTAATAAAAGAAACACTAATGAATTTTTCAAAGAAGGTGAATTTTTTTACTTGCTATTAGGTGTTAAAAGAATTTATCTCATTAAATTTCACAGACTCTTATCTAAGGACCATTGGAGAAGATAACAATGACTTCAGGAAAAGGTATATAGAAATTTCAGAAATGTTCTTCATGTCCTTATTCCTTAAATTAATCCAACATAGAAGCCAAAAGCATAATACTTACTTTTAGGTCTATAGAAAACTGAAGAAATATAGATCATAAATAAGCCTCCATTAGGGCAGCTGCTGCCGCTTGGACACTGGGGCCTGGGTGTAAGACAGATTAGCAGGCCAGGTGGTGGTGCAGGAAGAATGACTATGACTTACTGAAGACTTGAGACTCTTCACAGTACCAGCATGTCTGCCATGTCAGCCTGCAATTTACAGGCTGCCTGGAGCTCCAAGGAAGAAGTGTTTGAATAATGCAGATGGTCGGAAGAGTCCAGAGCAGAAAAATGCACATCTCTTCCATTTTATCTTGAAATTACAATTTGGATTGCCTTTTAAATGCATACACAACCTAAAGTACAGACAGAAGAATACTCTTCATAAAGAACTCTGATCTGGTTTTTGTATCTGACTCTTACTTTTCCCATTGCAAATAGACAAATATATATATATATGTGTGTGTGTGTGTTTAAGAGTGCAACTGGTACAAAAGTCAGCAAAAGAGTTGTGTACCCATTAATTGGCATCTGTGTTCTCAGTATGATCAAATAATAGAGGGGCTTTAGGTCATTAGCACTGTACAGAGGTCTGTGGCTTTAGGATCTGGAATTAAATGACAGGAGAGTTAGGACCAACACACATGCAGAGAAGTGAACTAACATTTTAAGAGTCATTACGGGTCAAACACAGTGCTGGAGTGTGCAACCATTTCATTGAGTCTCCTAACAATTCTCAGAGAGAACTGTTTTTAGCCTGAGCTACAGACGACACTCAGAGGGAGTGAGAAATCCATGCAAAATTATAATTTAAAAAGAAAGGCTAGCATTTTCTTGAATACTTAACATGTGCCAGGCCTCTGTCAAATGCTTTGTGGAATCTGATATGATCCTCAGCTCACTGATGCAATCCCTTCCTTGTAGATGGAAACCGAGGTTCCTAGGTCAAGGACTGCCCAAGGTCACATAAGGGCTGGAGAGTCGGGCCAGGGTTTGAACCCAGCCCTGGAGCACACACAGTGTCAGTTACTCTGCTCAACACTACTTGTCCCAACACATCCACTTTCTAGTATATAGTTTGCAAGGCTCCCTTGCAAAACCATGAAATGAAATTCATAGATAACATAACCTGCTTGCACATATGATTTCAAGAAAAATCAATAGAAAGGTCTGACTGTAATGTAAGGGAGAAATGAAATTTACTTATAATAAAATGAAATCCCTAATTCAATAAAATAACATATTTCTATAAATATTTTATTATATACGTAACTATTATTATTTATTACAAATTTTTTATTACTCATACATGACCAGGCTAGAAGACTTAATAAAGTATCAGATGATGCCCTATCAGCAATATGACAACTACAAATATAGGCTGACCTGATTATTATATTATATTATATTATATTATATTATATTATATTATATTATATTATATTATATTATATCAACCCAAATATCACAAAGTTATTACTGTTGTCAATTTTCTAAAGGTGGAACAGCCCTTGATAACATTCTAAATTTAACAAATTGAAATCTCTCTCATTTACATGGCAGTTGCATTCTGGGAAAGCTATCTTTACTTTAAAACCATTGAAAGCATCCTAGTGTGTGTGTGTTTGTGTGAGAGAGAGAGAGAGAGAGGAGTCAGAGTCTGGGTTTAAATAACTGAGTGAGTTATTAATGACTATTGTGGCTTGAACTGTGCTCTCCAACAAGGTATCTTGAAGTCCAAAACCCCAGCACCTCAGAACATGGCTTTATTTGGAAATGAGGTGGTTACAGATGGAATCGGGCAAGTTAAAATGAAATCCTGCTGGAGCAGTGTGGACAGCTAATCCAACGTGACTGGAGTTCTTAGAAGAGGAAATGTGGGCACAGACAGGGACAGAGGGAAGAGCATCAGACACTGCCGGCAAGCCAGAGGCTGACAAAGGCTGGAATGGATTCTTCCCTCCAGAGTCCGAAGGAAGCACGGTCCTCCTGACCTCTGGCCTCCAAACCATGAGACAAATTTCTGTTATTTTATGCCTCCCCCAGTTTGTGGCCCTTCTCACGGCAGTCCTAGGAGACTAAGACAATGCTACAGGAGGACATTCAGGAAACCTGGGGTGTGAAACAATTCTGTCCCTAGTAAGGCAGAACAGCTTACACCCCCAGCCCCCGCTAAATATTGTTCACTTGCCCAATTCTTGGACAAACAAAAATGTCTCTCATAAATTTCCAAAATCCGCTTTGGAGGGCTGTGCTACTCCCTTTGAGAACTGCTGGCATCAAGCTGTCAAACATTACACCTGACGCACTCAGGAATGCAGAATCATAGCAGGTGAGAGTTGGAAGGGATTGAAGAGGATTCAACACCATGCGTGGAGTGTAGACAAACTGCTACTAATTGAACCCATATTTACCAAGATCAGTATTTCCCAAATATGCCATATTTGCAAAACGCTATTGTTTAATCTATTTTTCTTTTAACAGACTCACTTTTCTTACTATTACGATTTCAGCTTAGAAATATCAATTACCATCTTAAATGGAAAATAAGGACCACTTGCCATAAATGAAATGTAAATCTAAAAATAATTCACTGAGTAAAATAAACACAAAATAATGGATACAAGACTATGTTATTAAGTTCTGCCTTGATTCTTTTGCCAGCCAAAGAGTCACAGCCTGAAGTCCTGGTTAGATCCGGAGATTTGCGATTGGTACGGAGGCACTAAAAACTCCCTAATACCAGACCAGAAGTTTCTCCTTGACCCAATCTAAGGATTTTCTAAGAACTGGAAAGAAAGTTTCTAATAAGGTGGAGAATTCTTTTTTCATGCCACATCTGTTTGGACCCATGTAAATTCACCTTTGTGAATTTGTCCTCTCAGAAACTCTAAGCCCTAGTTCTTGTTCTGGTTTTCAGAAATATAGAGGAAAAATCTATTCCCTTTCCTTCATGATAGCACAGCTGTTAATGTTCTCATTTAGGTTAAAGAAGGCGCTTCTTTTCAATTAAAGAGAGATGTTTTCTTCCCGTGTATATCACTCCCTTATATGAAGATTTACTCCTTCTTATAAAGAAAAATTATTGTGAAATATGTTCCTGAGCACTAGTCTAGAATTTAAAAGATATTCTTTCTAATCTTTCATACGAAAGTCAAAGGTGTACCCTCAAAGCTCCCATTTTACAGATGAGGATTAAGGCATGGTGCATTTGCATTTAAATAATTTACATACAGTCTCACAGCTGGCTAGTGGCAAAGCCAGGATTCCAACCCAGGGCTAATTACAAAGCTCAGAAAATGCTGTATCTCTTGTTAATTGGCTGTGAAATTAAAAGCCATAGTAAGACAGATTTGCCTGACTGGACAGAGGTAAGGATTTAAGGTGACTTCAGTTCCTAATTGTCTGAATAGAGATGCACTGGTCTCCTAGACCTTGGGGGGCACTAATGTAATCTCAAGTACTTTATTTTGAGCCTCCTCTCCTTGCCTGAGAAGGGCCACGTTAACCCAACACGATAGCTTTATCGTTCCTCAATTCCCCTAAAGAGCCCACAAGTGCTGCTTCAAAGGCGAGCCAGTGTCTAGCAGTGAATAAAAACAAATTTTGGATGCTCTGGAAGTTGGCGCCTTCCCTGTGAGAGTTGCTGGATTCTCCTGCGGGCAGGATGAGGCAGATTTTAAAATCAGGAAACACAGGCACTAGAGTGTACAGGCACTTTAACCTCCTTCATTCTCTGTTCTCCTTCCCTACCTCATACACCAGTCACCCTGAAGTTAAAATGCGCCTTTTCCCTCATTTTAAACTTAACCAGGCCCTGCACACTGCCTTGGAACCCTTCTGTTTTTCTTTTCAACCCCTTGACCCCTCTAAACCTTCCCCTTTCAATCTTAGTACCTCACCTTGTTTCCTACTTCACTGAGAAAATAAAGATCACGATCCCCACAACTGCATCTGCATCTCTATTTTCCTCATTCCCTCCTCTCACAATGAACAATTCTTTCCTTTTCTACCCAAAAGTGATCTGCTCCTGGCACTGTGGATGTGATCCCTTCCTCAGGGGCCTTGCTTCAGTGGTCTGACCCCACTCTCCTTTTTCATCCTCTCCACCAGCAGCTTCCAGCCATCCTCACGCATGCCAACTTCCCTCTCCTCTCCCCACAACGTGGGCTCTCTCTGGATGCCTCCATCACTCACGTGCCTTTAATGCCCATCTGTTTACTCACTATTCCTTAGTCTCCATTTCAAGGCCGGACCCTCCTTCATTCCAGATCCCTCTGTGCAACTGCAGGAAGAAGTCTCCAGTGGGGTGTCCCAGAGTTATCTCCACCCATACTTCCCCTTTGAGCGTTGCTCAGTCAGGCTTGGCCATCTGCCTGGGTCCAAAGCAGAACCTGGAGAGTCAACCTCGACTTCTCCCACCTCTTTCCCACCATCTTCAGACGCTCAGATATTGAGATGCAGGGATCCCCGATGTCTCGTAAGCAGCCCTGTCTCATCTTTTCCATCTACCTTAGCCCCCTGAATCCTAGCTAAGACCATATGTCACTCATAAATAAATCGTGCAACAAAATCATATTGAAGAGATTGTATGTGCCAAGTACAGTGATCCAGTGATCCAATCCAGAGTGTCCCTTGCAGTTGTATGGAATTTTTGGAATTTTTTTTTTTTGGAGAGAAATTCATAGCATAGATCTGCTCTGAAGTGTGGGGGAGCGTGATGGTTAATTTCCTATGTCAACCTGACTTAGTTAATGTGTCCAGTTGTTTGGTCAAGCACTGTCCCGCTTGCTAATGTGAGGGTATTGCAAGATGGGGTTTGCTTCTATAATCGGTTGACTGAATCTACAATCAGCAAAGGAGATTGCCCTCAGCAATTGAGGATTCTCCCCATCCAATCAGTTCAAGGCCTCAAAAGCCAAAACTGAGGATTTCAGAGGTCAGAAGAGGAAGTTGGATCCAACATCAGCATTGGTTCTTGCCGGAATTTTCAGCCAGCCACCTTTCCCTGGGGAAATCAGACAAAGGGTCTCTGCCTCACATTTTTGGAGATTTCAGCCTGTGACCTTCCCTAAGGAGTTTGGACTTGCCAGCCCTTGCGGCTGTGAGAGCCAATTCTTTGTAATAACTTGCATATATATCACCTGTTTGTTCTGTTTTTATATACATGCACATATGCATACTACACAAAATATTACATTATTAGGCATTGTGTATTACATGTATTTTATGCTTCATGTCATATATGAACAAACACACACACATATAGATAAACTATATACTTTTCCTTTCATTTTCTTCCCTTCTCTTAGAAAAGGAAGTACAATGAACTTACAATGAAAACAGGTGCTGGAGTCCACCTGTATTTATTTGAATCCTGCTCTTCCATTTAAGAGCTATGTGACCTGAGCCATGTCATTGAACTTTCAGAGAACCCTGACTAGCACAGGCAGCATCTCCCAAGTTGCCCTAGGCTGGCCCGTTAAGCCCTTGAAGAGGACGTGGGCTCTGGAGCCAGAGCTAGGATTGAACTCAGCAGAGTCGCTGCCAACTTTGTGACCTAGAGCAAATTGCTTAAGCTCTCTGTGCCCCACTTTTTTTCAGCTTCAAAAGATAATAATAATTCTATTTGCCAGAATTGTAAGGTAGATTGATTACAATGTATAGGGAAGATACTCAGTAAATATCGGGCACATATTATGTGCTCAGTAAACGTTAGTTATTATTGCTTCACAATGAACTGAAAAATTAGCCATCATAGCATTCATCTCTAAGCCTGGAATTCCTCCTGTCTTGTCCTTTTGCCATCATGAATTCTTTGACATCAGAAAAAGAAAATATTTTCCTCTCCTTAAACCATCACAATGTATCCACCCATTCATTCATTTCAACACTCAGCAATCTTTAGGTGACTAAGAATGAATAACAGCTTATGGTCTGTTTCCTCAAATAACTCCCAGCATAGCAGAGGTGGGAAGCCACATACACAAGTAAGCATATAACCGAATGAAAATTGCTGCCATTCAGATGCTCCGTACAGCAATTTCTTACTCATCCTTCAAAATGGTAAGTAGATATTACTTCCTACCTTTGATTTCCGCATGAAAAAATACAAAACAGAACTTTTTTCCCCATCCTTTTTTGTCATTATTAACCCGCTTATTCACTGCGATCACAATATTTTGTAATTAGTCAATATTAAATAAAGTACTCTAAAGGGGCTGAGATTTAGGTTTTTGTTTTTGCTTTATCCTTTTATAGGGCTTTACAACATCTTTAGGGTTTTGTTCATTGCCTAGAACACGGGAGGCACTCGGATGTTAGATGGATGTTTGGGTGGAGGGGTGGATGGGTGGAAGGATGGTTAGAGGGAGTGGGGGAGGGAGAGATGGAGGGAGGGATGGATGAATGGATGAATAAATGACTGCAAGGAAACAGGGAAGGAAGACATAAATTCCAGTTGAGAGTAAGATAAAGGAGCAAGATTTTACAGCATAGGAAATATTTGAGTTCAACTTCATAGTGTAGGGGGTATTTGAGTTATATCTAAAAGATGAGTGAGATTTCTGCAAAGAAAAGTCTGTATGTGGTGGTGGGAGGTTGGTGGTGATAAAGCATTTTAGAGAGAGAAAAAAAGGGTGATGAAAAGCACAGAGGCATGCAAGTTAGGGTAACTAAAGTTGGGATTGGAGCTGGAGGGGAAGGGCAGAAGCATAGAGGTAAAATAAGGTTCAAGTTATAAAGGGCCTTGGAAGTCATGCTAATGAATTTGTACCTTCAAACCATAGTGTTTCTTTAATAGATGAGCTTGCCTGTCTCGCCAAAAGGCTTAACCATGACCGAGGACATTATTTCCTCACTTTCATCCAAGTACTAAGTACTTGATTAAAACTGAGAGCAGGCAGACAGCTCCAGTGGTATTTTCTGGGAGCCTAAATTACAGGGTTTGGGCATCTCTTCATTTAAAGGGAAATTGAAATCGCTTCAATACTCATTCGGGCTAAAACTACTTTTAGAATTTCCAAGAAGAACAATTGAAAACACATATCTGTCCCCAAAAATGCTTAGGCTGTGAGACTGTTCCTGTCTTTCCTCTGCTGAATGAAACAGGACGGAAGGAACAATCATACCTACCATACCCTAAGTTACGTCTGTAGAACGCTCGCGCACAGATGCTCTTGCTGATTGTCTTACCCCTGGTAAGCTTAGCACTGTTATCAGTCAGCAGGAAGGAAATAGGCACTGAGATGGTAAGGCAGGCAAGTCTTGCTTCTCTCACCTCTTTCCTTTTCTTTCAACAGCTAGGACTAGGTCTGGGGTCCCCACATGCAGATAAAGGACCCCTCTGGTGCCCAAATTAATCGCAAAGAGGCATAAGGTCAGGGGTTATGTAATATGTGTTGAAAATATAGTCGGACACTTTCCATGATTACCATCATATAGTCACTATCACCACTCCAAGAGGCTGGTATAATTGTCTCCTCTTCGTAGAAAAGGACACCAAAGCGCAGAGAAGTTGATAAACTTGTTCTCATTGACCCTGCTGCAAAATTGCAAGACCAGGTTTGAAGTCCTATCTGTCACCTCCAACACACACCTCCTTCCTACCACATCATACTACCTTGGTGGTAAAGAGAGTGGGCTCAGAGCTTAGATGGCCACGTTCTACCACTGACTGGCCTTATGACCTCGGCCAAGACACTTCAGCTCTCTGTGCCTCAGGTTCTCATCTATAGAATGGAAGTCATATTAGTGCTTCCTTTTAAGAGCTGCTCTGCAGATGAACTATGACAATAACTGTAAAGTGCCTAAATAGTTCCTAGCATAGAATAGCACTTGGTAATGGCTATCTATAGTTATCAAATGTCTTATGAGTTTTAGAATTAATTCTCTCCCCTTGACCAACACTTGATCCCCTGATCTAGCAATGTTTAGTGTCTCCTGTGCAAACTCAAGCTGTCAACCAGACCTGACTGGAGAATCTTGGAAAGAGTCAGCTTGGGAGTCCTCCTGATCCCTCAGGTTTCTCTACCACCCTCATTGTGCTGGTCCAATCTGCAGGCCAGAATTTACCATATGGGCTTTCTTTCCTTGTCCTCCAGTCTCTTTAGAGCCAAACCCCTTAGTTTGGGGCCCAAGAAACTCAATTAGCTTTTGCCAGACTCCTTCCATGGAATGAGGTCCAATTGCCATGTCTCTTGCCTGCTGACTGGCGTTTCTCAATCAGTGGCCATATCCTTGAAACAGGAAGTCCTGCCCTGCATAGCTTTTGCATTTCTGGAAGATTGCCTCCATTGCCTGCTCACTTGCTCTTCCCTCTCTGCTGAAAGTTTACCTTGAACACTTACATTAGCCAGAAAATATGCTAGATTACAGGGAAACAACTCCAACCAACCAAGCATGATTTCTGTCTTCAGAGAAGGTGGCTACATTTTGAAACAATTAATTACACAAAAAATTCTTTAATTATAGTTGGGAAAATTTCTTGAAGGAGTAATAGAGGATGCTTTGAAAATATAAAGCAGGGAGACTCCGCCTGCAAATGAGGATTGAGGGAAGTGAGGGCATAATGGCCTAGCATCTCAAAGATACACTTTATTTATTTAGATACTACGATGTGCTTTGGAAAGAATGAAGAAAAGAGTAATCATCCCTCATGGTCTCTCAGATTAGTGACACAATTTACAACCTGCCTATGAATGATAATTATAAGATGATTAAAAACACATTTTTTATTAGGGTCACACCAGGTACTGTGCTATGGACATTGTGTTCATCTTCCTTTCTCAATCTGTTGAAACCTTTAAGTAATAAACACCTGTTGTGCGTGAGGTACTTTTCTATACTCTGGAAAAACAAAGGCTTTAAAGCACAGCCACTGCCCTCAAAGAACTCCGAGTTGAATGGCCCTCACCATCAAGATGGATTACATGACAATCAACATAGTCTGGGTTGTGGTGTTTTCTATTACTGCATAACAAATTATCATGATCTTGTGGCTTAAAATGTACTTATTTTTGGCTCTTGGCTCTGTAGCACAGAAGTCTGGGTGGCTCAACTGTATTCTCTGTTTAGGATTTCACAAGACTGAAATCAAGGTGTCGGCCAGGCTGGGCTCTTATCTGGCAGCTCTGGGGAGAATCCACCTCCAAGCTCATTCAGGTTGTTGGCAGAATTCATTTTCTTGCTCACCATATTTTGGAATAACCCTCATACTTCAAAGCTCTCTAACTTCTTCTGCCACCAGCCAGAGAAAACTCTAGCTTTTAAAGGGCTCATGTGGCTAGATTAGGCCTGCCCCAGGAAACTTCCTCTTTTAAGGTCAACTGTTTGGTAACCCTAATTACATCTGAAAAATCCCTTTTGCCATGTAAGACAACATAGGAGAGTAACAGGGGACAAAAGTCATGGGCAACATCTAGAATTCTGCCTACCTCGTGTAACAGCCAGCCCCACAACTTCAGTGGCTTGAAACAATAAATGCTTACTTCCCACTCCTGCATGAGCTCATCTAGTATCACGACAGCCCAGCTGTGCCATGCCCTCCCTCCAGGAAGCAGACTGGTGCTAGAACAGCCCCTGTCTGAAGCTTTGCCAGTTGCACGCGAGTGGGAGAGAGAGAACAGGCAGCTCACATACTAGTTCTTAGAACTTCTGCCCATTTCAATGACCAAAGTGAATTATGTGGTCAGACCTACCTTCGAGGAAGTACAATCCTACCATCTAGCTTGAGAAAGGGAGATCTGAGGTATTTGGGGCACAGCACTAATAACTAATGCCATTTCTCTTTTGATGACTAGATATTTGGTTCATTTGCCTTTTAGCATGCAAAATATACAAACCCCAAAGTCACTGTTAGCCACATGCCAACTCAGACCTCATAGCATGGGGGTACATACAATGTTTGGCATAGTCTAATGGCCTCCTCAGTGTTGCTGTCCTCACTTGACAGAGACAGAAAAAGCCTCCAAAACATTAAGCAGCTTGACCCAAGTCAAACAAGCAATGATAGAACCTGGATTAAAATCTGGGTCTCACTCTTCACCATAATGTCATGAGGCAATTACTATTCCCATCATATACAGACTAGGAGACAATATAGGGGTTCAGCTGCCTTATGAGATAACTTAGTCCAGGTGGGGAGTCAAAGCCATAAACAGAAAGTCACCCCACCTGTGGCAAGTCCCACCGCAGAGGTATCTGCAGCATGCTTGGCGATGGGAGCAACCTGGTACTCATCTGTCTTAGTCTCCCAGGGCTGCCATAACAGAGCACTCAAACGGGGTGGCTTCAAACAACAGAGATTTATTGTCTCCCAGTTCTGGAGGTCAGAAGTCTGAATCAAGGTGTAGCAGGCCATAGTCCCTCTGAGGCCTGCAGGGTCTGGTAGTGGCTCTCTGGTTTATGGCATAACTCAGTGTCTTCCTCCACCACTTGGCCATTTTCTCTTTCTGTCTCTGCTTTGACTGTCTGTGTTCAATCTCCATTCCTAAGGACACCTGTCATATTAGGCCACACACTATCACAGTTTGGCCACATCTTCACTTGTAACATCTTCCAAGATCCTCCAAAGTAGGACCAAATTCATAAGACCAGGAATTAGGACTTGAAGTTATCTTTTGGGAGGTCACAATTCAATCTGTAACACTGTTCTGCAGATGGGAGGTTAGGAATAAGGGTGGTCTGGAGCAAATTTTTGAAAAAGCAGTGGTTGAGTAAATTCTTGTAGAATGAGTAGAGGTTTTCCATATAGCAAGAGAAGGGAAGGGAATTACAGAAATGAGAAAGGGGATGGCATGTGCAAAGGGTGGGGAAGGAAGGAGCAGGTCACAGTCAGTGAGGTATCCAACTTCATAGTCAGAGTCAGTGAGGTATCCGGCTTCACACGTAAAGAGATGAAGCATCATGTGGATGTGGATGTGGCTGGGAATGGTCTTCATGGCACTCTGCGTGCTCTGCTGAGGAGTTTGAACTTTACTCTGTGGCAGGGTAAAGGTTTATAAAGAAGACCATGTTAATCTGGGTCCTCCAAGAAGTAGACACCAAAATGAGATTACACATGTGTATTAGTCAGCCAAAGGGGTGCTGATGTAAAGTACCAGAAATCTGTTGAGTTTTATAAAGGGTATTTATTTGGGGTAGAAGCTTACAGCTACCAGGCCCTAAAGAGTCCAACTCAAGGTACTATAAGAGGTACTTTCTCACCCGAAGTCATTTGTCACGTGTTGAGCAAGATGGAGGGCGATGTCTGTGAAGGTTCAGCCTTCCTCTTCTTCTTAAGGCTCCATGGTCCCAGCTTCTGATCTCAGCTGCAAGCTGGGATAAGTCTTGCCTCTCTCACAGGGCTCGTTTCTCTCCAGGGTCAGCTGCAGCTCTAGGCTATTGAGCTCATTCTCTTCCCAGGGCCTACGGAGCTGTCTTTATTCCGCTGTGTTCTCCTCCCGTGTATTTACTTCCCTGGCTCCAGTACCAAAACTCCAACTCTCTCCTCTGCCATGTCATTTACTCTGTAAGTCCCTACCCACTGGGGGAAGGGAAGGGACTCAAGTCCTACTGATGTGGCTGAATCAAAATCCTAATCATAATTTAATCAAATAAAAGTGAAACCTCTGAATTTAATACCATCTAATATGCCCAGAGAAACAGAACAGTTTACAAACACAATCCAATATCTATTTTTGGAATTCATAAACAATACTAAACTGCCACACTCCATCCTCTGAATTCCAAAAAGACATTACAATATTCAAAAAAAACCTTAAATCAGCAACAATGCTAAGTACAAAGTCATATCACAATCAGTTTAAAGAAATGTTTGTCTTGGGGCAAAGTCCCATCTGGCTGTAGACCTCTGAAATTTACAAAACCATTTACCTGCTTCCAATATACAAAAGGACAAACAAAGGATAAACATTTGTATTGCCATAAAGAGAAATTGGGAGGGAAACATGAGTCATGGGTCCAGAACAGTTCTGAAAGCCTTCAGGGCATGCTTCATTAGATTTCAAAGTCTCAGAGTCATTCTCAAGATGATGGTTTCTTCTCCCTGGGGCCTTATGGGACCCACCCTTTCCACAGGCTTGCCCAAAGGCCATTTTCTTAGTTCCACCCTCATCAAGCATCTGGGTGGTAACCAAGCTCCAGACATCACCCTCCAAGAGCGTTGGGATGATGACCACACATTACCCAAACTTTGGGATAGAGTCTCAAACCCCCTAGTACAGTGAAGTGAAGACAACATCCTCCCTAAGCTTTGGCATACAGGCCCAACCCTCTCAGATCAATGAGTTGATGACCTGGCCTTCCCTAATCCATGGGGGACAAGTCCACCCCTCTAAGTCCTATGAGGTATTGACCTTACCCTCCCTAATCTTTGGGGAATGTGCTCTACCCTCTCTGTGCCCTGGGGTAGCAAAACTCTTCCCAAATATTGGGTGGGAACATCCAACCTCCAACTGCTGGGGCAAACTCACCCTCTCTGTACACATGGGTGGGGTTCCTTTCTTGGCCCAAGGAGATGTCTTAATTCCAGATCTCAGCTCCCATGGTTTTCCTCTTAAAGTCATTTTCCCTTCCATATCTCCTGTCGATGTCCCTTTTAGTCCAGTATGACAGTGGTTTTGTTCATACAGCTATCTCAAAACACTTGGTTTAACATACAAGAAGCAGGGGTCCAAGCCATTAGATAGTAAGACTTTCCACAAGTCTTTCCTGGATAACTGTATTTCCAATCCTGATTTACAAGTTCCATGTTTAGACAATTTCTCAAATGGGGCACTATCACCTGGGGGCTTGATTTCCAGAGGCTTGTAATTTCCAGAATCAGCTTCTGTTTTCTTTGTGCCTGACAATTCAGTTCTCAGCTTATCTCTCTTGTCTAGCATTTTACTATAAGCTGCAAGGAGAGGCCAAGCCACATTTTCCGAGTTTACTTTGGAAAGTTCTTCAGCTAAATGCCCAGGCTCACCATTTTCAAATTCTGCCTTCCATTAAGCACCCAGGAATTAATCTTGCTAAGTTCTCTGCAACTTTAAAACACAATTGCCTTTTCTCTAATTTCCAATAATAGTTTCATCATTTACTTCTAAGGCCTCATAAAAAGTTTCTTTAGTGTCCATATTCCTGCCAAAAGTCTTTTCAAAGTACTCTAGGCCTTTTCCATCAAGCATCTCACAATTACTCCAAAAAATACCCCTTACTCATTTATAAAAGGGCTCCAGCATTTTGGTAATTGCAAAAGCACTACCCCACTCTTGGTACCAAATTCTGTATTAATCAGCCAAAGGGGTGCTGATGCAAAGTACCAGAAATCTGTTGGGTTTTATAAAGGATATTTATTTGGGGTAGAAGCTTACAGCTACCAGGCCCTAAAGAGTCCAACTCAAGGTACCATAAGAGGTACTTTCTCACCCAAAGTCATTTGTCATGTGTTGAACAAGATGGCGGGTGATGTTTGCAAAGGTTCAGCCTTCCTCTTCTTCTTAAGGCTCCATGGTCCCAGATTCTTCTGATCTCAGCTATAGGCTGGGATAAGTCTCATCTCTCTCCAGGGGCTCGTTTCTCTCTAGGATCAGCTGCAGTGGTAGGCTATCAGGTTCATTCTCTTCCTGGGGCCTCTGCTGGGCCTATGGAGCTGTCTTTATTACTCTGTGTTATTCTCCTGTGTATTTACTTCCCAGGGCTTCAGCATCAAAAACTAAAAAAACTCTCTCCTCTGCCATGTCATTTCTCTGTGAATCCCCACCCACCAAGGGGTCAGGGACTCAACATCCTACTGACATGGCTGAATCAAAACCCTAATCATAATTTAATCAGGTAAAAGTGAAACCTCTGAATATAATACAATCTAATATGTCCAGAGGAACAGACCAATTTATAGACATAATCCAATATCTATTTTTGGAATTCTTAAACAATACGAAACTGCCACAGCATGTAAGGATTTATTTAGTAGCAATGCCCATAAGGAAAACGGGGAAGGACACAGGGAAGGCGGTGAGTCTGGCATCCGGGGAAGAAAAGGGAAACGGGTGTTTGGATGGCAATCTCTTGGGATCCTAAAGCCAAGAGATAATGTCTCAAAATACAAAGAAAGCTAAAGTGCTAATTTTTTTAGGCTAGTTGGGGGTGAAGGGTATGGGGCAGAAAGCCTGGCTCACTATTCTCAACCACCGAATGTGTGTGTGTGTGCCCGTGCATGTGTGTATAATTAAAACACGTATTCTCTTCCTAACCTGTAAAGAAGAGGCTAACATTCCTGACAGTGGCACTGAGGTGCCTTCTCCCTGAGGCAGGCTGTGCGTGGGAAGCCTGGCCCTTTGTCCTTGGTGCAGATGGTTGCTAGAGCAGCCCCGGGCTCTAGGAACTGTATAAAAGAATGTGTCTAAGGTAACCTTTTGGGCTGTGCCTATTAACCACTGACCTTTCTTCCTGATGAATCCTCACCTATTGCAGCCTTTGTGTGCCATTTGGAGAAGAAAAGAATGTCCCTGCAATGGTTTTCAAAGGAAGAAAAGAAACCTGCAGTAAAATTGGCCCTGGGTGGGGAGAATTGTGCTGAAGCCAATGAGCTGGGGTACACTAAGATAAATAAGGGGTTCCCTGGAGAATGGCAGACAGGGGGCAGCAATAGAAAAATCTCTTAAGGAGGAAAAAGACAGAGGCCACACACAAAGGGAAAGCAAATAGATTGTCTGAGGTAAAGAATGGCCAGGACAGATGGGCAAATGCCAGAGCAGCAGCAGTCTGCCAACAGAAAACTATTACCAGAAATGCCACATACACCCCCACTTCGCCCTCTGAGTCACGTGTGTGCAAGCACATGCACACACACATCCGTGCACACCTTTATACATGCTGCCTGTTTGCACGCGCGTCCTAGAAATTGGTTCTGATCACGCCATTGCCTAGTTTCACATTATTCCGTAGCTCTCCATGTCCTGGAAATGAAGACCTAGGACCCTGCCCAGCCAGTAAGTTTCTCCCGTCCCCTCACCCAGGTATACTGGCCAAAGAATCAGAGCTTCTTCCATTTGTTGTTCGAGAAAACGCACTTCCTCTATCAGTTTAGATGTCAGTACCCAGGCAACTCCTCAAATATAGATTATGTGCAAGTTTTCCTTTCCCTATTAGAGCGCTTTTGGGGCTGCATTAAGAGAGAGATTTGACTTGTTTTTGTCTCCGTCTCTACGGTTAGGACCTTGAGGGCAGGACTGTCTCTAGGTTCCCGTTTACCTTGGCTCCAAGCACAAGGCTGGCACATTGTTAATATTCCTTCAATGAATAATTAGCCTTGACATTCATAGGGCTGGAGCTCAGACAAGTGAGGGAACACAATTGAGTCTCCTTTTACAATATCTCTTCAGGATCTTCTTTTATTCCTCTAACTTATGTCACCTCCTCATTCCTAACTTTATTTCCTTTTCATTTGACTTTTTAGAGAAGACAGAAATGAAAACAAGGGGAAGGAGACGTTATATTTTAGTATGTCAATAGTTTACATCCTATGATTCATCCCAGAGAGTTGACCTTCTCCCTTCTTTATTTTGCTCACTCTCACCAGCTTCTTGTATAGATGGAAGAGCGAGAAACCTTATGTGTTGATTACATTTGCCTGGAACTGCAATGGGCATTTTCAACATATTTTCTCATTAAGTCCACACTAATTCACAGGTTAGGTATTTTCATTCCTATTTTAAAGTCGAGGAAATGAAGGCGCAGATAGATGCAATCCTTTGTCCGGAGTCAGCAGCTAGAAAGCAGCAGAGCTGAGACAGAGCTCAATCACAGGTAAAATGGGTGCCCGCTTTCCTCTCACTCAGGTGCCTCCTAACGCATACCCTCCGGGAAGACCTCTGCAACTTTCTTCTAAAAAACCCAATTTTACACATGAGGAACGCAAGGTCCAGGGAAAGGGAATCGGCTCATGAAATGTAAAGAGCTGATTTTTCGTGAACCTTTTGCCTTTTCACAGTTCTTTCCTTGAGTCATTCAAGAAGTTCATTATGCTTTTAATAGCTGAACCAGTAGATCGGAGGACTCTGGAAAACAAATATATGTTGAAGAAGCTTAGGTGACTGGTTTGCTTAGACCTTCATATTTTGAATGCAGAGCTTTGATACCAGGCAGGCTCAGGTTCAGTTCCTAGTCCTGCCATTTATTAATGTTAGGATCAAGGAGATGAATTCTTTGAGATCAGTTTTCTTCTTGGATTATTGAGGATTAAATGAGATGAGAACGAGGTATGTAAAATACTTAGCAATTTGTCTGGGCCCGAGCTTGCATGCCAGTGTTAGAGTTAAAATTAAGCTTGCAAAGTATCATTGATAGTAAATGCCATGGAAAATTTTTCTTGCTTTTTGTTCCCCATTTCACATCATGTAAATATACATTCAATCATTTTAAGTTTTCCAAGTTCCTATTCTAATATCCTAGGTGGGTTAGGCTTTGTAATACTTAGTTATTCATATTTCTAAACTGCCAGTATTTTTAAATGTAGGATTTGGAGAAAGAACTTACTGTGTTCTTATAGTCCATAGCTTGTCTCCAATTGACTTTAATCTTTTTCACTCACAATTTCTAGAACTTAAGGGAGTGTTGCTATGGAGAAAATCATGACATCATTAATAATACAAATGCTTTGAGGTCACACATGTGGCAGACTTTAAGAGTTCCAAGTTGCTAGAAGAACTTGCAATTTCATAAAGGAGATCTATGGTCTTAGATGACAATTCTCCTGTTGAAATAGATGATACGGAGGGACAGGAGTGCAAGGGAAAAGAGAATCAGCTTTGGAGCCAGAAATACCAGCTTCCACATCTGGGGACCAGCACTTAGTGTGACCTTGAGAAAGCCTGGTAAGCCCTCTGAGTCTCGGGTTTCTCATTCATAAAAGGATAGCAATACCTGCTTTGCAACATTTTATGAGCCTTAAATGTGATGTTAAATTGTTAAATACCCAGCATCTCTCACCTTAAGAGTGCTCAACAAATAACAGCTATTTCTTTTATTATTTGGAGCCATAATGCTCTGTACTTGAACTCAACACCACTTCATAGGCGCTGTGTGACCAAGTTGCTTATCCTCTTTGAGCCTGACTACCCTGTCTATAAAACGGAGATAATAACACCCACATCGTGGGGCTGTCATGGATATCAAATTAATTAATTTATGGGTATTGTCTCGAGTGGAGTAATGATTCAATAATTGTCTCCCTCTTTCTCTTCTTTTTCCCTTCTCCCTTCCCCTTTCTGCGCCCCACCTGCCCTTTCCTCTTTGCCCAGGGATAACCACTACCATGCGAGTTCGTTGCCCTCTTGGGCATTGAGGATGCAGTTGCCTCCTGCTCCCTAGTTCCCAGAATCAGAGTCACCAGAAGCAGCCTGTCTTTTTCTTCATTCCTATGGATGAAGCTTGTGCAACCAATAAAGGAAACTGATGCCAAGCCTCCGATTCTCTTTGGATCATACTCCTGTCTCTGTGGAGAAACCTTCGGCTTTAAAGCAGGGTTTTCGCTGACACCAATGCATCCTAATGGCGTTGGCCACGCTGCTGCCATTGAACACCTTTCCTCTGCCTGTGCACGTGCAGTAGCCTACTTTCCAAGCACGCGGCAGCTCCCAGACTAACCTCTAGTCCACTCTGATGCCTCAGCCGTTATGTCAAAGAAATATGCAGCTGAATGTGATGTCTAATTTAATCATAATCTTGTGATCCATACATTTACTCAAGCCTTACTTCTGGAGCACCTACAATGATCCAGAATTGGGATTACAACAATCAATAGCATGGGACTGATTTCTGTTGTATTTAGGTGGCAGGCGAGGGACAGACAATGTGCAAATATACAAATAAAGCAAAAGAATAGTGAAATATAATACCTCTATTGGGAGTTATGCCTTCTGAATAGCATGTGATCAGGCAGGCCTGGTTTTAAATAGTGAATCCTCCAATTATTTGCTGGGTGATTTGGCACAAATTATTTAACCTCTCTGAACCTCAGTGACTTTTTTTGTCTCCAAAATGGTACTGTTATAACCTACCATGAAGAGTTGCTGTTAGCTTTAAATACAATGCAGGGCGCAAGTGCCTAATAAATGTCTGAGGTATTCTCTTAATATTCTTGGAATTAAAGAAGCCTAATTTTGACTCCTAGGTGAGGTGGTTTGAAGCTGTGTACCCTAGAAAAATATGTTCTTTAATTTAATCCTTTCCTGTGTGTGTGAACCCATTGTAGGTAGCACCTTTTGATGCAGGTACTGCAGTTAAGGGGTGACCCATCCCAATCAGGGTGGGACTTAATCCTCTTACTGGAATCCTTTATAAGCAGAATGAAATTCAGAAGAGAGAGAGAAAGCCATGGAGGGAGCAGCTGGAAGCTGGACACTAATGGAGTCCGGGAGGAAAGGGAGAGACCCAGAGATGCTGCCATGTGCGTTGCCATGTGACAAAGTAGGACCCAAGTGTTGCCGGTGGCCACCCCCAGACCACCAGGCTTTGGGAATAAGCAGCGCCTTGATGATGCCTTGATTTGGACTTTTCCCAGCCTCAAACCACAAGCAAATAAATTCCCATTGTTTAACCCAACCCATTTCATGGTATTTGCTTGAGCAGCCCAGGGAACTAAAATACCAGGTTACTTACTAGTTTTGTTATATAACTTTGCATGAATTACTTAACTTTTCTGAGCTTCAGTTATTCTACGTGTAAAAGGATGATAGCAAAACTTTACAGGCTTATTGTAAGGATTAACTAACATACATAAAATACCTGCTTAATATTGGAAGTTTAATAAATGCTAATTTCCTTCCTTTCCCATTCTTTTATCCTAAGAAATGCATGCTGCAACATTTATGGAAAACAAATCCACAGAGATCCTTTGACAGTATGAAAGGGCACTCCAAATAATACGGCAGAGTTATCGAAAGCTTTCTGTGTCTGTGCGAACCCCTCAAAAACCAGACAACGTACCTTCCTCCCAGGCCCAAATGCTGCTTGAATATTTCATGGGATCATTTCAGAAGGTCGTGTTAGTAGATTGACTGTTTGTCTATTAGGCACAAGCTGAGGGCAGAGAACACTCAAGAGAGGGACTGAGCTCTTCAAAATTGCCTCCAGCATGAAAATATTACAGTGGACTTTTATGGTGAGGAAACCATTATCCAAGTCTGAGTCAGTTTATAGTACTTATTGGGCTAAAAAAAACCCCAGGCAAACAGACATAGGAGTCATACCACAATTTTCAAAGAACTACTACTTAAAAATTAATAATTTTAATCAAATGGATAGACTTCTACCCTTTAACATGGCATTGATATTTCCCATTTCTTCTAAAAGTAATATGAGCTTTCTCAGACTCCATCAATTCTGTGGAATTTTCTATAATCAACAATGTGGTTTCAGTTTTAAAACTGGAGGATATGTTGTAAGGAAGGGAATTGGTTAGTTTACAGGATATCCATCACCATGGAATCAATGAGGGACTTTCAGTGGTTTCTGCATAAATGCTTAACAACTAGCTCTTTCTTTTTGGTAGGGGAAGAAAAGGTTTTTCATGTTATCAATTTCTATGGTGGAAATACTCCCACCATGCCCAGTTTAAAGCTAATTGTTTTTTACCAGCTGGTTTGCAAAATTCCTTGAGTTTCTTCCAGCATACCACAGGTTTATGTAAAGAACTGCGATAAGCACAGGGCGGTTGTGTGTGTGTGTGGGGGGCGGGCAGGGTATAGATATATAGTAAGCTCTAAATTCATCCAAAATTTAGCAAATATCACAGAGCTATCAGGAAAAATTCAAAAAGCATTCACTTTGAAATGGGAAAATCAAGATTTGGTTCTTAGTATTTACCTTAACAATAGGAGCTATGGAAAAATACATTATCTTTCTAAGTGTCAAAATTTTCAGGTATTGTAAAATAATGTTGTGATGATCAAACACGCCCCAAACAGAATCTTCCCACCAGAGAAGAAATCTATACAGCATTCTCCACAACCACCGATTTAGAGGAAACAAGTCTCCAAAAGGCCACAGGTGAGGGTTCGGACTAGAGATGAAAGCAACAAATAATTATTTGGTGTTTATTACATGCATACTCAGCGTTTTACTTCAACGACCTCATTTAATTATCAGACACCTATCTAAATGGCAATTGAAAGTTCCAGAAGAAAAGTTGCTTTCCCTGTTGATCCATTTTCTAGATTGGGAGAATTTTCATTAAGAAACCGAAACTTAATTTCATTTCAGCAATGCTTTTCAGAAGCCAAAGCTTTTGCTAGGGGGAGAAAGACCATTCCAGTTTTAACTTCTGAATCTCCACATCCCTCCAAATAATAAGAATGAATTAACTCTTTAGAAGCAATTTCTCACAGTATTTTCCCCTTCATTCCCCAAACAGCAGTTGTTTCGAATGAAATAGTATGTTCCTAATTCCTTCCACTTGACTCACTAAAATGCTCTATCTTGCTAATGTATGTAGTTTTCTAGCGTAAAGCATTGATATTTTCCATATTTTAAACCTCATTTTCACTTAATGAGCACCTTAACTTATCCAATTCCCCTCCTGCCCAACCATCCTCTACACACAGCTGCCAGGTTTATAGTCCAGTTATCTTGTCACACCCACCCTTAAAAATGTTAAGAAGTTCTTCTAGTCTCTAGTCTATAGAATAAATTTCAAATACCTTTGTAAAGCAAAATAATCCCCTCACATTCAGATTCTGATTTCCCTTTGCAATTTTGTTTTTCACAACCCTGCTTTGTGTATGGAATACATATGCACAAACTTATAGGCATGTTTGTACACATGCATGTATAGACATATACATGCCCAGTTTTGCTCCATCGTACCACTCAACTCATTCGCTATGTGCTCCCCATTCCTATTCTTCCACATTTCTTTGTTCATGGTATTCCTTATTCTAGGAATGTCTTTCCATCTCATACCTACATGTGTATCTCTTACCACTAATTAAGATCTGGCTCCCAAGCTTCCTCTTCCAAGAAAACTGTTTAGAAACCCCACCACTACATACACATATACAATAATTCTCTCTCTCTCCTGAGCTCTGTTAGTATTTTAGCTGTGGTTACAACAGAGCACAGATTACTTATCGTAAGCATTAGTTAGTTATAGCGTGTGGTTGGTACTATTCTGAATATTATTCAAGAAAATGTACCTTATGCAATTCAACTTTGCATCCACAGAGTGCCTTGCAGAATTCTAGATTAGGAATATGTTTACACATACATATGCATATATATAATTATTGAGCACAAGTTTGCAACAAGATGTCAGCAAGTCATTTTATTTCTTCACATTTTCTAGTCTTCCCAAGGTCAAGAAATTTCTTTGGGGATTTTTGCAAGGAATTTTTGCTCACTTTTTAAAAATCACAGATGAGGTTTTGTATAAAAATGAAAATGACAACACAGCATGATAAACACTCTAAGAGATGTAGCTCTAAAGGCTATAGACACGGAGCGATAGATAAAACTCATCTAGCATTTGTTGGGTGGGAAACAATGAAGAAGGCTCACAGTGACACATTGTTGGGTTTGGACTTACAGGTTGTGCATGCCAGGCAGTGTGTTGTGGAGATGGGCAAGGAAGGCTGTGGCGAGCAGCATGGGGCATCCCAAGAAGGGGAAAAAGCTCAACTAAAGGAATGGAAAATGGGAGCTATAGAGACTAATTGAGAGATATTTATAGACTTACTTGCATAAAGTGATAAGCTCTCTGGTTTTAATAAGCTTATGACAATTATGATTTCCTAGTTCTGTAACTTAATTCATCATTAAATTAAAAGAAGCCAGAGAAAGCAAGTAGCATGTCACTAAAAATCAATCTGTTGGGGCCCAAATCTCCAACCAAACCCCTGTAATTACCTACCCTTTATTAAGTGTCAGTGCTGGCATTTAGTGAGTGCAGCGATGTGTATCAAGCATTTTGAATAAATAATAGAACAACAATAAGAATTATCAGTCATGTTAGATGTTTTCTATATGTCTAGCAGCCCCATCCTATGTTATCTCATTTAATTCTTGCAAGAAATCTATGAGGTAAATACAATTATTACCTTTATTTTCCAGATAAAGAAACCTTATTGGAGAGTTTAAGTAACTTGTCCCAAATAATACAGTTGATTAATGGCTGGGCAGAGATTCAAGCTCCTATCTGACTCCACCAGAGCTCCCATATTCTATTGCTGTCCCTGTAGTAAGAGCTTTTTGTAGTTAGATAACATTTCTAGCATTTTGCAAATCTGGATTAATTTCCTTTATCTAACTTTTAAGATCCTTTTTATGTCTTGCAAAATGATATAGCAGGTGACGGAATTCTCAGCCTACTCACAGGGATAACATGGCTCATAAGATTATGGTGGGACAGGCCGAGCAGTGGACAAGTAGAGAGAAAATCTATCTTTGAGTGACACCTTTCCCATGGCATAATCTGTGACATGGGAAACTTACTGAAGAAGAACCATTATTTCCTCTCCTGTCCCAACTTCTCCTGCCCTTGGGTTTTCATCTCTTCCACTAAACAGGACTAAGCAACAGTAACCACAAAAGCTGACATTCCTTGGGCACATTCCATGTACCAGGCAATGCCAGACATGCTCTGCATCAATTACCTTATTTGAGTCTGCTAACAGCCCTATGGTGTGGATACAGCCAATGCCCCCATTGTACAGAAGGGAAAATAAAGTTTTAAAGGGGTGATGGAATGTGCCTGAGCTCATAGAGCCACACCTTTGCCTCATGAAATTGCAGCCTACACACTAGACCACTAGACGAATTAAAAGATGCCTGGGAAAATCAAATTTTAGAAATGAATATGGAAGTGAGTCATAAACTCTAATATATTATGTAAATTTTCAAGCACTCAATAAATGTTTGTTGCATGGATGAATGAGTGAATTCTTATTACTGAACCTCACATAGCTGGGTAGTAGCAAAGTCAGGAGTAAGAACTGGAATCCTGAGCCCTGGCTGGGAGGCTCTGGAATACGGCACTTACAGATTGAAATACTGGCTCTGTCATTTGCTACCTGTGTCACCTCAGGTAGACCCTTAAATGCACTGAGCCTCAGTTTCCTCCTCAGTATAATGGGGGCTATGATAATACTCTCCATAGTAGGAGAAGTATAGGAGAAGGATCAAATAAAGCAATGGAGGCACAGAAGCTTGATAAGTAGGGTTCACTTTTTTCTTTCTTCTAGTACTATGCTCTCAAATTTCAACCCCCCAAAAGCATTTAGGAATAACTCCAAATAAGAGTAAAGAGGCATAGGAGAGGAAGACAAGGAAAATGAAATTGGTGGCTTACATGTGGCAGAGTCAAAGGCAACACAGATTTTTAGTCTAAGAAGTTAAAAAAAACTATAAACCTACAATAATAAGAAAACATGTCATGCCGGATTTCCCAAGAAATGAATGTTACATGGTTTCAATTGGCTATTTACTAGCGTCTATGATTGCTAGACATTCACTATGTGGCGTGGCCTTTTGGACACCAATCTGAGTTGTAAAATAATGCAACTTGGTTAGAAAAATTGAGATGAATAGTTTACATTTTAGAAGAAAAGTTTTCTAAAGCATATATTTTTCTCCAGTAACATGTGGTTTCTTTGCTCTCCTTCCATCCTTCCCTTTCAACGGTTACTTACTGTTAGTCAGGATAAGCTAGGTTATGCTGCAGTAACACAGAAAACTTGAAATATTGGTGGTATAAGCCAATACATGCTTATTTCCTGCATATATTCATATGCAATGCAGGTTAGTGTGAGAGCTCTCCTCCACAAAATCACTCAAGGACCTCGCCTGACATGCTATATTAAAATGTCACTTGGCAGTTCACTCTGACAGAAGATGAAAATGACTGGAGAATTGCTCAGAGTTTTACACTGCCTCAATCTGGAAGAAATGCACATAACTTCTGCACACATTTCATAGGTAAGGGCTAGCCACATGGCTCCACCCAGCTTCAAGGGCCTGGGAAGTGTAGCATTCCATTGGGCAAGGAAGAAGGAATATGAAACAGGAATTGGCATCATCCACGTGCCAGTTAATGACTGTATGCTTCTTTGAATGATTTAAACAATAAATACATATTCTTTTTCACAGGTTGTAAGGTATGTCTCTCATGAGACCTAATCAGTTCCTGGTACCTAACACACTGCCTGGCCCAGAGCTATTCAGGTGCTCACAGTGGAGCTTCTGAGTTCTAGCCCTGAATATATACCTAGCCATCTAAAATGTATAATATGTATATTTATTGATTGTTAATCTGCTCAAGCAACAAACATGTACAGACATACCTGAGGTATCACGTTTTTGGTTCCAGACCACTGCAATAAAGCGAATACCCCAATAAAGTGAGTCACATGAATTTTTTGGTTTCCCAGTGGATATAAAAGTTATGTTTACACTATACTGCAGCCAATTAAATGTTCAATAGCATTATGTCTAAACAACAATGCACAGACCTTAATTAAAATGTGACAGAGAGACATGGAGTGAGAACATGCTGTTGGAAAAATGGCACCAAAAACTTGCTCTCTGCAGGGTTGCCACAAACCTTCAATTTGTAAAAACCTCAATATCTGTGAAGCACAATAAAGTGAGGCACCAAAACACGAGGTACGCCTGTTACAGACCTCCAACTCTGAGCCTGGTCATAGTGCTAAACAGGCAGGAAGGGGATTAAAAAATACGAGAAAGAGCTTGTGATGACGTGAGGTTACACTGACATGCACCTCGCCTGATAACTAACAAGTCAAGCCCATTAGCCTGGTAACTAACAAACCAAGCCTATTTGACACAGCAGCGAGACATGAAACATGTTCAGCTACTAGGGAAGACATCATGGGAAAATCAAGACCAGGGTTATATACGCAGAAATTATCTCCAAAAACGCCCTATTTTAAACATTTAAATTGGGTTATATTGTTCAAGACATGGAAAGACTCTGTCAGAAGAGGAAAAATAAAAAAGAGAATGACATTGATTGAGCACTTACTGTATACCAGGCACCATGCCAGGCATGGTCACAGACATTCCGTCACTGAATCTTCCCACCCGTTCCAATTTTGTTAGTATCTCCATTTCACAAGCAGAAAAACTGAGGCGCAGAGAAGTGAGGAGCTGGGACCAAACCACACAGTTTGCCAGCCAGGTATCTCACATTTAAACTCAGGTCTTGACACCTCTGAGTCTAGCCCTCATTTCCATGTCCCTCACCACTACCTCAAGACTGGGATGTGACTCTGTAGTTAGGTCATTGTCACCAAAGCTCCAGCAGAGGCTGGAGGATCTCTGAGGGATAACGTAGAACAGGGGTAGCCTCAGGTTAAGGTTTGAATGAGCTTCAAAGCACCTTCAATATTCAAGACTTTGTGTTTCTTGGATTGAGCCTCAGGGATTTTTACATTCAGAGGGTGGGAGAAACAAGAAGTGTCAGTGATTTTTTTTAAAAGCTGCCTTTCTAGCAAAGCCTGCCTCAGACTCCACAAGGCTCTGCCTTCTCCCTGCTACCCGCAGCACTTGAGCCTGGTAAAATCCCAGAGGAAGAGCCCCAGAGGAACATAATTGCTGAACCTTTCAAACTTGGAGCGCTAAATGTCCACTCACCCTCTAGTTTTCTTGTTAATCTGTTCAAGCGGAAATCTCTTGACGGGTGTAATTAAGGTCATTTCAAGAGCAAATAAACACTTGTTTAGCTCAAAGTCACTTGCCCAATAGTTTCCCTAGACATTTGCCAGGCCGGATCCCTCCCCCACATCCCAGAAGCTGCATAAGCAGTCAGCATATCAGAAGAGAAGGCCCGGTGCACCACTCAGGGCTGGGGATTGTTCCCAGATAAGTGAGCGTCCTTCCCACCGGCTGTCCCCTGTGTGCTGGCTCAAGTGATTTGGGGGAAAATAAAGACCCCAGCTCGGGCACCAGCTTGCCATGTGTCCACAGCAAAGCCGCTTGCCCTCCCCAGGCTTCAGTTTCCTCATCTGTCGTGCACTGATGGTCCGGAAGCTGGGTGCTCCCTAGTACTTCTGTGTTGTCAGGAGGATGAAGGTGATGATGGCCCAGGACTCTTTCTGACACAAGGCAAGAACAGTAACTGGAAGCATGGCACAGTATTAAGTATGAAGTATTACTACTAAGTCTTAGTATTAAGGAGACAAAGATGTGGCTTCCAGCTCTGTCACTTGCTAGCTGGGTCACCTTGGGCACGTTCTCACTGAGAATCTGGTTCATGGTGGAAAACGGGAATAGTATGACCTACCTCATTGTCCTGTGGCAAATGGTGAACGCAGCCTCTAGCACAGTGTCCGAGTAGACACGTGACTCCTGTTGCTTTGCTCCTTCCGCCTCCATAAACATCAGGAAAGTTGTCGAGCCCTCAGCATTTCCAGCAGGGGATCCCACAGAGCAAGGGCGCCTGCTCACAGGGAAACCGTCCAGGCGCCCAGGGTTGCTTAGGGCAGTGGGTGAAATAGAGAAGTGGGTTTTGAGCACAACCAATGATCATCACTCAAATTGCCCTTCCCCAACCAATTTGCATCCTTGCAGCTACACTTCCTACCCCCCGCGACTTATGGGAAGGCAACTTTAGTAGAGGTAAGAAAAAGGAAAGCTATAATGCCACATTCTTGGCGCTCGGGGATGTTTCACAAATGAAGTAGATTTGAGATAACTCTTTGAGTGCAAGAAAATGAAAATAAATGAATCCAGTCAGCCGTGTGGCCTTAGAACAGAGGATACCCAAGCAGAAAAGGAATTTTCTCAAATTGACCTAATGCAGAGCCTCCAGCTGTGAAGCCCATGTCAGGAGAGCAGGAAATTTCTCTGCAGGAACCTGTTCATCACTCATTCAGGGCTGGGGGCGGCCCAGGGAATGGATGGCATATGCATATGGCAACCAGGGGGACTGCCATTTAGGAGTACCTGTGAGATACTCCCATATATTCATGTGGGATTTGGGGAGTGGCAGCAACTCAGCAATTTAGCTGCTGGGGGCCTGAAATTAATTTATACTTTTGTTGCTATTATTATTTTGTTGCAACCTAATTGTACATCCGTTTCCTCCTAGCCCCAGAGTCAGCAAGCCACCATAACTGGGGGAATATTGAATGTTTGTAAAGTGTCAAGCATTCTTCTAAGCACTTTACTTGAATGAACTCATTCATCTCCAGGGGTTGGAAAGTAACATTTGAACAGAGACTAGATGCAGAGGAGGGAATGAGTCACGTGGGGATTTAGAAATGAGTACCACGTAGAAGGAATAGTCAGTGCAAAGGCCCTGGGGCTGGGTGGGCCTTGAGATATTTGAGGACTCATGGTGTGAATAAATTGGAAAGTAACAAGATTTGAGGCAGGACTCTGTTGGGCTTTGTTAAAAAGTGCAAGCCAAGAATCCTTTTGGGCCCTGCTACTCAAAAATGATTGAATTTTCTTTTTGTAGAATCCGAGTCATTTTCTTCCTTTTTCATTCTGTCAACATATCTCATAGTGATCCTTTTCATTGAATTTAACCGTTTATATCCCAAGATGGCACCCATACTGTCCAAAGAAGAACAAGAGGGTAGTTATAAAAATAAAAAGACAGAAAGCAAGAAATCATAAAGTAAACATTGATGAAATGTATTATACTTAGTTTTATCTTTCTTTTGTTTACTTTCATATTTTAGGATCAGAAAAAGTGCTTTCATTCCAAACCAATTGAATAAGTGTTTGGATTAAGTGCTGTTAAAGTCATTTTCTATAGAGTAACCTAGATGTTCACCTTGGTTCTTCCCTTACTAACTGTATGGTATTGGGCACATTACTCAACCTCTGTTGTTTTTCTTTCAGCCTTAAAATGAGAATAATTATGCTTAACTCTAAAGGATGTTGTGCGAAGTAGATGAGGTAAGTGCTTGCCTGGTTGGGAGAAGCTACGTTCATGGCTGGTGGGATCTTCACCAGCACTCTTAGTATTCGATTATACTATATGGGTTAATAGTCTTAGGTTTTAAATGACAGAACCCAGGGCAGATTGTCTTAAACAAAAGAACAATTTACTACAAATGTTTTTATATTGCATGAGTCAGAAATGTACCTGTGTCTCTGGAGAAATGAGATTACGAGGCTTGACTAGTACTTGGCTCCTTGACCTCTTGAGAATGATTTGGCTCCTTCCTGACTTTGAGCTAAGTATCGCCCCGTCCCTGTTTCGTCGTTTCCCAGGTTCATTGTGTGGGCTGTCTGGCAAATGACAGCTCCCAAGTTTTTCATACATTTTCCATTCTCAGGCTTTAAAGAGTTTCTGGCATCTGTCCCTCCTTTTCAAGTCCAAAAATGTCAGGGAAGGGACTCACCGGTTGAATGCCTGGATCAATCAAATGCAGCCAGAGGGTAGGCTCAAATTACACAGCAGCTGTTCCCGTGGCAAGCATGTGAGTGCAATGGGAGGGAAGGTCATTTCAGAAGAACCAGTAGGAACAGGGATATCTTCTGAAGAAAGCAGGTTTGCCGAGTAATAAATAATAGCTGCCCACTATCATTATTAAATTATTTTTATTCATCCTCATTATGATGGTTCTGTCCAATCTTCTAATATTTGTAAGTTTCTGGGTTCTTAAAGCAACTAGACTGGAAGGGCCTTTACAACATCATATAAATCCCATACAACCCGACCCTTGCCTGCTGCTGGTTCTCCCTTAAAATGTGTTTCTCCAAACACGAGTCTGCCACCACGCCATGGTCTAACCGGTTTCTCTGCTCCCAAGAAAGGCAGCTCTGTCTTTTCTCCACTTCTGCCATTTAATGGTAGTTTCCTCTGGTGCTATTCTGAGAGATGATAAGGACCAGCTGGTCACTATCTTCAGTATACTAATGTTTCATATGTCCAAAAGCTGTTATTATGGCAGGCCCTCTGCATCACTTCAGACTAAATAAACCCAATTTCTCCAGCCTTGCCTCCAAGCTGCATTGCTTTGATTGCTACTCTACAGACTCCTTCGAATTTCTCTTCTTCAGATTGTGTAGTTCTACCTCGGCCACTGGCCCTCATGAAATCCAGTGCCAACTTTGGCATCTACTGTTTTGTCACGGACAGTTCTGCCCTGGAATTTTGCAGGGAAGAGAGTCAGGCACTGCCAATGTGGGTGAGTGAGTTGTGTGGTTAAAGTCCCTGGATGATTTTCCCAGCTGCTGATAGTTTTTGGGCCAATGTGTATTTGTCACAGCCTAGAGTTATACAAACATGAATTCAAATCTTGGCTCTATCACTTCGTTGATCATGGGAGAGTGATTCGATTCTCCTCCTGATTTTCTTCATTTGTAGTATGGAGATAGAAATACTAATATTATTGAGAGGATTAAGTGGAATAACTCATGACAAGTACTGAATAAGGTTCCAGATACATAATAGATGCACAATAAATTTTAGCTCCCTTCTTTTCCTCCTTGTCTGAATGGGCTTTTAAGGAAAGCAGCAGAAGATAGCAGCCAGATTAATGAACAGAAAGAAAATTGAAGTTCTGGTCCCAGCTCTGCTAGTGGTTATAGGACTTTGGGAAAGTTACTTAATTTTTTGAAACTCATCTCTAAGATAGAGAGCTTGAAATAGAGATGAACTTGATTCTTGGAGCTGTTGGCAATTCTAAAAATATGAAATCATAAGACTACTAGATTCCTTATATGAACTGGCAATTTTCAAAGAGTTAGGAGGCCCTTACCACGAACATATTTGCTATAAAAAACACTGAACACAATAGAATACTTATAATTTACAGAATAATAATTTCCTGCATTTTAATTTTATCAGTTGGCTCCTCTGAAGCAATCCTGTGCTCTTAACTACTCTGGTTCTTTTTTGTACCCTCTCAAGGGGCAGAGCTAAGGAGTGAGGCAGGAGTGTGAACTGAAGTCAGGGATTCAAGGCTGTGATCAGCTGGGAGGAAGAGAGATCAGACTCGAGCTCACTAAGGAGGGAAGAGCTTAGAGCCAAGAGCCAGGAGCCCAGGCTAGGGCCACACCAGAGAGGCATGGAGCAAAGGGCTTAAAGGTTTGAGTTGCAGAGCTGAACAGGCCAGTCCTAGTTTCCTGTCTCTGCCATGGTCTAGAAAATGCAGATAACGCTCAGCCTGCGCTGTTGAAAGCATTAAATGAGATAATGTATACAAAGTGTTTAACACTGGTAAGTGCTTGGTCAACTGGAGCTGGTATTATTATCAGAACCTCCAGCAGGGGCCTGGTGGAACTGCACTGATAAGACCCAGAGAGAAATCTGCTGGGCACCCTTGCCTCTCCCAGTAGGTGCGTGTTTAGCTTTCATACACAAGCCTTCCCTTTGTGGAGGCTGCTGTTACCAATAAACCAGGAAATCGCTGACATTGTTTGATGAGCTAAAAAAGACTTTATGACACTAGCCTTTTAGGGGGAATTTTATTAGATATTTGTTTTGGCAGCACAGTTGGTCTTGACCTGATATAGATTAGTCTGAATTAACAATATTAAATAACTTTGCCTTCCTTACACATATGCAAAGGGATGTAGGGGGAGACAGTCTTGAAGACTGGGCTTAAGTTTTTGTCACAATCTGTGAAGGAGATAAAGCACATTAAGATAATCAAGTATTCATGATATCCACATATTTAATTTAATAAAAACTAATAGCTCACTAAGTGACTGAAAAAAAAAAGCAAAACACTTAACTAAAATAATACAATAAATGGCAGGCTCAGGAACCTACATTCAGTAAATTTAGGACTGTTCAGGCTGACAATTTAAATAAACAAAACAAAATGCTAACAGCCCAGCTGATACCCAGAGAACATAAACAGATATGTCACAGCTAGAAAACAAACAGAAAAAATTACTGTTGCTAATTATAGTGAGCTATATGAAAAAACATTATAGTGCTAGTTTCTCTCATTAATTATCAACCCCAGTGATTATATCATAGGCTAGTGGCAGTAAAGGAAGTAAAATAACCTCATACATGGTGGACGGCATTTTAAATTGGCACGTTACTTTGGAAAAGTCATTTGGCAATGTGTCTCAAGCCACTTCTGGGATAATGAACTAGAAAAATAATCCAAAATCTGGAAAAAGGCCTGTGCTCAAAAATATCCATTTCTAATAGAGAAAAGTTAGAAACACACAGATGTTCAAAGAATATATATATACACACACACATACTTTGGCAAATTCACTCAATGGAACATCGTGCATCCATTAAAAACTATCTTTCTGGAGGATCTATAATAACTTTGCAAGCTGAGGCCTTTGTGATGTCCAGTGAAAAATAAGATGCAAAATATTTTATAAAATTTGAACATATTAAAAAATGAGAAGTGAACACACTAAAATCATCTCATTTTGTTGGGGTGGTAGAATCTTTAAAATAAACAGCTTTCCTCTTTCTTTCTCACAACAACTACTGGCCCATCTTTTTGCTCTTCTTCCCTGCACAGCTTTCCAATCCACATTGCCACCATTCCCCACAATTCTTGTCAAGGCCTCCATGTTGTCTTTCTCTGGCAACTTTTCTCTTCTCATGTTACTTGACCTTTCATCAGCATTTGATAGAGCTGACCATCAACTCCTTTTGAACTCTCTTCCTTGGGCTTCCCTTATGTTCTCCTGCTATTCCCTCTGAGTCCCCACAACTCTTTCTCAAGTTCCTTGCCAGCTCTTCCTCCTTTTCTTGACCTCCAAATATTGCAGTGTCCAGGAATTGGTTTCTGGAACCTAATTTCTTCTCTTTCTGCCCTTTCTCCTAAAATGAGCTAATCTGGTATCATGACATTGGGTACCATATAGTGATAATTTCCAGTCCTGACTTTTCACTAAGCTCTAGGCTCAGCTACTCAGATACAACTACTTTCCTGCCATCTCCACGTGCATATTTAGGAGGCATCGCAAATATAACATGGCCAAAACAAAACACTGCCTCATTCTTTCTGCTGCCCCAATTTGTACCAATCCCAGTCTTCCCCATCTTGGGGAATGGCATCTCCAACAACCTTTTTCTCAAGTTAAAGACCTAGCAGTGGTCTATGCTTAGTGGCAAAGCCCCAGGATGTGTATATCCACTGCAGGTGATGTGCCACACTAATGAAAGATGTTTATGTGAGATGTTATGGGAGGTATGGGAGGCGGAGATCATGGGAATCCCTGTAATTTTTGTGTAACATTTATGTAATCTAAGCATCTTTTAAAATATATATGAAAAAAATAACCTTTATGTAAGCAAATGCATATATATGCATATATATTTATATATCATTTTACAAATATTGGTTTGTATTGTGAAAAATTTGATTTTTACCCACAATAAAAAAAATTAAAAAAAAAAAGACCTAGCAGTATTTCACTCCTCATGCCTGGCTCATTAGCAAGTCTTGTCAGCTTAACCCCTGAAGCCATATAATTCTCTTCAAATCCATGTACATCACCTTAATCTATACCAATGTAGTTTCTCATCAGTATCACTGCTGTAGCATCTACGTGTTCTCTCTGCTTCTACTTTTGCCCATACTATCTGTGGCAGTTTGATATTATTGATGAGTTCCAAAGGGAAATATTGATTATGTTTGTAAACTAGTGTGTTCCTCTGAGCATGATACCCTTTGATTGTATTAAATTCAGAGGTTTCATGTTTACTTGATTAAATTAAGATTAGGGCTTTGATTCAGCCATGACAGTAGGTAGGAGGAGACTCACATAGAAAATGACATGGCAGAGGAGAAAGCTTAGTTTTGATGCTGAAGCCCCAGGGAGAGAGCCGAGCAGTTTGCCTGACAGTTTACAGCTTGTGTCGTGCAGCAAGCAGAGCAGCTGAGCCCAGAAAGAGATGAGCCCTGGCAAGAGAGATGAGCCTTATCCCAGCCTACAGCTGAGATCAGAAGAAGCTGGGACCATGGAGCCTTACGAGGAAGAGGAAGGCTGAACCCTTGCAGAGACTGGCAGCCCTCTTGCTCCAACGCGGGGCAACAGGCTTTGGTGAGGGAAGTAACTTACTCTTTATGGCCTTGTGACTGTAAGTTTCTACCCCAAATAAATACCCTTTATAAAAGCCAACAGATTTCTGGTACTTTGCATCAGCACCCCTTTGGTTGACTAATGCACTGACCCTGCCCCCATGATTTATTCTTCACAAAGTAGCCAGAATGCTCATATCACTCCCATATTTTAGGTTCTCCAATGACCTTCCCTTGCACTTGGGATAAAATCCAATGTCCAAGACAAGGAGGCCTTTGTTTCCTTGTCTGAACTCATTTCTCACCCATCTTCTTGAAATCGCATTGCTCCAAATCCCTGGCTTCTTTCAGTCTGAGCTCATTCCAACACTAGGGTTTATGCATTTGCTCTGCTTCTACCTGGGACACTTTCCCCTCAAGTCCATGTGATGTCAAACCACCAGTCATCTAGATTTCAGTACAAATATCACCTCTTCAATAACGCCTTCTCTAAACCTCCCAATTGGTTTTTTCCCCAGCACATCAACCTGTTTATTCCCGTCCTACTTATGTCTCATTTTCTGCAGTTAGCAATGTATTTGTTGAGTTATTTAATGTCTTTCCACACCCCTTAAGAAAGGACACAACATGGATCAGGAGCCTCATCTATTCTGATCATTGCTATCTCCTCAATATTTAGAGCAGTGCCTAATGCATAGTAGAGTAGGCACTCAGTGAATATATGGGATCATATGTTCCCTCCCAAACTTTGAGTATTTTGGGGTCAATTTTAGAATTTATAAAATTTCTATGAATTTAAAGTTTCTATGAATAATAAGAATATGTCAATACATTTTAAATTTTTATGGAAGAAGGCAACACCATAGGATTATTTAGGTGTTCCCTACTTTCCTGTGTAAATTATTTAAATTAAGTAAATTATGTAACTTCTTTGAAACTCACTTTACAACTTGCAAATACACTGGCCTTGCTTACCTTGATGTTTTGTCGGTGGGAGTCAAACGAAGCAACACTCATGAAAGTGATTATTGAGCTACCAAATGCTTCAGAAACATCTAGGGTTGTGCACGTTTATTATCCAATTCGCATTCTCCCACAGGATGTGTGTATTAAGGGAACTCCCAGGGGTCCTCAGACCCAGCGGGGACAGGTGGGGAAGGTGGAGAGATTGGGTACAATTATAAAAGAAAATGTTACTTAATTTTCAAACAGCCAATCTTCTTTATGTGCAAACTCCTTTCCCCTGATTTGAAGGAAAATCCTGTGCATAAAAAGAAAATGTCTGATTTGAGCCCTAGATGTATTATCTATATTACCTTCTATTCTTTCTGGATTTATTTCACTATATATGCATCTTTTAAAAACCCCAGCAACTTCTTCCAGCAGCGTTTATAACCACCCAGAGATGTATCAATTGTCCGCATCGCCAGAGTAGACTTTTTTTTTTTTTTTTTACCAGGAGGTCCCGGGGATCGAACCCAGGTCCCTCCATATGGGAGACGGACGCCCAACTAGTTGAGCCACATCCGACCCTGCCAGAGTAGACTTTTGACAGTAGAACAAGGAATCAACATGGCTACGGGCCAAACTAGCACTGCTGCTTCCTGTGTTTCTTTAGAGGTGATCTATGGTGGCTGCACAGGCTCAAAAGGGAAAAAGACTTAAGCAAAACCCCAAGACCACAGCCTGCCCTGTTAAGGCAGAGCTTGGAGTCTCGAGTTTGAGTTCCAGCTCTGCTTCTTATTTAGCTGTGTGAACTTGAGGAATGACAATGGGGACATGGGGTGATTATAAAGTGGAATTGCAATAACACCCGTGAAAATGCTTCGCAAACTGTAGCACGCTAGGTAAATGGAAAATATTGTAAGAAGCAGTCATTCTAACCCACTGAACTGACAAACTGACTGCCAAAGGAAAGAGATTCAAGAGCACCAGCACAAATCCCCCTCTCCTCTCAACACGGGACTGTGCATGTTTGGGCAACTCGTATGTCTGAGTCAGACTCAGTAAATTCATGTATAAAATATAAGTCATGGGGCCCACTCATCTCTAAGTTCTCCAGTTCTTATTTCATTTTTTCTAAGGGTGCAATGACAGAATTGCCAGTTTGGTGTACCTTCTTCCAGTAGGTGGGGCTATTGAGCACCAAATACGCTCAGAAGTGATGTTTTGTAATTTGTTTTTTTTTAATGAAAAGATAGGTTCGTCGATGCTAATTTTTCCTAACTGTAAATCAATTCCCATACTACACCTACTAGTTTGAAACTATTCAGAACTTTTTTAAAAAATTGAAAAAACAAAAATGCTTCATATTAATAATCATGAAAAGACTACAAGTTTGCTAATCAGATGCTAATACTGTTTGAAATTCCTACAGGTTTGTGTGGGCCCACGGACATAGAGTGAAACTTGACTATAACCTCTGCTAGGAGAAAGGGGGGCTCTTTCCCCCCTCTGTTGGTGAAGCCTTTACATTTATTTAAAAATAAGCATGGTTCATTTCCCACTAGGGTTTCTCTAAAGCTCATCCAGGTGGATGAAGTGGGATGATAAACAGGCAGGAGAGATAGTAACACTTGAAGAACACCCACTTCGAATCATTTTACATATTTTATCTCCAACTGCCATAGCAATTATGAGAGTTCACCATTCTCATCTCCATTTTATTAGATGGAAAAATTGAGGCTGAAGAAGGTTAAGAGATTTGTCACTCAGACAAAATAAGTGGAAGACTTGAATTTCATCCACTTTGGACAATTTCATAGAGCATTTGCAGACTTCCCTGTCATTCATTTGGATTTGGGATGAGAGAGTTTTCTGAAGTCTCTTTTGAAGATCTATCTTGAAGTTCCTTTGTTTTCCCAAAGACGAAAAAGGTTTGGACTAAATCAAGGTCCACTTTTAAAAGGAAACACATACTGGAAGTTTACCTTCAGCCGTACTGCATATTACCTAAATCATCCCAACTCAAGGAAAAACAGGGACCAGCAAAGAGTCTATGTGCTCAGGCTGGGGACAGGCTGTGAACCCCAAGGGAAACCAAGGCTGAATCCCAGGTATACACAGTGGGGCAAATAGTGGGGGTACAAAGTCTGATTCCAGGCACACTGGATACCAGGTTTAGGAAGGCAAGCTCATTCTCAGGTACCATTTCCAAGGAATTAAGTGCGTGGGCTCTGGTATGACATAGGCCTGCTTTCAAATCCTGCCTCAAGATGCTCTAAATATACTAACAAAGGGCAAGATACTGCAAACATACTGACTTTCAGTTCTTTCATCTATAAAATAGGAATAATAATAATAGAGCTCAGTTCAAATGGCTGTTATGATGGTTCAATGAGATAATATGCACAAGCTGAATACACCGTTTTGCACATGCAAAGCCTGTGCTGTTTCACACATAGCCTCGTGGCCGCAGACACCCAGTGAGTACCCCAAGCCAGTCAGGGTTGATTCATGTAGTATCCATCTCAAAGACTAACAACTTGACTCCAACCATTCTCAGCTGGTAAAGGCAGGGATTAACATTTATTCTCTCTCCCTCCTCTCACTCTCCTTCACCATCCCTCTCTTTAGCTTTTCTTAAAGAAAATATTTCTTTCTCCTGCTACTAACTAGCCTGTAATCCTTAAAAAAGTCTTTGAGAATTTAACTCTGCAGTCTCGACATTTCTGCTTGTTTCCTTCCAGCTCTATACTCTTTATGCTGGGCAGCTCCAGTATTGACGTTCTCTCCCGTGGAAATGTTTACGCTGCCTCCACCTTTTCCCTCACCCTACTTTCTTCTGCATTATCCTTGTTCATCAAAACTCAGGCATTGCCTGTCCAGACACTGAGGGGTTTATATAATTTCTTCCCACCCTCCCCCACCTCCCAGGGCAAAAAGTATAAATATCATCCTCTTAATCGCGAGAAATCCCTTCGGAGATTGCAGGAGGACAGCTGCTACTACTTGAGGTCTGAGTGCCTCTTGCTCAGACAGCCACATGGAGCTCCGCAGCCATCTCCCTGCACCTCCAACCATACCACACAGGGGCCCTGAACAAAATGCTTTCCCACTGCCTACTGCCTAAAACTCCCCCATCAGCTTCTTATTTGGGTTAAGGTATTAAAATATGGGGGTGGAAATGGTAAATAAAGAACGATTTAATAACTATTAGGCATTGGGTTTGTCAGAGGTGTTTTTACATTCCTTGCTTCATTTAATCCATACAACAATCACATGAGTTAAGTCTTGCTATTCCCATTTTACAGATGAGGAATGCGAACAAAGTCTTCTGTGCCATGGCCGATGTTCTTTCTATTATGTTTGTCTTGACTCAAGTTCTCCCAAAAGCAGAATGTGAAATAAGAATTTGTGTGCAGGGAGGTGATCAAAGAAAGCAGGAAGGAGGGTCAAGGAGAGTAAAATAGGGCAGGAGGAATAGCAGATACAAGGATGCATTATGGAGTTGGTCTTTGCCATGGGCCACTAGGGATCTCTCCCTAAAGCTCTTCTGGAGCCTGCCTCTGGAACTAACTGTAAGGTTGGTGCAATCCAAATCATATGGATTGATATTTTTGGAGAGTGTGGATTTCCAAAAGTGCAGAAGTTGATATGGAGGCCGGGTGGTGGTAAGTGTTGCTGGAAGAATAGAAAATTAATTCTGGGGAAGCAAAAATAATAAATAAAGAGTAAAATGAGACTTGGTTTAGGGAAAAGTTGACTTCGTGAAGGCCACAAAAATGATGGGCAAAGGATGGGACAAACAAGAAAATGGGCTTTAGAGGGGCAGCATAGCCTAATAGTTAAGAATTCTAATTCCAGCCCCAGATTTTTCTAGCTGTATGACTTTGGACAGTTTACTTCTCTCTGTGCCTCAGATTTATCTTCTGTAAAATGGGAATAGCAGTAGTGCCTACCTCCTGGTTGTTTGTGAATACTGCATGAGTTAACATATAAAAGAATTCAGAACAGTAGCCTGGACTCATGGAAAGATTTATTTTTGTTATTTTTTAAAAAATATTATCAATAGACTTTATTTTAGAACAGTTTCAGATTTATAGGAAAATTGAGCATATAGTTCAAAGAGTTCCCATATAACACCCACCCCATCCTATTCCCTGCCCAGTTTCCTCTTTTATTAACATATTACATTAGGATGGTATATTTGTTTCAATAATTGAACCAATACTGGCACTAACAAAAGTCCATAGTTTATTCAAGTTCCTTAGTTTTACCTAATGTCCATTGTCTGTCCCAGGATCCTATGAAGGACATGATGTTACATTTAGTTGTCATGTCTCCACAGGCAGTTCTTGGCTATCTCGATGCTTAGACTTTTCTTGTTCTTGCCGATCTTGATTGTTTTGAGGGGTACAGGTATTAGGTATTTTGTAGGGTGTGTCTCTGTTGGAATTTGTCTTTCTCATGAGTAGATATGGGTTATGGATTTGGGGGCAGAAGCTCCCAGAGATAAAGTTCCATTCTCATCACATCATATCAAGAGTACGTGTTATCAACCTAATTTACGACTGTTGATGTTGACCTTGATCACCTGGCTGAAGTTGAAGTTGTCAGGTTTCTCCACTATAAAGTAACTCTTTTTTTTCCCATTTTCCACAATGTCCTCCTTGGAAGCACAGAAGGAGAGTGATGCTTGGAAAGAAGTCCTTATGCACAGAAGGAGAGTGATGCTTTCCTTCTTTAGGATGGAATATCTATATAATTTATTGCTATTTTTATCTGCCTTAGAGTTAAGTATATTTGATTAACCCCAATAAAACGTTGTCTCTTGATTTTTAATTCTCTACAATCTTATTTATATGCTAGCACAATTTAAATCTCAGGGTTAAGTGGGATATTAGTAGTTAAAGCAGAAGCTGGCATTTCTAATTTATGCTGACCTCTGGAGAACTTTCATCAATTTAGAATCCTGTCACATGAATCCTCTTTGGGAGAAGGAAGCAAAGTGGGGTCCAATCTGAGTGGATCTATTTTGGGTCCTTTGGGAATCCATTATGACTTGGGAAATGTTTGTACTCAGGTTGGCCAATGAAACTCTGCTTTGCTCAGCTCTAGAGACAGGTTGGATCTGGGGAGCTTGGGAATGAGGTCACTTGCAGATAAATGAATTAATTCCTCACAGTCCACTCTTACCTACAGAAATAACCAGCACATGAATGGTCAGCCCAATTAGTTCATTTAGTGCTTTAGCAACTACTTAAAAATGTAATTGGTCACTAATTTTTAAATCAATATAAAAAACTAGATTCAAGCCTTAAGAGATTGCCACTGATTTGTCTGTAGAAAATGCCTTTGTCTCTCTTCTACTGAACAGTTTTATAAGTCACTGCTACTTTTTCAAAGCCAACCTCTGGAGACTTGTGATATGACTGAAAGGACACAGGACTTGCTGTCAGAAAGCTAGAAACAAACTGGATCCCATCTTCTTCCCCTTACCAGCTGCATGGCCCTGAATAAGTCATAGCACATTTCAAGGTCTTAGTGTCCTCGTTATAAAATGGGAATAAACATGAGGATGGAGCAGGCTCACCCCAAAAAACAAGGAGTATCTTCAACTTCAAGCAAAAAATTCCATTTCTCTGCCCCATTTCTCTGTCCCTTCTCAGCCTGAAGCAGTTAGAGTGGACATTGTCCCAAACCCCTCAAGACTGAGGAATGAACAAAAATGGAGGAGCAGGGGATGTAAACACTCAGCAAAGCAGGTATATTGTTATTGTAGTTATTGAGTAGTTTGTAACATTGATACAAATAATAAATTTTTAAAATAAAAAAAAAATTGAAAAAGAAATCCTTGCTTATGAAATGATTAAAACAGTCTTTTCTTGCCTCATCTTGCAAATTCTTTGCATTTTCATGGAATAAAAGGAGCTCTTTGTCACCTTTCTCCTCTTCAAACACTGAGCTCCCGTTTAAGTCAGTGACAATATTTCAGCTGTGACTCTAAAAGGGGACACCTGGTAAGGCCTTCAGAGACAACTAGCAGAAAGGAAGGGTGGCAGGTATATATCCAATGCAGTGAATATACCCAGGACTAGATGTTCTTTGATAATTCAGCCTGGAAACTTGGTATTGTTTCTCATCCCCAAAGCCCATAGTGTATTTATACTCACTCTCTGTTACAGCTGACAAACAACCTACAACCCTGGGAAAGTGACGGGACAAGGGCCACCTTGGAGATCCAACAGGAAGATCCCAAACAGCATTTGTTCAGGATCTTAACATATACATACATTGAAGAGAGAGCACCTGGAAAACACTGTGAGAATTTGATTCCCCCGAGAGAGTCTAGGTGCCTAGAAGAAGGTCCTAAACGGACAAAAATTGAGAGGGACTCTGTTTTGTTTCAAAAGCAAAACATACAAAAATAATGATTTAAATGCAATTGGTTTTCTTGGGCACACACTGATTTGCTGCTAACTCATGGTTTGCAATTACTTGCATTTGCATCACAATGCATTGCTAAAAACACAGTGGGGATAGAAACTATGCTTCCTTTGAAGTTTCCCAGCTACAAGGTCTAGATGTTTGACTACACCCCCTGTATTTTATGTCCTAAATATCTCTCATATATTATCTCTTCTTCCACAAATGTAGATAGACCACCATCAACTATTTCCTTGAAGAGTTACTGCCATAGCCTCCTAACTTATATTTCTGACCCTGGCATTCAGAATTATGGATTCACAGATGCTTGGGGATGGGAGAAACCTCAATGATAATCTGGTCCAATCTTCTGTTAGAGGCTTGGGCATCCTTGCCACACACCACACTGCCACCTCAAGTACCCAAAGCCCTCTACCACATAGATCCTGGCCACAGCTCCATCATCATCCCACCCTATGCCCCTGCACATCTGAACTGCTCACTACTTGTTTCTTCCCAAATATAACTTGTAAATCCATTCTTCTGTGCCTTTTCTCCTGCCCCTTTCTAACAACAAACACTCATTTTTTAAATTAAGTTAGCTCAAGGGTCGCCTCCTTTAACATTCTTCCTGACAATTCTTTTTCTTCTTGTATAAAACCGGTTTCTTCCAACTCTGTGCCCCTGCTATACTTCTACAGACTTTTATGGCAGCACCTAAAACCTTTCATCACACCTATTCATTTATGCATCTGTCTTCTCTGGACTGAGATATTGGCAGGCTGGAGGGGTATCTTGTTTGTATTTGTGCTCCTGTAGCCACCGTAATGTCTGCTACATAGGGAACCTCTGGGTGTTTGTTGATTGATGGGTGAGTTAAAGACTGAACAATTGGGACTCCATCTGTGGTAAGCTAGACAGAGCCTGGGTAAACTGCCTTTCCTCTGCCCTTTAATTACTGAAGAAATTCAAGAAGTCTCACTGAGTCAAAATTATTTTTTATTACCTTAGCAGAACCTCTTACCAGTCACCAAGGGCAGAGTCCATGGATAAGTTGTTCTCAAAATACGGTTGTGGATGGATGTGTAAGTTCATTGAGGGTGGTGGGCCACACTGTGGGAGATGTTTGTGTGGGATGTGGTGGGAGGTGTGGGAGGTGGGGAACATGGGAATCCCAGTGGGTTCCATGTAATATTTTGGGTAATCTAAGCACCTCTTAAAATATATGTATATATATATATAAATAACATTTTTGTAAGCAAATACACATATATGCATATATATTTATATATCATTTTGCAAATGTTTGTATGTATTGTGAGAATTTTGATTTTTACCCATAATAAAAAAAAAAAAAATACGGTTGTGGAACCAGTACAACAGCTTCACCTAGGAACTAGTAAGAATTGCTTATGGCCAGACGTCATCTGAAACCACTGAATCAGAAACTGGAGATAAGGTACTGCTTTCTGTGCTTTAATGAGCCTTCCAGGTGAGTCTGTTGCACACTCAGTTTTGAGAACTGCCACCATATATCAGTCACTGCCGTATTGTCAGCATTAAGCATTGTAATATAGAAGCATTTGTTAATCTTGTTGAAGGTTTCTGGGTCATCCTTTGCTGATTCCTATCACAACCCTGCAGAGACTGTCCTAAACCATTGCCACACTCTCCAGGTCCCTAATTCCTCTCTGTACTCCCTCCCTCTCAGCAGAAGACCTGGTCATTCACTGGCCTGAGAAGATAGTGGTTATCCAGATGAACTCCGATCATTTCTCTCTTCTTCGCCTCAACGGTTCTCAATGGTTTTAGCATTCAGATAAAGTGTAAACTCCCTAGCATTATTGACCAGGCTTTTCCTGGCATACTCACAATGTCTCCATCCTCATCTGTTACTACTTATCCACTTACCCATTATGCCCAAGCCATACCCAAAGACAAGTTGTTTCCTGGAATAAAGAACCCAGCCCCCTAGTCATCTGATTGGTCTTTCTGGTGTGGCCAGCCTCAACCCTAAACCTGGAGGTGTAGGTTGCCCTTCCCTACCATCTCCTTAGCATAAAAACAATCAGATGTGGCCCTGGGCCTAGCATGACTAGCAAAGGGTTCTCCCATCACAGGAAATTCCAAAGATTCAGAGGTTCCCTCCCCATGAACTGGGGACAAAGACCAGCCAAGTTTTTCATTATACTACAAGGTGTCTCCTCTTTGAGTATCCAGTATATATATATGAGCTATACTAGATTCCCATGGCAAATGCATAATTCAAGCGCAATTTATGTGAACTTAAATCATTAGTGCCATGCGTTTGCTTAGATCTCGCTGATGCTATTTTCAGGTGAATAATTACTAATTTAATTCTTGCTGGGAGAATAACATTACACTCAAATTCTTGTGTGAAAAAAGGTGCTAATGACTAGACAGACTTGGGTTTCCATGGCAACATATTGCTCTCAAGGATCAAGTGGAATATTAAAATAGTGGCTCATTAGGTGGCACCTTTTTAAAATATATACATTACGTTTGTAATATATAACACATTGATAATATGGTCCGTGATTTAGAACCTCTATATACCCTATAGAGCAGTGAGAAAGTATTTTTTCCTTTTTAAAGTCCTTTCACTTTGCAAAGAATTACTTTCAAAGGAGTAGCTATGTCATTTTTAATCTATTTATTTTCCTTTGCCTCTATATAGCTGAATATATCTATATCTATATCTAGACATAGATATACATAGATACATCCACATCAGTCATGGACATCTGCCCTGCACCATGCAAATCAGCAGAAACTTGAGAAAATGGGAGCATCTCTCTGGGTGAGCATGCAAATGTCTGTCATTGAAATATTCACTGAGCTGACATTCACAAACCTCTGGGATTTGGCCTCATCTCACTACTCCATTCTGCTGCATCTAAATAGGGTCATTCATGTCTCTTCAGTAAAAGTCTTTCTTTCCATTCTCCAAACCTTTGATCAAGCTCTACCCTCTATCTGAAAGATTGTTCCTTTTCTATTTGCTTGTTGAGGGTCTACTAATTCTTCAAGGGCCAGTTGAATTACCCACGCTCTATCTTCCCAGGCCTCCTCAAAGATCTGTATGACATCACTGTCTCCCTTTCTGCATTATACAGACCTTCACGTTGACCTATTGGCTCCAATATTGATCAGTATTAGAAATACTTCCCAAATATTTAATCTCACAGTTTGGGTCTTTCCTCTCACTTATAATGAACATCATTGAAATCAGAGAGATTTGGCCAAGAAAGAAAGGTCTCAGAAAGAATCATGGGTGAGGTTTTTGACACATGGAATTCCCTAGAATCAAATGTATAGAAAACCCACAAGGATTTTGAGGAAGCTATATTTGAACACAGACACACACTGGCACAAACACTGGACTAAAAGACACTGAGACTGTTAAAGTTGTAGAAATGCTTCTGGGCCTAAACTCTCTACAGGGACAAAACAGGCTGAGAAATCTGCTCAGCCACCAAAATGGCATATTCTTCAATACCTTCTTCAGAAGTGACCAAGGAGGAGGATGGAAAGGCAGGCTTTCCCACAGGGTAGAAACATAGGCAGTGGAGGAGAATGGACTGAGGAGCTGGCAAGTGGGTGGTGACTGCTGGCTGGGCGCTCTGTAGTGGCCGTGGATCAGCAGCCCTGCCTCCTCTCCACTCTGCACTCTGTGTGGGCTGTGTGAGCTTGGTTATGACCTAGCCTCAGAAGTCAGAGCATCATTTCTACTGTAGTCACAAGCCTGTCCAAATTTAAGAAGGAACCTGGATCCCACCTCTAGACGGAAGTGTGTCAAAATCACTTTGTAAGAACACGCAGGATGGGAAATATTGTTGTGACCAATTTTTGGAAAATTCAATCTGCCATAATATCTAGTCTTTTACTATCCATGCATTGAGCATCTGTTATATGCCAGACACTGTGCTAGGTGGTAAACACAAGGGCAAAATCTTTGGCTTAATGATCTCCCAATCTAGTGGAGGAAAGAAAGGCACAAATAAATAATTATTAAACAATGTGGTAAGTACAAAAACAGATAAACATATGGTGATATAGGCATACAGTGCAAGGACACAAATCCAATAGAATTGTGGTGGATTGAGTTCGGTACTCTGGCAAAAACCCATTCTTAATCTTAATCTGCATTCCTGGGAATGTGGACCCATTCATAAATAGGACCTTTTGAAGATGTTATTATTAGTTAAGTTGTGGTTACCTGAATCAGGGTGGACCTTAAACTCTGTTAAGGGAGGTTCTATAAAGAGAACTAGGAAGTCAGAGAAGCCAGAAGAGAGAGGACATCGCTATGTGATGGGAGGAACCCTGGGGATTGCCAGCTGCCAGCACCAGAATGTCCAGACTCCAGGAGAAAGCAAGCCTTGCCGAAATCTTGATTTTGGACTTCTAACCTCAGAACTCTGAGCTAATAAATCCCTATTATTAAGCTAAACCCAGGGTGGTATTTGTGATAAAAGCTCTGGCACACACAGAGACCAATCTGAGAGTAAAAGCTTAAATTCAGTTGTTTGCCAAAACCAGTACCAGTACTTTTATTTTTCATCAACTTTTAGTACTTATGGGATCTCATATTACATTTATCTGGCCACATGCATTTATCATCCAGTAGATTATGAGCTCAAAAATAATACCATGCCCTGGGTAATATCACTACCCATCTATCCTATCCTTCAATATGCAGCTATACTCTATCCCTTTACCATAGATTATGTCCATATTTTATTTGGTTATTATATGGGCTTCATGTTCAAGGAAGGTTTAGATCACAGAAGGGTTACAATGGGGGCTGCAGAGGAGCATTGGTGGGGGGTGTCTGGGATGGGGGATTCATGGGAGTAAGTTCATCTGAATATACATGAAAGATATATAAAATTGTTCAAATGATCAAGGGATGGGGCATGGTCATGGTGGGTAGACAATCACTCAATAAATGAGGGAATCTCAATTCCCAGCCTGGAGAGCTCTGCCACATTCTCCAAGGGAGCAGCAACAGTTCCCTGAGTGCAGGGGCAGTGTCTGGCAAAAGAGGATGGCCCACTGATGGGTTCTTGTTATTGATGATTAGCCTTATGAGTCTTTGCTCTTGTAATTGAAACTTAGCCTACTGTTATGGGGTGCCTAAGGGTTGCCACCTGAGAGCCTCCTTGTTGCTCAAATGTGGCCTCTCTCTAAGCCAAACTCAGCGTATGAATGCATTACCTTTCCTCCAACGTGGAACATGACTCCTGGGGATGAGCCTCCCTGGCAACAAGGGATTAATACCAAGTGCCAACTGGCAACACGACTGGAAAAAGGCCTTGAATAAAAGGCGGAAAAGGTAAAGAGAAATGAGTTCATGTGGCTAAGAGACTTCAAAGAGAGTCGGGAGGTCATTCCAGAGGTAACGCTTACGCACACCTCAGTAGTATCTCATAGAACAGCAAAGTGGATATCACCCCACACAGAGGGGCTCCTGAGGGCTCTGGTAGACACCCAGGTCCTGTATAAGGGGGGATAGCCCCAGAGATTGATGCCTTATCAGTGGGCTCTACTTTGCAATCTGTGCTCCTGAGAGTGACAGAGTTGGACTCAAATAAGTCCTCCCTGCACATGGTCCAACAGTCCCTTCTATTCAAACCTATATGTGATGCTGGAGTTTTTAGGTGTACTTCCATAGACTGGAGCCTCTGGCCTACCTATGTGCCAGCTGTGCCTGGAATCTTGGTGGAGCTGCAACTTCTACCCTACAGCTCAGTTGACTCATCCAAATCACCTGGCGAGGAGACAATGATGGGCAATGGCCATCCCAGGTATGGTGAGGGCCTGCAGCTGCAGGCAGGATAATCCCATCCACCCTATCCATGGGATATAAGCCCTCTCTCACTTGGAGGTGGAGTGGACATCACCATCCCAGTCCCCTCAGGATTGGGAGAAGAGCTATGAACTAGAGTGGACTTAATGGTATTCTGTTGTAGACAAAATGTGATTCAAGCAATGGAAAGAATTATAGCAGTGAGGTGGAGCCCGTGGCCGCTGGACGCTTTCGAACCAGGGAGGGGAAGGGCAGTTGAAAAACGGGCTTTTTCGGGACTTGGGGGTTGTCCTGAGTGGCGTTATGGCGACAGATGTAGACCATTTTACATCAGCATATACCATGCAGAACTGTGTGGGAGAGAGTATGGTCTGCGATGTGAACTGTGGTCTATGCTTATTGGCAAGGCCCCAGGATGTGTATATCCATTACGGGTGATGTGCCACATTGATGAAGGATGTTTGTGTGGGATGTTGTGGGAGGAGTGGGAGGTGGGGAACATGGGAATCCCTGTAATTTCTGTGTAATATGTAGGTAATCTAAGCACCTTAAAAAAAAAAAAATATATATATATATATATATAATAACACTTATGTAAGCAAATGCACATATATACATATATATTGATATATAATTTTACAAATATTGGTATGTATTGTGAAAAATTTGATTTTTACCCACAATAAAAAAAAAAATACCATGTATTGATCCCTTATTTATTTGACAGATCCTATATATCAAATTAAAATGCTTAGTGTATGTATGTTTATATATATAAATATATATATTTATATATAACATGTGGATAGTTAGAGAACATCGCACCATTTTAAAAATGAGGAATGAAATTTCATAAAGTAAATTCCTAAAAATCACAAAACTATGAAGTGTCAGATCTTGAATTAATACCCAAGTGGCAGATCTTGAATTAATTTGTTCCCAATATCTATATCTATAACCTCTGAGCTATAGTGCTATATGTTGTACTTTATGTCACAATATCTAAAACATTTGTGCAGGAATATTCACAATCTTTGTTCCCCTGCCCTTTGGAAAAAAAAAAAGCTCTTGTACCTGACTTTTTAATGGAATTGATCACGATCATTGGAGGGGTCATGAGCCTGGAAAGCCTAGATCCCTTTGCACTGGAAATGGTTGGGCATTAGACAAATATTAAAGGAGGAAAAGGGGCTCACAAGAGTAGAGAAGAACCAGGGTGTTTAGAGAATTTTAGGGACTTTTAAGAGGAGAGGCAAAGACAGGGTAATAGGACGGAAGATTGTAGGCCATTTTATTGTGACATGTGCAACGTCAGTGCTTTTTTATTTATTTTTTTATTTTTTTCTTTATTAGAGAAGTTGTGAGTTTACAGAACAGTCATGCATAAAATACAGGATTCCCATATTCCACTCTATTACCAATACCTTGCATTGGTGTGAAGCATTTGTCATGATTGATGATAGCACATTTTTATAATTGTGCTATTAACTATAGTCCATGGTTTAACTTAGGATATGTAATCTCTTTTTTATATTTTGAGAGCCTGCTCTAAATATTTCCATTGCGTTTCAATTCTTTTGGGTGCCAAATTTGTGCTCCAGCTTAATGCAGCACCATTCAGCTTTGCAGAGACCACAGAGCACCTCTGTTTTATCAGGGTTTTAGTTGATCAGATCAGTTCAGGTCAAGAAACACCCATTGTTTCTTCTGAGAGTAAGTTACAGTGTCATCGTCTTTTGACAAAATTCTGCATAAAAACCCCACATGACTTTCTGCAAATATGTTCCTTCTTTATCACTTAGGGACTTCAAACCACAAATGCTCAGTGAATATTTATTGTTTATTTCCACAGGAAACCCAGAACCAAAGACATCTTCTGACTACGACTGTTTGCTGATGACTGACCAACAGTCTCTGCTTTATTTTAAAGTAATTTTTAAAAAACTTGCTGATGTAAGGTACAGCTAGAATTCAGTAAAACTTGAGGATTCAAATGGAAGATAGAGAAGAAATATTTAAGTTCTGCCCTGCGTAATAATCTTAGGAAACAAATTTACACAGGAAAAAAAAAACTCAGATTTTATCAGTGCACACTTTACAAAAAGTGTTTTTTATTGTTTTGAATTTCTGAAAGAAGTATAACGTGAATCAAAAGCAGTTCCTGAGTAACTGCAGTAAACAGTGTCTTTTTAAATATATATGTATATATGTGTTTGAAACTTAGTTCATTTTGGTTCTGCCTTAATTTATCTTCCCAGTTTTTAGTTTAATCACAGTTCCTTTCTTCCTTTCACTTCACAGTGTGCAAGTACAATATGCATCAGCTTCAAAAGTCCCCACGATGAAGTTTCTTATAACATCTTTGTAATGATCTGTACGTCCGTCAGCTCAAGTTTCCAGAGTTCCTGCACATCATAGGTCTCTTAATCTCACAGAACTTGTGAGAGCCGACACTTCACACTTTCTTCATCATGCGCCACGACTCCCACGTGTGGAGTTTGTTGAAGGCTGTCTGGAGCATCTCTTCTATGTTACTTGCCAAATTTGTGCTTAAGTACTGTCTTTAAATTTTTTCTTGGAATGGGCATAGCTCTGTCACTTGGAATCTTTTGAAATTATTTATCACCTTTACCACCCTTTCTTCCAGGAATGGTCGAGTAACAGGAAAGCAGGAGCAGAAGCGCCACAGTTCTCCAACAGCCACATACAAGCGTTTCGATTTGGCCTGAAAATCCTTGGCCCCATCTGGCTGAAGGTTTGCTGTGCCTGTTCCTGTGTAAGAGCCCCTCCCGGGGACGGGGCTGCAATGGTGCTACCGACCGTGCTACTTGAGAGAACCTGAGTTGATTTGGGTGTGGAAGCTTCCATTTCTGGTCTAGTACTTTGAGAAGAATTACTGATGTCCTGACTCGTTGCGTACTGTAGTGATGGGATGGAGTGGACCATGATAATACCTATCTGACCTCTTGAGGTTTCGTGCAATCGCTTTTATGGCATTATTTTTCCCAAGCTCTTCATATTCAATGGACTCATGTCACTTCCCCCCTTAGACTGCTGGTTGAAAGCAGTCTGAGTCTCTGGAATTCCCATCCATGTTTCTGGGCTCAGTGTTTTGCTCACTTTGTGTTTCCTGTTTCCTGAGACCTGCTGCCAGGACCAAGGCACTGCAATGGTTAAATCCCTCGGTGTCGGTGATGGCAGCACTGCAATGCTGCTTTGTGGATTTAGAAGAACTGGAAGTAGATGGCGCAGAGGAAATGCCATAGCCCTCATCTAACGGTTTCTCTTACAAACCTCTCAAATGTAGAAGTGGGTTTTTCACTCCTAATGAAACCCTTGTTTTAACCCTTTCTTGTCTATTTCGGCACAGTCTTCAAAAGAGATCCTTTGACCCTGTACTTAGCCGGTCCTTGTGAAAATAATGGGACTTGAAACAACATGTCTAGAATTCCTTTTATGTCATGTGGAAAACATTTTCTGCATATTTCATTTTCATGCTGGGTAGGTCCCAAATAAAGACTTGATGATATCAGAGGTTAAGTTAGATCTCAGACCATCACAGACATCTGTTTGGGGTCAAACATTAGCCAGGAGCGCTGCAGGAATGCCAACATCCTGCTTATGATTGGATGTGGATGAACTAGCGCTTGCATTCATATCAAAGGGATTGGCCCAGAATTCCTCAGCACTGATTACTTGACTCACAGCAAGGTCTTTATAAAGCTGAAGCAAAACAGGATCCTCCTGCAGCATGCTGTTTTTCTCTTCCAGTTCTTTATTAGCTTTCCTCTTGCATTTGGGAAGCAGCTGCTGAAGAAGTTCCTTTACCACATCTTGTTCTTTCACTGCTGTGCTCTTGTTGGAAAAATGGAAGTTGGTTGTATCCCCTAGATGTAGGACCAGCCGAGGTTGAATTTGAGCTTTTCCTTCTGGACTGATTTTCTGGCGTTTAATGCCTGCATACATATGGCTGATTGTAAATCTATCTTTGCCTTCACGTGCTCAAGCAGTTCTTTCTGCCATGAGGTGTAGCTCTCTATCCTGCTTCTTTTGACTCACCTTCTTCACAATCAGCAAAATTTCTCTAGACGAAGCCGCCATGATATCTACAGGTGCGTGTGGGAGCCAGGGCCCTGGGCAGGGAGTACTGAACCGGGCTGCGTCGGGCTGAGCTTCACTGCACTTTTAAGAGCCGCTGCTGGGAAAAGGCTGAAAGCCAGAGGCCACCGCCGTTGCCGCCACCTGTTACTGGGCGTCTAGCTTCCATCGCTGGCTATGAGGACTTACAGAATAGGTCTTCTATCTACTGTTTTAGCCAAGTGGACCTGTTAGTCTGCCTCTTAGCTAATACCTCTCTGATACAATAAACTACTTATATAATTGACAGTAGTGTGGACTCTATATTTATGACATGGAATAATTCCACTACATATTAAGTTAAAAAGAAAAAAAAGATTGTAGATATGTATGCAGGTCCATTTAGCATGATTGTATTCCTGCAAAATACGGTGTGTGTGTGTGTGTGTGTGTCTAAATTCCTGAGGGTTATACAAAAAAAAGTTAAAAATGTTTAGCTTCAAATGACAGAATCATAGGTAAGTTTTATCTAACTTTTAATGTTTTAAAATTAATTATCTACTTTTTGGGATGACTCCTGGGTTTCACTTTTATAAACAGATAAATTATTTCCAGTTTGGAAAGAAAAATCTCTTGTGCATATTTGGCCTTTTGTAGTTTAGGATTTCAGTGCTATTGGAAAGGTAGGAGTAGGCAAAACTGGAAAAGCTGCTCAAAACGAACCAAACAAAAGCTGGGTGACTCTGATACTTTCCCAGCCCTGAGAGGGTTCACATCCACCACCTGGGTCCATGTGTGGTTTCTGGTGGAACATTCTGTTTCATGTGTATAGCCCCTTTCAGTTTACAAGGCTCTTTCCCCTGATCTTCTCTTTGAGGCCAAACACCCTCTGTATTAGGAAGCAGACAGGTTCCCCATCCCCACCCCATATTTAGGGCATGGAATTGAGATTCAGAGATATGAAGGGACCTGCTAAGTCCCGCGTGGAAGTGAGCATTGGGATGTGGGGAACCCCGAGGGAGGCCTGGACGTGGGTCCGGAAAGGTTATGTGTCTTCATGTCTTCCACTGTGTCGTCACAATTTGGTTTATCTTCCCCAGCTTCCTCAGGGAGGGTTAGAGACTCCCTTCTCTAATAAATATTGCACATACCTCTCACTCTAATACAGTAATTGTTTGCATGTGTCTTCTTGAGGGGAAAGAGCATTTCGATTCCAAAAGTTCTCAACAAACATTTATTGAATGAGCACGTGTGTTGTAGCCTGGAAGCCCACAGTGCAAAAGTGATTACGAAGAGGAAAGAAGAAGAAACTTCATTCACATTATGGAGGCCCGGAAGATGGGGCGTGGCTTAGGCTCTGCACACCCGTGCAATCTCTAAAGTATAGCACTCCTGCCTCTACTCTGGTGTGCTGCTATGCTGAGGCTGGCTCATGCCAGCTCACAAGAGCTGGTTGATAAAGTTTTAAAGAATGTTTTGAAGCAGTTGATGTCACAGCAGCAGCTTCAAGTTGGCCGTGATGGGGACATTGCTACCATGGAAATTGGCAAATGCTGCAAATCAGGGCTTTTTCCTTTAGTTCCTTGCCTGAGGACTCTGGTCTTGAGCAAGTCCCGGCTTCAGTGTTGGACTTGTCTGCTCAAGCTGTAGACCTCCTCCTCCTCCCACCTCTTCTACCCCGACCTATAGTAGTAAAAGACTATTAAATTCACCAAGCCTCTATGCAGGACAGAAAATTGGCACAGGGCGCAGGGTGGGGACAAGGCTAGGAGGGATGTGGAGGGGTGCTCTGGCCTGTTCAGTGACTTATGCGCAGAGAGAAGACTGGCCCTGTCGTTCAAGTACTGGGCCAGCACTTTCCTTCAACATAGCTAGGTTAGGAGGCCCAGACTGCTCATCTACAAAGGCTGACTCCTCCCCCTGCCTGACGGGTTTCTACACTCTGGAACAGCAGCTCTAGCACCCTGACCCTGCATATCTCCACCCTGACCTCTGCCAGGGAGCTGGTACCACCCCAAAAGAGCTGAAGAAGATGACAACAGTGGAGCCGATGGCAGCGTTCGGTACGTGCCAGGCCCAGTGCTACGCATTTCCGCGTACACTGTAATTAAATCTTCATGACAGCCCCGCTAGAGCAAAAAGAGCTAACAGCTGTTAAGCATATATTTTGCATGCTCAGCTTTATGCTATGCTCTGGGGTCATGAGGTGAGTTAAACAATCTCTGGCCTGGAGGATCCCACAGTGTGGAGGTGACAGAAAAGCTGAAACGACACCACCATGTGGTCCACACAACTTAAGCCTGAGCAGCAATAACAATGAAAACACAACCATAATAATAAATGGTATAGATTGCTCACAGCATCTTACAGGGATTATCTCAGTTAATCCTCCCCCATGGGTGAACTGCCATTCTTACCCCCATTTTAGGGACAGCTAATGAGTCATAGAAAGTCTAAGCCATCCACGCCAATTGCCAGGATAATTCTGGACCTGGACTCTGAAGCCAAGCAGTCCTACTCCAAAGCCTGCATTCTTCATCATCAGTATCCTATGCTAACTGATAAGACAGACATTCTTGTTTGGTAAATAAGGTAACTGAGAGGCAAAGAGATGAAGTAGTGTGCCCAGAGCTTATAGCTGTATGTGCACAGCCGGCACTTAATCCTGCACCGTTGGTTTCTCTCAAGAGTAAGGATCATAGAGATGATGGTGGTGACAGGGCAAACCACGTCACCTCTCTAGTTCTGGGGCTTCTCATGTAGACAGAGCCTCAGAGAAAATGGAGCCAGGTATCGTTATTCCCTTTCCTTAGACTGACAGGCACACAGTCAGAAGTCCTAAAGCCAGGCAGGTGGAGGCAAAGACCCCAGGAGAAAGCAGGCCTCCTTGCTTTGTTGGATGCTCTTCCACTGTCCACTCAGGAGGATGCATAGCACAGCCTCTCAGATTATTGGTCTGCTCAATGCCTTTTCTTGGGTAAAAATTGGCTGAGATTCAGGGGCTATGATTTTTCTAGCCATTCATAGTTTGATCTTAGGCTGGTCCCCTCCCTTCCATTTCCTCAAGGTAAAATGTGTGCTTTGGGATTAGACTCAATGATCTTTCAGGTGCCCTCCTGAGCTAACAGTATATTCTAACTTTAGCTGGGCAGATAGAGTTTGCCTAGAACCCATCCATAGCTTTGGATGGGAAAGAGCTTTATGACAGAAGATTTGGGGAAATTAAGAAATCAGAGGAGCATCACTGAATGGGACGTGAATGGAAGAATACTGGCAGATCCTTGGGGACATAGTAATTAAACTAGAAGCAGATTAGAGTTCTTCTAAAAGAGATGTCGGCAAAAATCAGCGGGCATGCCTGACAGCCTCTGAGAGACCCACTCAAAGGATTACAGGTAAGAGATACCGGGCCAAGGACCAGGAGATGGGGAACTACTGTAGGGAAATCATTGTAAAAGAAAAATATTGAACCAGGGCTGTATCGATACAATGAAGTAATGTTAGGAAATACTAAAATGGCACAGAACACTTTTTTTTTTAACCAAGTTTCATCAATTGTGAGGAACCATTGAAACTTAGGGTAACAATTCTCATGGTCTTTGCTGAACCCCAATCCCAGTAATAGAAATAGAACTTCAGAGTTCTCCAGGTTGTTGTTTGTTTGTGTGTGTGTGTTTTGTTGTTGTTTTTATAATACACTGAAACTCTTTACACATTCGCCCTGACTTGGCTGCCTGAGAATAAATCTAGACAGAGGAGTTAGAGTCAAGAAATCAAGTAGGACCTAAAATAACATTTGAGGCCTTGAATTAAGTCGTTCCTGAAGTCATCTTTCCTCTTACAAAGGCTAATCCATGCCCCTTGTTTTTTATTTCTTTAGCCTTTCAAGTTAGTTGCCTTTCATTTGCAATCACAAGAGTCTTGGTGCTTAATATAAACTCATGATTTTAAGTAAATTTGTATACATAAAAGTGTACGCTGAAAAAGCCCAGGAAAAATGACACCCTACAGTAATGAGCACAGCATTGCCTAGATCTTGATTTCTAAGTACTGTTACCCAATAAAAGAAGCCAGGGTGCTTTGGGAAAAATGCTTGATTCTAGGCCTGAGGCAGAGAAAGTACAAGATACTCCTGGATACCTTGTGCCAGAAAACAAGAAAGAATTCACAAAAGCAGAGTGGAGAGACTCCTGCTGGCCAATTTTTTGGAGGTTTTGGCATCAAAAAGAATAATGACTGATTTGCGTAAGGATCATCAATGGAAGCCAAAAACCATTAAGGGAAAAGTTTTTGGGAAATCAGACATTCCACAATACCAAAGACCCCAACCCACAGATAACTTACCCATAACCGAAGGAAAATATACCTTTACATGCAGAGATCAATTTGGCCACCACCTTAATCAAATAATCGAACTGTATATCACTAATAGTGGGAAAACCTGACATGATTTTGCTTCCTTTCTGATATAACATGAAGTATAAAACATCATCTATGCAATGGCATTGCCAAAAATGTTTAACTTGAATCTAATCAGGCCTTTAGAACAAACATCTAATTTAGCGGAATTATAAGAGCTAGGGAAAAAAAATGTTTAATGATGCCAGGATGAAAGAATTTGATAAATACAGAATGTGGAATATTTTACAAGACAATTAGCCTGAACTCTTCCAAAAGTCAATGTTAATGGTGAAAAAAAAAAAGACAATATTAAGGTGACAGGTCTGTTCTAGATAAAAGAGATTGCAGAAGCATAATAACCAAACACAATGGGTAAAACTTTGATAGGATATTGGTTAAAAATAAATAAAAATCTATCAAAAATATTCTGAGGACAATTGAGGGAATACAAATGTGATCCATATATTAGACAAAATTTTGGAATAATTATTGATTTATTCGTGTGTTAATAGCATTGTGGCTTTATAGGAGAATGCCCTTTTTCTTAGCAGAGGCATGCTATAGAGTTTAGCAGAGGAAGGTATCTTACTTCCATATGGATCAGAAAAAATTATAAATATATATATATACATGCATCTAGAGAGATAAAGCAACGATGATGAGATGCTAGCAATTGTTGAATCTGATTTAAAGTCATACAACTTGATGATTGTGTTAGTGCAAAGGTCCACATTTTCTGAAAAGGATGAATACTAAATACTTATTCTTTACAGAAAATAGTAAATGTTTTCTGCTTTGTGGGCCATAAGGTCTCTTCACAGCTACTCAACACTGCTCTTATAGTGAGAAAGCAAGCATAGACAATATGTAAAATAATGGGCATGGCTGGATTTGGTCCCTGGGTATAGTTTGCAGACCCCTGTGCCACTCTTTAACGTTTGTGTCGTCGTAAATTCTCATCATATAACGTTTGCATAATAGGGTAGAGATAGGTAAAAGATTGGAGCACGAGCACCCAATGGTCCCTGCTAAAAGCCTTTAGCTTTGCCCTGTGGCAAGAGAGCCAGTGAAAACATTCTCTACTCTCCCTTCAACTGCTTGGTTTCAGAGCTTGGGTTCTAAATCACAATGCAATTTCCTATTAGGTCCTTTCTGACTTTCCTCAACTGCTTTATATGTTATTGTTGATCCCTGTTTGCCTCTGAATGCTCCTTTTCTATATTTAATAAGACTCAACAATCTCTAGACATAGGCAAATCTGCCAGTATTAATTTCCCCAGCAGTGATTGCATAAAACAGAAGCAACGGCCTTGACTATGTGTGAATCAATTCTGGGAGATTGCTTCTTTCCTAAAAGCCCCATCTCAATGTTCTGCCCTTTAGCAAGACTTATCTACTTTGACAGCTGGGGACTTTGGGACTTCCTCCTGCCTGTTAGGGACCTCAAATAGCGGGAGAGCTATTAAGGAAGCTCATTGGCTTGGAAAAGTGAGCACTCCAAGGTCTCTGGTAAACAGGAAGTGCTAAAATGTAGTCCCCTCAGCATCAGTCAGTGCTTAGGAACATTCTATACGAATTAGCACTGTAGGGAGAGCTCGTGCTTCCTCTGTTTAGTGAAGTTGCTGTTTGCAAAGATCTCCATGCACCTCTGCTTGCAGGATGCCTCCTCTTGTGCTCTGTCTGGAGCACTGATGGTCTTATCAGATAAAAATCCTCTTGGAAAGAGTCAGTTAGGCCTCATCTGTCAATTAGGCTGAAGCTAAGCTGTTCATCTCTTTTGCATTTGCAGATGAAGTCATGCTTCTCTTTTATGAAATTCACTCTTGGATAAGTGACCATTTCTGACAACACTTTGGCCCTAGACTGAGAATCCAGAGATCTGTGTTCTACTCATGGCTAAACCCTGTGTCTCCCCCCCACTCCCCAACGCACACACATACCCTGGTAAGTGAATTCCCTTCCCTGAATTGAAGATTATCTGTCAGTAAGATCAAGTAGGTTGACCTGATGACTTCCAGCTCACACATTCTACAAGTCTACTCCCACGTGCATTTGTTTGGTTTTGGCTTGTTTTCTAGTCATAAAACTAATTTTTCATTCCTCAAATAGGTACACATTTCCAGAGGAAGAATCTAACTATTAATTCAACCGAGCAGCCTAAGAGATGAAGAAAATAATTTTTAAAGTGAAAAAGAATAATGACTATAATGAATTAGAAAGCAAAAAGGAAACAAACAAACAAAAAATAATAAATACCTTCTGAGAATAAATATGAACTCGAGGAAGAATTTTATTAAATTTCTTTGCCCTTGCCATCCTCAACAAGATTTGGCATAATCAAAAAACAGTAAAAGGAAAGAAGGGAAACCAATGAACAATGAGTTATTTGATCTGTGGCACACCTATCAAGATTCTTGCCGTAATTCATAATACGTGCACTATGTTGTACCTGACATTGTGAGTTGTTGTTTCTGTTGCTCTTTGCTCGTCTTTCCTCTTAAACTTTACGCTGAGCGAAGGTAAGGAATCTCTCAAACACCCTTTATCTCCAGTGCCTTGCATAGTCCCAGTGCATATGTTCAACAATTAGCTGCTGGGTTAATTTAAATTAAATCAATATCTTCAATGACCCTGGGAGTTTGCTATCTACAAAAACAAACAAACAAACAAACAAACAAACAAACAAACAAACAAACAGAGACTGACTCAGTGGATTCTGGGGTTTTACTGGGAGTGGAAAGGGACACAGCCAAGAATAGAAGCTAAGTGTGTCTGGCACTAGTCTACTCTCTTTCCATTACACCATTCTGCCTTGGACGGTTATTGTTTGGCACAGACAAGTAAGTGAACTTGAGGGACTTCAGGCAGCACACAGAAAAGCTTGAATCCACCCCCCAACACCCCTAGCAAAGAGCCCATTCCACACACTAGCGGATACCAACAATTCTACCATGGTATAGTAATTCCATCTGGTGAGTTTAAAGCTTTGATGGCATTTTTGTAGTAACTAAAATGCAAATAACCTTGGGAGAGCGCACATGTAAATTGTCAGACATCTATCCTTTTATTTAAATGAAGCATCTTATTCCAGCAGCACATGTTCCTTTTCTTCAAGAGTTTAATTACCAATAGTTCTGGAGAAACAGATGGTGAAATGAAAAGTAGGAATGAGGGGAAGTTAAGAAATATAAAACAACCTGACACAGTTCTCATGGTGATAGCACTTTCATTTCCACTCTCAACAAACTCCTGTGTTGTCACTGGTATCCAAGCCATTACCTGGTAAAGCTTAGTACCTCACAGAGGGGTGTGCACTATTTCACTTTTTCATATCAAAAAAGTTGTTAAAACCTAAAAGAAACAAATCTTTTATGGGAATGAAAGGGTTGTTATTTTGGGATATGGGGTTCTGCCTAGCAACCCCCAAGTCACCTTTTCTTAAAACATGGATATGAGGTCATTGGAAATACGTATACACATGCCTATGTGAAATTAAATTATTTAGAAAAAAGAAAAAGTGTATTTTAACTCTTTGAAGTTGTTTCTTCAGAGTGAAGGGGAAGGGAAAATCCTCTGTAATTATTTAACCCTAAAACTGTATGAGTCAATGATTTGATTTTATAAAAGGCATATTTTTACTCAAAATCTGGAAACTTTTTTTAGAAGAGTTTTTCACCAAATGGAATAGACTTACCTTGTAGGATAGAGAGTTCCCCATCTCTAGAGGTGTTCAGTCATAGACGACACGATATTTGGCGAGTATGGGGGCCAATCTTGCAATGCATGCAGAGGCTCTCCAGTGTGGTCTGTGCTCCACATACGTGAGAATCACTTGGCATGTTTGTCAAAAGGAAACAAGGAAAATCTCTGGTGGTGCAGTTCAAGAATGTGCACTTTAAACAATTTACTTAAATCAGGGAAATTCTGATACAGGCTAAAATCTGAGAAATATTAGTGAGGAGCATTGATGGGATGACAATGAAGTTCCATTTTAGGCCATATTTCCCTTCTTCCTTTAGGTTTGTCCTTCAACAGAGTTCTGCTGTTCTGAAAGAAGAAAGGGTGAGGTATCCGGGAGGGCTCCTGAGTTACAAGCAATGGAAACAAATGCTGCTAAAAAGTATGACAGAATTAAAGAGAAAACAAGTCAGAATTCTAGCTTTGGAAGCCCATAACCTGCAATCACTTCTGTGGACCTGGGCCGAGCCTTGGATCACAACCGTTGGGGGGTGGGGTGGGAGGTGTTTGCAGGATGGGTGTTAGGGGAAGGGGAGGAAAGGACTTGATTGATAGCCCCATTGAGACTTCCATGATGGGGAAGGATTATGTCTCCAAAGAAAAACTGAGAGCTAGGGAAGAAAAAGTAAATATTCACTGTGAAGTTATTTTAATGGAGAATAAATTTCTGCATCCAAAAATGGTATTCATCTCTTAAACTTCCACCATCTGCATTAATAAAAATGGTTCACTTGAAACTGGCAAATTATTTTATAACTGCTGCTCTAAATATTTCATTCATCTCAAATTTAACCCACACCTTAATTAAGTCAAATGGAGTAAAAGTCTTCTTTTAGAAGGCATCAAAATCTGCTGTCTTAAAAAGAGTGATTTCTTGTACTTGGAAGTATTATGTGATCAAAGAGCATGCACTCAACCTACTCTTAAATGTTTAGAAAATTGATAAATAGATGGATAGATTGATGGATTGATAGATGGATAGACAGACTGATACAGCAAATGTGGCAAAATGTTAAAATTGGTGGATTTGGATATTTGGGGGTGGGATATATTGGAGTTCTCTAAATGGGTTTTTAGTATTTCAGTAACTGTCCTGTAAGATGGAAATTATTTCAAAATAAAAATTTTAATGGTGAAAAAAGCAGTGATTTCTGAATAATTATATTTGAATTTGTTTAATTGAAAAAAGTACTATCCAGCCCACTTCAGGTCCCACAACCCCTCTAACATCTTGTGTATACCTCACCCAATTCACTCATTTGTGACACTGAAAGAAGTCTCACACATCTGTTATCCATACATGTCTATTTGGTCCATGCAGACAGTTAAATTGCAGCTCTGAGCATATGGTAAGGCTCCAAGTATGTGTGAGAAAGATTGTTGGCTTAAGCAACCTGGATTGCAAGAGAAGGCTTCTTATGTTCCCTGACCGCCTTGAGGAGACCTGCAGCGAGACCTGCCTCCTCATAGCAGTGGAGAAAAGAGGGAACTGACCAAAGGATGCCCCTCGCCTTCCTGTGTGCCTTTCTTTCTGGCTGTAACGCTTCCCAAATCTTCTCTTAGCTCGTTCTCTCACTTATTTTTCTTCATAGCACTATCACTACTTGAAATCATATAATTTGTTGTTTATTGTATTTTCCTCACCTAAAAAGCACCAAGTACACAGTAGGGAGACTATATATATTTGTTGAAAGAATAAATCTTATATATTCTTAAAAGTCAACTTTCCTCAACTTTCCCCAACACCTCCCCCCGGCCCCCCGCCAATGAAATACGTGTCTAAGCCAGAGAGTTTCATATAACATGGATTAGTGCCTTCTGTTTTGGCAGATAAGCAAAAATCACAATGAAAAATGAAGATTTGTTCACTTGTTTGTATTCCCGTCGGATTCTCAACTCTTCAAAAATGGGGACCATGTAATACCCGTTCAATAAATATTCATGGAATGAATGAAGTAAAGCATGATTTGGAAAATGAACTTCAACCAAGATTGAACATTAACAAATGGACTTAAGGAAGAATGTAATATTTTCTTCAAATTCAAGAAAGTACATTGGCATTGATTTGTTGTTCTAATTATTAAGCCTCTTGCTTCTGGCAAAGGATCTCTAGATAAAAAGAAAAGGTTTAAGATAAGAATGGATTGTAGAATTTTCAAAATAGTAGTTATTGTTTTTGAACACTGCCAGTAGAGTAAGTTCTAAATTAATTCTGGATTCCTAATATTGTAGGATCAATAATGTGAGAGATAACATAAAGTCCATATTAAAATGTTTATCTTTATAAACTAAGTCTCAAAGTTTAAATAAGTTCAAGAACTATGAAATATAAAATAAATCCAAACACCTTAAAAAAGTTAGCATTTAAAAAATTTTATTTTTTCCTTATTGTCTCAGAAATATATGAATTTAGAAAATATGGGGAATATATACATAAATGTGTATTTATGTATGAATATATATATGTACATCAAACATCCTATTGGAGCGTCACAAGGCAACACATTAAATAATCTAACTTTATTGCTGACTATTTCACAGGTAAATTTGATCACAGAATGCTTTTTATTCATTCAATGCCTATTTGTATCTTGGGGAACACAGTTTGAGAAATGCTGAACCCTATGAGCAAACCTGTTAAAAACAGAAGAAGAAAAAAAAAGGATTGGTCATTGTTTTAGTTTCCTAGGTTGCTCACGCAAATACCATGGAATGGTTTGGCTTAAACAATGGAACTTTATTAGAGAATAATATTTGAGGCTAAAAGGAAGCCCAGATCAAGCATCATCAAGGCGATGCTTTCTCCCTGAAAAACTGGGGTGCTCTAACTCCGGTTGCCAGCGATCCTTGGTTCCTCTGTCACATGGCAAAAGCACATGGTGGTGTCTCCTGGTCTCTCTCTTCTCTCCAGGTTCCACCAACACCTTGCTTCTCTCGCTCATGTCTGAATTCATTCTGCTTATAAAGGACTCCAGTAATAGGATTAAAAGCCATCCTGATTGGGCTGGGCCACACCTTAACTGAAATAACCTCATCAAAAGGTCCTACCTGTAATGGGCTCACCCCCACAGAATGGACTAAATTTAAGAACTTGATTTTCTTGGAATACATATAATTCAACCCCCCACAGCCACTATTATTATTTTCGTTTAACATAGAAATAAAGGATTTAATAAATAAAAGAGAAAATGAAAGTAAAATCATCTAAAGGCTTATACTGATACATCATTAAAAATCTAAAGAATCATCTGGAAAATATTTATTTATTTATTTATTTATTTATGAAAAGTTGTAGTTGTACAGAAAACTCATGCAGAAAATAAAGTGTTCCCATATATCCTCCTGGCGTGCAGTTTCCCCTATTATTAATACTTTTGTGCTAGTGTGAGAACTTTGTTATAATTGATGAAACAATATTATTATAATTATACTTAAATAGAGCTCATGGTTTACTTTAGGGTTTACTATTTGTGTTGTACAGTCCTATGGTTTTTAAAACTTTATTCGAGTTATATATACAACCTAAAATTTCCCTTTATAACATCTTTTAAATATATAATTCAGTGGCGTTATCTATAGTCACAATATTGTGCTACCATACCTTCGTCCAAAAGTTTTCCATCACCCCAAACAGAAACTCTGCAGCAATTTGGGATTAACTCCCCATTCCCTACTCTCACTCCACCACTGGTAGCCTGTATTTCTAGTTTCTGACTCTATGAATTTGCTTATTCAGTTATTTCTTATCAATGAGATGATACAATATTTGTCCTATTGTGTTTTTCTTATTTCATTCAATATGATGTCTTCCAGGTCCACTCATGTTGTTGCACATAACAAAACGTCAATTCCTTTTTAAGGCTGAAAAATGTACCATTATATGTATACGCCACATTTTGTTTACCTATTCATCTCTTGATGGGCATTTGGTTTGCTTCCATCTTTTAGCAATTGTGAATAATGAAAATTCTGAGTTTTAATGAGTCTCTTCAGTAATACAAATATACTACATAAAATTAGTGTAAAATATTTACATAAAAATAAAAATTGTTCTTAAATGTGGTCAATGGCCAATTAGAACTTTCAATTAGAATAATGATTCTAAGTGCTATGAAATTAATAAGTGCATTAATTTATTTATTCAATTAGTCAACACTGAGTATGTCTCAGGCACTGTCCTAGGCTGGAGAATAATCTGTTTTCATGAAGCTTGTGGTCTATTGGGGAAATGGAGAAACTGAACAAACAATTAAAATGTATATGCAAACAGCCATGGGAATCTAAATTACACATGAAACAAAAAATCCAAGTAAAATTCTAATATCATTGTTCTAAGAATTTAACAAAATCATTCTAAAGGACATAGAATATATCTAATGGATGTATACTAATGCTTTCATTTTATGTCTAAACAATATTCCATTGCATGAATATACCACATTTTGTTTATCTAGTCATCAGTTCATGAACATTGGCGTTGTTTCCATCTTTTTATTCCATTTTATTATAAATAATGTTGCTATGAACACTTATTATGAATAATACTGGACATATGTTACATGGACATATGTTTTAATTTTTCTTGGGTCTATACCTGGGAGCAATTGCTGTGTCAAGTGGTAACTATACATTTAACTTTTTGAAGAACTGCCAGTTTATTTTCCAAAACAGCCGCAGCATTTTACATTCCCGCTAGCATGGTGTAAAGGTGTTGATTTCTCCCTAATACTTGGTATCATCTGGCTTTTTGATTGTAGCCATCCTAGTGGGTACGAAGTGGTAGCTCACTGTGATTTTGTTTTGCATTTTCTGATAACTAATGATATCGAGCCTCTTGTTATGTACTTGTTGGACATTTGTATATCTTCTTTGGAGAAATGTCTATTCAAATCTTTTGTCCTTTTTAAGTTTGGTTGTCATTTTGTTGTTGGTTCGTTACAGTTCTTTATATATTTTAGATACAAGTCCCTGATCACATATATTTTTTTTATTCAGTAGGATGAACCATTTACTATTTTTTACTTTATTTTTTTTAAATATATTTTTATTACGGAAGTTGTGGCCTTTCAAAATAATCATGCACATGTTTAGAATTCCTGTACAGTACCCCTTCACCAACACACCACACTGTGGTGGAATATTTGTTACAGATTATGAGTTAATATCATCAGACTGTTACCAAAAACCATGGTCCATAGTGTACATTTGGCATATTTTTTCCACACTCCCCCATTATCAACACAGTACATCTTTGGCAGAAAGGCATGAATATTACAGTATTGCTGTTTTTCAAGTACATTTTATATATATATATATTTTAAGATACTTTCGATTACATAAATGTTACATATATGAACACTATACTATTTTACTTACAGTGCAAGTGACTTATACCAGAATACTCCCAATTTCTATCTTTCAGATTAAGAATAAGAAAATAAAATATTTTCTTTTAACTTCATTTACTCATTTTATAACACTTCCTTTCTTAATGTAGATCCAGTTTTTCTGATCTATATCATTTTACTTCTGCCTGAAGAACTTCTTTTAAGTTTCATACAGAGCAGATCTGCTGGTGATAAATACTTTTAGATTTTTGTCTGAGAAAGTTGTTATTTCTCCTTCACCTTGAAGGATAATTTCACTGGATATAGAATTCTAGGTTGGTGTTTTGTTTTCTTTTAACATTTGGATATTTCACTCTATTCATTCTGTCATTCCTATCTTTATTCTTCTATGGGTAAGGTTTTTCTCTGACTTCTTTCAAGATTCTCTCTTTGTCTTTGATTTTCTTCTGGTTTTCTTCCATTCCCCATTCCAGGGCCAGGAGAGGATCTTTCTTGGATCATCACTGTGAGAACCTGGGAAGGTTCCTGGAAGTAACCCCCCCCCCCCCCCCGCCCCAAACTGCAACACCGAAGAGTTTCTCACTTTCATGCTAACCCACACTCAGCCTCCAGCAATTTTTAAAAATTAATACTTACATATTCCTCCCTGTTTATGACTCTGGAGGATTCTGCTCCAAGCGTCTGTTTGCTGTATTTCTCCAAGTTCATCTGCGTCTCCAAATTTGAGTGACTGCTCTGTGGCCTTGGTTTTATGATTGTACAAGAAAAACATTGTTTTTCACAACTTTTCTTCCACAAGCTTTTGCTTGTTGTAAGGATGGGAGTGAAGACTTCCAAGGTCTTTCTATATCAGAACAGAAATCAGAAGCCCCATGCACAAAGTTCATGAAAAATCATAATCATTCAGCTTAAAAAACACTTTGATATTAATTTGAGAGTGTGCTTAAGAAAAATCCTTCTTTTGGCCAGTATCAGACCCTGTATGGCTACTATCCCTCTCTTGTCCCCACCGCTAAGGCCATGCGGTTCTCTATTCCTATGGCGACTTCCACCCACTAAAAGGGAGATTTCAGGAGCCCCATTTGCACATACTAGGGTTGAGCGCAATTCCCCTTAGGCTATTAGTTTGTTTTCATTCAAATTTTCCCATTTCTGATTTGGAATTTTGTTTCCTCTATCTGAAGAATTCCCTTCCAGACAAGAAAGTTGCTTTTTGTTCCCCAATCTCCTGGTTTCCTTCTTCTTTCACCTGTCATCAAAACTTAATTCTTGCCTCTAAATTCCAGGTCCTGGCCCCTTTCGCCTAATCCTGTACCTGTGGAAGCCAGTGCATTCCTCTTAAACCACTATAGAAGACAAATCAAGGCAACCTGAAGACACAGCAGGTGCATTTTCAGCAGTTGCTGAAGATTCTTCTCACTTAGCTCTAAGCCTTCGATTCTGTTCCAAGTCAGCCCAACTTCTGACCAGGATTCTCTCCTCTCTCCCTAGCCCTCCTAAGTGCTCGTGGAATTGAAAGCTATATTGGGGCCCTGTCTCTGCTTTTATCAGACATGTTGGATCTACTAAGATCAATGTTCTTCCACTTCAAGGAAGATTTCAATTATTTAATTAGTATAGGCCTTCAAAAATCTTATTCACAATGCTCTAAAATTGATTGTGGTGATGAATGTACAACTCTGTGATTATACTGAGAGGCACTGATTGTACACTTTGGATGAATCATATGGAGTGTTAACATATCTCAATAAAACTGCTTATAAAAATGCAAATTGGCAGTACATATTAAAAGACAAAAAATCTTATTCTCCAAATATTTAGAATAATTGTGCACAGCATACTAAGAGAGACAGAGAGTGATAATAAATTCATTTTTAACAATTTCTTGTTTAATTGTCTGGAGAGTTAATTCAGCTCAGAATGTCCCGTATATATGATGAAATATATAGATGTATATAAGGTCTGCATTTTTGTTCTAAAATCAGTTATTCTTAGCAATAAGTTACACACATTTAATGCTAGTATATACAATTTTTAGTAGAAAGAGCATAGGTTTTAGAAGAAGGAAAAGCTGTTTGAATTCTACCTGACCACCTATTAACTCTGTGGCCTTAGCTAAATCACTTAAACTCTCTGTATCACTTTCCTCTGATTTAAATAAGGATAACATGCCTTAGGTACTCCTTATTATTTAAATCTAGCTCCTTTTCACGCTTGTCCAGACTGCTAAGCCTGCAGTTCACCATTTTTGGGCCTTGTACACTACTGCCTATACATGACTTGCTACAAACCCATGTTTCCATCACCCTGGATGATTTGCCTTTTCAAAAAAAGTCTCTACTTGATGACCCTGTGTGGTGCTTTGGAGCTGTATGTACACCAGGATTCTTAAAGGGAATCCAATCCTGTGGGTGTGAACCCATTGCAAGCATGACTTTCAAGGAGGCTACTTCAGTTAAGGAATGTCCCACCTCAATCAAGATGGGTAGTAATCCTATTACTGCAGTCCCTTATAAGCAGAATGAAATTCAGACAGCCAGAGAGAAAGCCACAGAGTGAGCATCCAGAAGACGGACATCAATGGGATCTGGAAGAAGAGGGAGAGACCAGGAGACATTGCCATGTGACACAAGGACCAAGGTTCCCTGGATACCAGCCCTGGAATGTCGGTCTCTGGGGAGAAAGTGTTGCCTTGATGATGCCTTGATATTGACTTTCACGTCTCAAACTATGAGCCAATAAATTCCCTTCATTTAAGCGGAACCATTTCATAGTATTTGCTTGAGCAGCCTAGGAAACAAAAACACCCTGCTACTATTTTTTTTTTCAAGCTTTTCTATTGCTGGAATGTTCATAAATGCATATCTACCTGTTGAAGTCCTGTTCCTGCCTCACCTATTAACTCAAAATTCAATTTTAATAAAATATTTTCACCCTCAGTAGCCCCCCCCTTTACATAATTATACTGACACCCGTCAGGTATGCCCAAGCAGAATTACATTTATATGTAAACTTCTGTCTCTAAACCATGAACCCACAGGGAGCCAACTATTTAATATTAGTGATGATGTACAATTTTGCACATGGCAGGCTCTCAACAGATATTGCATAAATTAGACTTATTGCCAAATCATGATCACTGTACCTGAATACCAGGTGTGTTGTCATTCACTTTTAAACCAAAGTGCTTTGATTTCCTTAACAGGGCTGTGCATTTCTAACCTTTGAAGACACTGTACATAGCACTGGGCCAAGACATAAACATTTAATAATCAATTTTGGGTTCTTAGACTATTCCTTAAATATGCTAAAAAGAAAATAAGAAAAAGAAAGAATGTTTTCTTTGAAGAAAAACAAAGGAGGAAAGATGGCTGGATGGAAGGAAGGATGGAAGAAGGTAGGCAGGCAGGCAGGCAGACTGCTAACCTTATGGAGCATGCAGCTGTCTAGCATTTGCTTTTTACCAGAAAAGAAGGAGTATACTACAGCATAGTCAATTTTAAGAAAAGGCTAACAAATATCGGTATGCTCGGATTGCAAATGAATAGAAAAAAGAAAAAAAAAAAAAAATAGAGAGAAACCATTGAAATAGCCCACTGGTCTTCTTGTGCTGTTCCTTATCTGATTATCTGAGGTCAAGGGAACTGAGGACAACAAAGGAAATTAGGTCTTCCATAGTTCTCATTAAATGCTCCAGGAATCTGACTGCTGCTGAGCTGAGCATTTCAAGGGCTTTGGAAAAGGAAGCGAGGTCACTCATTTCACCACCTCCATTGTGCTTGCGGAAATAAGAAATAGCTCTGAGACTAATAATAATAGAAACAGCCTCCAAAACACCAGCACCCAGTCACACTTCCTAAAGGCAGTATAAATAATTAAGCATTTCTACAGGCAAATAGAATAGAAGGAAAGGAAATGCAGTGTGCCGATGCCATTTAAATTCAGTTCTGCCCATATCCCATAAAGAGAAAGGGACTTATGGTGTCAATAATAACTTCCAGCTGGAAAAAAAATTTATTTGTTCATTGATTTATTTTTTATTCAACAGATTGTTATTGAATGCTTGCCATAGACCAGTCATTACAAAAATAAGAAAAGGGAAAAAGACAATTGAAATCATTATTCTCAAAAATATTTTCCTGGGAGATTTCTGCCAAAGACATGAAGAAGATATAGAGCTATGGTTATTTGACAGGATGACCAAAAATTATTATTATTTGTAGAAAATGTGATCAGAAAACTCAATAGTCATCTGAAAACCGTTAGAATCTATAAAAAAATTTCAAAGCAGTGTCTTTATAAAGAATAAATACGCAAATCAGTTATTTTCCTACACTTCAGCTATAACCAGTTAAATAATTGTATGAAATAAAACCTCATTCCCATAATGCTAAATTTGACCAAAATGTACAGGATTTTTATGAGGAAAAGAAATTAAAACTTGAGTAACTATCATGAAAAGAACATATAATTGAAAAGAAAAACTTACTATTGATATATATCAGATCTTTCTAAATTAATGTTAGTACATTTTCCATGATGAATCTGTAATTTCTCTATAATAGACATGTACCCTTTTATAATAAGAAAAACCATATATTAAAATTAGAATTATTGAAGATACCCAAAAGATTAGGCAATAATTATATGTCCCATGCATTGACAGAATGTATAACTTACAGAGAAATGATACAGGAAAAATTTGTGATGTAAAATCATCAGGGTTGTGGCAATTTGAAGCTGGGTAGAACCCAAAAGATCACGTCCTTAGAGCTAATCAATTCCTGTGGGTGTGAACCTATTGTAGATGGGATCTTTTGATTAGATTATTTCAGCTAAGTGCTTTTGATTCAAATTACTTCAGTAAGTCATGGCCCAGGGTCAGTCTTAATCCTCTTACTGGTGTCCTTTATAAATGGGATGGATGCAGAGAGACGGAGCAAAGAGAAAAGACCCAGGAGCACAAATAGAGACCCCCAGAAGCTGAAATCAGTTAAAACCTGGGAAAGACAAAGCCACAGGAGCAGAGAGAAATCTGGAGGAATCCAGAAGCTGAAAGCAACGAGACCCAGAGGACAACAGAGAGAGAGCAGATGCTGCTATTATGACCTGCCATGTGACAGAGAAGCCCAGGATCGCCAGCAGTTGTGTCTTCAGGGAGAGAGCTTTGCCTGATGCCTTGATTTGGGCATTTTTCTAAGCCTTGGAACTGTAAGCTTATAAGTTCATAAATACAAGTTGTAGAAGCCAACTCATTTCTGGTATAGTGACTTGGCAGCCTTTAGCTAACTAAAACAAGGGTTAAATAATGACTGAGTTTTAATAACTGCTTCAAAAAAGGAATCTTCATTAGATATTGCTTTGAAAACAGGCCTTTAGAGACCACAGATGAATGAAACCTTTTAAATTACACGTATCTATTACCCATCTTTGCTACAGTAAGAAGCAAGTCCACATCTCAGTGAGTATTTCTCACTAGAGTCATGTCAGCAGCTGCAGGGTGACTGCTATAGCTCTTCTCCAAGTATCTTCTCATTTGGGGACACAGGCTGAAGGAGCAGACCCCTTGTGGAGAATACCATTCTGGTGAAGGAGGTGGGAAAGACTAAAAAAGCCGACCTCTTTAAATCTGGTGGGAAAACACATTGCCTTTTAAAGCATCATCTTGCATTAATCAACATCCCATTTGCTCACGTTCCATTGGCCAAAGCAGGTCCCCAGGGCAGGCCCAACACCAAGGAATCAGTGATAAATACTCCTTGCATGGTGAGAGTGGACTCTGCAAGTCACATGACAACAAGATCACACGTGTCATTCTCTTACAAGAAGTGGGGGTGAGGCACAGTGATTGGGAGTAATAATATAAACTGCCATAACTATCTATAAAGCCTGTTTACAGGGAGTAAAGTTTTGTCAAAAGCGTTCACATGAAGATACCTGAGGTGAAGAAAGAAAATCCTTCTATAAAAACATTTTCACTGTCAGCATTTGGTTTATTAGCGTGAATGAGGGCTCTATCACTTACTGCTTATTTCACTCTGGACAAATTAGCTAAATCCTCTGAGTTTTATGCTACTTATCTCTAAACTATCAGCAAAAATACTTGTCTTTCAAGTTTCCACAGTATTTAGAATTGAGGATATTAGTGTTTGTCTCTTTGCACCATTTTAGAAGAGCTGGTGCTACTTTGCCCTTTTAGCTTTTATATAGTTTAGAGGACATACTCGGGCTTCACTTTCCCTGGTCTCTCTTTAGAATGCCCATTTTTTTGCTGGGACTTGCTAAGTACTACTCTTTAAAGCATGATGTGTGACATGTTCATTTCATTTCTAGACACTGTAACACTGATGTCTTTTCTTAAGTGCAAACATACAAAAGTCAAAGACTGATGCCTTGATTTGACCTTGCTTTATGGTGTTGGAGGAAACTCAATAAGTGACAGCGTTGTTGGGGGGGGACCATGTTTCTTTGTGGATGATGGTTGGCTTACCCCACAGCCATGCTAGTTGTAACCTGAAAGACTAAAGTAACTTACTACTTTTTAAATCTGTGTTAAAATAAGAAAAGAAAAAGAAAAACAAATCAACCAACCAAACAAACAAAAAAAATAAGTGAGTATACACTTTCCCTGCTACAAAACCTCCAATGACATTCCTTTGCTGCTTGGACAGAATCCGCGTTCTTTTGTGTGGTCATCCATAGTCACACCTCACTTCTCACCCGGTGTATTCTCCTCAGAGACCCAGGACTATGCACATGTCAATTTCTGAGTGAGAATTTGTTAAATAAATTTCATTCCACTTGACTATATACTCTCTAAGTGCAGGACCATGTCTGTTTTTTTCTCTACTATATCCTTAGCTAAAAAAAATACCTGACACATAGCAGACACTTAGCAAATATTAACTGCCTGAATGACAGAATTTCATACTGGTCTATTTCTATGCTGACAAACAAGTTTTTAACTTGCTCTGTACCTCCCTCTTCTTGATCAAACACAGTTTGCCCTGAAAAGAGTTGTTTAACTAGGCTATGCCATTTTTACAACCTGAATGCTACAGACATTTATTTTTAAGCAGTGATTTGTTAAAATCAACATAAATATATTGGGGCAAAATAAGTGTGCTGGTCATAATGAATGTGAAATAATGAATGGCATTTTCACCATCTGCTCATTTACCAACTAGAATATAAAGCAACACACATACATGTATGATTATGTGGATAATCGTAGTACATTTTTAGTGCCACGGAAAGACATTTCTCTCCTAGAAGCTTACTGACTTGAGAAGTAATGTATTCTGGATATAAAAGAAGGAAACAATGATATTAAATAAGATGCACTTTATAAGTTATTTTCCAGATAATCATACATTGTTGACCTTGATTTATTTTCCATACCGGTAGTTTAAGGAGATTGAGTTAAAAGTTGATGAGATGGTGAGTTATCCAAGAATTTTTAATTGGCAGGATTCATAATCTTGGATGACTTCAGAGATCATGGCTTGGATAACTGCCTAAATGATGAGTCCTCCTGCTAGAAAGTGGCTATATGACCTTGCAGAATTCTCCTTCCCTCCTTGAGTGGCTGTTTACACATTTGCAGGATTAGAGTGTTGAATGATCAGGCAAGTTTCTTCCAATTCCCTTGTTCTTTCCTACAACATCTTTTTTTTATATATGGATTTTTACATGCTTTGTGCTTCCAGAGGCTTCTGTCACTCAGCCTGTCTGCTCCACTGGCATTGAGCATAGACATCTGCAACCCTGAAGTCCCGGTGACATTGGTGTCACATGAGCCCTGACCTCTTCCAGCTTTGTTGGTGGCATTGTGACATATCATTCATCTTGGCCACAGGTAATAATGAGCTGAGATTGTTTCCATAATCAAAAGCCATTAAATCTGGTTAAATGGTAAGGCTTTGCATTACTTCTGTCAGAGTTGGGGTGATGTGTGTGTGAACATATCATGTTCAGTTGCCATAAAGAATGAATAATTGGGGAGAAGATGTTAACCAGTAACATGGTATTTAGCCTATGAGACTTGGAATACAAGTGGCAGTGAGTAAGCATAGAGTATTCAAACTAAAGAGCACAGTTGCCACAGGGGCCACCTGGTTACACCTTTGGGAAAAATCTCAGTCTACAGACAATGAAGAGGCACAAATGGTTTCTGGAACTTGTGAAGGTGCTCCACTAAGTGGCTGCTTTCTTCACTGAATTATATAGATTTCAGTTCAAGAAGTCGGACCCTGGAGAGCTCCTGGTAGAGTTAAATGTTTCCTCAAGATGCCCCCAGAGGTTTCCCTCCCAGGCCTTTTCATGAAAGGCTTTGAGTTCTAGCCCGAGGACATTGGAGCATGGTGACAGACCTTGGGCTCCAAGGTCAGACTGCTTGGTTGCATTGTCTTCTCTACTCTCTAAAAGATGTTTGACTAGGATTGGACAAGTGAATTCACCATCCTGGGCCTCAATTTCCTGAATTATAAAATGGAGATAATGGCACAAACATATGACTTGTCTGACACCCTTCAGGCCAGATATGTTTCAGATTTCAAAACATTTTTGGATTTTGAAAGCTAATATAATACATATTTAACAGTTTATGTAACATAACAGGTAATGAGAAGTACCTTGTCATCAAAAGCATGAATATTTCCACAGCAAAAATATACGACTACTCAGCATTCATGAGATAAAATGAGCTACAAATGACCTCACAGCTCTTCAGGCCAGGTTCTCTGCCAAATGAATTCTCAGCAAGCTTACGTTTAAAAAACATATTAATTTTCTTTCAGAGCTGTGGATACTTGAACTGTGGAGAAAAGATTGTAGACCTGTAATTCCTACTTCATATGGGCATATAGAGTTTGAATGAGGTAAATGTAAAGCTCTTCCAACAAACTCTGTCTCTTAAGTGCTTTATAAAAATAGCTCTTATTGAGGTGATTGCTTTTATTGTTATTACAGCAATGGGGCTCAGAGAGCTTCCCACACCTGTTCCAGGTCCTACAGCTTCTGGTTTTCAGGCTGTAATTCACACCCACAGCTCCTGATGCCAAAGCTCCCCCTCTTCTCACTACTTCCCAAGCTTCTTCCCCTGTAACAATTGCCTCACAACTGAACGAGGCCATGCTTCTGATCATAGTGATAATAACATCAATAATTGTGACGAAAGCTTAGTTGAGCCCTTGCTATGAGTCAGGCACCGCTTTAAGTATGTGATGTGTATTCACATTTTGAGGTAAGTATTATTGTTATTCCCATTTTATGGTTGAGAAAACTGAGGATTTGTGATCCAATCAGTTGCCCAAGGCCACAGAGCTAGTGAATGCAAAGCTGGGATTGGAGCCTAAGCTCTACTCATGTTACTCAAAGTGTGGTCCCCGAGCCAGCAACATGAGTGTGACTGAGAGCTCGTTGGAAATACAGGTGCTCGGGCCCCCAGACCTACTGGGTAGAAATGTGCATCTTAAGAAAATTCTCAAGTGACTCATAAGCACATTAAATTTGGGAGAAGCACTGCTCAAAATCATGATTCCTTTCATATGTTTGTTTCCTCCAACCTAAAGGGAAGGGCAGTTGGCTCTCTCCACAGTCATTTCCCACTTGGAAATCACATGATCCCATGATCAAGCCAACCCTTCCATTGTGCTCTTTTTTGCCAGTTCCTGGGTGAAAATAAAGCATGTTAACTAAGAGACACCTTTCTGCATGTTAGAGTGACTGGCACTTTTGATAACATGTGCAATCATTCTTCCTCGCTTCCATTCATGTGACTTCCTCACTGATTGGCTATGATTGAAGCCTTAGAAGAGAGAAAATACAAAAGTCTAAAAAATGCACTGTCCCTTAGAAGAGGCTTATCCAGGGTAAATAAAGAAGGACCTTACTAATTTGCAAACTGCGGCTATAGCATGAATTTTCTCCCGGAACCCTTACAGTGATAGTTGACGGCATCAGTGTTTTACAGGTTCAGAGAAGTTAAGGAATTTGCTCACAGTCACACACCTAGTGAGTACTGGAAGTGGAATTTGAACCTGGGAATGAATCAAGAGGCCAAGCCATCAATCAGTGAGGATTTTATCCGTGCTGTGCCTCTTACTAGCTATAAGCCATTTCAGATCTGTTCCATTATCCATGGAGTGGAGATAAAAATCCCTACATCTTCGGGGCATTGTGAGTTTTAAATGAGACAATAAATACAATTAAACGTGCTCCATACATTCTAATGTTTTATAAATGTCAAGATGTGAGACTATTTTATCTAGAACCAAATGTGTGAGAACAGTGTTTAATAAAATCTTCAGTAGACTGAAACCAAGATAACCAGTTTCCTTGGTTAGCAGGATAGTGTGTCTCTAATTTGCAGAGAAAGAGGAAAATTACAAGAAAATGAGCTGACATCTAGCACTTATTTTTTTTAAATAAAAGTCTAAAAAATACCCTGGAGTAAAATTAATTTAATTGCCTCTGAAATATCTTTTTTTTTCCCCTCCTGACCTAGATAATGAGAATCATTGTTTACAATGCACAGGGTCAAGATGTTAAAAAAATAGTGGAGAGTGGTTGTTGGCATCTGAGCATCCAGTGCAGATCACTGGTACTACCCTGCAGCTGGGGGCAGGCGGCATGGTAAGGTATAAGGAGCAACTAAAGAAAGGCAAACAAATCCTGAAAATTACGATAGCAAATACTCACATGTGCTGTCCTGGCACCACACAGTGCTCTAAGCATTTTCCACACATAAATCCATTTAATGCTCAAAACAGCTATATGAGGTAGATACTATTATCGCCATTTTACAGATAAGAAAATGGAAGCAGAGAAGTTAGGCTCTAGACTACACAGCTAGAAAGTGGTAGGGCCAGGATTTGAACTGAGGCAGTCTGGCTCCAGGGACCGTGTTCCACACATATTGCATTCTTCACAATTTTATTGAGTATCCACTCTCACTTGGTGATAAACCGCAAGTGAGAACAAATATTTATTTGGCATCACCTATGTTCCAGGTAACTTCCACATTTCCTAATGCTTCCATAATTCCTAATCCTTCCCATAATTGACTGATGATTTAGGAGCATGGACAGAGATATCCCCTATTTGAGAATTATTTTGATGCTCAGGTGTTAAATATGTTCCCAAAAGTCATACACCTTTTAAGGGACAAAGATAGAATTTAATCCCAGGTCTTTACGACTTTATTCCACCCTCTTAGAGTATAAAGCTAAATATTCCATTTATATATGAACAGAAGGAATACTTTACTCCCATCTTGATAAGTTCATACTTTGGGATGAATGTTTTGTGTCAATTTTAGGATTCTGAGAAATACACCAAAATGGAATTGGGTGTGAAAAACATGTGTGGGGAGAGGAGGAATGCCTGTGAAGGACAAATGGGAAATGGAGCAGGAAGAGCTAGGGAGACCCTTCAGGGTGTGATGCATTTTTGACCCCTGTGAAAGGAGAGGCAGAAGGAAGGAGGATTGTGTAGAAGGAGCCACCTCAGACTGCAGGGAAGTTCTGAGAAGGTCTTGGCCAAGCCAATGGAGAGACTTCTAGCAAGCATTGCTCATTAGAGGATTTCTGTGTTAGCAGAGCTGGCCCAGCTGTAGTAACCCCACCAGGCCGAGTCATTGCCTGGGAAGAATCCAGAGATAGCACAGCCTCAGTGTGGACACTATGGCAGATTAGAAAGTGCAGCAGGTGGCTGCAATGGAGTAAGAAATGAGGTTGCAAAGACACCCAGAACCAGACAAAAAGGCACCAGGCCTTTCTATGTGCGGCAGAAGTGTTTGTCTTTATCCTGTAGGCTAAGAAAGCCACTGGAGGCTTCTTAGCAAGCCCATAAATGAAAAATAAGGTCTATGTTTTGGAAAGATCTCTCCAATGGCAAGGAGGAAGGATTTATAGGAGGTAATTTTGGAGTTAAGGAGATGAGTTAAGACATTATGAAGTGAGCCACTGGCAGTGGAGGTGAAAGTGACAAAGAAGATGGCCAAGACATTGAAGTGAAGGGACTCAGAGATAAATAAACTGTGAGAAGTTAAGGAAGGGTGATTAGATGAGGACAAAGCCCACATTCCTTAAAGTCTCTGGGAAAGTGCCTTATACCAAGCGAGAATTGTAGGTCTTCACATCTTAAAATTTTATGACAAATTAAAATAACTGACATTTACTCAACACTCATATAGGCAAAACATTGTCACATATACTACACATATTTACATGTACTACAAAGTAATTGTACAAAATTGTACACAATTACAAAGTACAGTAGTCATGAACACATAAAAAGAGTTATAAAGCAGAATGAATATTCATAACAACAATATTTATTATAAGATCAGGAAACTTGATATTGAGTATTAGAGTATGATATTAGTTAACCATCACTTAAGGGACTCCCATTGTCTGTGGATTTTCCTGGAAACAAGGTGAAGATTCCCAAGAATTAAGCAATATGGTCTTTCCATGTACCAAGCCTCTGTTCTGAACTGGAATGTTAAAGCATACCATGAGGTTTCTTAAGACTTAATGCTGGTGTGAGATGGTACTTGTCAATGGTATTTCCATATAGCGAAGACAGCACAAAACAAAAGGGGTCAGTACGGGTCCAGTTTGCCTCAACCGGAATCAGCAGACAATGAGAAGAGCTTGTTGCAGTGGATTAACGCAGGAGATCTGGATTCCACACCCTCCACAAAAATACATGCTTGAAACTGTGCTGAGAGCTTTATGTCATCTCACAATAAACCTTCAAGGTAAAGAATGATTGTCCCATCTTTATAGGTAAAGAAACTGAGGCGAAGAGATTAAATGGCCATGCGATAATATAGAGCCAGAGATCACTTCTAAATCTGCCTCCAAATCCTATCCACTCTCTAATAGACCATACTGACTTTACCAATAGTTTAAGATGACTCCACTTAGCAAATATTGATTGAACATCCTCAACTGTGTAAGTTTCTAAGACTGTAAAGATAAATAAAATGCATTCCTGCCCTTGAGGAGCAATCGAAGGAGCACCGGACATAAACAGAATTTCAATGTAAGCAATTCAGTGGACTGTTGGGTGATGAAGAGGATGCTTTAGACATATGAACTTAAGCTGGGATTCAAGAAAGATTTCCTGGAGAAAATGATGCCTTAGCTGGCTGTAAGACGAACGGTGAGATTTAGTCAGGAAAAATAAGTTGAGTCAGGCAGGAAGTAAATGGCAGGAGAGGAGATGAGTCTGGAAAAAGAGCCTGAGGTCAGGTCAGAGAAGGGTCATTTGAGTAATCAAGGTCATAGGGAGTCTTGAACACTATCTAATGTGGGTCTCAATTCAGGCAAAGAGCAGCCCTTGACGGGTTTCAAGCAAAAGAATGACTGGGTCAGATAGGCTGGCATGCTACAGAGATCATTCTGGTTGCCTTCAGAATAATGGATTTTAGATTTAGGTGTGAGTGGAGTGTGATGAGAATGGAGATAGTAAAACCAGTGAGAAACTCTAACAGACAACATTTATGTTCCTCCTGCATCTACTCACCTTTTTTTAGATAAGCATGCCCAATTCTCTTTTAAAAAACCACTGCCTCTACCACTCTCTTGCCATGCTTTCCAGTTGAAATTGATTTCACATCCTGCTTTAGTGGTGGAATTGTGCCTCATATTTTGCCAATCAGGTCTTTGTATCCTCTTGACCACAGTGATTGTTTCAAGGATGGACACATGGCCCATCCATCTGAAGTCCATGAGATGCAATCAGACTTCTACCAAGCCTGGGGAGAAAGGCAGGTGCTTTTTCTATTGACAATCTAGAAATATATAGACCTGGTGTTGTGGGCAGCCTTTTTGTTGCCATGTGGAAAATGAGGCAATATGGAAGACAGCATTGTTCAAGTGCCTGGATTATTTCATGCCCAAGAACTATTCAGGAGATTTATTCAGCTAATAAATTTCACATTTGTTCAAGCCCACACTGAAGTTAAAATTTCTGTCATTTAGGGAAAAAAAGAAAAGAAAATTCACATCTTCAGGAGGCATTCACAATACTCCAGGCCAGAAGAATTCATGAGACTTTTATTTGGCCAATACCTTGCCTTTCACTTCTCTCCGGGCCTCAGTTTTCTTATCTGCGAAATTGATTTGGTTAGATCTCTTTTTAGGTGTCTTCCTTTCTAACAGTGTGCACAGAGCTGAATTTAATGCTGACCCATTTGTTTTCAACTGCACAGACTGAAAATCACTCCTCACCACCCAGTTGCACTTCTTCAAAGTTCTCTTGGTTAATCCTTAAGAAGAGAACTTTAAATTTAGCTGAGCTCCAGTAGAGAGATTTATGGCTATGGGGAAACTTTAAAATGACTGCCCAATTATCCTCCTTTCTGGAGAAGTTCATGAGAACCCTGAACTGGTTATTCATCCTCTTCCCTTCACAGTAAGGAAGATTGTTACATGAAAAATTCATTAGTGTTTTGGGTCTCTAGTGCTCAGTTCCCCTGCCCCAAAGGGTTCATATCTCCTACTGAAAAGACAGTGAATTTAATCTACACAAAAGAATGCATTGCAGAATACTCAATCTTGCCAAAACAGGAGGTAATATATGTATTTGCTTCTTTGTGACATTCTGCATAGCATTACCTGTATATTTCCCTTTGTGTGTAGCAATAAGAACATGGAAAGGTTTTTAACAGATGGTGCAAAATGTGGATTCATTTGAATTATATGGCAATATCTGCAGAATGGAATTTAAAGTCTTGAGCTTATGCTTTCATGCACAGCTAATTCAGTGGGTTTTAGCTTTAGTGCATTTGGAAGCAAGAAAAAATCTCTCTCCTTTATGATGTAGGCTTGATGGAAGTCCTCCCTCCACTAACGTAATGAAGCCATGCCTCATTCTTTCTAGAGGACATCTTCCATTGATACAACTCCTTAAGCATTATTGAGCTTTGTATTAGATGCGGGGAATATAAACATGAAAAAGATGTGATAACTGTCCTCGTGAAGCTCAAAATTTGGTAGTGGAAAGAGGCAAGTAAATATGGAATTAGATTCCAGCATGGCAAGTACAATGAAATGGCCCCATAAAAGTACTGGTATCGTTCAGAGAAAAGAATGATGGACTCTGGCGCAAGGGAACCTGGAAGAAGGAAGGGATGGGATGGATTTAGGAAATGGAAGTGGGACCAGTGAACATGGTGAGGTTGTTATTGTCCTCCAAGGAGAGAGCCAGCATGTGCAAAGGTATTAGAGATAAGAAGCAGATGGGTGTTTTTGTTGAGGATAAGTCACTCACTGAGTGTGATGCTTAATTCCATGTGTCAACTTGGCTGCTATGTAATACATGCATATATGTGTGTGTATATGTATGTATTCATTTACATATAACACATATATTGTGATGGTTCTGTTTCTCTGGAGAACCTTGACTAATGCACTGGCTGCAGGATAAAGTGCCGTGATAGGAGAGGAGACTGTGAGGACTCAAGGTAGGCAGGAGCAGAAAGAGAAGGAGGCCCGGATGCAATTGTGTAAGTTGTAGTAGGGATGGAGACCGGGGGTACTGGACAACTAATTGGTCTGTGGTGGGTGAAGGTGATAGAGTGGGTGAAGTCAAGGATCTCTCTAGGTCTGTCTTTAGTAACGAGTGGGTCTTTGCCAAGACACCTGTCCCACATTTAGCTAATCTTCCTGATATACGAAAAATACTACAGACTGTCAACCACAGAGTCAAATTTGAGGAGAAACAAAGAGAAAAATGCTAAACTACAGTGGCAGAAAAGAGAGCCTATCAGAACATCTCAATACAAAATGAAACAGTGGTTTTCAATCAGAGGTGAATTTGTACACACACATCCTCTGTCCCGGAATATCTGGCAATGTCTGGAGACACTTTTAGTTGTCACCACTGGGATGGGGTGCTACTGGCATCTAGTGGGACAAGGCTAGGGATGCTGCTAAACATCCTACATTGCCAAGGACAAGCCCACAACAAAGAACTGTCTACCCCAAAATGTCAATAATGATACTGCATGAATATGTGCTGAGCACATTAGAGCCTAGATGAGGGGTTTTCATACATATTATATTGTTTTTTCCAAGTTAGATGTTCCTGTTTCCATTTTAAAGATGAAGTGATACTTGGATGCGTTGAGTTGTTTGGTCCCTGTTGCAGTGAGGGAGCCAAGATTTGAACCTGGTATCGGGAGGGAGGCTTATTTCCTGCCCACGGGGAGGAAGGCCCATTGGAGTCTTGGGTTCTCTCAACCTCTTATTTTTTTGACTCATCTGAATGTGAGAAAAAGAGCCGCTGATGCTTAGCTCAGTTCTTTGTTCTTTCCCCCTGATCTACCTGCCTTCCTAGAGCACACATTCTCGTCTGATTCTGACTGAACATCAAAACGCATTCTTTCCCATAAAGAACTGGCCCAGAAGTTCAGGAACTAAGTGTAATTCTCAGGTGAAGTATTCAGAAGCCTTCTTTACCTCAAACCTAAGTGAAGTTTCTCAGTCTTAAAAATATAGGTGAAATGTTCATCTCCACCTACCTCTGTCTCATTTTATTCAGAACTTTGGGGAGAAGAGAGGAATACTATTCATAAGTCCCTGGAAACACCACAACCTGAGTTCAGGGTTCTTTTTCCTTCCCCTCAGTAATTTTTTAGCAGAATGAATATGTTGATTAAACAAAAGGGAGGGCTCTGCTGTGTTGCTTCTTCCTTCCCATTAGTTTCCCTGCCACAAGTACTCACCATCTCTGCTGGCCCTCTTCATTCTCCCGCTCTCTGAATTGGCAGAGCTCATATCGGCCTACCCCTGAGTTTGTAGACCCTACTCTGTAATGAGTCATTTGGCAGGATTTTCTAATCCTCAGCCAACCATGCCAAAAATACCTAATTTCTGGTTTCCAATGTGCCTGTGTTTTTTTCCCGTTTTTAGAATTAAGATTTTGCCATGTATTGGGAAAAAAAGTAAAAATTACCAAGTATTCCCTGATTGGCTGAAGAGTTACTTTCCACCTGACTGAAAAGATGACCCAGAGTTTTCTAAGAGGATCTAGTTAATTATATCCTAGAACTGAACTTAATGATCATGCCACACTTTTCTTTTTTTATTAGAGAAGTTGTGGGTTTATAGAAAAATTTTGCATAAAATACAGGATCCTCATATTCCACCTCTATTATTAGCACTCACACTTCTTAAACCACTGTTTGTTCTTTTAAATAGCTTCTCCAAAAGGGACAAATTAACACAATTCTAGAATACTCAAGCAAATGATCCAAACATCCCTGCTACAGAATTCTGCCAGTTCAGACTCCTTCTGTTTCTTATTCTATAAAATTCAGAATTTTTAAATTATAAGTTGATTTTTACCCAGTGCCCTAGGGTAAAGGGTAGAAAAGATCAAATGACTATGGGGTTTCTAATATTCACCATTGTCTTAGTTTCAAATACTTTATTGCATTTAATTCTTGCATTGGCTTTGAAAATTATGTATAATGATACTTATTTTAAAGGGAAGCAAACCAAGGATGTGAGAGGCTAGATGAGTTGCCTGATGTGACATAGTTAGGAAGACGTAAAATAACAACTTGGAACCAGGACTTCAAAATCATGTTCTTTCCAAATAATACAATCCAACCCTGGAGAAAATTTTTTCTAGTCCAAAATATACAACAACGCAGTAATGAGTTTGAATTCCCATGAGGTCTCCATTGTCACCCTTTGTGCTTTCTGAGATTAGATGTAGACAAACTTATTAATTGACAGTATTTTATGGAAGAAATTCACATGTTCAAGAAGTAGGCAGAATCTAATCACATTCTGTAATAAGCCAGGGATAAAAAAAAATAACCTTTCTGTATTTAAGAAAATGGTACCCCTTTAGACAATTCAGGAGAAATACATTTGCATCCAAAAAACAGAACTAATTTTCTTAATCTAATGAATTGGTTTGTGGAGGTTAAGGTACACCAAGAAACATGCACAGTGTTTTATGTATGTCTGCTCAGGAAAAGATGATCCAATCATTAATTCAGGTGGCACAGCAGGTGGGAAGTAATATTGGGGATGGTGCCCAGAAATTTGACTCCAGGGCTTTCCTCACTATCACAAACTGCTTCCAGAAAATTGGCTTCTCAACTTGTTGGCTTATTTAAAGAGCATTTGCACTCTGTTAGACTATTTCAGAGTCCTCGAATACTGAGGGTCTCTGAAGGTACCTGATAAAAAGCATTCCTCTTCTCCACCCAAATTCTGAACAAATTGTGGGTAGAATAAAAGAACGTGATGGGCAGTCAAACTCTCATCTTCATCACTGATAACAGCAAAGCTGGTGGGGGTAGCTCAAAGTGAGAACCTAATGTGTCGGCTGACTAGGCCCCAGGATTGGACAAATTTATCCAGGAGGTTGTAGGCAGACCTGGATGGATGGTTGTGGGTGGGCCTGGATGGGTGGGTGGTCGCAGGCAGGCCCGGGTGGGTGGGTGCAGATATCCCTAGCCTGCCCTTAGAAGAGAAACAGCACAGCATGGGGTCAGAGACCTCACTTCAAGGAGAAGAGAGGGTCTGAGCCAAACATACCACAAGTCTGGTTTATGTTTCTCAATTTTACCAATAAGTTAAGTTCTTCTACCTCCTTTGGGGAAGAATGAATCAACAGTTTAGAATATTACAGACATTGGAATTCCAAACCTTTACCAGAAACATCAGGCATGGGGAAGAAGGAATAAAGCCTGACACTCTTGTGTGACATACAATCATTCATTCATTCATTCGGCTTTCCAATATCGAGTATTTACTGAGTGCCTCCTTTCTGCCAGGCACCGTCCTTGTCCTCAGGGAGATTGATTTCTAGCAGGAATAGAAGCAGATTATGAACCAGTGAGCAGTCAACCAGATGATGGCTTCCCCCCAAAATAAAGTACTGTGACGTAAATGAGGCAGGGAGTCCTGATAGAGGGTGACTGGGGAGGTCACCCCACGCTTTTCTTATCCCTCAACCCCAGGTGCTGGGGGAATGCAAAGAGCAGCAGAACTCACCATGGTGGGAGTCATTTAGCCTCTCTGAGACTTGATTTTGCCTGTCATCAGCCATCTCTCTCCACAACCCCTGCATCGAGGCTCATCCTGGTCCTCAGAAACTGAAATCAATTGTTAAACTTGCTGTAGAGTCAGGGTTCTCTAGGGAAACAGAATCAAAAGGGGATATCTGTAAATAGTATAAGATTGTATAAAATGTGGCCATGGGGAATCACAAGTCCAAATTCCACAGGCAGACTGCAAACCAAGGGCTCCGATGAAGGTCCTTGATGAGTTCCCTGGAGACGTTGGCTGTCCAATGTCAAGCTGGAAAATTCTCTCTGAATGCTGAAATCACTTCCCCTTCTGAGGCATTCAACTGATTGGACAAAAAGTCACTCATTGCTGACAGAAATTTCCTTGGTTGATTGTAGATATAATCAGCCATCTATGCAATAAACTCACTGGTGACTAAAGTCCATAAATGTCCTTGTATTACAATTAGCCCAGTGCTTGCCTGACCAAACAACTGGGCGCAATCACCTGGTGGAGCTGACACACTAGCGTGACCATCACACATGCACAACCCCAATGCTCTTGTCCCTGCACCCTCCCCTCAGCAGTGTTTGATGCCATAGTCCCTAGAATCCACATTCATAACAATTCCCGGCTCCAGGGATACCAACCCCTCCTCCCCTACATTGGGTATCACACCTTTCTGATTGAAGGTCTCACCTTGCCATAGTTTTGATACCTGCTGAAATCCTGGCACTGCAGCTGTGTGGTCTGAGATATGTTGCTTAAGTTTTCCATGCCTCAGTTTTTGCAGTTGTAAAATGAGGAAAAATCGAACCAATCTCTTAGGATTGTTTTACCTATTAAAAGAGATGATATGCATGAAAGTTTATTGCCAAGTGACTGCAGTCTAGCAAGTGCTCATAAATATGTGATGAGAAAAAGAATAAATACATGAATGAATAAATCTATGGCATGTTTTTAAAACTTAGTTTATTTTCATTCCTTGCTGCACTTATGGTAGGCTTCTTTTGCATTCCATGCCCTAACTCCTTTCTTAGTAACAGCCTAGTACTCTAAAACCTCAAGGACCAAAGGCCTGTTTTGTGATCCTAACCCTCCTCCTAGGCCAGAGCCCTCACAAATTCAGGGCTCTATTATCTATTTACAGACACCCCCTTCACTCCATCCCACCCCCGCCCACCCCAGTACTAATCAGAAGTTTCGTGCAGTCTCTTGCTTGATCAGCGTTGGTGTTCTTTTCTGGAAGAATGGCCCCTTAGAAGACCACAGGCCCATTTTCACAATTAGCATGCTGCGGTTTGGGAAATTATACCCACACTGTACTTTTTACACCATGAGGTTCAGTGCTTTGCACAGTATTTCGTTGACTCAGGAATCTAACAATAGCACTATGGCCAATGTCAGCTCCCAAAGGTATCTGTCCTCACTTTGTGTCGAAGCTTGTGCATGGCTAAAGATGTTGATCTGTGAAGTAATGCATGAAAGAGAATATTTGCTTAGTTTGCATAGAAATGGTTTGCAAAGTGAAACGTGAAAATCTTGCCTTTTGCCACAAAAAATGGACAGATTGAGAAATGCTTCAGAAAAGCATGGAGAGTAGAGGAGTGGGCGGAGAGAAAAAGAGAGAGAAAGGGAGGAGAGAAAAGCTTAAACATTTGTGTTGTTAGAGTAATAAAAAGGGATTTTAAGAGGGAATTTAATAGAAGCTGAAACAGAGTCCCTTTGCCAAGAGTGTTTCCTCATTTGGCCACAATTTTTTATTTATTGCCTGTACCCTATATGATTCCCCTTTAAAACCAGGAATCAAAGTGTATTTATTATGGGATGGGTGGTTAAGAGGGTAGGCTCTGAGGAGAGAATGGGGTCACTTACAGGTGACCTTGGACAGGCTACTTCCCCTCTGTCAGTGTTAGTTCCCTCATCTGGAAAATGGGAACTACCACGCAGTTCTACTACTACTACTACTACTAATTTACTACAACGCAGTAAATTTGCTGCGGGCTTCTGTGAGGAGTGGAGGAGGAGCTGCATATCAACCTTTCGTAGTGGCTCTTTCTGGGTGAGCTCCAAATATGCTGGCTACCATTAGCACCTCCTGCTCTTCTATTCTCTCATGCTGGGCCACACCCACTTTTCATGACCCTTAAGAGAGTAGACAGTGGCCTATTTGTTGCCCCAAATTATTCAGGATTTCATCTTACAGCCCGTTAGGTGTCTGATCACATATCACATATTAGAGAGTTCTTCCTCAGCACCTAATCTAAAAGACCACCCTCTACCACTCATGGTCACTCTTTGCCTCTCACCCTTATTTACCTTTGTCCAGAGCACTTTTTACTACTGGTCACGTTGTGTATTTATTTGCTTTTTATCCGCACCCTTTTTTTCCCTCACTTCTAAAATTGTAAGTTTCATGAGGGTGGGTACACATTTTTTTTTTCACGTTTTAACATCTATGAAATTAAAGTGGCTTTTACTCTTGCTCAAGGCCAAGCAACATCATGACTTAGAGGTGACTGCCCTTCATAAGCCATCAAAGCTTGCAAAAGGTCATTGACAGCTTGGAAGCAAATTCCGAGACAACAAAGGAACATCTTGGGAGAAATTCTGCAATTCTGAAAAGTACTCACAGAGGATGATACTGTTCAGGAAAAAAAAATTCAATAACTTTGGGTTCAAATGTAATTTTGAAAAGTCAGATTTTGTGAAGAAATTATTGTTGGAGAAACTTAACCAACGAATATCAGTTCTACATTCCATTTTACGTATGTGCAAGAGTGAGTGATACTGGATAAAAAATATATTTCTTATAACTATAAAGGTGACCTTTCAATAAGTGTAAGAAAGCATCATATCATTTAATTGGTAGCTTTTTCCTTTGCTGGACATACATAAATTAATTGTGCGGTTTACAATAAAATTCATTATGTGGGTTGCTGTGGAAAGCTGAGTAAATTGGAGAATATCATGATGTTATTCTTAAAATATTTAGAGAGTATTTACCCTTCACACTGGCTCCTACGATATGGTGGTTGTAATGTGACCAGTAAAAATCTCCCAAGACTACTCCAACCTACTAGGTTTAGCTCTGGGTTTCTCTAGGACCATCAGGCTCACAAAGGCAGAAAGGATGGTGTCTTAATTTGCTAGTCTGCTGTGACAAATACCACATAATGGTTTGGCTTAAACAACAGGAATATATTGGCTCATGGTTTCAGAGCCTAGAGGTAGAAATCAAGGCATTGGCAAGACCATATCTTCTCCCAGGATCGTTAGCATGCTGGTGCTGGCTGATGGCAATACCTGGGGCTCCTCAGATTTTCTCTCTCCATTCCCTTACATGACAAAGTCCTCTCCTTTTAGCTTCTGTGACTTCCGGGTTCTTTTTATCAGTACTCAGAATTAAGACCCACCCTCATTCAGTTGGCCACGCCCTAACTAAAAATAGCATCTTCAAGAGGCTCTACTTACAATGAGTTCACATTCACAGGAACACAGATTTAGATTAAGAACGTGTCTATGTTGGGGCACATAATTCATTCTGCTACACATGGGTTCTAGTACTAATAACAAGTATGTGTTTTTGAATGAATTGGTGAGTTAAGTGAATAACATCTCAAATAGAAATAATTTAATCTGTACAGTTTCTGGCTCAGGAATAAACTTTGGCTCCCTCTACCCAGAGTCCTCGCCCTATTTTCTTAAAAGCCCATTTCTCAGCCTCTCTAAATCCATCCAGTCCTAGCCCTGTACCTTTTTAGTTATGTATTTCCTCTAGAATGACTCTGTAATTTATCATCCAAACCTGGTATATATTTGAGAATGAAAGTAAGAGCTAATAATTTTGCTGGGATAACAGGTTCACACAGGGCCTGTCCCAGGCAAAGCAGAGCACAAGTTCGTATGCATTATTTGCCCCAGTCTGGACCATTCTTCCGTGAACTCCATGAACATACACACTGCAGTTGCCCCTGAACCTCTGCTTATGTTGTGTTTCCTTCTCCCTCCCCCTGGGGGACCATATCCCCCTCGATATTGTTGCCTAATTCAGACTATTGAAATTTAATTGTCATTTAGGACCTACGAGGTCTATAGAGTTTCCCTGACTACTCCTTCCCGCTGAGACTTCTACGGAGATTTCATGTCATGGAGCGTTATCCATTCCGAGGGCTGAAATAAAGGCTATTTTCCCCCCTGGCTTCATTCCAGGGTATTAATTTTTTCCTCATTTATTGCTCACAGATGCTTTGCTACATGAACTGGTTTTATAATTCCCATTTCAGTGGTTCATGGTCACAAACATTTACAAAGTTCATAAGTGGCTGGACTGGGATTCAAACCATGGAATGACTGACTCCAAATTAATCATTTTTCCAATATTGCCTCTTTCACAAAAAAGTGTTTGTGGGTGCTTTTACTACGCTTTGCCCCTACAACTGGATTGTAAACCTCTTGAGGTAAAACCAATTTTTAAAAAATTTCCCACAACATTTGTCCTAATGATGAATACAGAGTAGACAGAAATAGACTGTACATCTCTTTGAAATTAGTTATAAATTAATGTTGTCACAGTAATTTTTATAGTTCATCTGAATTAGAAGGAGTATTAAAATTGAACAAATATAACAATATTTTCCATAATGTCATCCCTCAGTTGTATAGTCATTTCTCAGTATAAAAAGCTTCTTTTTTCATTATCCTATTTGATTTTCACAATGAGATAGGTGCTGTTATCCCCATATGACAGATAAAGAAACTGAGGCTCAGAAAGCTTGAGTGGTATAAGGCTATAGAACAATGGAGAATAGATGGATTTTAAAGCAGAAGTAGTATTCATTGGGTATTTCTTTGAATGTTACTATTGTCTGAAATCTAGAATCCTCTGCAAAGCTGTACTAAATGATATTTTAAAGGAGAAATCTTTATAATATCATGCTATAAAAATAGGATTGTAAGGACAGCTGTGACTTATATATAACACTGGAGCTTTTCATAAACTTTTCTCCAAAGAACTTGTTTGTATATTTTAACAAAACAGTTTCTATTATAAAGTAAGGAGCAAGCAGATTTTTTAAAATCAAGCACTTGCTAATAAATCTGTTCCTAATGATTTATTGCTTTTCAAACAATATACTATTAGAAATTTTTAAAAAAACTTTTCACATAAATCTAATGCCAAAAACCCAAAGAATGATGTCTTCTATCAAAATTGCAGCCTGGAATATCAATAAAATAGAGAAACAGCATGAAATTATGAGTGATGAATACTTTATCATTTATAATGAGGCCCTTGAGTCTTTACTTTGGAGAAAATGTACAGAGAATGTCATAAGAAGACAAACAGGAAAATAGGAACATAAATAATGTGGAGGAGTTTTGAAAAGAGACCAAAGATGACATTGCAGAGACCCAAGTTATGACATGTGGACGCCAGCCATCTGGAGTGAGTCTGAGTCTGTAAAGTAGAGTGCCCTGTCAATAGGCAATGTCAACACCTGGGAGCTGAAAGGAGTAACAGCAGCAGATGCTTGGGGAAGGAACCACAGTTCCAGAGTGTCCCCAAGTCCTCATAGTCATGGCCCTTGGCCTGTGCAGGTGATTTCTTCCCAAGCCCTCTCTGACCCTGCCTTGAGTAAAGCCATGATCTTGCTTCCCAGACTACAGGTGCCGTCAGAAATCAGGATGCCATTCCAGCAGAATACCAGCCTGGGAAATGTGATAACCAGCACCTGCAGCCCACACCTGACCAAGGAGCAGTTCCCTTAGGGAAGTCTTTGATCTTTCCTAGAGCTACTCTGCACTTTATTGTCTCTTTGTCCATATGTCTTAAAGGTGAGGGAGATTTCCGGCTTTACATAAACTCCGAATCACTTGCCACTGCCACATGCATGTGTGATAGTCCTTATTTCTGCATGGACGACAAGTCAAGCATGACCAACTCTGGTAACTTGGGAGATTTCCATGGTTTAACTCCTGAGGGAATCCTGGTCTTTCTTGGCCAGTAATGACCCCCATTTCACCTTCCCCTGTATATTGATACTGTGTATATGGATATTGGGGTTGCTTTGGGAAGGTGTTTAGGGTAAGGATGGAGTTCCCTGACATGAACTGTCAATTCTCTCCACCAATCACCTGAGGAAAGGTGGATTCATAGAAAGCTAAAACCAGAACTCAGAAGGCAAGTCCATGTGACACGGGAAATGGGATTTCCCTCTTTCCTCTACATTTCAATCTCTTGTGTGTAGGAGTGTGGATTCTGAGTGTGTTCCTGGACAAAGATACCAAGATCATGCCCAGCCCCTGGTGGCAGGCTGGTAATAAGGATATGATAGCACTCAAGAGTATCAAAGAGTCAATTTCTCTTGTAAACCCAGTGAATTAACTTCATGTGGTTTCCTGTTCATCGCCTTACGATTATCTGATGAAACTAGAAAAAATTGAGTCTGCATGTTGTAATATTGAGTCTCAAATAATCTTCAAAGCATAATATTGAAGGTAAAACAAGTACCAAGCACGGACAGAAGAATAATGAGTCACACTCTTCTTTAATCCCAAGGTTCAAAATGAGGAGCAGCCATCAGTAAGGGACGTCCCCTGTGGCTGGAAGAGGAATAGGTGACTATCCCATTTGGAAAAGCTTCTTCTAGCATGAATCCTGAAAATTCTGGCTTTTCTCTTCATTGAGATAGACTCAATTTTCCTTTCAGAATTACATTACTAAACTACAAAACTATTTTGAAGGACACTGAATTTTGATGGTGGCTTCTTATGTTTTGTTGAATATCTAAAATACCTATCAGTCTCTGGGGAACAATAAATTATTTAATTTTTTACTTAGATCTCAATCATTATAACAATGCCAATAAAAGGTGTCCAACTAAAACAAGAATTTACATTTGCTCACATTTCCCCCTTTTATATGTGTACATAAGTTTTACCTGTTTGGAACTATTGCCCAGATACAAGTTTGCATTCTTGCTCTTGTCATTTGAGATTAAATCATGAGTTTCCATTTTGGTATATTGTTTCTATACTTATGCTTTTTGAGCCTGAATATTAACCTTTCCAATTTAAAATAAATAGATAGACACACCCCTTCAGCTCATTGGCTTTGTTCAGGTATACATTTAGTCCCCCAAAAGCATCTGAAAGACTTGCAAGACTGAGCTTTACTTTGTTCACAAGGAAATGTACAATTCAAAGGATGAATCCTAATGTAAACTATGGACTATATTGAATAATATAATTATAATAATATTGGTCCCTCAATGATCACTAAGTTAGCACACCGATGCAAAATGTTCCTTACAGGGAAAACTCTGTGTGTGGGAAGGCACTCTGTACTTTCTGCGTGATTTGTCTGTAAACCTGCAACTGCTCTAATTTAAAACAAGTAAAATCACAAAGTAAAAGAAAAACAAACAAAACAAAACAATCTAACAAACAAAAGTGAGTTGACTAAAGCATGGATGAACCTTGAAGACAACATGTCTAGTGAAATAAGCCAGACATAAAAAGTCAAATATTGTCTGATTTCACTTATATGACATACTTAGAATAAGCAAACCCATCGAGATAGAGAGTGGATTACAGGTTACCAGGGGCTGAAGGAAGTGAAGGAGGGGAATGGGAGTTATGACTTAATAGGTATAGAGTTTCTGTTTGGGATGATGAAAAAGTTTTGTTAATGGATGGAGGTTAAGGTAGCACAAATAGTGCATGTAATTAATATCATGGAATTGTGCACATGAAAGTGGTTAAAACAGAATATTTTGTGTTGTATATATGGTAACAAAAAAAATGAGTCAATCTCAAACCAGTTTAAGAAAGATATTTATAATTACCCTGATGAGATAAAAAATGAAAATGACTATGAATAACCTGTGATTGAAAATAATAGTAATAGGGGAGTTGGGAATTCAGAATTGCACTATTGTTAGCTGTATTGACATGCCTCGGTAGTCAACTGGAATTCAGTTTTGTTTTCAATATAATACCTGGAATTTTGTTAAATGGTCTTTAAGCTATCTACCACTATGAGCTTTGAAAAAAATGAAACTCTTTTTGGTAGGGGGAAATTGAAGTTTTTTTTCCCTTAAAAATCAATGATCTGTACCTGGTCCATTCACCATGCTCTGTTCATCAGAATATTTAATTAGCTAGTTCCCCTTCTTTTATCCCCAGTTAATTTCTGACAGCTCTGGATGTCACAGAATTGGCTTTATTTCAGAGTTTCTTTGCCTTGAAGATTTCAATGCATAGCATTTCCAGGCTTTGATCACACCCCAAGTCATGGCACATCATATAATCGAATTGCTGAAAAGCAATCATAAGAGAAAATCTAAAGCAGCTAAAGAAAAAATGATGTGATACACCCAGGGAACAAAGTTCAGTAATTCTACTAACTTAGCAGAAACAATTCAAGTCAATGGAATTGAATGCCATTTTTAATGTGCCAAAAGAAAAAGAAAATTGTCATTCTATAATTCTATATGCAGAGAAAATATCCTTCAAAAATAAAGGATAAAAAAATATTTTCAGACAAAGGCTAGTAGAATTTGTTGCCAGCAGATTTGTACTATAAAAAATATTAAAAGAAGTTCTCAAAGAAAAAGGAAAATGAAATTTGATGAAAAATCAAATCTACCAAAGGAAATGGAATATATGTGAGTAGAGGTTGGTAGTTACTTATTTAGCAAACCCTTTGCTCTTTCACATTTGTTTTTAAGAACCAGAGCATCAGACTTGGTTATTTTTCAGTTAGAAATGTATCTAAATTTTACAACCTATGGCATGCTATCTAATTGAGGATATTATACATTTACAATATTTTCAGCTGATTCATTTTTAAATAATTAGATCCACTATGGGGAAGAAGATGGGAGTCTTACAGGTATATCTGTTTAGTTAATTTTCTTGCTGAGTGTTCACATAATTTTCCCTACAATTCCGATAGGTGGGCATCATAAAGCAAAACCATGTTGGAAATGATGATCCAGGCTTAGATATTTTAGGCAATGTGACTAAGATATATAGTTCATTTGCTTCTCATTTGGTTCTTGGATCCCAGATCCACATAACTCCAAATCTGCTGTTGGTTTAGATGGAGACTCTGTATCTGAAGATGTTCTAAAGATCCATGCCAAAAAGAATGCTCAAGAAATAAATAGTATCCCTGGAGAAGGTGAATCTCTATACTCTTTTGGTTCTCAGTTTTTCCATCTGCAGCATGGGAAGAAAGAGGAATGGGATCAAACACTAGCTAGTTTCCCTCCCCACTCAGTAATCTATTGGTCCTACTATCACCCAAATGGCTACACCAGAAACTTGGGCATCATCCTGGACTTCTACCTAAGTATCCACCCTTACCAGTCACTGAGTCCCAGTGATCCCACCTCCTCACTGTTTCTCAGATCCATCCGTTGCTTTCTCTGGCCTAGCCCAGGGCACCAGGTTCTCATGTTTGGACCTTTGCCTTTGTCTCCCTATATTCAATCCTGCTCCCTCCATGCAACAGGTGTGTTGAATATTTTTCCAAAGTTTCCTTTATTTAAAAAACTGAAAAAACATATATAAAAATCATCAAATAATACAAAATACATGTAAATTTATTCAGAATGAACAAATCTGATTTTTTTCATATTAGCTTTAGATACCTTTAAAGGAAGTTAAATATAATTTGTATGCCTCACAATTTTGATTCTCTGCTCTCCCATTACAGAGGCACACACAATCATGGATAGAGTGCACAGCCCTCTGAGCTATTATTTCCAATATAAGGACCATAAGCAGATCCAACTTTTATGGGGCTCAAAACTTATATAATTTGGGGGAACCTACTTAAAAACAAAATACAAAATTCTAAATTCAAAATTAGGCACCCACATTTACATATCTTTGGAAGATGAAAAATTATAACAACTGAAAAAATGTAAACTGTTGAATAGTATATAATTCACAGAATCCAGAAAATTAGCATGATTATTTATTAACTAAGGACTTGACCCACCTCTGTAAAACATTTTTCTTACATGTTTGGCAGCATATTCTTTGATTATCACTTCAAATTGGGAAGGTTTTATAACACCATTTTCTATTTAGAGAATAGAAAGATAATTCCATCTTTTCTCCACCATGCTTGATTTAAAAAATGTTTTTATTATTGATAGTTTAGAATAATTTATTTAAGTTCTACTTCGTTTTCGTAATGTCTGGTAAATCTGGGGGATTGTAGTTCAATTTGGGGAAAATTTGTCCAAGCTTCCTTCATATATGAGCTGTACTTTTTCAGGGTGAACCGAGTTTTCTTGGGCAGTGACTAAGCTTAAATACCCTTTGAGTTGACAGCTCTGATTAATCACTACCACGCCTGCTGGTGCTGGGTGCCTTAGGAGATGTTTGCATTCATGTGTGACCTCTGGCCCTGCACCTTCATGCCCTGATGCCCAGTGAATCAGCTCAGAGGACAGCATGAGTGTCCTTAGAAGCCCTTCCCACCCGGGGATGGCCAGCAATAACCTAAAAGCTCACAGAAGTGACCGAGAACCCCCAAAACATGTTTCTCTAAACCCAGACTAAATCTTTCTCCATTCAACTTCCTCTTTGCAGATTCCAAAATTGCTTATGGCTGTTCCAGAGGAAATGCGATAAAGGCAAAAGTGGAATGGAAAGGGATCTTAGTCCTCACTGGTTACAGTTAAATTCTTGAAAAATTTACAAAAGCAAATGCCAATGAGAACAGCATGCTAGATTCCTGCTAGGGCTCTGGGAGGAGCCATAAGCGATAAGCCTTAACTAATTAATGTTAACATTAACTAATTAATGTTAAGCTCCTAAATTAACATAGCATATGTGCCTTTGAAGACCAGGTACACAACGCTGTGTTTGTAGACACCCACTAGTCTATTACGATGCCTCTGTGCAAATTAGTAAAAGGTGCTCCTCTAGTTGGACCCACCTCTGCTAGTAAGACTTTGTGAACAATAGCATCTTGGTGTAAAAAAATGTGGTGCTGCATCCTCCAGGCAGATGAAGCCCTAAGGCAGGCGGGGAGCAAGCCTTGGCCAGCCTGGTGGGCCAGCCCCTCCTCACTGCCTCACCCGCACAGTCGTATGCCCCGAGCCTCCGTGCATCCGTCCATAATTAGGATATAGCATATTCCATGTGTTGTAAACTTTCATTTAAATGATATGCTGGCATATCATTCTGCAAATTGTTTTTCATACAATAGGTTTCTAATACATTCTCATGGTGAATTGAATAGATAAATAGATAGATGTAATCCCACCATTTTTCTCTCTATAAAGTATTCCATCGGTTTGAGTACTTCATATTATATTTATCCATCCCTACACTGCTTAACATGTAGGCTGTTTCCAATTTTTCCGTTCTTTCTTTCTTTATTTATATTTGCTTTTGAAGACAAAGTGCCAATGAACATCTTGGTTATATTTCCTTGTGTTCACAAGAGTTTCCAGTGCATTTAAGTGGAAGTAGGATTGCTGGTTTGTATAGTTTGATGCATATTCAACTTTGCTAGATATTGCCAAATGACTCTTCAAATGTTTTTGAAATAACTTATATTTCTTTCAGTAACATTTGAATTTCATATTCCTTATATCCTTAGAGATATTGTTTTTGTTAAGACTTACATTTTGGCATATTTGAAGGAGAGTGAAATTTTATCTAATTTTGTTGCAATTTATATTTTCTGTGAATACAACATTTTAAAATATCTGATACCTTTCGTGTTGTCTCTTTTGTAATTGAATATTTATGGGGTTTTTTTCTATTTTCCTATTGAGGTGTTTGTCTTTTCAAAAACTAATTGGCAGGTTTTGTTTTCGTTTTTGTTTTTTTTTAACATTTTCTGAGCTCTAATACTTTTTGTGGATGTGGGTTGCAAATAATTTTGTCCATTCTGTAGATCATTTTTCAACTTTGTTTATAGTGAAGTTTTTTCATGCAGAAAAGTTCACTTTAATGTATTTCTATGTATTAGTAATTTTATTTATGTTGTTGGCTTTTAGCATATTGCCTAAGTACTTTTTTCTTATCACAGATTAATAAAGACATCCTCTGTTATCTAAAAATTTTAACATTTTACTGGTAATCTTTAATCCATTATTTTTTCTGTGTGTTATGAAGTAGGAATCTAATTATACTTGTTTTCATATAAAAGTAGCTAATTTCCCCGCAATACCCATTTTTTAATTGCCCATCTTTCATTTCTGAGTAAGAGTGGGTTGGATTCGGGTTCTTTATTCTGCTCCAGGTATCAGTTATTTCTCCATTCAAAAACACTCAATTCTTTTCATTCCAGTGTCTTTAAAGTGTCAATATCTGATTGAATATGTCCTCCTTGTTTTTTTACCCCCTCCATCTGCAAAATCACCTGGCAATTCTTGGCTCTCTTCCACATAAATTTTTAAATCAGCTGTTTAAGTTACACACATTCTCTCTCTCTTTTTCTCTCTATGTCATTTCATACACACACACATACACATCAAACTACTGTGATTTTGTTTGGAATTGCATTATATTTCTTTAGTTTGGGAAAAAATTATATTTTATGAGTTTATATTTTCTATAACAAATATTGTCTATCTCTCTATTAATTTAGGTCCTTAGAACAAAATTGTGTCAGAAAATTCAGTGATAGAGTGATTAAATTAGCCTATCGGTGGAGATATGCATTCTGGAGGCAGAATTAGTTTTAAGCCATATCTGGGCACGGACTCTGCTTTCTTGCTTCGTTTAAGAATGTGGCCTGGGCACTGAAGGATGAACAATACATGACCTCACTGATTTGAATTGAGGAAAGTGCACAGTCTCTGAGAACCATTGTCTGAAAGATAGGTTAACAAGGGAGAGAGAGAGAAGATTAGGTTGTGAGCCATCACCCATACGGACATAATCTATGGTAAAGTGATAGAGTATAGTTGCATATTGAAGGATAGAACAGGTGGGTAGTGATAACACTGGGTTTGGGGGTGAAGGGTTGACAGGTGGGTAGATTAGGAAGGGCGGGTTAGAATACCCAGAATATTTGGGGGAGAGATGGGAGAGGGACCAGGTGAACACGGGATTTGTGGGTATGAGGTTGAAAGTGCAAGGGTGGGAATGCTCTTATGGCAATATGACAGGGTAGTGTCACTGGTATAGGGAGTAGATTGGGTGGGGGGCATTCAGGTTGGGCGCATCTGGAGTAGGCTTCTGGGGAGTGTGTGAGTGTTCAACCTGTCAGGTGTTGTTTCGGGGAGTGGAGACCCACACGGTGAGCGGGAAGGAGATGGACCCCCATCTTTGGGAGGACCAATTCACCCAGAAACAGACAGGTGGGGGTCTCTTATGAGCAAAGGGAAATCCTAATAGGGGAGGACAATCAGCGTGTCAAAACCTCTTGCTGCATGTAACAATGAATCTTGTCATCCAATGGGTCAAGACGGGGTATCATGTGCCCCAGGGGGATGGGGAGGGAGGAACAGAATAGATCAAACAGGGGGTATTTAGTGGTCAGGGGAAATGGTTTTCACTACCTTACAGTCATGGATACAAGACATGATAAATATCATAAAAAATTATTAAATTGTACTGTCTGAATTGTAAACTATACTGTAAACCATTGACAATGTTTAGTAGCTCTGTTCCACTATCTGTATATCAATTATAACAATGCTACCATCCACATAAAAAAGGTTTTAATATGGGGTGAGGAAAGGGGGAGGAGGTTGGGTATATGAGAGTCTCTAGTAGTTTGTGTGTGACTTTGCTGTGACCTAAAACTTCTTTGAAAATTAAATGAAAATTTGGGAAACACTTGGGAGAGAGGGGGGAAGGTGCCACGGTACAGACTGGACACCCGATAATACAGTGATAAAAGGAAAAATGTTTTAAAATAAATAAAAAAAATTTTTTGTTTTTTCCCATTTTTTGAATATCCCAATCCTTTAATTTAATTTTATTTTTAGTGTTTTTTTTTTTTAAGTTTTCGTGTATTTTATCTCTTACGTTTAAACTTATCATTATTATTTCATTTTCCTATTAATCGTATTTGGCTATTATATGGGCTTCATCTTTAAGGAAGGTTTGCATCACAGAAGGGTTACAATGGGGGCAGGGAGGATCATTGGTGGGGGGTGTCAGGGATGGGGGTTTCATGGGAGGAAGTTCACCTGAATATACATAAAAGGTATATAAAATTGTTCAAATGATCAAGAGGTGGGGCATGGTCACAGTGGGCGGAGAATCACTCAATAAATGAGAGAATACTGAATTCCCAGCCTGGAGAGCTTTGCCACATTCTCCAAGGAAGCAGCAACAGTCCCCTGAGAGCAGGGACAGTGTCTGGCAAAGGAGGATGGTCCACTAGTGGGTTATTGTTACTGATGACTAGCCTTATGAGTCTTTGCTCTCGTAATTGAAACTTAGCCTACTGTTATGGGGTGCCTAAGGGTTGCCATCTGAGAGCCTCCTTGTTGCTCAAATGTGGCCTCTCTCTAAGCCAAACTCAGCTTATGAATGCATTACCTTCCCCTCAACATAGGACATGGCTCTGGGGGATGAGCCTCCCTGGCAATGAGGGATTAATACCAAGTGCCAACTGGCAATATGACTGGAAAAAGACCTTGAATAAAAGGGGGAAAAGGTAAAGACAAATGAGTTCATATGGCTAAGAGATTTCAAAGAGAGTCGGGAGGTCATCCCAGAGATAACGCTTATGCACACCTCAGAACAATCTCACAGAACACCAAAGTGGATATCACCCCAAATAGAGGGGCTCCTGAGGGCTCTGGAGACACCCAGGTCCGATATAAGAGGGGATAGCTCCAGAGACTCAAATAGTCAAAAAGATCTTAAAAAAGAACAAAGTTGGAGGACTCTCACTGCCAGACTTTAAAACATACCACCTAGCAACAGTGTTAAAAACAGCATGGTACTGGCATAAAGACATTGGCTAATGGAACTGAATTGAGAACTCAGAAATAGACTCTCACGTCTACAGTCAAGTGATTTTTGACAAGGCATTCAAGCCCTCCCAGCTGGACTAGAAGAGTCTATTCAACAAATGGTGCTGGGAGAACTGGGTATACATTGAAAAAAGAAAGAAAGAAGACTCCTAACTCACACCTTATACAAATATTAACTGAAAAGGGATCAAAGACCTAAATATAAAAGCAACAACCATAAAACTTCTAGAAGAAAATGTAGGAAAACATCTTCAAGATATTGTGGTAGGCGGTAATTTCTTAAACCTTACACCCAAAGCACAAGCAACAAAAGAAAAAATAAATGGGACCTCCTCAAAAATCAGCACTTTTGCACCTCAAAGGACTTTGTCAGAAGGGTGAAAAGGCAGCCAATTCAATGGGAGAAAATATTTGGCAATCACATATCCAATAAGTATTTAATATCTATGCTATATAAAGAGATGATACAACTCAACCATAAAAAGACAAACTACCCAAATAAAAAATGGGCAAAATACTTGAAAAGACACTTGTCCAAAGAAGAAATACAAATGGTGAAGAAACACATGAAAAAATGTTCAACATCACTAGTGATTAAGGAAATGCAAATCAATACGACGAATATCATTTCACACCTATTAGGATGGCTGCTATTAAAGGTCAGAAAACGGTCAATGTTGGAGAGGATGTGGAGAGAATGGAATGCTTATTCACTGTTGGTGGGAATGGAGAGTGGTACAGCCACTGTGGAGGACTGTTTGGCAGTTTCTAAGGAATTTGAATATTGACTTCCCATGGGACCCGGTAATACCATTATTAGGTATATACCCAGAAAAACTGAGGGCAGAGACCTGAACAGAATCTGCACACCGATGTTCAGAGTGGCACTATTCACGATTTCCAAAGGCTGGAAACAACCCAGGTGTCCATCAACTGATGAGTAGTTAAATTGTGGTGTATGCACACTGTGGAATATTATGCAGCAGGAAGAAGAAATGAAGTCATGAAGCATATGACAACATGGATGAACCTGGAGGACATTATGTTGAATGAAGCAAGCCAGACACAAAAGAACAAATAGGATTGTGCCATTATGAGCTAAACATACTGTGTAAACCCATGGAATTAATAATTACAATATAGGTAATCAGAAAATAGAAAGAGGGTAGAGAATGGAAAGCTGAGGGTTAATCTGTGCAGAATTGTTAAAAAGGTTGTTTGTAAATATTTGGAAAAGAATGAAAATGGTTAAAGCATATCATGGTGTTTGTAACTAGCAGTGCTATTGTATGCGTTTGAGAGCGGTTGAAAAGGAAAGTCTAAGGTCATGTATATTACCAGAAGGAAAACTAAAAACTGTAACATGGGACTCTAAGATAGTAAAACCTCATAGAACACCAAAGTGGATATCATCCCACACAGAGGGGCTCCTGAGGGCTCTGGAGACACCCAGGTCCTATATAAGGGGGGATAGCTCCACAGATTGATGCCTTATCAGTGGGCTCTACTTTGGAATCTGTGCTCCTGAGAGTGACAGAGTTGGACTCAAATAAGTCCTCCCTGCACATGGTCCATCAGTCCCTTCTATTCAAACCTATATGTGATGATGGAGTTTGTAGGTGTACTTCCAGAGACTGGAGCCTCTGTCCTGCCCATGTGCCAGCTGTGCCTGGAATTTCGGTGGAGCTGCAACTCCTACTCTATAGCTTGATGGACTCACCCAAGTCACCTGGCAAGGAGATGATGATGGACAATGGCCATCGCAGGGAATGGAGAGAGTCTGCAGCTGCAGGCAGGATAATCCCATCCATCTTATCCATGGGATATAAGCCCCCACTCACTTAGAGGTGGAGTGGACATCACCATCCCAGACTCCTCAGGACTGGGAGAAGAGCTATGGACTAGAGTGGACTTACTGGTATTCTGTTGTAGACATATTGTGATTCAAGCAATGGAAGGAATTACAACATTGAGGTAGAGCCAGTGCCCACTGGATGCTTTCGGGGCAGGGAGAGGGAAAAGCAGTTTAATACAGGGGCTTTTTTGGGACTTGGGAATTATCCTGAGTGACATTGCAATAACAGATATAGGCCATTTTACACCAGCATATACCATGTAGAACTGTGTGGGAGAGAGTGTGGTCTACAATGTGAACTATGGTCCATGCTTAGTGGCAAAGCCCCAGGATGTGTATATCCATTGCAGGTGATGTGCCACACTAAAGAAGGATGTTTATGTGGGATGTTGTGGGAGGTGTGGGAGGTGGGGAACATGGGAATCCCTGTAATTTTTGTGTAATGTTTATGTAATCTAAGCATCTTTTAAAATAAAAAAAAATAAAAATAAATTTAACATGGGACTGTATAACATAGTGAAACCTCATGTAAAATATGAATATGGGTGATATTGCATGTATAAGACTGTTTTTACAAAATATAAATACAAATAAACTAAAGAGCAGGAAATGGAATGTTATCTATTTACAGCAGGGGAAGTATAAGGAGATTGAGAGGTGATGACATTTGTTTGTTTGGTTGGGTTTTTTTAGTAGTAATATTATTACTGGAATAATGAAAATGCTCTAAAACTGACTGTGTTGATGAATGCACAACTATTTGATTATACTGAATACCATTATTGTACACTTTTAATTGATTTATTCTTTATTAATATGTATCAATAAAATTGATTTGCTTAAAAAAAAAAAAAAAGGTACTAAAGAAAGCCTTAGCAAGTTTTAAAACAAAGTGATAGTGACATAACTGGATATTAATTTTTTGTAACAAACTAGCAATATTTGGGACTGCTGCATACTGCAGTGGGGTTATTTTAATTTCCTATATTTTACTGTTATGCACTACCCCTGGCAGCTCCTAATGGCTGCTTTTTTTTTGTAGCTATAGACCTGCTTCTTTAGCAGAGGTGGGGTAAATCAGATGAACCTGAGTTAAAGCATCCACCTCTTGAATTTTAGGCAAAGAGGTGGTTTTTGTGACACATATTATTTTTTTAAAATAATTAAAATTATGATTAATAACATACTTTTATCTAATATTATACTGAAACATTACTAAATTTTCAGGAATTTCTTATACTTTTTAACTATTCATATGAATTTTTTACTTATACAACTTTAATTATCATAAGGTTAGAAAATTCCTTTGAATTGTATAACAGTTTCAAATGTTTCATTTAACTTATAATATATCAAGTGAACTTAATTATTTTTAGTATTTTACCTTTTTTTTAGATAAAAGACTAAATTATTTGTAACAGTTTGAAATAAAAAAGCTACTTTTCAGAATTTGACTTTGAGAAAGCAGGTTTGAACATTATGTTTTTTTAAAAGTGATAAAACTTGTTTCTCCAAGGAAAGAATAAGGTTAAAGTATAAGAAGCTACTTTGATAAAACAGACTTTCTTTTTTGCATGCTGATTACTCAGGAGAAAAACTCTTTGTAAACTTTTACTAAAATAGATTAATGACTTAAGAAACTTTGAGAAAGAATAAAACTTTAATTTTGTATTATTTAAAAAAAAAAAAAAAAAAAAAAAAAAAGGAGTGTGGCCTGGGGAGGCTTTAATGCTTGTAAAAACTGAGCAGAAGTGCAGGGATTGTTAGTGCGGGCTGTCGTTCCAACATCCACTTATGGGGGAAGACTAAGTGCAAAAGGCAAAGATAGACCAAGTGTTCTTTCTTTCTTGAGTCCAGCAGGATTTTCTCTACATGGAAATAGCCACCTGCACTGTGAGTTCTGTAGGTACCCAAGAGGAAAGGGGAATGCTGAGTTTGGATAGCTCTGCAGAATTTGTAAACCTCAGTTTGACTAAGTTCTGAACCCTGGCTGCTCACAATCAGACATATCAGACATAAGTGTGGCCCATTTCCATCATTGTGTTGATACGCAGTTACAATGAAATGAGGCCTTTTGAATAAATCTCTGCGAGGACCTGATTTGAATCAAAAGACATATGTGCAAGCACAGTTCTAAAACATTATCTTTGACTATTGTCTCTTCTGCGTTCTTTCATTTATTTGGCCTGAAATGCCTTTCAGAGGTATTTGGATCTTGTCAATCTTTTCTTCATGTCTCTTCAATGCTTTTATATTTTTCTTTCATTTTTATATTTACCCTACATTCTGTGTGGTTCCCTAAGACTGTTACTTCAAGAACTCTGAAGTGTCTGAGATTTTACTCTATTTTCAAGCAAACATATTGGCCTGCAAGAATTTTATAGATAGATGGATAGATAGATAGACAGATAGAAGGATGGATAGATAGATAACAGCACACCAGGAGACCTCTGGGTCAGAGGCAAAGACAGTTTGTTACTCACAGCAAAGCAATAACTAGTGTAACAGTGTAGCATTTGATTCCTGAACCCAGCCCCCACAGGGTGACATGGTACAAGCCAGGTAGCACCAGCATGCAAACTGGGGGAACCTTGCAGGAGAAGAATCTCAACTTTAGGAGACTGCTTCTGGTAAACCTATCCCTCCTCTTCCCCAGAGAGAGATAGTATTTTTATTACCCTGCAGGTAAGCATATGTCTCTGGGGTGGTGGTGGTGGGGAGGGTATGGTGATAATTTCTTTCAGTATTTTATACCCTTGAATATCTCTAAGGAGAGACATGATCTAATAGGAAGACATCAGTAGAAGCTACCAGTATCCCTTCACCCCATGACCGCCCAGATACTCCTCCCAAGGTCAATGTCAGAATGTCCACTCTCCCATTGACTCAACAGTAATTACCACAATGATCTTAAACCTACAGAAGTCAGAACTACTTCGGACCTCCCAAGAAGACTTGGAGGCATGTAGCAGTCTTCCCAGCAGCATATAATGTGCTATTAAACGATTGTGCTGGAAGCCATACCACGGCCAGTGCCTTCACAGCCGTCACAGCTGCCATCTCTCCGACGTCGGCCACCTTTATTCATCTGAGCTTCCAGGGAATGACAGGCCTTGAGTGAGGAAAAACGTGAAACAGATCTGAGTTTGAGAGCCATTATCGGGTGGATAAGCTGTGATAGGATGACTGTTCATAAAAGACTGTCAAGTGTCCCAGCTCTGCAAATGCTATGCAGGAGCACCATAGCTGTGGATTAAAGTCAGTCCTTTGTGACTTTGTGGTCTTCTAAATTTGATGTCAGCCAGGCTGCAGGAATCCAGTTCTTCCATTTACAGAACAAGGGCTGGGGTGAGTGACAGGAGATTGGTCCTTTCCAGGGTCACAGGGGGTCAGGTAGATGATTTGTCTGCACAGATAAAGAATTTCTCAAAGTCTAATAGCTTTGCATACATAACACTCATCAGGTGTATTTTAATAGATGAAAAGTAATATTGCTTGTAGTAACACATCTAACCACTCAATTTAGCTTACCCGAGATAATGATGTTAATTATTTTGATTTGTGTCTTTCTACACTTTTCTTAATGCTTTTGAAACATTGAAGATAGGTCACATAGAATATAAGATCATTGATGGAAGAAATTTGTGTCTGTTTTGTTCACTGTTGTATCTCCAGCCCAGAAGAGCGTTCGGCATACAATAGGCAATCAGTAAATATTTGATGAATGTGTAATGTGTCATTGCTTCTAAGATGCACACTTTTTCACATTTGAAAATCACTGAATTTATAATGCATCTTACATACTATAGTATCTCACAATTTAAGTAGGCACTACTTTCTGTTCTTTCTTAGTGGGATTTGAGATAATAAAGTGCTATAAGTAATCATGCATTGTGCTTGTTTAGATACTATATATTCACAGATACAGAGTTATATTCCTTTTCTTTTAAATGGGGTAATTCTTAGTATATTACTCTGAAATTTGTTATTCTGATTAACAATGTTTCAGGGATATCCTCCCAGTTCAATGCATCGAGGTTAAACTCATTTTTTTATTTATTTATTTTTTATTGTGGATAAAAATCAAAATTTTCACAATACATACCAATATTTGTAAAATGATATATAATTATATATGCATATATGTGCATTTATTTACAAAAATATTATTTTTATATATATATTTTAAGAGGTGCTTAGATTACCTAAAATATTATACAGAACCTACCGGGATTCCCATGTTCCCCACCTCCCACACCTCCCACCGCATCCCACACTAGGTTAAACTCATTTTTAATACAGATATACTATTTCATGTGGAAGATGTTGCATAGTTTACTCATCCATTCTCTTATTCATGAATACTTTGGGTTTTCAATATTTTTCATCCTAAACAATGCTGAAATAAATATTCTCGTACTTATATCTTTATGAATGTACTTTTTATATCTCTGGGAAAGATTGTCTAGTGTATTATGGGTGACTTATATGTTACCTTCATTATTAACTTTAAATGATACTGCCAGATTACTTTCCGAGAAGTTTCTAGACATTCACAGTTTCACCCATAACATAAGAGAGTGTTGATTCTCTTACATTCTTACCAGTGCTGTCTATTATCATCTTTTAAATCTCACTCAATATGATGCTTTTGCAAAATAGCTGCCATATATGTAACTAACTATAATACTTTGGGAGTTGTTCTAATAAACTTTGATTTTAATTTCCTAAAAAATATTTTTTCTCAATTATTAAATATAATATAAATTAAGTATACATGAAAAATAATTCCCCATATTATGAAAGTCAGAAACATACTATCCTTAATGTTCTGGATATTGAACTAATTTTGTCGTCAGATGACCTTAGATTAAATATTTGTTTTTCTTTCTTATAAGTAGTTTATCTAACATTGGTCACATTATTTAAATTCTGTGTACTTCCATTTCTTTGTTTTAAGCTTCAATATAGCCATTCAGTCATTCATGCATTCAGCTAACATTTATAAATCACTATTACAGCCAGGCAATGAGAAGGTAATGGTAATACTAAGATGAATGAGACACTGCCTGCTTTGGTTTCCTGTTTTAGTTGCTCAAGCAAATGCCATGAAATGGATCAGGATAAACAATGGGAATTTATTTGTTCATGGTTTTCAGACTGAAAGAAAGTCCAAATCAAGGCATCATCAAGGTGCTCCTCTCTCCCGGAAGGCGGCGGCGTTCGAGGGCTGGCGATCCTTGGTCCTTGGCTCCTCTGTCCCGTGGCGAGGTTCAAGGTGGCCTCTTCTGGCCTCTCCCTGCTCTTCCAGCTTCCTCTAGTTTCAGCTTCTGGCAGCTCCCTCTGTGACTTTTTCTATCTTTCTGAATTTCACTCTGTTTATAAAGGACTCCAGTGATGGGATGAAGACTCATCTTGACTGAGGTGGGCCACACCTTCTCAAGTGAAGTAGCCTCGTCGAAAGTTTCTACTTACAATGGGTTCCCACCCACAGGAATGGATTTGATTTAAGAAGATGTTTATCGGGGTTACATACAGCTTCAAACCACTATGGCACTCTACCCTCAAAATATGCATATTATACAGAGTGAAGAATGGCATGGAGAGGAAAGAGAAAGAAAACAAAAAGTCAGAATACATTAGAGCCAGGGGGTTCCTAACCTATTTTGTTCCATGGACTCCTTTGTCAGTCAGGTGAAAACCATGGACCCCTTCTCAGAATATAGTGACAGATAATTTTATGACATTCAACATCGCAAGTCAGAGAAAATAAAAATGAGTTGATTTTTTTCAGTTCAAGCTCACGGACCCCCTGAAATCTTTCTGTTTCAGGTTTTAAGAACCCCTGCCTTGGAGAGTACTGGTGAGAGATGAACATCTTAACTGAACAGCTGGCTGGAGAGAAGGCATAAGAGCCAAGAGATACTAAGAAGACATAAACAACAGGAAATTACGATCAAATGAATATGGGGGGTGAGAGAGAGGGAAAAACCTGGAGAAGCAGCACATCTGAGAACAGAATTTTCAGACCAAGAAACAGATGGACAGGGTGATCAACTTTGTAAATTGATCTGGATTAATGGAGGTTGTTTTTCATGGTAGAGTAGATGGTTGAACATGTTGCTCAGAGAGAAATTTGGGATGTGGTTACAGAAGTGATTGATTCAAGGACAAATCTCGGAAAATGTCTGCATCTCCAGGGTTTCTTATATTTGGGGTTTTGTCTTTTCTCTCACCATTTCTTTCTACACTCTGTAAGATATGAGCACTTGAGGGTAGTCTAGTCTCTTACTTATTTTAGCATTTCCAGCATCTATCATAGGTCCTGGCTGTAGCAGGGACTAATAAATATTACTGAATGAATGAATTCAGAATCTAAATGCAAGCTGATTCCAGAACATGTGTGTCATAGCCCCACTTTGGGCAGGATTAAATTATATATAAATTCTGTAAATAAGATTAAACTGGCTCCGGATACATCAAAATTATTTAGCAAGACATGATTCTTTCACCCTCCTTGTTTCCCTTCTCCCTTTCATTTTCTGCCTTCCTCTCTACACCTTTAACTATGGAGTTATTAGATTAGATGTTTATAGATAATGTATAAGATATTTATTGGGAAATAATGATTTGTCGCTGGTTTCCTGGGCGGAGGGTACGGCTAGCCCGGTGGGGGCCCGGGGGGCGACACAGGCAAAACTTGTGCCGTTCGGCGTGCACTCCGAAAACGGCGAGGGTGAGGAGGTTCTCAGGGAGCGACGCTAAGTTAGAGCTCTCTGGTCTCCTCGGCTCGGGTGTGGGGGGTATCTGGTGATGACCGCGTATGGAAGAAAAACTCAAGTCCTCTGAGTGCGGAGGGAAAAAAAGACGACTTTATTGGGGGGTGTAAGGTATATATATAGTGCAGGCAGCGGGGTGGTTCTCCAGCTAGGGGCGGCGATCACTATTGGGTGGCTGGTAGTTGCTAGGGAAAAGGGGGCAGAATTGGGGGTGAAGCAAGGCTGTCCAAATAAGGCAATAACTGGGACGAGAGCTCTGATTGGTGAGAAGGGACACGGAAGAGGGAAAGAGGGAAGAAAGGGGGGAACGGGGGAGGGGGTTATGCCGCGCAGGCGAGGCTATGGCAAGGCTTGCGGCTTGCAGATACTGCAATGATTGATAGTGGTAACCGCATCAGCCTTTGGCTATAGAATCCATCTTTGTGCCCAATGAATTCTTGACTTTATATTTGGCATGATCCAAAGAGCAGGGCCAGCTGAGCTTGGAGCAATACTCCCATGAGAAGTGCAGTTATCTGATGAAGGAAGATAGCAAAAAGACGTCAACTGCAGATACATGCTCAGCTCTCCTAGAAGGGCTGCTGTGTGTGCAGATAAGAGCACGTTTGACTGTGCAGCCGATAACAGTTTTTAATAATGTCTGAAGGCAATGTGCTAGGGGGAGAAACATCTTGTATGGGGAAGGACATCACAATGGATTAAATCAGGAAAAAATTCACAGATAAAGCCTTGGGAAGGGCTGTAGGACAAGAAATTTACAATAACGTGTGCTGATGGTTTCATGTTTTTATGTACAGTTGGCATCTGTTTATTCAGGTCCACACATCATTGATTTATTTATTCACTAAACATATTTTATCAAATAGCTTCTGGAGTTTAGGAATGAAAAAAAGAGCATGTGACTCTTACGGGTCCTGACTTCAAGGAATAGTAACTTGCCCTTGTAAAACCTGGCCTGATACAAGTCCTGGGCTCTAATCAGCAATTTGGTAAAGAATCAGTAGAGGGCATGAGCTAACGGACAAAAGCGAGAGCAGAAATGGTTCTTTCCCGGGAGCTGAGGCAAAACTGTGGCAGGGGCAGGAGGGCTCCCCGTGGTCTCTGCCTTTAACTGTTCCTAAGGAACTAATAGGAAAGTCAGACAAGAAAACAGATCACTTCAAAGGTGCATGCTAAACGCTACTAAAGGGAGGCTGCAGGCTGCTGTGGGAGCACAGAGGAGGCCAGCCCAGCCAGGAGTGGTCAGCAAAGGCTTCGCGGCAGAAGTGGGCTCTACCTGGGGCAACAGACTTGGCTTTTTGTGTCCATATCATGCAGGTTAGGGAACCCAGGAGCCAGGGGACCAAGTGGCCTGCCCATTCGATCAGGATTCCAACTCACTTATTTATTTTTTAAAATTCTGGCCTTTTTTCCTTATAATAATCCACAGTAGTTGCTTATCATTTATTGAACAATTATTCTGTCCCAATCCTTTAAAAATAATATTGAATGTTTAACTTGAACCAGAAGCTGCTTAAATCATTTTACATGCATATGATATTTAATTCTCACAACAACTCTCTGAGGCAGATTTCATTAATGCCCTCATTTTACAAATGAGGAAACTGAGGCATGGGGTAGCTTGTAAACTGACAATGTAGTAATGGGCCACAAATGTAGTAATGGGCACAGCTAGGTTTTGAATCCAGTTTTCCTCCAGTGCCTGCAATTTTAACCAGTATGTTTTGATGCCTGAGTTACCACAGATAGAACTTATTCTAAAATGAATTTTTCTAAAAGATGAACTTCAAAGAGAAGGAAATTGAATCCATAAGGAAGGACTAAGTTTCAACAAAGACTGATAAGTAAAGAAATAGGAAAAGGGGCTGAGTGAAACAAATAAAATCTCTATAAAAATGTTAATGATGAATTTTGTGGCAGAAAATGAGGAGAAATTAAATTACAGGCAATAGTAAAGTTTAAGAGAGCAAAGTAATACTAAGAGTTTAAGCATTTCAAGTCTTTAAAATTTTCAAGAGGCAGATAAAATGTATTGATATTAGAATTTCTTTAGTGGCTGCTAAGCATAACCTAAGAGAGGCTACAGAGTATATAATCTTGAACAAATAGAAGGAAAAAATATGAAAAACAATCTGGTCAGTCAAAAGAAGGCAGGGAAGGAGAAAAAAATAAAAGCTTAGAAATAGCAAGATACATAGAGTGCACAAAATAAGATGGTAAAAGTAAATAAAAATATATCTGAGATTACCAACACATATTGTAAGAATGAAAGATAATTACTGATAAAGGATAAACCTTTGAACTATATACATTCATGCTGTTTACAAGAATGTCAAGTGTTCAGAAAGGCTGAAATTACAGGGGTAAGGAAAGGTGTGATAGGTAAACACCAAGCAGCAAAAGTTGATGGTGCAATACTGAAATCAGGCAAATAGATTTTAAGAGAAAACTTACTGTTTGGGATGAAACCTTTACCAGAGGATGATATAAGTTACAAATGACTAGAAAGATATAATAATTCTTAAAAGCAGAATTAAAGTTGAAATGGACAAATCCACCAATAAATATAGTGTAAGTTTGAATACACTTCTCTCAGTAATTAACAGAGGAAGCAGATGCAGCAGTAATAAGCATATGCATATGCATTGATAAGCTCAAGCTAAAGAACAAAGGCAAAACCGTGTGCCCCATAATTAGAGAGTATACATCCGGGCAAACATAAATGAAACAGTCATCATAATTAACCAGATATCAGGCCATAAAGCACGTCTGAACAACTGATAACAAATTGGCATCATTAAAAAGCACACAAACAAACAAACAAAATAAAACCCCAGTCATTTGACTTTTTAAGATACAAGAGCCAGCTTTAGGATGGACAGTAAGTTGTGAACAGTCATGCACTTTTTCAAATCTGTTCTGGAAGGGAGTTTGAAATTACAAGCCGAGGCATGAAGCCAGGTGGGGAAGGAGGCTGGGGAAAACCAGGAATAAAAATAAGGATATTGTCTCTGTCTGTCTCTGGTATATTTTGTGGAAGGTGTACTTTGGTTCTCACCTGGAAGTCATTCTGAAATATCTGATCCTAGGATGGGGTTTGGAGACAGGCTTATCAAGGTGAAATAGGGGGTTAAGGGTGGAATTCTATTTCCCACCAACACCGTGCTGTATACTACCGGGACCTCACTCTCCTTTCTCAAAACTTTGGTCACACTCACCAGTACAGTGAAGATGGAAGAGTCACATCTTTAATTCCCAGCTCTGTTAAAGAAAACACTTGATTTGTGAGAGCTTTTGTGGAGAATGCTTTTCTCTTGGCCAGTTTAGGGACAGACTAAAACATTTCAATCTCTGTTTGGAATCAGATTGTTATTGCCTTTCTCTCTAAGTGACTGATTTTAAAAAAATCAATACAGATTGTATTTGGGGCTGGTAAGAAACTACTCCTACAGTAATTTCAAGTATATTGCTTTTTATTCATTCAATACGTTTTTACAGCCTATAAAGCATTGTTCTATCATAATCAAATCACCATCAAACATCAGAAGAATCATTCGGGAGCAAACACAATAATAGTCTGCAGAGTATTCTGTTCTAAGAAATTTCCACTATTTGAATGTCATCACTCAAAGGCCTTTCATGGCTTTCACAGCCTATAAAGTCATATCCAAATTCAACAACTTAGTTGTTAAAATATACCATAATTTTGCTCCAACCTAACTTTCTGACTAGATTCCCTGTTTTTCAGCCTGCATCATAATCTAAAATCAAAATACAATGGGTTATTTAATTTTCCAGAAACACAAATTGTGCTTTTGTGTCTTTATCCATTTCTGGATCACCCTAAAATCTGGTTTCTCTGTTTCTCTAACTTCTCCTTCCATTTTATGCAGAGATTCTTCCAAACTCTCCCTAGTCTACTTAACCCCACCCTCTTCCACACCTTATCTCACTGTTAGACTAAAAAAAGTGTAAGTGGTGGGCATAGCAACTTCTGGGCAGCTCACAGATATTTGTTCATATCTTCCTTCATCCTAATCTTCTTTCTAGTCCAACATTTCTGCTTGCAGCATGGTTTCAATGCTCTCATTTTCCTCAGGGATCTCTCTCCAACAGTGATCATCCTACTCTTCCAATATCTTATATCTATTTCTGTTGGCATTTGGCTGCAAACTATAAAAATATTAACTCAAAAATACTTTTGAGACCAATTCTAGCTCTGTTTCTTCCTCTAACCATTCTCTACTTTGTCCTTCATTTTAAATTTCAGAACAATCTACACTCGTGCACATCAGAATCTCACAAGCTTTCCATAGAGATATCCAGTTGTTTCAGAGCTATTCATTGAAAAGAATTCCTTTTCCCTGGCCTTGGTGCTTATGGAGGTTTGGAACTGTACGTATGCTAGAAAAGCATGTTCTTAATCCATTCCTGGGGGGTTAACCTATTGTCATTAGGACCTTTTGATGAGGTTACTTCAGTTAAGGTATGGCCCAACTCAATCAGAATAGGTCTTAATCCTCTTACTGGAATCCTTTACAAGCACAATGAAATAGAGAGAAAGAAATCTTCAGGAAGCAAGAATCTGAAGGTCAACAGAACTTGGAAGAAAAAGAAAAGGCCAGCAGAGGCCGCCATGTGCATTGCCATGTAACAGAGGAATTCAGGACCAAGGATCACTGGCAGCCAGCCTCAGATTGCCAGTTTCAGGAAAAAAGCATCTACTTATTGATGCCTCAGTTTTGAAATTCTCCTAGCCTCAACACTGTGAGCCCATAAAACTCTATTGTTTAAGTCAACCCATTGCATGGTATTTGCTTAAGCAGTCAATGAAACTAAAACCATGCCTTTGTCAAAAGTCAATTAATCGTATGAGTGTGGGTTAGTTTCTGAATTCCTTTATTGTTCCATTCATCCTTCTATCTTTGTCTATCTGTCCTTCTATCCATCTCTATGCCAACCCCACCCAATCTTGATTACTTTAGTTTTATAGTAAGTCTTGAATTACGTACTGAAAATACTCCAACTTTGTTTATTTTCAAGGTCATTTTGGTTATTGTAGATTCTTTGCATTTCCATAAAAATTTTATTTTATTTTATTTTATTTTATTTATTTATTTTTTAAGATTTTATTTTATTTATTCATTTATCCCCCCCTTGCTGCTTGTGCTCGCTGGGTCAGCCAACCACGCCGCGCGGGCGGACCTGCCCTCACCAGGAGGCCCCGGGAACTGAACCCGGGGCCTCCCATATGGTAAACGGGAGCCCTACTGATTGAGCCACAGCCGTTTCCCATCCATAAAAATTTTAGAAGCAATTTATCAATTTCTTCAAAACAGTCTTCCAGGGTTTTGTTTTGGACTACATTGAATTTCTGTATCAATTTAAGATCTCTGTTCTCCCCAGACTGATCTAAAGATTCAACACAATCAGTTTTTGTTCATAGTCTCTTTCTTTGCCATCCAGCGTATTCACAAACTATTCTTAACCACCTCCCTGAAGTCTTGAAGTCTGGTTATAAGAAGTACTTCTCTAGAGGGTTTGTTATATTTTTGCCAAACACATGGGAGTTCTACAAATGTAGGAACCTTTTAAATTAAAATTTTCTATGGGGAATTTCAAATATGTCTAATTCTAGCCCTCCAAAGCTCAGGGTGCATAAAGTGTAATTAAAATCCTCAAGGGAGACTAGTTTTGTCCACCCACTCCAAAAAAAGCCAAAGTAAAACAAATAAATTTTCTAATCTCCATTGTCTGAGTGTTTAAGTGTATCTTTTCTTTGAGGATGTCATATTTTGGAATTTCTGATTTTAATTGTGCAAAGTGGAGGGGAGGCAGTTCTCAAATCCACATCTTCTGGTGAATTAGTCTGTTTTATCTTCTATTTCTACACATTCCTTTTTTTTTTTTTTTTACAAAATTTAAATGCACTTATTTACATTTATTTACACAACAAAAGCATTGCATTGTTATGACAGACTATATGTCCACAAAGAGATATTTACTACTTCTTTTTCTTTAAGATTTTATTTTATTTTTAAAGAAGCATTAGATTACATAAATGTTACATTGAAAATATAAGGGATTGCCATATACTTCACCCTTTCCCCCCTCCCACACTTTTCCCGTTAACTACATCTTTCATTAGTTTGGTACATTTGTTACAATTGATGAACACATATTGAAATATTGTTACTAACTATGGTCTATAGTTTACATTATAATTTACACTGTGCACCACACAATTGTATAGGTTTTAACAAAATGTATAATGGCTTGTATCCGCCACTGCAATATCATGCAGAACAATTCCAATGTCCCCAAAATGCCCCATGTTATACCTATCTTTCCCTCTCTCTCCCCTCAGAACCTCTGGTGACCATTGCCTTTGTATCAATGTTACAAGTTCTTCCATTGCTAGAATAATAATAAGTATTCTTTAGTCCATAGTTGCATTCCCCACTTACGTTTGTTCATTCCTCAACCTTGAGGATTTGGGAATAGTGACGTCCACTCTGTTTCTGATTGAGAGGGGGCTTAGATCCGATGAGACAAATAGGTGGAATTGTCTTGCTTGCAGTTGCAGATACGCTCTGTTTTTGGGGGATGGGCATTGTCCATCATCATTCTTTTATTTGTTGTCCTGGGTGAGTCACTGAACTGGAGAGTAGGTATTGCAACTCTGCTGAAATTCAGGGCTCAACTGGCATATGAACAGACCAAAGGTTTAAGTCCCTGGGACATATATTTAACAAGCATAGTGCTAATTATAGGTACAAATAAAAGAGGCAGAAAAGCCATGTGTAGGGAAATTATAAATGAGTCTAATTCATTTTCTCCTTCCTTCCTTATCTCATCATTCTAGTGAACTCAGTTAAGCTTTCATGAGCATGTGCTCCTTATAGATTCTGCTTTGGTTTAAAAAAAAAAAAATGCTGTACCCATGAGCTATATTGTGCAAGGGGATGTGTGGTCAAGTCTAGCCCACTTGCTCTTGTTCTTTGAACTAGCCAATCATAGCCACAGTAGTCAGAAGCTGAAATGTGCATAGAGTCTTGCTTTTTGTGGTAATGTATATCTTGCATAAAAGCTGCCATTTTAATGTTTTTTGTTTTCAGTGTACAATTCAGTGGCTTTGGTTACATTTACAATGCTGGACTATCATCTCCACCATCCATCTCTAAAACCTTTTCACCAGCCAAGTGGAAACTCGGTACCCATTCAGCATTAACTCCCCATTCACAATCCCTGGAAACCTCTAGTCTACTGCCTGTCTGTATGAAGTTATTTATTCTAAATATTTTGTGTAAGTAGACTCATTTAGTATTTGTTCTTTTGTGTCTTGTTTATTTCAGGGAGCATAATATTTTCAACTGATACATGCAAGCTGTAGCATGTATCAGAACTTTACTCTTTTTATGGCTGAATAATTAGGTTCTTAATATATACTTGTAGCATTAATAAAAGAATGAATGAATGCTTTGTGAATTCCTTGAGGGCAAGGGTAATCATCTTTATATTCCTGGCTCATAAAGCAGAAACTCAGAAAGGGCAGGGACCTTGTCTGTTTCAGTCACCAGTCTATACCCTGCCCAGTGCCTAGAGCCTTGCACAAAAGAAACTCAACAAACAGTTTTTGAATGAATGTGTTGAATGAATGAATAGATGTTTGTTGGTTTGCTGAATGGATAATTGAATGATGGATAAATGTGTAAAACATACTTCTTTCTAAAGACATGATTCTATACCAAAGAGAAAATGTTCACCAAACCCAATTATTTTTTTTAGTAACTGTTACATAGACTGTGTGAGCAACAAATTACACTTGAAACATGGATTTTATATTTTGTACTTTATGCTGCAGATAATGGGCTCACCAATTCAGAATCACTAGAAAAGGAAACAATTGCCCTTTAGCAATCTAGGTACTAAAGAATGGTTCTGGATGGAAGTGAAACAAGATTCAGAGGGCCTCTTTGTGTGAGAATGGGCACTGCCCATTCCAAGCATCTTCTGGGACAATTCCTCCCATTCATTCCACTTGAATAAAAATCAGAAGGCTTTTTAATTATGTTGTCAAAATGCAATTCTCTCAAATACTCCCCTTTGGTTTCTCTAGAATAGTAATTTTCCCATTCATGATATGCTGAATTAATAGTATCCAGTTCTCTCAGTATTAATTTTTAAAAGTGTGTGCATGGTAGACTGATCGATGTTTTTAGGTAGAGTGTGTGGAAAGAGTCAGTGGTTGCTGAGTCAGCAACCAGAGTTTCAATCCTGTATCTGCCTCTCACTCAGTTTTCTCATCTGTAGTATGCAGTGGGGTTTAGTTCCACAAGTATATATTGAACAGTTAAGAAGTTCTAGGCTGGGGATTGCAGAGAATCAGATCCAGACCCTCAAAGTATTCCTAGAACAGGAGGGAGGAAGAAATGCAAACAGAGCACTTTCTGAAAGATTCATTAAGTAGCAAAATATTAATAACAGTAAACTATGTGTGTGAGGGGGGCTGGTATATGGGGACTCTGCACTTTCTGCATTATTTTTCTATAGACTTACAACTGCTTTAATTTTTTTTAAAAATGCATTAAGTAGTAGAGAATGAAAGTGAAGCATCTGAGGAAAAGAATTACATTTTGACAAGATAATAGAACACATCCTATCCAAGTGTGCTGACTGTAAAATAAGGGGAGGATGCGGGGGCAGAGATTAAGTGTGGTCCTGATTAAAAAACTGTTCAGAGACATGCATGAGGTTTCACAGGATAAAAGAGAGAGAAGCATTTCCACTACCTGAGGGTCACAAAGAGATTTTCTGGAAATTCCACTTGAGCTGAGCCTTAAGATCTGAGTAAGGTTTTGACAGGTAGGGAGAAAGACAAGACAGAGAAGGCTGGGCTTATGTCTGTGAAGATGATGTCATAGAAGAACTTGTACTACAGGAATTTGAACTTTATCTTCATAGCATGGGTGTTAGGAGTATGGACTCAACTCAGATCATCTAGATTTAAATATTGCTCCCCACTTATTAGATATGCAACCTTGGGCATGTCAGATAATAATAGCAACTGAAGATAGTATTGTCTTACAGTGTCTTTGCAAAGAGTGTACAAAGAGTAAAATAACTGGAACAATTCCTTGTGCATTGTAAGTACTAAATAATGATTGCAAGGATTGTGGGAACATGGCCGACAGGTTAGGCAGATAAGGCTCAGCTCTCACTAAAACAATAGAGAAAGAGCCAGAGGCTGCCTTGGGGACCTGTTTTGGGGTACAGCAGACCAGGACACTGCTTCATAGTTTCTGAGAGAGTGAGGGACAGATAGACAAAGAAGCTGAGGCAGCAGGCTGTGAGTTATTAAACATCCTGGCCACCGGGAAAGGTTCCCCTCCCCTACCACCTAGGCATTAAGTGAAGGCAAAACTGCTGGTGAGTTGTATCTAACTGAGAAGAGAGCAGACGTCTTCCTCCCTGCCAGTCCTTTGGATATATATAGAACAGAAATGTGCTCTGAGTCATCTAGGAGGGTACTGGACAGATAGAAAAGCCAGGGGGAAATCATGGGTTTCTTGTTCTGGTGGCTGGAAGCAGCACATATACCCTGTGGTCAGGGCTGATAGGCTTGGTAAAGCCACTGGCTCCCTGATGGCAGATTCCCTGGGAGGAAGAGGGGTCTTGGAGGGTAGAGAGTGGTTTCTTTGAGGTGAGTCTAGACAGCAGTGCCCCCCTTGAATATCAGAAGGGACCCCATCTCAACAAGGAGAGGGGAGGGGGATCTTCTCAGGGATGCTGTCATGCCCAGCTGCCTAGGTAAAGAAAGGAATTACATCAGAGAGGAGGCAGAGACAGGCAGCTGATGAACAGGACTCTGGTGGACTGCAGTGAAACTAACCTGCCTGAGGGAAAAGGGGCCGGTAGCCTTCTGAAAGGCCAACTAACCTAAGGAGACAGATTAGCTCATTGTAAGAAATCCTGCCTAGCATATACAAGGTCCCTGGTTTGGTTCCTGGCTCTTCTTTGAGAAGTGATCCACCAGGTTATTGGCATCTAGCTGACAGCTTTATGACAAGGAACATATAGACATTCTTTTTGTATTAGCTTTTCTTTAATCTCTTATTATTCTTTTTTTAAAAGGGGAGAGGTCCTTTTTAAAATTTTTCTTATTTTACTCCCTAAAATCTGGTTCAAAATCTGCAGAGGGCAGGCTGCAGGGAGATTGCTTGATGAATACCAGCAGCATGAGAAGATCCTTAGGGGTTTAGGAGAGAAGCTGTTTTTCTGTGTTTATTTTTGTTTTTTGATTTTTTTCCCTTCTTCTTTCTCCCTTTTTAAAAATAAGTCACTGCTGTCTTCTTTCCTGTTGTGGTGTTTCCCCTTCCTTTGTTTCTGTTTGTTTGTTTTTTCCTTTTTTTCTTTAGATTATCTATTTTTTCTACCTACACTATTTCTTTTCTCTCCTTCATCTTTACATCTTCTCTTTCCTAATGTTCTTTCATTCCACTTCTGTTTGTTTCTTCTCCATTTTTTCCTGTTTTTATTTCTCTCTCTCCTTTCTTCTCTTTTTTCTTTCTTATTTTACTTTTTTTCTCTCTCTCTCTTTTTTCTTTTCCCTTCTTCTCACCATACTGGCCTTTTCATTCATTCTATACATTTTTCACTATTCTGTATCTTGTTCCATTGTTTCTATTTCACTTTTCTAATCTTATTCCTCTGTATTTCTTATTCATTTTAATTTTTCAATTTCCTAGGTCTTGTACAGTTCCTCTCTGACCTTTTACTATTATTATTACTATTATTCTTTTTCTCTTCATATCTCTTTCTTTTCTCTGGTCCTAATTTTTGTTCTTCAAGAAATATAGACAACAAGAAAGACATAGAATACAAAGAATGAAGTGTCAAAGCGAAACCTTACCACACACACACACACAAAAACAACAAAATAAAACCATAGAATAGACAGAAAAGCTAATCAACTGAATAAACCCATCAAGATAAAGAGATTCCTAAATACCAACAAAAAATTCCAACCCATATTAAGAAACAAGAAGACATGGCCCAGTCCAATGAAAAAACTGAAAACCAGGAGGAGATGCAGGACATGGAACAACTAATCAGAGATGTCCAAACAAAATGAAGTGAAGGAAGAGATTAAGAATATTAAGAAGACATTGGGAGAACATACTGAAGAAATTGTAAACATACATAAAAAGATAACAGATATGAAAGATAGTACATCTGAAATCAAACAGATGGTAGAACAGATAGATAAAAAAATAGAAAAAAATCCAACAGCGACTTAGAGACTTGAATGATAACACGAAGTGCAAAAACATATGCATTATAGGCATCCCAGAGGGAGAAGAGAAGAGAAAGTGGACAGAAGGAGTGTTGGAGGAAATAATAGCTGAAAACTTCCCAACCCTACTGAGGGAGATGAACATGCATGTCCAGGAAGTGCAGCACAACCTAAACAGTATAAATTCTAACAGGGCTACTCCAAGACATATTCTTGTCAAATTGTCCAATGCTCAAGACAAAGAGAGAATGCTGAAAGCAGCAAGAGAAAAGAGAACCATCACATACAAGAGATGCTCAATAAGATTAAGTGCTGATTTCTCATCTGAAATCATGGAGGCAAGAAGGCAGTGGTATGATATAGTTCAGGTGCTAAAAGAAAAAACTTCCAGCCAAGAACTCTCTATCCAGCAAATCTGGCATTCAAAAATGATGGGGAGTTCAAAATATTCAAAAACAGAAATTAAGAGAATATGTCAATAAGAAACCTGCACTTCAAGAAATACTAAAGGGAATTCTGCAGATCAAAAGGAAAAAACAGGAGAAAGAGAGTTGGAGGAATGTGTAAGAACAGCTAAAAAGATAAAAAGAGAAACAAAAACAACATATGACATACATAAACCTAATGAAAATATGGCTAATGTAAGTAATTCCTTGACAGTAATAACATTGAATGATACTGGATTAAACTCAACAGTCAAGACACACAAATTGGCAAAATGGATAAGGAAATATGACCAATCTATATGCTGTCTACAAGAAGCCCACCTTAAACCCAGGGATACAAGGAGGCTGAAAGTGAATTGTTGGAAAACAATTTTACAAGCAAACAATTACCAAAAAAAAGGGCATGAGTAGCTATAAAAATATCAGACAAAATAGACTTTAAATGCAAAACTATTGTAAGAGACAAAGAAGGACACAACATATTAATAAAAGGGGTAATCTATCAAGAAGAAAGAACAATCATAAACATTTATGCACCTAACCAGGGCACCTCAAAATACACAAGGCAAACATTGGAAAAACTAAGAGGAGAAATAGATGCTTCTACAATTAAAATGGGGAATTTTAATACACCATTATCACCATTAGACAAAACAACTCAGGAAAAAATCAATGAAGAAACAAAGACTTTGAATAATACAGTAGAGGACCTGGACCTAATAGACATATACAGAACATTACACCCAAATGCAGTAGGATATTCATTCTTCTCAAAGACACATGGATCATTCTCCAGGATAGACCACATGCTAGGCCACAGAAAAACTCTCAATGAATTCAGAATGATTGAAATTACACAAAGTAATTTCTTTGACCACAGTGGAATAAAGCTGGAAATCAGAAGGGGCAGGAAAGTTAAACAACACACTCCTAGACAAACAGTGGGTCAAGGAGGAAATGGCAAAAGAAATCAGTAACTACCTTGAAACGAATGAAAATGACAACACAACATATCAAAACCTATGGGATGCAGCAAAAGCTGTATTGAGAGGGAAATTCATAGAAGAAAAAGGAGAAAGAGCTAAAATAAAAGACCTAATGCACACCTGGAGAAATTAGAAAACCAACAAGAAACTAACCCCAAAGGAAGTAGAAAGAAAGAAATAACAAAGATTAGAGCAGAAATAAATGAAATTGAAAATACAAAAGCACTAGAAAAAATAAACAAAACCAAAAGCTGATTCTTTAAGAAGATTAATAAAATTGACAAACCCTTAGCTAGACTAACAAAGAAAAAAGAGAGAAGATGAAAAGACACAAAATAAGAAATGAAAAAGGGGATATCACCACTGACCCCACAGAAATAAAGAGTATTATAAGAGGATACTTTGAAAAATTATATGCCAACAAGAGGGATAATTAAGAGGAAATGGACAAATTCCTAGGAACACAGAAGCAGACTACATTGTCAAAAGAAGAAATAGATGAACTCAACAGACAAATCACAAGTAATGAGATAGAATTAGTCATCAAAAACCTCCCAACTAAGAAGAGCCCAGGACCAGACAGCTTCACAGGGGAATTTTGCCAAACATTCCGGAAAGAACTAACACCAATCCTGCTTAAACTCTTCCAAAAAAATAGAATTGGAGGGAATATTGCCTAACTCGTTTTATGATGCCAACATGACCCTAATACCAAAGCCAAACAAAGAAGCCACAAGAAAGGAAAACTTTAAACTAATCTCTCTAATGAACCTGGAGGCTAAAGTCCTCAACAAAATACTTGCTAATAATTTTCAACAATACATCAAACAAATTATACATCGCAACCAAGTGGGTTTCATCTCTGGTATGCAAGGATGGTTCAACATAAGAAAATCAATCAATGTAATACACCACATAAACAGATCAAAAGAAAAAGACAACAACATATGGTCATCTCTATAGATGCAGAAAAAGCATTTGACAAAATACAGTACATTTTCCTGATAAAAACACTACGAAAGATAGGAATAGAAGGAAACTTCCTCAACATGATCAAGGGTATATATGAAAAACTCACAGCTAACATCATATTCAATGGTGAAATCCTAAAAGCTTTCCCTCTAAGATTGGGAACAAGACAAGGATGCCCACATTCACCAGTTCTATTTAACATTGTGTTAGAAGTACTTGCTTGAGCATTTAGGCAAGGAAAAGATGTAAAAGGCATCCAAATTGGAAATAAAGAAGTAAAAATTTCACTATTTGCAGATGATATGATCCTATACATAGTAAGCCTTGAGAAATCTACAACAAAGCTTCTAGGGCTTATAAATGAGTTCATTAAAGTCTCAGGATATAAGATCAATGTACAGAAATCAGTAGCATTTCTGTACACCAATAATGAGCAATCTGAGGAGGAAATTTAAAAAAATCCCATTTACAATAGAAACTAAAAGAATCAAGTATCTAAGAATAAATTTACCTAAGATGTAAATGACTTATGTGCAAAAAACTACACAACATTGTTAAAGGAAATCAAAGAAGATTTAAATAAACGGAAGAATATTCCCTGACTAAGCATCATTAAGATGTCCAACCCACCCAAACTGATCTACTGATTTAATGCAATCCCAATAATAATCACCACAGCATTTTTTACTGAATTGGAAAAACTAACTAGGAAATGCATTTGGAAGGACAGGAGGCCCCGAATAACCAAAAATATATTGAAAAAGAAAAATGAAATTGGAGGAATCCCATTACCTGACTTTAAAACATTCTACAAAGCTACAGTGGTCAAAACTGCATGGTATTGGCACAAGCATAAACATACTAACCAATGGAATCGAATTGAGAGTTTTGATATAGATCCTTGCATATAAAATCAACTGATATTTGACAAGGCCACCAAGCCCACTCAACTGGGATAGAATGGCCTCTTCAATAAATGGTGCTTGGAGAACTGGATATCCATAACCAAAAGAATGAGAAAGGAACACCATCTCACACCTTATAGAAAAATTAACTCAAGATGGATCAAAGTTCTAAATATAAAAGCCAAGACCATAAAGACCTTGGAAGATAATGTAGGGAAGCATCTAAGGTCTTGTATTAGGAAATTGTTTCATGAACTTTACACCCAACACACAAGCAACTAAAGAAAAAATAGATAAATGGGACCTCCTCAAAATTAAAAACTTTGCACCTCAAAGGAGTTTGTCAAGAAAGTGAAAAGGCAGCCTATTCTATGGGAGAAAATATTTAGTAACCATATATCCGATCGAGGCCTAATATACAGCATATAAAAAGAAATCTTACACCTTGAAAATAAAAAGACAAAAAAATTTTAAAAAACGGGCAGGTCATTTGAATAGACACTTCTCCAAAGAAGAAATACAAATGGCTAAAAAGCACATGAAAAGATGCTCAACATCACTAATTATTAGGGAAATGCAAATCAAAACTACAATGAGATATCATCTTACACCCATTATACTGGAGGCTATTAAAAAAACAGTGGACTACAAGTGTTAGAGAAGATGTGGAGGAACAGGAACCCTCATCCACTTCTGGTGGGAATGTAGAATGGTCCAACCATTGTGGGGGACAGTTGGTGGTTCCTCAGAAAACTAACTATAGAACTGCCATACAATCCAGCAATTCCACTGCTGGGTATATACCCAGAAGAACTGAAAGCTAGGACACGAACAGATAAATGCACACCAATGTTCATAGCAGCATTATTCACTATTGCCAAAAGTTGGAATTAACCCAAATGCCCTTCAACAGATGAATGGCTAAACAATTTGTGGTATATATATACAATGGCATATTACTAGCTGTAAGAAGTAATACAGTATTAACACACAGGATAACATGGGCGAATCTTGAGGATCTTATGTTGAGTGAAACAAACCAGGCACTGAAGGACAAATATTACATGACCTCACTGATATGAATTAAAGAAATTGAGGGGACTCACTGAGCTAGTGTTTGGAAGATAGGCTTACAGGAAATAGAAAGGTAGAAGAAGATTGTGAGTCAATGCCCATATGGGCAAATCTATGATAAGTAAGAAGTGTGTAGTTGTGCAAGGGAGGGGCATGACAGTGGTGCAATGATACTCTTGAATTGCGCAGTTTCTGGTTTGTCAGGGGGGTAGGGTGGGGAAGGTGGGTTGGACTATCCATGGAGTTGAGGGAAGGGTTGGGGGAGGGAGCAAGTGAACACTGGGGCTTGGTGGGTACCTGGTTGAAACTACAATGTTGGGAATGCTCTTTTGGCAATATGGCAAGTGAGGGTTACTGGTTTAGGGTGTTGGATGTGGGGGACATGTAGGACAGGGCACACCTTGGGCAGGCTTCTAGGGAGTGATCATCTTGCCATAGTGTGTTATATGAGTGGGTGGAGACCACATAATGAGCAGCAAGGTGGTGGACTCCCATCCTGGGGAGGCTCGCTATGTTCTCAAATAGAGGGCGAGAGTCTCTCGAGAGCATGGGCGGTGCCTGATAGGGAAGGACAGACCAGTGTGTCAAGCCCTCAATCTTGCCCTTCAAGGAGTGAAGCCTGATGGTTGCTATGGGTCCCACGGAGAGGGGGAGGGAGGAATAGAATAGATGGAACAGGGGATATTTTTGGGGCAATGGAAGTGTTCTACATGATCTTGCTATGATAGATACAGCCCATGTTAAATTACATCAAAATTTATAAAAGTGTATGGTCCAAAATGTAAACCATTTACCATGGTTAGTAGCTATGTTTCAATATTTGTGTATCAGTTGTAACAAACATACCATCCACATATAAAATGCTATTAATAGGGGAAGGGGGAAAAGGGGGAGGATGTTTGGTATATGGGAGTCCCCTGTATTAGGTATGTGACATTTCTGTAACCTAAAACTTCTTTAAAGACAAAATGAAAAAAGTAAGACACTGAGGGAACAAATTGAAGAAAATATCACTACATATAGGACAACAGATCTTACAGTGATGAAAGGCAAAATGTCAAAAAAAATGTTATATTTTTTAATTATTTTTTATTATTACAATTTTTTAAATTAAAAAATTTTTTGATATTTTATTTCTTATTTTTAAAACTGTCATTGTTATTTCATTTTCTTATTAATTGTATTTGACTATTTTATTGGTTTCATTTTTGAAGAAGTTGTGGATTGCTGAAGGGTTACAACTGTGGCAGAGGAGGAACATTGGTGTGGGGTGTCAGTGATGGGGGATACCTGGGAGGAAGCTCACCTGGGCATTCATATAAGGCATATAAATGTGTTCTAATGTTCACAGGGCATCATCATGGTGGATGGAGAGTCACACATTAACCAAAGGAATATCCAGTTCCCATCCTGGGGAGCTCTGTCACGTTTTCTTATGGAACACTGGAATCCCCTGAGTACAGAGACAATGACTAGCGGAGGATGGACCACTGACAGGCCTTTGATATTGATGACAGTGCTTATGAACCTTTACTCTTGAAATTGAAACCTAGCCTAGTATTACAGGGTGCCTAAGAGTTGCCTCCTGGGAGCCTCCTTTTTGCTCGAATGTGGCCTCTCTGTAAGCCAATCTCAGCATATAAATACATTACCTTCCCCCCAGAGTGGCAAAAGACTTCTGGGGACGAGCCTCCCTGGCACTGAGGGATTACTACCAAGCACCAACTAGCAATGCAGCTGGAAAAAGACCTTGACCAAAAGGGGGAAAGGTAAAGACAAATGAGTTTATATGGCTAAGAGACTTCAAAGTGAGTCAGGAGTTCATTCCAGACATTACGCTTATGCATGTCTCAGCAGGATCTCATTGACTGCCAAAGTAGATACTACCCCAAATAAGGGGGCTCCTCAGGGCACTGGAGACATCCAGACACTATAGTCAGAACAGATAACTCAGGGGGTTGGTGCCTTGCCAGTGGACATGACTTTGGACTTTAAGCTTCCCAGTGTGACAGAGTTGGACTCAGTTGTGGTTTCCCTATACATGGCTCTTCTGTCCTTCCATTTGAATCTATAATTAGTACTAGAGTTGTTAGGTGTATGTCAAAGAGAGTCAAATCGTTGGGCTATCCACGTGCCAGCTGGGCCCTGAATATCAACAGACTTGCAACACTTACTCTCCAGTTCATTGGTCTCACCCAGGACAACTAACAAGGAGGTGATGAAGGACAACCACCATACCAAGGAATGGAGAGAGTCTACAATTGCAAGCAAGAGAGCCCCATCCATCAGCCCTATGGGATCACAGTTCCCTCTCAATTAGAGGTGGAGTGGACATCACCATTCCAGAATCCTCAGGATTGGGGAATGAACTATGGACTAAAGTAGACTTTCTAGTATTCTACTATAGACTTATTGTGATCTAGCAATGGAAGAAATTACATCATTGATGTGGAGACAGTAGCCACTGGAGGTTCTGAGGGCAGGGAGAGGGAAAAACAAGTGTAATACGGGGGCATTTTCAGAACTTGGGAATTATCCTGAAAGACATTGCAATGACAGATACAGGGCATTATATACCTTGCCATAACCTACAGAATTCGGTGGGAAAGAGTGTTAACTACAATGTAAATTTTAGTCCACACTTAGTGACAATAATCCAAAATGTGTTCATCAATTGCAATGAATGTACCACATTAATGAAAGATGTTAGTGTGGGAAAATGTGGGAGGTGTGGGGAGTGGGGCATATGGGAATCTCCTATATTTTTTATGTAACATTTATGTAATCTAAGTATCTTTTAAAAACAAAAAGTAAATGATTGCTATCATCATCATCATCACCATCACCATCATTATAAACACATCAATAGCATTCTTCTCCTTTCAAGTTGAGATGGAAGGTGATTCTGAAATGCAACTGGGATGAGATAGATCTAAATAATTTTCTTGCCGTTAACATATCAGAAGTTCCCTGACCATATTAGAAATTTCCCAATGCAAATGAGGAAGTACATCTCTTGTCCAAAAAGATGAGATCAATGTATAAACATAACTACCTCTAATTAGGAACAAAGTTTAAGTAACAGATTTGTTCCGATTGTTTTTCCTAATAGTGGCCCTGCTGTTTATTGTGGAATGACAATTTTTCTAGTGATAGGAAGATGGAAAAGCTGGAGACCACTGAGAAAGTTCTTACAGTGAGGAAATATCTTAACCTATGTCAACATTGGTCCCACTTTGATTTTTTGATGTGGGCTTGAAGCATAACACCACATATTTCCATGATGCTAGTGAATATCATTAAGATGGCAAAATATCCCAATGATCTATTTTAGAGTTAGTCTCTGCATTCTCTCCATGCCTGATTCTCAGAAGGTGGCCCGTGAGCCAGCAGCATCTGCATCACATGGGAGATGTTAGAAACGCACAACCCTGGGAACCACCCCCAACTGTCTAAATCAGAACCTAAATTTCTACAAACTCCTCAGGTAATTGGATTGTACATTCCAGTTTAAGAAGCACTGCTCTATATCACCTTGGGATTCCAGATGTGGCCAGCTAATCAGGAAATAGATCAAATCCATAAACAAAGTTTTGACAAAGCAATTTTAGATCAAGTGTGCAAATGAGACACTGAAATGCTTGTTCTATACTTTGAAGTTGATAAAGCTTAAATGGAGTCTAGCATAATTACATTTTACTGAGGCCATAATCTTAAAAACAGCAAAGCCTAAACTCAAACACAGGTCTTCTGAATCTAAGTTCATTATTATTTTTGTTGCAAGATTTAGGAGTCATGCATTCCAGGCTTGGCTTCATCCCTTGCTAGCTGGGGGACATAGGGCATACCATTCCACCTCTCTGATCTTCAGTTTCCAAGCCTGTACAATGCTGCTGGTCAACTTGACCTCTAGTGACCTCTCAACAGTATTTACTCTTTCTCTCTGTATCTGATCACACATTGATCTATCTGTTTACATTTTTATGAGGAGGTAACCATGTTAAGTGTACAAATGAGTTTACCCTGATACCAGATTCCAAATCAACATGACAAATGTAGCTGCTCAATTATTTCAGTCATATTTTCTATTCATAGGGAAAAATGCCCCTCAGAGAATGGCTACCCATTAATTTACGGCTTTGCTTGGTTGTTCAATTAATTGCAGCTATTTTCATTGCTGACCAGAAGGTCACACACACTTTGGATTCAGTCTAATGCTGATAAAAGTTATTATCTGTTTAGAAATCTGCCTTGCCTATCCTGCCTGCTGTCGAATTTTAATAGCATTGAATCAGACCCTCAATAAGAATTGTAATGACAACCTACATTTTATAGTGTTTTATACTTTCCAAAGCGCTTTCAAAGGAATTATACACATGTATCATCTCATTGATCCTCCATGGCAGGTAGAGAAAAAGTGAACGTATTGGATGGCTTGCATGAAAAACTAGATTAGCTTCTCTGATTGAACAATTGATGCCCATTTTCACCCTGTAGAGAGCAGAGATTTAGAGTCAAACATAGCTATTATTTATTGCAGGTTTTTGACACTTTTTTTCCAGACATTACCTCATTTATTCTTAACCACCATGCTTAGATGCAGTTACCTTGTTCCCTATTTTTCAGGTGAAGGAAACAAATGCTCACAAAGTTGAAGTACCTTATGCAAGGTCACCTAAATCATAAGAAGATTCCGGATGCAGACCTGAGACTCCTGGCTCTCAGTCAATGTCCTCCTTTGTTCCCTTCGAAATGAAAATGCAGTGTTGTCTTTGTGTTGGAGGTGGTGGTGGTGGAGAGATCCTTAAAAGGACAGTCTTACAAGCCCCCAAGGAGCCTGATTGGTTGAAATTGGAGTAATTACATTATTAACGTTATTACTCTTTGGAGTAATGCTTTCAGGAGCACTTTTGTTGACGTTACTTATTTGTCGAAATAATGTTGCATGCTTGATATCATTAAACCCATTTAAAGAAAGCAAAACGGAAGAATATTCCCCTTGGCGTAGTTTATTTAGGTGGTAAATGGGAGAACCAGAAATTTAACACATAAGTCTGTGCTTTTAACAAGTCAGCATTCTCTTGCAGTTGCATTTATTTCACCAACCTGCTAGCTCAGTCTGTGTTATCTAGGATCCCAGGAAATTGTGTTTGTTTTTTCATTCTTTCAAAATTATTTATGGAAAAAATGCATGTGTTAGATAAGCTTTCTTCATGCATGAGTTATAGTGCTGTTGGCTGTAAATTCAGTGTTAATAAATCAAAAATGTATATTAAATAAGATATTCTTTAAACAGGAAGAATGCATTTTCCTAGGTTGTTCAAGCAAATGCCATGCAAAGGGACAGCTTAAACAATGGAAATGTAATGGCTCACAGTTGTGCAGTCAGGAGAAATTTCATATCAAGGTATCATGAAGGTGATACTTTCTCCCCAAAGACTGTGGCATTCTGGGGCAAGCTGCTGGCAATCCTTGGCTCTTCTGCCACATGGCAATGCACACGGTGGCCTTTCCTGGCCTCTCTCTTTTCTCCCAGATTCTGTTGAATTTCAGCTTCTTGCTTCCTGTGGCTGTTTTCTCTATCTCTTTGAGTTTTATTCTGCTTATAAAGCACTCCAGTAATAGGATTAAAATTCTTCCTGCTTGGATTGGGCAACACTTTCAATGAAGTAACCTTTTCAAAAAGTCTTACTTACAATGGGTTCACATAACCAGGAATGAATGAAGTTTTAGAAGATGTTTTTCTGGGGTCCATATAACTCCAAACCACCACAGAGCATATTTATTTTTATCAAGGGTGAAGAATGTAGTAATGGGGAAGGCATAGTCCATTATTTCAAAGAACACACAATTTGCCTGAAGAAGTTGATATACAACCAACAATATTACAGAATCCTAAGAGTTCTAACTTGAGATATTCTGAGTCAATGAATCTTATTGAATATTGACATTTTTCTGTTGAAGCACCAAAATATTATTAATGATGTTATAATGACTTGTAGTAGAACACTTCCTAAGCCATGTTATCTATTTCCTTGTCTAGATTCACTGAGGAAAGTGAGCATTCACTCATCATCATGTATGTATCTGGTATTTTCATTCATTTAACACAAATTTAGTGGGCAAGTTCTATGGAAGAGGCACTCTTCAAGGTTTGTGGACATAGAAATGAATAAGACATAGCCTTGGCCTTAACATGGGCCATCAGCTGGCGATACATGGAACAGACACATCAACAATGAACATGATGAAATCCGTAGAGTAAAATGGGGATGCAAAGCAGGAATGGTTAATGTACCTGGAAAGGGTTAGTCAGTGTTTTAATTTGCTAAATGCTGCCGAAAGCAATGTACCAGAAATGGTTTGACTTTTACAATGGGGATGTATTAGGCTGCAAGCTTACAGCTCTGAGGCCACTAAAGTGTCCAAGTCAAGGCATCATCAGGTGATGCTTTCTCCCTGAAGACCTACACATGGAGACATCTGCTAATCTCTCCCTTCTCTTCCAAGTTTCATTGCTTTAGTTTCTGGTTTCCTCTCTCCCCATTTCCATTGATTTCAGCAATTTGCTTTCATGACTTTCTCTCTCTGCTCCTACGCCTTTTGTCTGCACCTCTGTCCGTCCTCATTTCGTTTATAAAAGACTCCAGTAAGAGGATTAAGACCCACCCTGGGTCATACCTATTGAATTAATCTAATTAAAGAAGTTCCTTCATAGAATAGGTTTATACCCAATTATTAGATTAGCCCCCCATAAGGACATGATTTTCTCGGGTACATACAATCTCAAACTCCCGCAGTTAGGAACGTAACTCAGGAGAGAAACAACTGCAGGTATGTTTTTGCCAGATGTACACTTGAAGAAGGGATCTCAAGCAGTGGGAAGAGAGAGCTAATGCCAAGAAGTCTACTCCATAGGTTGCTTCCTATGGATTACAGGAAAAAGGGGTGTTTGTCTAGAGATGATACTGGACAGGGCTGCAGGTGCCAAGTTTTGAAGGACCCCATCTGTATGAAATACACACCATTGGCAATAGCGAGTCACTAAAGTGTTTTAGGTAACAAAATTACTCAGTGATAGTCCCATCTCGGAGAGATCAGCTTGCAGCTTTGGGGAGAATAGAATGGAGTCATGGGCATTGGCAAGAGACATGACAAGTGAGAAATTAGTACAGCAACTAGGCAAAGAGTGAGTGTGATCCAAGATGACAGCAGGGGAACAGAGAGGGAAATGTTAGTATAGAAAATGCTAAGGAGGTATAATTGATAGAACTTGGACATAAATTTACTGGGGAAAGGATTGAGAAAAAAGTAGACTTTTTCTCAGTGTTATTCATCATTATGAATATCAATAAATTATACTGAGCTGCACAATACAGATATCTCTGGAGCTTTACTTTTCTGTCTGAAGCCTTGTTTTTTCCGTGTTTAGTATATACATAATTTATTAGAGAAGTTGTAAACTTACAAAACCATCACACACAACGTGCAGAATTCCCACACCAACACATTACATTGTTTTGTCGAGCATTTGTTATGGTTTATGAGAGAACGCCATTGGACTATTACCACTAACTATGGTCAATAGAGTATATTTCGTATATTTTTCCATACCTCCCTATAATTAACGCAGTACCTTCTTTAACATTGGTGCAAGAATATTAGAATATTGCTGTTAATTCCATGTTCAGTTTTAACTTCCAACAGGTAATTCCCTTCTAATTTACAGTCTGTTATAACCTAGATAAAAATAAGGTGGATGAGGGTATTGACTTATTGAGAATATCATATGAGTAGTGCTGGAATGTAATGCTAGAATGAAACTGTTGGGATATTCACTTGTGTATCCCCAGAATATTTATTGGCTTACAATAGCATCTCAAAAATTGTTTTTCAAATAAATAAATCAACAAATGAATGACTGAAGTATAGTAAACACAGTATTTTACCAGTAGGAATGCTTCTGAGGGCCTGAGAGTGGTTTTGTGTCTCTTACGTGAAAAGTTTTTGGTTATGAAGGGAGAGAATAAAAACTGGAATGGTACTTAGGGCCTGAAGTAAGGGGCGTAGCATTTGTTTATGAAAATAGGTAATGATTGCATGTTGCAGCACATTCGAAGCAATGCCTTATATACAATACACTTATCTAAGCATGTTGCACATTTTATTTGCCTGCAGGAACATTTATGGAAACTTTAGAGTGGTGGACTTGGTTGAAGGTACTGGTCCACTGATAAAAAGAATCACAGAGTTCATCCACCATCCTCTATCCTACTGAGTTTTCCCATCACCTCCTGTAGCTCCTTTGTGAGTCCCTCAGAAGGAGGGGTTTAAAGCTGCCCAAATCCGTATCTCTAACATCAGGGAAGAGTGTTCTGCTAGGCCCTTCTTACCAATCTGCCCTCCTCTTCTTGAGGCAGATGACAACCATGTGACTGAGGGGATGGAAGGGGCAGATGGAGTTGCAGAGGATGTTGGGGACAAGGATGCCCCCTTCACATCCTCTGGTTCTTCTCAAGCAAAGAGACATTAAATAGAAAACTGTCTAGATTATTCAAATAAAAATCCTGGCCTGAGTTCCCTTGCTAGTAGGAAAAACGGACAAGTGTGACTAAAAAGAGCACCAGGATAAATTAAATTAAAGGAGATGGTAACATTGGCAAATAGGCTGGGCTGAATTTTGGTTCAACAAATTGCTCTGGGTTGTTTTTCTTGCCCGTTTGAAACCTGGACTCTCAGGCAGACTAGGTCAAGGTGGAGCAGCCAGTATCTTTTTCTCCAGTTATTCTTCCTCCAGCTTTTCTTGTGGGCCCCCTCCAGTTTCAGACTCTTCAAAGTCATCCCAGTCCTAAAAGGCTGAAGTCCAAACTCCTCAGCTCCATCTGAGATGTGCCATGAGGGGCTCTTGCATTACCTTTCACAAATTCTACCCCCCCCCCACAACCCTTGCATTTTAGAGTCCAATCATTCTGGTGGTGCAAAGTTCTCTAAAATAGTCAACCTAATTGCTCACTCAAAGAATTTTCTCTTTCTAAAATAGCACCTTCTTCTCTCCCTAACCCACATATTGAGGTAATACAAACTTGTCAAATGATTAGATACTCCTGAATCACCCTGTTATCCTTGGTAGCATTGATCTAGATTATTGTTGCTTTTTTTTTTTTATTATGGGTAAAAATCAAAATTCTCACAATACATACAAACATTTGCAATATGATATATAAATATATATGCATATATGTGTATTTGCTTACAAAAATGTTGTTTATATATATATATATACATATATTTTAAGAGGTGCTTAGATTGCCCAAAATATTACACGGAACCCACTGGGATTCCCATGTTGCCCACCTCCCACACCTCCCATCACATCCCACACAAACATCTCCCACAGTGTGGCCCACCACCCTCAATGAACTTACACATCCTGGAGCCTTGCCACCAACCATAGACCACAGTTCACACTGTAGACCACACTCTCTCCCACTCAGTTCTGAGTGGTGTGTGCTGATTTAAAATGGCCTACATCCGTTGCCACAGTTGCTTGTTTTTGCTTTCTCTTTTCTTCTTTATATTCTAGAATTCATGAGGTAAGGCTTTGTCTTTTTAACTCTTTGAACCCAGCACCAAAAAAGGATCTTTGAGACTTACGCAGCATTAAAAAAAAAAAAAAAAAAAAAAAAAATCCGAATGATTTATTGATACTTTCAGGAAGTACATTTAAAAATGTAGAGCCTATTTCAGTGATTTCAGGTGTATCTATGACAGTCAATGAAGACAAGACTCTTAGAATAGAAGTTCAATGATGGTGCATGTGTGAATCCTGAGGAAAATATAGAATTGGCACTGATCACATAGCCCCATTCACCTAGCTGTGGACAGAAGGTTGAAGGTGTTGAGATGTTTGCACCGGTTCCCCAGGATGGATCTGGCCACTGCAGATACCACATTTGTGGCTCCTCCTGGGCCACCAAGAGAGAAACGGAGGATAGCACTAGGTCTCAAGGACACACCTTGTCTGTGACCAGGGGTCAATTCTTTCATTTAACCTGTGCCTCGAGCAAAACCTTATGGTTCTGTTTCTCATTGGTACTTCAGGAGATAGTGATAATTATTTTTTGTCTTGTTTCCTTGTAAACTCACAGAGAGGAAATGAGAAGTCATTTATTTTGCCTTGACAATATTTTATGTTATGTAGAATGACAAATTTAATAAAACAAACTTTCCCCCACCTAAGTCCTGTTGACTATTGCAACATTTTGTTTTGACTCATGAAGCAATTTAAATCAAAATATACACATGCTTTGAATCTTGAACATTATAATGGATTTGCTCTGCTGTTTTTTCTTCCTTTCCCAAAAGGGACAACAAAACAAAACAAAACAAAACAAAAAACACTAGCAGAAGAGATTGAAACCAACGTTCTCATTTTTATCCCAACTTTCAAGTGTTGACAATCACAATTAATAGTAGTAATAATAATAAACTCTACAGTATAATTACTCTCATTGAACAGATTACAAAAGGAGAGTATAGGACCTTACAGTAACAAAAACAGTAAATGGCAGAGTCACGATTTGAACTCGTGTGTCTTTTATTCCCAAACCACGAGAACATGCTAACCTGCTTTGAAAAGGAAAAGCACATTGTGGGACACACATTTGCAAACTCTATCATATACAAACTCTATATGTCATCTTATGTTTTAAAACATCTCTGCAGATTGCATATTAATTGATGATGGAAGATGAATTCAGTTTTCGCATCTTCAGCAATGTGGTTACGATTATAGATGGAATTACAGCATTCAGACCAATGTCAGAGAACAGTAAGAATAGTTTGTTCTCTTCCATAGGAGAGTAAGTCATACATCAAAAGACTAAATGACTTCTAGGGCTCTTTCTAACTTCCATAGGCTTTGATTTTCTCACCAAGATGCAATTTTCTATTGTGATTCCTGAAAAATCCCTCAGACATTATCTAAACTAAACCTCTTACTTTACAAAGGAAACTAGATTTAGTAGAGGAAACAGGCATCTAGTGCTCTGTGTCTAGTTAGAGGCTGAGGTAGGATAAGTTCCAAGCCTACCTCAACTTTTCTCTCTGAAATCCTCATTTTATCCATCTAAATCACCAAGAAAGTGGGCAGGAGAAAAACATAGATCAATAACTAAATGATAAAATGGCAAATGCAATATGTAATTCAACGAGAGTTGTCTGTTTCTATGCACATCTCCAAGAAGAGAGCTGTTTTCATCAGGGGGCCACAGGCTTTCTCAGGGAATGAAAAGTTGAGCCAAGATAATCTCTATAAAACAACTATGAAATCAGATTAAAAGTCCTATAAAACTCTTTTTTACAAATGAGAAAAATGAAGCTTGGTAGACTTTGGTCCTTATGACTAGAGTCCTATGAGCAGAGGAAATTCAGAAGCAGTCATTTAGAAGCCAGAAGTCTGCAGAAGCCATTGGAGAGGCAGATTGCCATGTGACGGAGGGAGAGATGCCAGCCAAGGAGCCTCAAGGCTGGCAGCAAGCCAGCACTAGGATGCTACAGTATTTGGAGAAAGCATGACTTGCCCATACCTTGATGTTGGACTTCTGGCCTCCAAAACTGCAAGCCAACAAACTCCTGTTGTTTAATCCAACCCAATGTGTGGTATTTGTTATAGCACCCCTTGCAAACGATCACACACACACACACACACACACACTCTTTTCCTCTGGGGCTCCTGGGGCTGATTCTACGGCCTTTTTTGGAGCCTGCTCTTGGTTTCTTTGGTGTCTGCTTTGTTTCCTCCAGCTGCTGAGCTGTAGACAGAGATGAGTTTATTTTTGGTAGTATGTATTTTCTGAACTGAAACTGATGCAGCCTGTTACTAGATCCTCCAAAAAAAATCACTTCAACAAGCTCTGAGAATAGCTCTCTCATTTTTTTTCATATTTCAATTCAAAACAACGAATTTGGAGGAAGGGGAAAGGAAGGGGCATACAAAAGTAATTAGAAAGGCAAGTGAGGGATGGAGAGATAGAGAAATAGACAAGAGAGAGAGACTGAAGGAAAGAGAAAAAAATGAAGAGGAAGAAGGAGAAATGGAGAGAGGAAGAGAGAGAAGGAAAGTAACACAGGAACTCAGCCAACTGGGTTACAGTTTTATATAATAATAACTGCACAGTTGACATTAAAGCTCTCCTCTAAGTTAATGATATTTCAGTTTCCTCAAGAGGCCATCCATGCTGTTTCCTGATTCCATGATTTTACATTGACTGAACCTTTGGCTTTCCTGATTCCATGTTTTCACATTTACTGAAACTTTGCCTTTCGAAACCCTCTTGTTCACCAGGAGATATACAGCAAGATCACACATATACCCTCCCTCCTCCACCCCGTGAAGACTTTCCTGATTGTCTCTTTTCCATATTAGTTAGTTTTGAAGTAAAGATACAAATTAACCTGTCACATAAGTTTGCTGTGAAGATTAATACAATAAGATGCTGTGAGAGGAGAATGCAAGGACAGAATAGTGCCTGGTGCTCATGGATTCCCACTGAATATTTGTTGACTGAATGAATAAATGAAAGTGGTAAGCACAGAGCTGATACACAATAAGTGCTTAATAATTGTTATGCATTATTTAGTCCATTTATATCCCGAGTCCCCTCTTTATGGGGAACTCAGAAGGTGGTGGCTTCTTGTCATATTTGTACCCATAAAATTATCATGGGACCTGACATGTGGAAGACCATCAAAGAATGTTATATGGTATTTATATATCACTTCCCACTTTACAAATCATTTTTCACATTCATTGTTAATTTTGATTATCACATCAGCTGGAAGTGACAGACATTATCACCACTTTACATGTGATAAAACCAAAGCTTAGGGAATAAAAATACTTCCTTTGAGTCACAGATGGTAAAAACGAGAGTAGATCTTGGCCCACGGAGTGCTTTCTGCTTTTTCGTGGGTAGGAGAAAACCAGCTTGAGGTGGAAGAGACTTTCCACGCCACCTACTCCAACTGTCCTCATTTTCTGGAAGATGTTAGAAAGAAGGGCCTCGTCCAAGCCCCCGTGGCTGCTTTGCAGGCGATTGCATGTTGTGAATATACCACTAGCTCAGGGATAAGAAGTAAGTCAATTTTGATAAATAAGTCAAATTGTTGTTCCTCACCACCCTAAATGAGTTATGTTCAGAAATGCTAAATATTTATGGTCAAAAAGGAAATGTTGACTCCATTTATGCCTCTTTTGACAAATTGGTTATTCCCTGTAGAATAATTGCTGCTTTTACTCACAGTACTTGAGTTCTACTCTGCACATTACTGAGTCACGGCTTATTTAATGCCTGCCTTTGGCTGGCAATGTGCTATTTATGGAAGAAAATAAAAGGCTGAAATGTTTTGGATTTGAACCAGTCTTTTTTTTTTTTTTTCCTTTGAACTTGAATGCATATCATTCGAAATGTTAAAATATCTTACCTACTGGGATTCTCATGTTGCCCACCTCCCACACCTCCCACCACATCCCATACAAACATCTCCCACAAGTGTGGTCCACCACCCTCAATGGACTTACACATCCTGGAGCCTTGCCACCAACCATAGACCACAGTTCACACTGTAGACCACACTCTCTCCCACACAGTTCTGAGTGGTGTGTGCTGATTTAAAATGGCCTACATCCATTGCCACAACAGTACTCAGGACAACCTCCAACTCCCAAAGAAGCCCCTGTATTTCAACTGCTCATCCCCTCCCTACCCAAAAAGTGTCAAGTGGCCACTGGCTCCACCTCATTGTTATAATTTCTTCCATTGCTAGAATCACCATATGTGAACAAGAGAATACCATCAAGTCCACTCTAGTCCACAGTTCTTCCCTCAATCCTGAGGGGACTGGGATGGTGATGTCCACTCCAACTCCAAGTGAGAGAGGGCTTATATCCCATGGATATGGTGGGATGTAGGCCCTCTCCATTCCCTGGGATGGCCATTGCCCAATATTTTGGCTTAATCTAAGCACCTCTTAAAATATATGTATATATATATATATATATATATATAAATAACATTTTTGTAAGCAAATACACATATATGCATATATATTTATATGCCATTTTGAAAAAAAAAAAAAAGTATTTCCAAGAATGAAAGCAAACATGACTAAATATATGTAAATTCTGACTATCTAAAAAAAAAAAAAAAAAAAATCTTACCTACTTTCAAATAACAGAATCTGATTCATTGAAAAGAGAAGAGTATCTGGTTGTGTGTTTATCCTCTATATGGTATTCCCATTCAACAACCTGTTTCAGAAGGGCTTCCTTGCATCCTGATAGGGGACCTCTGTACCTTCTCAAAAACTCTTGCTCACAACTCAGAAATGATGAGTATTGCTTTTTGTCAGTAGAAGATGAGGTCATGCTTAACTGCTTTCAAGGCCATTTGATGATTATTTGTGAAGCAGCGGCATGGAAAAAATACCTCTGCTTTCCTCTTTAGTACAATAAGTTAAGGTCAATTTCCTCCCAGCAAGGGCTCACAAAAACATCCTCACACAGAAGCAGTGGGACTGTATATTCAGCATAGCAGAATTCAAAGAAGCAGTAAGTTCATGGCAAGAAGAGGGGCTGGAAGTCAGGAGACATGGATGTCAGGGCTGACTGAGACACTAGTATGCTGAGTTCTACATGTGGCCGTTATTTTGAGCTGCCTATCCAACTGCCATTCCCACTTAACCCTTTGACATAGCTCTTTCCTCCTTGCTAACAGAGCCCCAGGTTTGTTCCAGGCCACCAAGAGCTCAGTCCCAGGCAATGGTTCATGACGAGTGCTCTCCATGCCAGCCATGACAATCCTGTTCCTAATCACTAGACAACCATGTCCCTCGCTTCCCTTGAAGACAGAGAAGTCCTTGAGACACAGTGCTCATCAAAATTCAAAACAAAAAACAAAAAAGTAAGTAAGTAAGTAATGGGATATCTGCTGGAGGCTTCAGGAAATGCATTTGCTTAACTGAGACTGCTTATTGCCTCATCTTACTGCTTAGGAATTGAATGTGAAGGTATAACTCCTGAAGATGAGACAATCATCTTGCAACCAGGATACATGAGGATAAAAAAGCTAGCCTGCTGAGGCTGACAGGAGGAACGGATGCAAAGAGACTGTGTCTTTACAGCATCCTGGGTCTGCTTAAGGGACCCTGGGACAGCTTACTTTCAGGTTTCTCATTAAAAAACAATAACTGAAATGATTTAAGCCACTGTTATTTGGACCTTCTGTTACTTGCACCCGGAAGCATTCCTAATAGAATGGTTACATTAAGTAAATTGCTAATCATTTTCCCTTTCTACTACCATCCCTCTTGCCTCCATATTTCCAGGCTGTACTAATCATTCTTTCCTCTTTACTGACTTTGCACCTGTTATGCATTTCTATTGTTAGAGCTGCTGGCTTTAAACTAGATTGAAACTGCCAATTTTGGGAGGCGGATTCTCTGGCACCAAACTGTGAATACCAGATCCTATTCAGATGTGTACCTTTTATTCTGAATCATAGATTAATTTAAAAATCTTGTTGCTTTGCTCATAGTTCGTATTTCCCTACCTCATGGGTGTCAGTATTAGCCCTGTGACATGGGGTCCCCCTCTCTGTGAAAGACAGAATAATGCCCTTCCCCAAATATTTCTGTGTTCTAATCCCCAGAAACTGTGCGTATGTTACCTTCCATGACAAAAGAGACTTTGCAGATGTGAATAAGTTAGAGATCTTGAGACAGATTTCTGTACTGGATTCTCTAAAGCTCTCATTTTTGGAGATGGAGAAAGGAGCCATGAACCAAGGAAAGAGCAAGGAAATGGATTCTTCCCTAGAGCCTCCAGAAGGAAAGAGCCCGTGTTGACTTTAGCCTAGTGAGATTTACTTTGCTCTTCCGACCTCCAGAATGGTAAGATAAATTTGAGTTGTTTAAGCCACAAAACTGCCAATAATTGGCTATGGCAGCAACAAGAAGCTGCTACACTCTCTGAAGAAGAATGATGCATTTCCACTCCATTGAACCCAGACATGGTCATGCGACTTGCGTTAGCTAATGAAAGATGGGTTAAAGTGACGTGTTACTTCCGAACTTCAGCTTTAAGAGTCAGCTTGTTCCTAATAGGACAGCAGGAATCCTGCAAGCACAAGGGCAGTGTCCAGTGAAAGAAGACAAACCATTACACCAGGTCCTTGGTAGTGATGATTGTACTTAAGAAACTTTTCTTGTCAAATTGAAACTTAACCTAGTAGTATATATTGCCTAAGAGTTGACTCCTGAAAGCCTCTTTGTTGCTCATATGCGGCCTCTTTCTAAGCCAAATTCAGCATATAAATACACCGCCTTCCCCCCGACATGAGACATGACTCCCAGTGATGAGCTTCCCTGGCACCGAGGGATTATTACCAAGCATCAACTAGCACTGCATCTGGAAAAAGACCTTGACCAAAAGGGGAAAATGAGGAATACAAATGAGTTTTTATGGCTAAGAGATTTCAAAGTGATCAGGAGGTCATTCCAGAGGTTACACTCATGCAAGTCTCAGCAGAATCTCATTTACTACCACAGTAAACAGTGCCTCAAATAGTGAGGCCCCTGAAGGCTCTAGAGACATCCAGATACTGTAAGCAGGGTAGATAGCTCAGAAAGTTGGCACTCTGTCAACGGGCCTTACTTTGAAATTTATGCTCCCCAGTGAAACAGAGTTAAATCATTATAGTTTCCCTACATACAGTTCTGTTCCTTTTATTTAAACCTATAATTAACACTATATTTCATAAATATATGTCCCAGAGAATTAAATCTTTGGTTCATCCATGAGCCTGTTGAGCCCTGAATCTCAGCAGAGTTGCAACACCAGTCTCCATTTCATTAGACTCACCCAGGACAACTAACAAAGAGAAGATGATGGACAACACCCATCCCAAGGAACAGAGAGTGCCTGCAACTGCAAGCAAGATAGCTCCATCCATCTGCCCCATGGGATCTAAGCCTCCTCTCAGTAAGAAGCAGAGTGGGCATCACCATCCCAAAATTCTCATGATTGGGGAGTGCACAATGGACTAAAGTAGACTTATTATTTTTCTACCATAGACTTATTATTCTAGCAATGGAAGAAGTTTTATTATTGGTAGGGAGGCTGTGGCCACCAGAGGTTCTGGGACGAGGGAGAAGGAAGAATGGGTGTAATGTGGGGGCATTTTGGACTTGTCTTGCATGGCATTGCAGTGATGGATACGGGCCACTGTGTATTTTGTCATAGCCTACAGAATTGTGCAGGACAGAGCATAGACTATAGTGTCAACTGTGGTCCATGGTTGGTAGCAGTGCTTCAATATGTGTTTATCGATTGTAGCAAATGTGCCACGCTGGTGAAGGATGTTGTTAGCGTGGGAAAGTGTGTGTGTGGGGGTGGAGGGAGTGGGGCATAGGGGATTCTCCTATATTTTTGTGTGTAACATTTATGTAATCTAAAGTTTCTTTAAAAATAAAAAAAAATTAATTAAAAGAAAAGTTAGCATGTTCTTGCTATGGCCTCACTTATCTCTCTGCCAGGAGCCTTAGCCATGCCCCAGAAAGGGTCTGCCCAGTCGTCCTGGACTTGGACTGAAAAATAACTTGGTAGGAAGCTCAGCTAACTCACCACAAACATGCAGCATGAGTGAGAAATAAATGTTTATCATAACTCCCTGAAATTTTGGGGTCATTTTTTACCCTGTGTAATATAGCTTATCCCAAATGATGTGCCATCTCCATATTCCCAATCCCTACCATGGCAGCTGGGACATAATAGTTGATTAATACATTTGTTATCCATCCCCTTCCCTTGGCAAGTGAAAACCTAGGGGCTGAGCAGAGTGGAGTATAGAGGTGGAGCCTTGGCAAATCTGGGGCAGATTCCTGATTTCACCAATCTGTGACTAGCCTTTATTTATAAAATTCTCTTAGTTTATAGACCTAGGAGAATCAAATTAGTTAATGTACGAAAGTACTTAGCATGGTATCTAGGATAATTTCTCAGTGTCAGTAATTAAATAATGATAAGATACCAATAATAATTTTACTTCCCCTCTTTTTTGCACTTTGAATTATTCACATTAAATCATATGCGCCAACACCCTAAAATCTCCAGGCTTAACACAATCAAAGTTTATTTCTCCCTCTCATCACAATCAAAGGGGAAGTAGTGGATTTCTGATACAGGGAGACAAAAACAATTCAAGAAGAGGTAGAGCTTGTGTTTGGCCTTAACGGATGAGAAAGACTACAGAACAGGCAGAGCAAAGGGTGAGAGAGGCGCTAGGGCTAAGAAGAGAAATAGCAGAGTAGAAGGCTCATGTGAGGAGTGCAAGGAGTCCCATGGAGGGTTGGAGGGTTGGAGAAGGCCCTGCAAGTGTGCTCAGTAATTTGGACTTACCCTGGTGGCAATTAGGCCATTATTTTCATTGATTTTATTGCTTAATTCATCGTGCAAGTATCAAAGCTTTGAAACTTTGTCCATTTATATTCTCAACCCACGTCTTTCAATTACTTGCTCCAAATAGTTACCACTTTTATTTGTTTATAATTTATCATAGAGATACGTTGCCATTTCTTAGCTCTTGGGCATGTTATTTAATCTCTTTGTACCTAGTTTCTTATCTGTAAAATGGACCAATAATGGTGTCTGCCTCAGAAGTTTTGATGTATATTAAGTATTAAACGAATTACTGTTTGTAAAGTACTTACTATATAGTAAGTGTCATATATATGTTAAACTATTGGCCAGGGAAGAAGATCTGATTGGATTAGTTAATCACTATTATACTCTTTAGGGCAGGCAGCTGATAGAGCTGTTTTTCCCCACTGGTTTAATCATCTGTGTGCCTAAATGTCAGGGTCATGTGACATAAAACACTGCAGCATGTGTGAAAAGACTTCTTGAAAAATGGACATTAAGGAGGAACAAGGGGCCTGTGAACAGCACAATGACCATGCCTACTAAGTATGATCTTCAGAAAACTAAAACCAAGAGGGCTAAATAAATCACACACATGCACACACCCACACCATGGCAGTGGCAGAGCCAAAATTTGAACTCAAGTCTGCAAACCAAAAACTGTGCTCTTTGCAGAACACCTGGCCAAATATACTTATTGAAAACGACTGTGTTCCCATTATTAATATAGTGTCCATTTTATAGAAAACCAGAACTGTAATGAATTTAAATGAACTTGCACAGATAACACAACAAGAAATTCATGAAGATGATGATCTTCCATCCCACCAATTTTTGTTCTTTGCTTTCAGGAAAACAACCAACACAAACAACCTTTTTCTTTTGTTTCCCGTAGTTTTAAGGCAGCAGACTACATCAAAGACATAACTATGTTTCACAGCTAATTGGATCTTACATTCAAAATTTGTTGTAGTTTGTGGCAAGACTTTGAAGGTTGTAAAAGTCTAGCAATAAAATATCCCAAAGCCTGCACCTTGAGTGAAAAATTACTGAAATTAACATTGATATAGTTATAATTTGTCTTACAGATTTTCCACAGGTTTTCTGCCCATCCATAAAGGTTTTGTTGTTGTTTTGGTTTTTTAGTGAGTGATAATGATAGATGCAGCTGGCCATTGTAAATGAGTTCTATTTATCCTAATGTTGGACATGAAAGAGAATCCTGAGACAACATATTACCCTTTGATATGAAGTCTACCTTCTTATTATAAATCACTGTTTCCATTTATCTAGCAGTGTCATGTTATTTTTGAATTAACTCATTCATTATTTCAACAAACATTTATAGGGTACATAACCTATGCTAAGCATTGTTCTAGGTGTTGTGAAAAATAAGCACGAATAAGAAAACACCCTCTATTCAGATAGCAGAGTCTAGTGATATAACTCTAGTGTTAAAGGTTTTATGCACTGTTAGGGAATGTTGGGGACTGAACACTCTGCAAATTCATGTCCAACCCCAGGTCCTGTGGATGTGAAGCCATTTGTAAATAGGGCCTTTGAAATTAATGTGTGCCTGCTGTGAATTGAAAGGTTACTAATGATCTTGAATCCCAACCCCCACCACCACCAAAAAAATCATTATAGACACATTGAGCACAATTAAAATGTTTTTAAAAATTGAGGAAAACCTGTTTTTGGAACAAGTGATAACCAGACATTTGTGTGAGAACATGATATGGACTGGCTGGATGCCATCAAAGGAGCACTTCCTATCAAAACCCAGAACAAATGCCACTTCAGCAAGCATCAGTTCTCGCTGACTCGGGGCTTCCGTGCCTTTGCTGCCGTGAAGCGGCTCACTTGGCTGCCCAGCTGCACCATGACCAGTGCCACCTTCCCTCAGCTCTGGACCCTCCTCCGGGCCCCTTTGGACCTGGCTCCTGACACCTCTCCTGAAAGGTCCTGCTTCCTTTCTTTGGGCCCTCAGGCTGACGGACTTTCAGGACTCTGGATCCTCCACCTTCAAATGTGTTGTGTGCCCTCGACCAGGCTATTGGCCATTGGTTGGATTGGCAGCTTGTAGTTAAGCAAACAAATAAATTTCTTTGAGCACTCAAAGTATTGTCAGGTGGAATCTGCTTTCAAATGCTAAATTTACTTTAGATGTTGATCTGCTTTCAGTCTGTGATGACTACTTTTACATGGCAGTGCTCAAACTGAGTGAGGGTGGGCCTTAGTTCAATACGGCTGACGTCCTTATAAGCAAAGAAACTGGACACAGGGGCGAATCCACAGGGAGCAGCCAGAAGCTGGAAGTCAATGGATCCTGGAAGAGAAGAAGACGCTGCCATGTACATTTCCTGGTGACAGAAAAGCCGAAGACCAGCCAGCCCCAGAACGCTGTTCTTCAGGGAGAAAGCATCGTCTTGCTGGTGCCTGATTTTGGACTCCTAGCTTCAAAACCATGAGCCCATAAATTCCCCATGTTTAAGCCCATCCACTGTATTGTATTTGTTTCAGCAGCTATGAAATTAAAATGAGGGGTGTGGGTGTGCCTATTTGCTCCTTACAGTTTGGCTATACTCTCTGTTACATGATGTATAAACTATAAATTGAAATTGTAAACTTTAAGTCTACTGACATTTTAAAAATTTCCTTCAAAAATTTAAGGCATTTTCTTTTTCCTCAAAGGGTAAGAATCAAGATTCATCATTAGGAGTTGGAAACATTTGGGATTTATATAGATATAAATTTGATTCTAAAATAATGAAGTCCACTAAAATGTAAACCCCTAAGGGTACTCCCTATTTTTTTTATCTATTTGTTCACAAGTACTTAAACATTGTCTAGCTTATAATAGATATGCAATACATTTTTGTTGGATGAAGAAACTCACCGTGTGATATTGGCCTAGTTGTTTACCCCATCACTGCTCAGAGAAAGAGTCTGAAGATTATAGTCTCACAGACTCGTGTCTCCAGAAAAGCATGGCATGTGGTCTCTCCTGGACCTTCAGCATTTCCTCTCAGCCAATCTGCTTCCTAGGTCAATTGTCTCACCTATTGTCCACAACCTCTTCCACTGCTGTCAAACCTCCACTGTCTTCTGCACAAACACTCTTTCCTCATTCCCCTTGCTAGTCCTTTCTCTCACCTAAGGCTTACCTGTACACTGGCCCAAACCCTCCCACTCCATCTGCTAGGGATGCATGCCATTATCTCCTCTTGCCATATAAACTGGCTCCTTCCTATAATATTTAAACATCCTGAAATCCTCTCCTTTTTTTTAACAAACAAGAAGAAAAAAGGAGGTGGCGGGAGGAGGGAAATACAACCGCCAGCAATTCTTTATTCTTCTTTCCGCTAATCCTTCATCCTTTCCCTGTGTGGTCAAACGTTTTGAAAGAATTGTCTGCATTCATTAGTCCCTCTTTAACCTCCCCTTTCTTCACCCACCCCAGCCTGGCCTCTCCTTCACGCTTCCCTGAAATGCTCTTACCTAGGTCATTCGTAGTCACTGGCCGTTAGAGCTAAGAAATGCAGTTCTTTTCTTTTTTGACCTCTCAGAAGCTGACCCCTCTCTTACCTCTTGAAAAAAGCTCTGACTTTCACTTCTTTGCACCTCACCAGTCTGCTTTGCAGGCTTTATTCCAAGTCCCATCCCTTTCAGGTAGTGTCCTCGGCCTTCTGACCTGGACCCTCTCTCTTTATCACTCTGCACAATTCTTGTGCAATCTCGTCCACACCCCTGGCTCTATGTCATCATCGATTTCTCTTATCCCAATACTCTCTCTTGAGTTGCAGGCCAATCTGTCATGCTTTCTGGGTGCTGTCTCCATGGGGAAGACCTGTAGTCCTTTAAAATAAACACGAGACAACAGGTTCTTACTATGACCCATTCCCCCATTGTTGAGGCCCTCTTGGCCCCAAATTAACTTATAATAATTTGAAGACCAGTCATTAGACTCCTATGAGAAGGATCTTGGGTCATGGTGTCCAGCATGTACTGGGAGTTAAGCAACATTCTGGCCCAAGGCAAATTTAGAAAACCGCATTGCACGAACATTGTATGTGCCAAATTTCTGTAAGCACCGCTTAATTTCATTTCTCTCACAGTTCAATAACCATATGGTGACAACATTATCAGGAAGGAATACTAAAATAGTGTTCAACCTTTTACTCTTTGCATTCAGAAATCCTTACCCATCACCTCTCATTTCAAGGGGATTTATTTCCTGATATTCCAAAAAACCATGATCGTTATAGGCTATATAGCTATATCTGCGTCTGTATTTGTATCTGTACCTGTATCTACACCTGTACCTGTACCTGTATCTAGTTATATATATCCAATCTAGAGGCTCCAGGAAAGATACTGAAATGAGTCTTTGACTCTTTACTATCTCCATCCTTGTTTACAAGGGGATGAAACTAGATGAGCAAATGACTTCCAACCTTGCCTAATTACTTAAGTCATTTAGTTGGGATAAAAAAGAAACAAAGAAAGTCATTATACACATATCTAGCAATTAAAATCCATCTTACCAATACTAAATTCAAGTAATGAGAGTGAGAACAAATTTATCTATTAATGATCCATGCCTTACAACAAAACTAGGCTAAATATGCATAATCCCCCCCAAATCTGCTCTTCCCCCAGTGATCTCCCTTTCCCAGTTAATGACACAACTATCATTTTATCAAAGGCAGAAATGAGGATTCATTTTCCACTCCTTCCACTCTTCACCATCCTTCACTCACCTGCACATTCAATGTATCACCATCTCCTCAATAATGCCTCCTAAATCCTCTCCACTTTCCCTTATTTTTACAACCACTGCCACATTACTTCCCATCTGAATTATTGAGACAGCCTCTTAATTGGCTTCTTACCATCTTCAAACCATTTTCTACCCTGCAACCAGAAGAACTGGTGTGTCTGTGATGAGTTTCACTTTCTATGTTTCAGTTACACTGAGCTGCACTCAATTCCTAGGCTGGCCTGTGGTCACTTTTGCATCTGGCAGTTACCCATCCAGCCTTTCCTAGGGACATTTGCCACCCTCTCCATTATCACCTACTCCCTATCTTTACTCAAATGCCATTTGCTGCTCCTTCTGTCTTCAGTCAGTGGTCACCACCTCCAAGAAACTTTCTTGAGTCCCCAAGTCTAAATTAAGTGGTCCTTCCTTGTCCTCACAGAAAAGCCATAAGTTTCCTTCACCACATCAGTTATCCATTGAATTATAAGTATTTCTTTTGTCAAATAAGCAAATCCAAACTTAGATAAGAAGAGATTTTTATTAGAATCGATTATTGCAAGAGTGGGGAAAGGGACTATGGCAATAGGAAGAGGAAGACTTCTGCAATAGGGAGAATGCTCATATCATGAGATCTGCAAGCATCTCTTGAGTTAAGCAAAAAGGGAGGCATAAACAAGGTTACAAAGAACTGGGTGTGAGGGGAAAGGATGGCAAGGTTTGATAGAAGATCAGAGAACATTTACCCTGAGGCCAGCTGATTCTTTGGGAAGGGCTGGTAAGGGAAGGTTGTGTACCAAAGTTGAGAGGCTTGGGAGAAAGGAAGAAAGTTCAGCAATGTTCGGTTAACAAGTATTTTGTTCTGATTGATCAGTGGAGACAAACAGTTCGGTTAATCAATTATGAAGCAAAGAAAGGAAATCGGGACTGTTTGTATCTGGCTTGATCATAGGTAAACAAGGGGGCATCGTGAATCTTACCTAAGTCACATGGGGAAAGATGATTCCTTACAGCAAGTTGCTTCAGAAACACAAAAGTTTGGAGAGTGGATTTCTTTAACTTCTGCTGTTTTTCCAGTATCACAGGGCTCAGGTAAAATTCAACGTTGTTACTTTACTCCTCATTCATCCCTCACCAGGTTGTAAACACTATGAGGACAAGGATTGAGGCTACCACCTACAACTTTATATTAATAAAGCACAGCCTGGGATCTGCAGTGTAGTTACGAAATGCCTAGTTCTTGGATGCGTTAGTGAATAAAGCATAGATGAACGGATGTCTGGATAAAAGTTTTTTTCCTTTGTACAAGCTCCTATTACACTTTACCTACACCCCACTTATGGCATGTATCACCTTCAACTGTGCCTATCAGCTTGCTAAATTTCTGAACCTTCTTATTTCAGATTTGACTGATGAAGTGAGTCACAGCGCAGGTTGCCTCAATGAGAGGGATTCCAGTCAGAGAGTAGGGTTTTTGATTCAGATAAAGCCAGATGCAAATCCCAGTTCTATCACTTACTTGCAATATGACCAAGTGCAAGTGAGTTAATCTTTCTAACTCTCAGTTAACTCAGTTACAAAATGAGGGCCATAAGGATCATCCTGAAGAAGGGATGGCAAATTTATTACGTGCCTTCTGGCATTTTCCACTCTTTAGGGCATGACTCTTTTTCTTTGTTGAATCCAGCTGAAGCTTCAAATTCCTTTTTACAACATGCTCATGGTGGCCTCAACCGATTGACCAGTCAGTACCCGAGTTGAAAATTACATGTCATCTTTTTCCGGAGAATTTTTATAAGAAACACTGTTAATGAATGGGAAGTGCATAGTATATACCAGATGTTCAAATTTGGTACCTACATTATAACTAACTAGTTCTTCCATTTACCTCAGACTTCACAACCCTCATTTTTTGGTCTATAATCTGGATCAAGAATGTGAGACTGTGAAATGTTGAGCAGCTGTCCAAGGCCGTGGTCGAGAAGTACCTGGTCTGGGATTTGAACCCAGTTCTGTCTGATTCCAAAGGCCCTTGAGCTTTTATCTTCACATACCGTGGGCATTACCACACCTGTGGGTTTTTTGAAGCTAAAGAACGATAACCTTGCTAGTCCTCAATCCTAATCATGTAATGGGTACTCAGTGAATGCTGGGTGAACCCAATTTCAATTACAAATGTGCACACTAGTTTCTTATCTAGGCTGCTGGCGGCAAAAGCCTACACCTGCGAGGGCAGCTTGTGTGCACTTGCCTGCTCTCCTAACATAAATCTTCAGCGTTTGTTTCTCAGGGTCTCTGGGTACCTGGCCCCAGGAAAAGCCTAGAGCACAGGCACTTTTACAAGATATCTGTAGCCTGAAAAATCCTGGGAAAACTGTGCAGGGCTAAATTTTGCTATTGAAGTAGGCAATCTTGAGCTGTGAGGATTTAATTACTTATGCCAAAACACAAGAGCTGGTTTAATGGGATAATTGCCCATGAAAGGGAATTAAATAGAATCAAAAGAAAAATTAAAGCCACAATATTCTCTTGCCTGCTGGAAGAACGAAGCTAATTGTTTTCCATCTGAAGGTCCCTTTTGGATGTTTCATCCTGGCTAATTTTTCAAGTTATTTGAATTGCATTACAGATACTCATTTAACTAGTTAGGAAGAAGGGTTCTCTAATTCTGGTGTTTGGAGTTGCTTTGTTTAACTTGCTTTGGATTGGGAAAGTAGACATCCAAAGGAATTGGATGGAAGGAAGGGGAAATATTAATGGCTGTAGGGGAGTTCATCTCCTGTGTGATCAACCAGTGTGATGGGGCTTCCAAAAATCACCCTTGTAATTGTAGAGAAATTGTCTTTAAAGGCAAGGAGATCATTTTGCTTTACATTGCATTAGTCAGAGTATACCTGAAAATTAGAACAGGGTACACAAGAGTCCTGGTCCATAGCATGTGGCTATGATGGACAGCAAGGTACCTACAAGTAGTACTAATAAAGGAAAACCCCATCATAACACAAAGTATGGATTTCAAAATTTAAATGTAATCTATGGTCATATTATGTGGCGGTTAAAGAAAGGCTCTGTGCAGCTAACAGCCTAGAATTCCATGTGTCTTGCTGGGTTCTCCAAATCTTTTGCTTGTGCTCCCTGTGGTTTGGTGCCACCAGGATGTGCTTTTTGCTTGATCTGACTATTGATGGAGATGACTGTGGTTGGCTTATATGGCAGCTGGGCGACTCCCAGGAATCTTCTGCTGGGCTGGTCTCCATTTCATTTACCAGGTACAGAGAGACATGAGTCAGGAGACCGTGGGACTGCAAAGACTCCCTTTGCTTCCTTTTGCTTTTGCCCCAGCAGTTCTTTCTGTTTCCTTTCCTGGATTCACACTCGCTTCTATTTCCTCCCTATTCTGTGGAAGATGAGAACTTTAATCGAACCCTTTTGAAAATGGTGGCTGGGCCAAGACAGGAGCCATTTCTAATACATGACAATTTGTGTTATCATAGAGAACATTATTGAGGGCAGTGGGGGTTGGTGATTTGTGGTAGATCATTCTGGCAAGTCTGGCACAAAAGCAAAAACAACAACAATGATTAAATGAGATATTTGGTCAGGTAGGGTAGCCTGGAGGGTTCCAGGAGTCAGGGCGCTGGGAACAGGACCTCAAATAGCAGCTGAAGTGATGACCTTGGGGAAAGCACCTGACCAAAGCTAGAGGGGAAGACTCAGTCCATTTTAGGGAAACCAGGTATCATTTCCAGCATGGAGCAGAACTGGTGATGTGAAAAGCACAAGATTCCTTTAAATCAAAGGTACTTAATCTGGGTCCATGGATGCTAAGGATTCCAAGTTTGGGCTTCAAGGGGGTCTGTGAATTCTGTAAAGCAGATTGGGGAAATGTTGTACTGTTTGTATGATATTCTCAGAGGTGATCATTGCCCCAAATGGGTCAAAATCAACTGCTTTAAGTAGAGGATACTTTTCACACATTAAACTAGGAACTGATTGGCACCGAATCACTTTCAATGGAATCTTTTGGAATTTCACACAGCATATAGTAAGCTCATAAGATATTACAGGCAGCAAACAAGCAGGGGGAGTTTAAGGGACTGCTGAACTGCACTCAGATTGCTTCAAGTGGACAATTACTTGACCTAATTCCTAAAACAGGCCTCTGTGGATCTCAAAGCATTTGTTACTCCTCATCTCATAGATCACATTAAATACTCAGAATATAATTACCTCTAAATGAGAGAAAGGGTATGTGAATGATGGCAGGGCATAATTAACATTAATAGGATGTTAGAATTGAAAAGCATCTTTTAAAAGTTAAAAGGTGCAGCCCATTCTTAGACTTATCTTCATTTCCATTGACCAGCATCACACTAAGTCTGTTGATTCTTACTTTGCTTAATTTGTTTACTTTGCAGATTTAGATTAAAAGCAGTGAAATAAGTAAGGAAGTTGCTCTAGAAAAAGACACTGTAATCATAAAGAAGGGTTAGTTAATATCCATATAAAAAAAGAGACAGATGAACTAATTCAAACAAAATCTAAAAAAAGAACAGTGTTCTGGTATAATTTAATATAGACATTAAGATCCCTATATACTTGGGTATATCTTTCAGGGCATAATTACACAATTGCATGGTATGCTGTTGAATAATTTCCCTGTTTTTAAAAATAAGGGGATTGGCTATTCTGGGAATCTGGACATATTATGTACTCCTGTGTGCATTTTTTAACCTCTCCAGGTGTGATTGCCTTCTCATGGTTAAGTTCAAATATTTAAAAAGCTGTTGTACGAATATTCTCACTGTCCTGATTTTGTGGTAATCAGGGTAAGCTAAACATTCGCTGTATTAGAAACCATGCATGTGTCCCCAGACCTAGTTTTTCTCCCTAGGTCTGATTTTTAGAATGCTGGTGATAAACTAAGGCTGCTTTATTATATGACCATGCTGTATGGGAAAAGACTGTAACCTTGGGTATCTTTGGTCAACATTAAGAGATACAGCAGGGGGACAGATGTGGCTCAGGTGGTTGGGCATCCATCTCCCATATGGAGGGACTGGGTTAGACCCCCGAGACCTCCTGGTAATAATAATAAATAATAATAATAATAATATAGAAGGTGCACGGGCCACCAGGCCCTGTGCGCAGGTGCGCTGCCAGGTCCTGCGAGCGGGTGAGCTGTCAGGCTCCAGAAGCCATGTAGCAAGATGATGACGTATCAGGAGAGTGACACAAGGGAGAGCCAAGACAAGACGCACCGAAAAACGAGGAACTAAGGCAGTGCAGGCGGTAGCAGGATACCTCTCTCCCACATCGGAGGCTCCAAGGATCAAATCCCAGTGAAGCGAGGAGGAGAAGGATGAGAAGAGAGGGCAGGAAACAGACACAGAGACTTGCCCAGAGAATGGACACAGAAACAGCAAAAACAGGGGTGGGGATAAAAATGGATAAAAGTAAATAAATAAATCCTTTAAAATATATATATACGGGACTAAGATACGAACTCTAGTTAGTAGTAATACTTTGACGATGCTCTTTCATAATCTCTTAGCAAATGTTTCACAACAATGCAAAGTATTTGTGGTGGGGTGATGTGTGGCAGCCCTGTGTGATGTTATGCATGTTTGTTTTTGTAAGATCACAATGTTTACTGAACACTTATAGTTTATGTATGTTCATGTATGAATGATATACTTCAATAAATTGTTTAAAAATAAAAATTAAAAAATAAAAAGCTGTTATGTGGAAGTGGGGTAGAAATCTTCTGTGTTGCTTAAGAAGACAGAGCTGGGATGGAAGTTAGAAGGCAGATTTTATTTAAATATAGAAGAAAATTTTGGTAATTAGAGCCAACTAAATGGGGAACAAGCTGTGATCTGAAGCACTGAGCTGATAGTTTGAAGGTGTGCAAACAGCACATGAAAACCCATCAGGAATGTTGTCATAGTGACTTAAGCCTTGAGTTGGAATTTCAACGAACAAACCCAGATATGGTTTCTGTGATCAACAAGATTTGTTCAAGTATGTGCAAGAGAATCTCCATGCTAACCCTCATAAAATTGCAGACTTGACTTTTTTTTTTTTTTTTTAAAGATTTTATTTATTTATTCATTTATCTCCCCCCTGCTGCTTGCGCTCGCCGGGTCAGCCAACAATGCCGTGCGGCTGGGCCCGCCCCCACCAGGAGGCCCCGGAACCGAACCCGGGGCCTCCCACATGGCAAACGGGAGCCCCACTGATTGAGCCACAGCCGCTTCCCCAGACTTGATTTTAATGCCTTCACACACCTCCTGGGGCAGATGCCTGCCTGCTAAGAAGAACGGGTGAAAGCAGGGAGGAGGAAGTTTTGAAGGTCGTCCATAGGATGTCTACTTCAATTGAAGAGTCCAATGGCAGGAGGCTTCCACCACTGGGCATTTTTCTGGGAAATCTTCAGGGTCAAGTCTGCTCCAAATCTCACAGAAGTAAGTCTGCTGAGGACATGGTGGTTTCCATGATGTGTTTGAATCTCAGACTCTAGCTGATGAGAAAGAGAGAAAAAATAACAACAAAGAAAATCACTCATGGTTTACAATTTACCAGGGACTCTAAAAGAGAATGATGGAGAACCACACAACACTGCAGGATACTCTGGGAGCAAGTAGCCTCTGCAGGCATCAGAGTTGACAAAGTGGGTCCACCAGGATGGGAAAATTCTGACAGCACACAAAGGATGACTCTCTCATGGTAGAAATTTCAGACCCTGTAGCAGAAGGTGAAGCAACTTTTCTACTTGTCCTGTCCCCCTGTCCCTAATCCATGTCAGGCTGGCAACTCACAAAAATGTCATCACTTCCTTTTCCATCTCTGTATTCCTATACTCACTCCCTCCTCCCATAAATAGAATGGTATTTATTGGACCTGGCAGGCTGCACTGCTGGTTGTTCTTGGACTGCTCCAGGCATTCTTATCATCAGCTCCTTTATGCATCAAGTTTCCTAGGCCTGGAACACTCTCTCCACTCCACTGTCACCACCACAGCCTAAAATATAAGCCCTTAGTGAATTTCTTTCCTGTAGGACAACTTCTGACTGGGCGTTGAAATTATCATTTCATTGTGCTCTCAGCCACACACTGGGGGCATTGCAAAGGTAGGGCCCCGGTTTATCCATCCCTGAATCCCCAGTGCCTAGAATGATACCTGCCCCATGGCCATGACCAAATAAGTGATGTTGGCTAAATGAACAAGACAAAGATCAAAGCTCTGTCCGAGGGCCATGTGGCATTCTTTCTTATTCACTCTGCTCTGCTTCCCTATCTGTGCAGATGTCCTCCTCCTAGCCGATAGGTGAGGCAATGAAAGCCATTTACATCATTGGAGGCTGGAGGCTCCAGCTGAAACTGGCATCAGAAGAGTGAGCTTACCCCTTTACGTCTAGGCAGTGATGTCAACTGATGGGCAGAAGAAATGAGGCAATTATTTATGAGTACAAGAGTTATTAACTTCCCTAATCTTAATTGGAATTAGTGAGTGACACTATGGATTGGAACTTCTCCCCAGAAGTTCTCAAATACAGGGCTTTATATATTTATGCAAAACATCCCCTTCCATGTTTACCTGTTTTCACTCCCCAAAGGTTCCTGACCAAATTAGATGTGTTCAGACACCTCCTTGTGTCTTGGGGGAGAGACAGAGACAGAGCCCTAGAGTAGTTGTCTTATTTTGCACTTGCAAAGTCATTTCTTCCTAGATGGTTTTCTTCCAGTGTTTTCCAAAACTATAATTTTCTTGTAAATAAAATTTTGCATATATGCAGGTATCACTTTCCACTCTATAATATAGACAACAGTTGATATTAAACTGACCCATCTAATTTTTCTTCTCCTCGTGAGTTATTCTTTTTATCTTTTGTTGCATATATGAGGGTGTGCAATACAAATTGGTTAAGTCAATTTTCTAAAATACTATTTTAAATTGAGCATCCTAATATATTTGTCAATTTTACTTCTAATCATTTTATTCCCTAAATTTTCACAAATGCTAATGAATGATCAGCTTCTTAGTGGCCCTTACAAAATGAGAAAAATATAGACAATTATGTGTGTACATGTGTGTGTGTGTTATATAGTTGCCATAAATTTGTCAGTGATCTTTTTTCTATTACAGATTGTCTTTCTCACTTTTTTTTAGTTTGGATCATAATTGTCCTTTCCCTTATGAAATGTAGTTATGGTTTATGCAGATGGGAGCAATATATTTTTAATATCCTTTCTTGGAAAAAACAAAAATTGGCAATTATATTTCAGCCTTCTCCTGCTCCTCCACCCCAATTCCTCCTTCTACTTCTTCTGGTTGCAATTTTTTCCTATTCAGAATCCCCAAGTTGGAAAGGTCCTGACTAATAACATTACTATTTCATTACAAGAACTACAGAGCCATTAAATCGTAGCGCTGGGGGGACTTCATCCTATGGAACTATCACGCCTTTTAAAAAGGGACAAACAGGCCCAGAGACGGGGGCTCCATGCTCAGAGTTAGATGATAAAAGGTCAGAAGAGCAAAGGCTTGAACCTAGGCATCCTGGCTCAGCCCCTCTCCTCCACTGCCTAAAATCACCTCCTCATGCCTTTAAAATAACAAAAAATTTCCGTGTTAGTGAACCGGTGGTAGAGTCAGTCTGTCTTCTTTGTTCATTTTTAGAAATGCATTTTTCAGGAGTCTCAGAGGCTTCATGTCCAATATTTTTAGTGTGAAAAATATCACAAGGATCTGGCAAAGAGGCACCTCTTTCCTTGGAAACTGAATGCCTAATTGAGGATCTCACACTTTAGCATTACTCAATCCTGTTCGTTGTGAACTTAGTAAAGTATCACTTTGATAGGGATAAGCCCCCGTATTGTTATATGACTTCCCAACCATAATTGGATTCTTTGGCCACCACAGGAGTTCTAATTGCAAATGTAGAGCAATTTCAAATTCAGCCACGCATGTGGCCCCTGTTGGAAGACTTAAAGGAGGGGGGAAAAAAGGAGTCATTTCATTTCTAGGTGAATTTCTAAAGCTGACATAATACCATCACTTTTCCCTCCCATAAAGTCTGGAAAACCAGAGCAACCCATGCATTTTTCAATCATTCCCCTTCTAAAGGTTTCAGGAATAACATCTTAAAGGCATATTTAATAGAATTGCCACAGAGCGTAAAAAAAGTAGATTGGATTTCCAAAGAAAAGATGAAATGGTGTGTGTCTATCAGCTATGGGACTGTCTTGATCTCTACGTGGGGTTTGACTGAACTTAAGTATTTGCTTCATGTCACAGTCAATTGGGACGTTTTTCATGGGGTCTTAATATTTAAATTTAAGCTGCTCCACAATAGAGCTAGCTCACTGTAGAGAAAAGACGGTCCTTACAAACGCATCACCTGGGCTCTAGTCCTGTTTGGCCACTGCCTACTTAGTTTCCTTGAGCAAGTCACTTTAACAGTTAAGTGCCTTATCAGTTAAGACCCCACAAGTACAAGGTGTTACGGTAAGAAGAGAAAACACTTTTGCAGAGTGTACTATGTGCCAGGTGTCATGTAAGGGCTTTGGGTCCTGCACCTCCTGGACTCTTCACAAAGACCCACTGACGTAGGCACTCTTTTGATTCCTGTGTTATAAATGAGCAAGCCGGGAAAGAGAGCTAAAGTGATCTGTGTGAGGTCACACAGCTGGTAAGTGGAGCCTGGATTTGAACCCAGAGCCCATCGTTGTAACTACTATATTATGTGCCTCCTAATGTTGACACCAGACAAGAACAAAAGGGATGCTAAATACGGATAACCCTTTAGACAGATGGGGAAAAGTGGATATGGACTTAAGGTTTATGAAAATCAACTTTATATGATTCATTTATTCATCCTTTGGAAATCTATAGAGGGAGGGGGCCCTGAAGTGTGTGCATGGGTCTGACTTCAGTTCAAGTCCAGGTAAGTAGAGGGGAGGCCATTACCTTCCAGTGACAGGGTTGCTGGGTGCTCTGTGGCTCACTTGTATGAAAGAGGAAACGAGTGTCCTCCATGGAAGTTGCAAAGGAGAACACTCAGCCTCAGCCCAGGGAAAGCCAAGAGGGCCAAACCTTTGGCTCTGCTCCTCAGCACTGAAAGGGAAACACACCTTTGCCTTAACTCCTGGAACACAAACACTCAGTTTTCCCCTGACCTTCAGGGCTCTCCTTCCCAGTCCTCCCTGCAGCTGCACGATCAGAGCCCATCTCAGCCCCAGGCCTAGTGAATGCCCACTTTATGCCCCTCCTGGGGCTCTTGTCCTCCCCGAGGCTTCAGGGACTTCTCTATCACTAGGATTGTTCATCCTAGTGCTTAAAAATCTTCACTGTACTGTTGCCTAGCTATGGGAACTTGCAGTAAATTTCTTGACTATTCTGTGTCTCAGTATCCTCATTTGTAAAATAGGAATAAAAATTGTGTCTTCTTTGCCAACTTGTTGGGAGGGTTAAATAACTGCACATGTATACTATGTAATATACAAAGGAGACTTCACTGAACTCATGGAACTTAAGATCTTAGAGTGAACATAGACAAATATATGAATAATATGCATTCAAATACTGGATCACATGACATTTGATCTGAGACAAAAATGATAAGGAGTGAGATATCAAACCATGATGAGAGGGCCTAACTTTTCAGGCAGTGGGAACAGCAAGTACAAGTCCTTGAGATGAGAAGATAACAGAAGTCACTGCCCTGTAATCCACAGATTAGAGGGTCCCTCTCAGGCCCCCTCTAGCCACACCCCTGTGCATTAGTTGATAAGTCTTCAGCACATAAGGATTTTCCCACCTGGATCCCATATACCTTCCCCTTTCTATAACACACCCTCTATACCCAGGGCAATGGGATTTCCTACCCAAATATCCCTTAGCCCAATTCTAGGGCCACTGATGCCAATAGGCCATGTCCCAGTTCTCTAGGAGGTCACGGTGTAAATACTTTCCTGTTGTCAGGTACCAAGGAATCTTAAGAGTTTGTCCAGTGTGTAGCCTGAGGGACACTTATGAATTCAAGCATACCTTGGTTCAAATCCTGGTACTATCCTTTCCCTGCCATGTGAGTTTGGGTAAATTCCGGGTACTCCGTGACTCTAAATTCCCTCATCTGTAAAATGGGCACAAGGTGATTGTGAGGGTGAGAGGTAATATACCCAGCATGTGCTTCAGAAATGTCAGGTGTTAGGACTTTTTCACTCCCTGGTTCAAGCTGGCAGTTCTGCCTCTCTCTGATGTTAACTCACTGGCCAATCCTCCCTGGAAAGGGCTTCGTAGAACCTGCCTCTTTACGAAAATAGGCCATTTTCAGCAAGACCTGCGTGGGTGCAGGGAAGCCTGCTCTGAAAGTAAATGCTGCCTGTTAAAGGGAGCCTTTCCCTGGACCCCTCTTTGGGAGGAATGGTACGCTTCCAGTTCCCTCCCCAGGAAGGGACATGATGAGCAAGCACCTTCTTGTCTCTCCATCCCCTGTGTTGACTGGGAGGAGGCATTTGGGCACTCAGAGACCTCCACTGCTTTTCTTTAGATCCCAGGTCTCCTTCTACCACTCGGCTTGCAAGCTCACCCCAGTGGGGTTTCTCCACCTACCACCTAGCAGGAAATCGGTCTAATTTAATACGGAAGGTGTAGCCGGGTGCCCACAGGACATCCCCAACTCGGCTTTCCACGGTCTCCTCTGCTTACGAGCTGTAGGACCTCAGGCAAGTTACTAAACTTAGTGGCAGGCACCTCAGTTTTCCCATGGATAAAACAGCAGTAGTAATAGGGGATGGCTTAAAGCAACAGTAATTTATTTTATCTTACAGTTCTGGAGGCCCGAAGTCCAAACTCAAGGTATCAGCCGGGCCATGCTTCCTCTGAAGCCTTTAGGGTTCCAGCAGCGCTTTGCCGGCCATCCAGGCATCCCTCAAGCTCGGCCTCCATCCCGTGGCTGTCTTCTTCCTGTCTCCTACCAGCTGTGTCCACATTTCCTCTCCTCAGGAGGACACCGGTCATTTTGAACTAGGCCCCACAGTAATCCAGTTTGGACTCACCTTCACCAATCACGTCTTCAAAGATGCTGTTTCCAAATAGGATAGCTTTTATGGGACCGGTGGTTAGGACTTGAACAGATCTTTTGGTGGTGGGGGGGGTACACAATTCAATCCACAATGAGGCTGCTACAAAGATGAAATAAATTAATATTTCTCATATGCTTAGAAGAGTGCCTGACACAAGGTGTGCTCTATATAAGTATTTTAAATAGGTTAAATATATAAAAAGCCTCTGTGTATCTTTCTCAAATAATGCCGATCTTGCAGGGGGAAGTATATGATTATTAATAGTAATGAACATATTTATGGAGTATTTGCTATGTATCAGGGTTACACACACACACATATATACACTTACTATATACCATTTTAATTAAATCAATTAATAAACCATGAGGAACATATTATAATTATACCTACTAAACAGATGAGAAAATTTAGCAGTAGAAAGATTGCATAACTTCCCCATGGTTGCTGAGTGAGGGTCAGGAAATTTTTTCTGTAAAGAACCAGATGGAAAATATATGCTTTGCCAGCCATATTGGTCTCTGTCACATACTCAACTCTGATGTTTTAGCATGAAAGCAGCCACAAAGAATGTCTAAATGAATAAGTGTGGCTGTTTCAATAAAACTTTATTTATACAAATAGTTATCAGGACAGATTTGGCCAGTGGGACAAAGTTTGCTGGCTCCTCTCAAAGAACAAATTCATGCTAAAGTCAGAATTCAAATCCAGGATGCTCCATTCCAGAAACCCACACTTGTTGCTTGGTCTACATATGAGGAAACTCCCACATCAGTTTAATGACATTAAAAAGAATAAAGTCGTTATTTTACACAGCAATATACCTGGATCTCAAAAACATCATGTTAACTGGAAAAAAGCCAAGTAGCAGAATATTTACATAATTATATGACTAAATAAATTTTAAAATTCCCCAAACTACATTTTGGGGACGATAAACATTGTACATTGTTTATCGGTACATAATTATTACCTCAGAATCCTCCTAATTTTCTTATCAAAGATTGACAGTGTGCAGGGTTTTGTGGCTTTGGAGAACAGAACCTATTTAGAGGAATGTTGATGAAATCAAGAATTACAAAATAATAGAAGCTCTGGGAACTCATCCATCCATTTCTTCCTCCAGTTAGTAAGTAAACCGTTGTTACTGCCTACTTTCTGTAGGAATAAAAATAATAGCTTGTGATGTAGCAACAACCTCATGGAGGACAGATATTGGCCACGTGATTGGAATGCATTCCCCATCAATAGAGCACACTAGGGACCTCTAACCTAATTTTGGACTTCAAGGAAAACTTCACTGAGAGTGATGTTTAAGGATGAGGAGGGGGTAGCTAGGTAGAGGGGAAGTAGCCTCTTTCAGACAAAGGGGAACCTGTGTCCCCCAATCTAAAAGTCAGGCTTACCAAAGCCCTGAGCCAAGAGAGGGCCTGGCCCAGGAAAGGAACAGAGTGCATTCCACCTAACTGGAGGACAGAGCGCCGTGGGACAAAGGGTGCAAGGTGTGGCTGGAGAGATAGGCCAGGCCTTGATATGTTACAGATTTGAGACTATCCAAAGGCCAGGCGAGAAGTTGGTTGAATCACATACATTTTTAAAGATTCTGATTTCTGCATTTCCTCTTGTCAAACCAGACAAGATGTTTGAGCCCTGCTCAGTGGGTTTTGACAATGAGCTTGTTCTTTTGGCTATTCATCTCTCATTCTCCAGATTTTACCAATCCATTCTGACCTCTAAGGGACAAAGCTCAACCTTTTTAAGCCCTTTCCCCAAAACTTTTCTCGTGCCCTCACAAACTGTGCTCTTTTTCCTATCACTTGGTCTAACAGAGCACGGCAAAGGTGTCTGTACATCAATTCCCCTGTCTTGATTTCTAATATTGTTTATTACTTTCTTTTTCGTTTGTCTAATCTTGCCAAAATGCCCATTTTAATAATATTTGGAAAGGTCCAGTTTATGGTTTAGTTGATCGTCTCCTACGTTTGTTTTCTTTATAATTATTCTCTGTTCATAGTTTTACTTCTTTTTATTTTGTACTCCCTTTGGGCCTACTTTGTTAGTGTTGGTTTATTTTTTAGCTTCTTTATTCAATGCTTAGCTTACTAACACCCAGTATTTCTTATTCTCTAACATATGCATGGATATCATACATTTTCCTCTGTTCTTTAGGTTATCTCACAAAATTTGATATGTAATTCTTGCATTTCATCTATTTGTAAATATTTGTGATTTCAAGTAGAGTAATATTTTGGTACCAAGAAATTATTTTCAAGTGCATTAGTGATTTTCTGTCTGTTTCCAGACAGAATATATTATTTCATAATGGTTAGAGAATGTTACCTGAAAAAATATTGTTTCTTTGGTATTTGCTGAGATTTTGTGGCCAAGTTAATTTTTGTTTGTTTGTTTGTTTGTTTTAATCTTTCACCATTTTCAGAAGCAGCAGCTAAATCCAAAATCATACCATTGATTTTTTTCTGCATTGTGCCTGTTTTATTTTTATTTTTGGACTACAAAGTATTCTGAGTTTGATCAGGAAAGTCTGACATGGCCCCACTCAATTTGCCTATTTCTACAGTTTTCAAGATGTGTTTCTTCACTTCACCTGCAGATTGCAGGTTGGCAAATTTTTTAAAAAGCCTGTTAATTGGTTTATTAGTAGCACCAGTCTCATTTCCATGCTCCTGTGTGTTTCTGCTGGTGGTCATGCCTTCATTTGCAACATTAGTTGTAATTTTTGCAGAGCTTTTGTCTCCTCCCCTAACTTCACACCAAATTGGATCAGAATGCAAAGAGAAAAAGAAAAATGTGAAATTTTTCTTTAAAAATGAACTGTCAGGAAGGGGTTGTTTGGCATTTTTGTGGAGGTCATTTTGTGTTAAAGCAGATGCCAGAAGTTATGTATGGGTTCTGAGCTGGACTGTTGTATTTCCGACCTCTACGAGAGAGTGAAAATTACTAGTCAGTTTGGGATGTCCACTCGGCTTCTAACTGAGAGGGAGCTTAAATCCCATGGGGCAGATGCATGGAACTATCTTGCTTGCAGTTGCAGACACTCTCTGGTCCTTGGGATGGATGTTGTCCACCACCATCTCCTTGTTAGTTGTCCTAGGTAAGTCCAATGAACTGGAGAGTAGGTGTTGCAACTCTGCTGAAATTCAGGGCTCAACTGACACATGGATGGATCAAAGATTTATGTCTCTGGGACATATATTTATCAAATGAACAATGGACTAAAGTAAACTTATATTATTCTACTATAGAATTATTATTCTAGCCATGGAAGAACTCTTATCACTGATATAAAGGCAGTGGCAACCGGAGGTTCTGAAGGATGAGAGAGGGAAAAATAGGTGTAATATGGATGCATTTTTGAGACATTGGAGTTGTCCTGCATGACATTGCAGTGACGATACAGGCCATTGTGTATTTTTTCAGGCCATTTGGGTAAATTGTGTGGGACAGAGTGTAAACAATAATGTAAATTGTAGTCCATGGTTAGTAGCAATGCTTCAATATGTGTTCATCAATTTTAACAAATGTACCACACTAATGAAGGATTTTGTTAATGTGGGAAAGTGTGGGAGGGGGAGGGAGTGGGGCAATTGGGAATCCCTTATATTTTTATGTAACATTTATGTAATCGAAAGCTTCTATAAAAATAAAAACAAATTAATTTTAAAAAACTTACTAGTCACTTTACAAGACAGCTGGAGAAGAGATAGATATCCTTTTAGAGAGTCTCTGAAAATTGCCCAAACTTTGATAAAGGAAATAGTGGTCTGAATGAGTCCGAGACATAACTTTAAGAAAATTAAGTCCAATGACAAATAAAGGTAGACATTTTAGTACCAGGCAGTCTTCTAGACCAGGACTAGAGCAGTGAACAAAAGCAAATAAGCTGGATTTAACAATGGGCTTGTAATTCCCAGTGATAAATTAGGCCAGGGGAGTTCATTTAGTAAGCTGCCAGAACCCAGGCTGCAAAAGCAGACCAAAATATTGTCTTTCAACAAACAGTTCTTCTTAAAGAATCCCTAATTAGATTGCTGATATACACTATGCACTAACATGCTCAGCCAGTGCTGTACATCACAGGCTGACTGTGTGCCCAGGCAGATCAGGAGAATCAGTTCAGTGTTGCCAATCAAGATGCCAAATGCCCCAGATTGGCAGGTCAGGTCACAGAGGGAAAATATTCAACACAGAATGGCCTGAAACAATCTCCACTTTAAGCACATGCCCTCCTCAATACCAGCTAAGACAAGTCCTGAGAAACTGCTAGCTCAATTATGTTGGGCTAACTCCTTGTTCTGCTCTCAATCAGCTTTAAGTCTTCTTTAGCGTCAAATGAAGTTGAAATTACGCAGGGTATTGGAGCAGCTGTGACAGCTGCCATCTACCCTTACTCTTATCCAAACCTTACACATCTGCCTGGAACCAGAGGTATTTAAGGCAGGTCCAGGGTGTAGTGCAGAGACCATAAAACTGAAAGTGCATGCAAAACCTCACTTTCCTTTTGCTACTTTCTTTAGGGAAGACTGGAAATAACATCTAGCCCCTGAGACTGATGTAAGAATTCCATGTAGAATCCCAATGTTGGCACTTAATAAGCCTACTTATTTTCCATTCAAATTTGCCATGTATTAATTTAAAATCCCCCTAGAATTAAAGCCCACATTGAAAACTCCCTTCCTAAATCCTTTCAGCATTGCATCATCTATATGTGCCATTCTTTCAGTAATTCAGCATAAAGAACTTTATACTATTCATTCAACATCTAGGTAAATATTAGATACCTACTACATTGCAGACAGTCTGCTAGAGGCTTGAGATTAAAAATAAAAACTAGTAATAAATAGAAATTTTGTTAAACTGAAATAGCATGATTGCCTAAGAGCTATAGTAAAAGTCAAAATTAATTGTGAAATGTTGGAAGGACAGGATATACACTATATATGTTTCTATTCCCCATTGACTGAGATATTCGGGCAGGTACAATAAGGACAAAACATAAATAAATGCAAAAAAATTGAAAAAGAGTCAAATTGGTTTATTCACAGATGATATGCTTATCAATATAGACAAGCCAAGAAAATTCACAAATTAAATGTTAGGATTACAAAAATATTCATTCAGTTTGTTGGATATAAAGTCAATATATACAACACTAGAAATAAACAACAAATGAAATTTAAGGAAAAAAGAAAGAGAAGATAAATTTTTAATTGCAACCAAAAATAAAAGTAATCTAGAAATTAGGTTAAGTGTAGTATGCTAAAGCTTTATGGAAAAATGATAAACTTTCTTGAAAGGTATTAAAGATTTATGCAAGTGGAGAGATATAATATATTCATGTACTAGAAAACAGTGTCCTAAGAATATAAATTGCCATTATTCAAGGCAATTCCAATTAAAACTCCAAAGGATTTGTTTGTTTGTTCATTTGTTTGCTTGATGTATTAGTGAGCCAAAAGGGTGCTGATGCAAAGAACCAGAAATCTGTTGGCTTTTATAAAGGGTATTTATACAATCACAAGACCCTAAAGAGTCCAGCTCAAGGTTACTTAAGAGGTACATTCTTACCCAAAGTCTGTTGCCACATGTTAATGCAAGATGGCAGGCAATGTCTGCAAGGGTTCAGCCTTCCTCTTTCCTCTTAAGGCTCTGTGGTCCCAGCTTCTTCCAATTTCAGCTGTGGGCTGGCATAAGGCTCCTCTTTCTACCCGGTGCTCGTTTCTTTCCAGGCTCAGCTGCTCTGGTCTCTTCACAAGGTCAGCTGTAGACTCTCAGGCTCTTTTCTCTTCCTGGGGCCACAGGATCCTGTCTGATGAGCTGTCTCTCTTCCCTGTGTTCTTTTTCTCAGTGTATTTACTTCCTGGGACTCCAGCATCAAAACTCAAACTCTCTCCTCTGCTGTGTCATTTTCCCTCTGAGTCCCCACCCAAATGGGCAGGGACTCAATGTCCTACTGATATGGTCGAATCAAAGCCCTAATCATAATTTAATCAAGTAAAAGTGAAACCTCTGAATTTAACACAATCTAATATGCCCAGAGGAACAGAACCATTTACCAACACAATCCAATATCTATTTTTGAAATTCATAAACAATACTAAACTGCCACACTTGCTTATTTGTTTTATTGATGGAAATTCATAAGATGATTCTGAAATTTATAGGAAGATCAAAGGGCCAAGAAAGAATAGGCAAGACAATTCTAAGAAGCAAGAAGAGATTTGTTTAATGAAAGATTCTGGCCTAAATAATATAAAATTATAGTGATTTGCATAAGGATATTCTAGGGGACTAATAAAAAAAAAAAAACAGTTTCTTACATATTCATAAATTCAATAAATAGCAGAAGCAACATTGATGATTGGTCGGGAATGATGAGCTCTTCAACTCATCAGGCCCTGACAATTTGTTATGAGTATACAAATATATAACACAGTTGGACTCTTACCAAAAACCATACTTGAAAATAAATTATGAGTGGATTGAGGAACTAAACTTCATAGCATTTTGAAGAAAAATGTGGAGTTATCTTTTTTGTCCTTGAGATAGGAAAGGATTTCATAAACAAGGTACAAAAATTAATACAAATAAGAAAAGGATTGATAATATGCTTAAACTAATAAAGTTTCTGGCCACAGAAATGACCATAAAATTGTTCCTCGGAAGTTCCAATTGACAGAGATAGTGGTATAAGATGCATCAAGGTGCCATTCCCTCATCTAGTGAAAACAGGCAGAGTCATCTTCCTCAAAACTCTGGAAAACAGTTAACGGGTAGCAATAACTGGGTGATTGCTTGTTAGAGGTTTCCCCTTTCGAGGTTTGCACAGTTCATAAGACCTGTGTTCGTGCTCCTGCTTGCAGAGGCAGCTCATCTCCCCCCAGGAATGAACAAAAGATCCATATCACAGTGGGGGTGGAGCAGATAAGGACTTTCACCCCTTCTGGGTCCACCAAACCCTCCTGCATTCCAAGAATACACCACCTCCTAGCCCACTACCCCCAAGCCATACATGGGAAGAATTCATTTTAATAATCCCTTATTGGCTCCAGGCTCCACTCGGTTTCTAATCCTCTCCCCACAGATGGACTAATGTTACCTCACCTATTGATGTACTGTATAAAGTCATGTCCACCAACTTCCACGAGTGAGCTGAAGTCTATTCTTCAGACCCTATCTGCTGGGAGAGCTTCTCAATAAACTTCCTGCCTGCAATCATCAGTCTTTGAGTCCTAGTGAGCACCCCCTTTTTCTCCAACATTGCTGAATCAAGAAAATACAATTTAAAATGGGTAGGAGAAGCTTGCAGTGCTCCTATTGTCCTATTGGCCCCTCCTCCATAAATTCTCTGGGGTGGTATGGAGCTAGTCTGCACTCCCATTGTGAGTCCCTGGCTCTGTTTCTGAGGGAGCTCAGTAACTCCTATGTGCATGTGTGGATGTTTATAAGTCAGTGCCAGTCTAGATGGCAGTCTGAAGAAATGAAACAGGACTCTTATCTCTGGCTCCACCTCCCAGGACTTGCCCTGTAGGCAGAAGCAGCTTGCTGGTAGCTAGAGCAGTGTAAGAAATAATTAAATCAAAGCAGCCTGAGGCTTAAAGACATAAAATATGACTCCAAAGAAGGGGCGAAGTCTGTTTCATAGGTAGTAAAGGAGGCATTTGAATTCTTATAAACGGGCAGCATTCCTAAGGCTTGGAGCACAAGCCCTGGATGAAATATAGGCTCAGAAAAAATTGAGAGCACCTCACTTTCACCTCAGGCTCGTCTTCTGGATAGGAGGGCTAAACTCTGAAGGAGGGTGCCAGCCAACACAGAACTAATTTGCAAAGTCTGAGAGAAGTATTTTTTGTTTTGTTTGTTTTTGTTAGCTCCAGGCACTCAAGAATATCTCTCTCATATCACTAACTGATACAAATTAAGGAATAGATAGCTAAGGGTTGAAATCACAAATTTAACATATTAAAATACTAAAATATTAAAATTACAGTGTGTGTAGCCATAGATTATGAGACAAAGAAACAGGAAATGATGACCCATTCAAAGGAACAAGATAAAACTTAGAAACCATCAGCAAAGGAGACCAGACTTTGGACATACCACATTAGTACTTGGGAAAAAAAAAAAAAAAAAAAGATCTTCGATATGCTCAAAGAGACAAAGGCAAATGTGGAGAAAGAATGCATAGCAGGAAAGTAATGAATGAACATGAGAATCTCAATAAAGAGATAGAAATTTTAAAAACAGGAACCAAACAGATATACTATAGTTGAAAACCACAATAACTGAAAAAAAAAAAAATAGCCTAAGGGATTCTAACATCAGATTAGAGCTGGCAGAAGAAAGAACCAGTAACTTGAAAATAAGATAATTAGATTCATTCAAGCTAAGGAGCAGAAAGAAAAAAGGATGAAAAAAACAGAGCCAAAGAAACTTATGGGACACATCAAACATACCAATATAAGCATCTTATATTGCTTATATTCTTCTCCTGGGAGAAGAAAGAAAGAAAGAGAGAAAGAGAGAAAGGGGGAGGGAGGGAGGGAAAAATGGAAGAAAGGAGGGAGGGAGGGAGGGAGGAAGGGAGGAAGAGAGGGAAGGAAGGGACAAAAGGAATATTCAAAAAATAATGGCAGATTTCTTCCCAAATGTAATGAAAGGCATGAGTATACACATTCAAGAAGTCCAATGGAGTGTGTCACTTATTCAAAATTAGCCTTAGGAATAGCACCATGACCAAAAAAAAACCATAAAAATTATCATCTCCATAATCCCTTATTTTTCTTCAGAATTTGAGAACCTACCATAGTCAAATATTTTTAAAGTCACCAGATAATTTTTATGGGTTTTTTTGGTCATGGCGCTATTCCTAAGGTTAACTTTGAATAAGTGACACACTCCTAAACACCTTTAAGGAAAATAAATAATTAATATTTAAAAATGTTTACACTGAGCACTAGAACATGTTTGACTTTTTTTTTTTCTCCTTTATGCAAAATGCACAGGGATTTAATGCACAGGTGTACTTTAATATGTTTGGGATCAGTTTGTATTTTTCTTGAGAAAAATGACAAAGGGTTGCAAATTAAATGTGAACTGATCCAGAAATAAGTGCTATAGCTTTCCATGGCACTTGAAATAGTAACTTAATGGTGTATATTAAAAAAAAAAAAAGAAGTCCAATGGACCCTAAACAGGATAAACTTGAAAAAAACCATGCCCAGACACATTGTGGTCAAATGGTTGAATGCCATGGACAAGGCAAGAGTTCTGAAAGCTGCAAAAGAAAAGCAACCAGTTACATACAAGGGAGTCCCAATAGATCATTTGCCAGTTTCCCATCAGAAACCATGGAAGTAAGAAGGCAGTGGGATGAAATATTTAAAGTGCTGAAAGAAAACAATTGCCAATCAAGAATTTTATATATGGCTGTCTTCCAAAAATGAGCAAGAAATTCAGACATTCCCAGAGAAACAAAAGCTGAGGAGTTCATCACCATTAGAGCTGCCCTACAAGCAGTGCTAACAGGAGTTCTTCTGACAGAAAGGACAGGACACCAAAGAGTGGATTGAAGCAGCATAAAGATATAAAAACCTTTGGTAAAGTTAACCATATGGGCAATTATAGAAGCCAATACTATTGTATTTTTGTGTATTTTTTTGTATTTTTACCTCTAACAGGTTCTAAAATGCACAAAAAGTAATGAAAAATGTATGGTTTTGGATAAACAATGTAGAAAGATATAATTATTAACAAGTACAACAAAAAGGTGGGGGAAAGTAAAATTATAGGAACAGTGTTTGTGTGTTCAGTTGAAGATTAATTGACATCAAATCAAATGTGATTATTATAGAGTTAAGATGTTAAATTTAAGCCCCATAGGAACCGCACACACACACACAAAAAAAACAAAAACTGAAACATATATACAGAAGGAAAGGAGGAGAGTCTCAAAATTTTATGTTGAAAAACTCAAATATGAAAGCAGGCAATAATAGAAAAAGTGAGGGACAAAAAAGTATAAGACTTACAAAGACCAGATAGCAAAATGGTAGAAGAAAGTATTACACTCTCATTAGCTACTTTAAATAAGTGGATTAACCTCACCAGTCAAAAGGCAGAAGTCTACAGAATGTATAAAAACAGCATGACCCAACTATATGCTGTTTATAAAGAGACTCACCTTAAATTAAATGATACAAGTAGGTCAAAAGTGAAAGGATTGAGGAAAACTCCATGCACATAGTAACTAAAGAGGGATAGGTATACTGATAAATATACTGATATATTAGATAAAATAGATTTTATATAAAAAAACTGTTACAAGGGAGAAAGAAGGAAACTATATATTGATAAAGGGGTCAATTTAACAGGAAGATATAACAATTATAAATATATATGCACTGAATGCCAGAGCCCGAAATATATGAAGCAGATATTGGCAGGTTGGAAGGCAAAACTAGATGGGTCTACATAAATAGTAGGATATGTCACTTTAGCATTTCCATTAATAGATAGGACATCTAGAAAGAAGATCAGTAAGAAAATAGGACATTTGAATGATACTAAAAAACCAAGTAGACCTAACATATATAGAGAGAGAACACTTCATCCAACAGCAGCAGAATAAATATTCTTCTCTAGTGCCACATGGATCATTCTCCAGGATAGGCCAAAGGTTAGATCACAAAACAAGTCTCAATAAATTCAAAAATATTGAAATCATACAATGTATTTTCTCTGACCACAAACAAACTGTTTGAGGAACAATTTGGCAAAATCTAATAAATTTATATATTTATCCAAGAGAAAAAAAACTGTATCCCAAATGTCCATCAGCAGAAGATGGTACATAAATTGTGATATATTTACTTGAAAGACCATGGTGTAGGAGTGAAAAGGAGCAAACCAAGTTATACACATCCATGTGGAAGAATCTCACATAGAATTAGCAAAAAGAAAATTAAGTTGTTGAAGAATGTATCCCATATGATACAGATTATATATTTTATTATTTTTCAGATCTTTTATTTAAATCTATAATTAGCACTATACCCATTAAATATGTGTCCCAGAAACTTAAATCTTCTGGCTGTTCATATGCCAGTTGAGGTCTGAATCTCAGCAGAATTGCAACCAACACCTACTCTCCAGTTCATCGAATTCGCCCAGAACAAAAAAACAAAAGGATGATGATGGATAACGCCTATCACCCAAACCAGAGAGTATCTACAACTCCAAGCAAAACAGTTCCACCCATCTGCCCCGTGGGAACTTAGCCCCCTCTCAATCGGAAGCAGAGCAGGCATTACCATCCCCAAATCCTCAAAGTTGAGAAATGAACAAACATAAGTGGAGAATGCAATTATGGACTAAAGTATACTTATCATTTTTCTAGTAATGGAAGTACTTATATCAAGGCAGTGGCCACCAGAGGTTCAGAGGGAGGGAAAGGGAAGAATAGGTGTAACATGGACCATTTTGGGGATATTGGAACTGTTCTGCGTAACATTGCAATGATGGATACAGGCCATTATACATTTTGTAAAAACCTATAAAATTGTGTGGTGCAAAGTGTAAACCGTAATGTAAACTGTAGACCATAGTTAGTGGCAATGCTTCAATATGTGTTCATCAGTGGTAACAAATGAACCACACTAATGAAAGATGCTGTTAATGGGGAAAAGTGTGGGAGGAGGAGGGAATGAGGTATACGGGAATCCCCTATATTTTCGATGTAACATTTATGTAATCTAAAACTTCTTTAAAAATAAAATAAATATTGAAAAAATTGTAATAAAAAAGAATTGACAAAGCAGTAGTATATACTATGTACATATTTGTGTGTGTATATATGTATATACATATTTATTAAATTCTGAAGAAATCCTAGAGATGGAGTCAAACCAAATTCATGATCATGATTATCTTTGTTGAAGGAAGAAGGAAAATTCAATTGAGGTGATAAATATAAAATACATAAATGAAATGTAAAGATTCAACTACTTAATTTGGGTGGTAGATTCATGGATATTCATTTTATTATTTAGATCTTACTTTATGTTTTAAATAATTTTTAAAATTATTTAAATTGTTTTAAAATATTAATTAAAATAATATTTTAAATAACACAAATGTTAATTTAAAAAAGTAAGTTGACATGAAGTGCATTTGTGTACATGTGCTTGTGTGTGCACACACATGTCAATATCAAACAATTGGAGTGCACCTTCATTTCATTTAATCCTTCACAGTGTGTTGGAAAATTAGTACATGAGTAAACTGAGTCTCCTGGTACATAAGTGGCCTCTCAAACTCATACTTCGCTAAGTTGGTCCTCTTTCTCTTGCCAAGGACCTCTCTCCCCTGGCCACTAACACTGCAATACCCCCAAAATTCTCAGGTCAACCCAGTACCCACATAAATGCCCTAGAATCAGGAATCTAATTATCAATGGCTCTTTTGGTCTTTGTAGGACATGGAGGATGGCTTGAGTCTCATAATGGGCAGTTTACTGCAGTATTGTTGGACTGGTACAAAATGATGCAGGATTTGAAAAAGTGGCCATCTGGTCTTTGTCCCTTGATGCTTTTGAGGGTACCTGCACTGTGTCCAAGGAGTGTTGTCATTAAACCCACTGTAACTATTCATTATGTGAGGTCTGCAGCCAGTCCCTCAGGAGTGAATTAGTTACAGCTGGTGCTGCTGACCACAGCATACTGGTCAGAAATTAGTTTTGAATACTTCTTATAAACCCCTATGAACAGCTTTTGAAAATAATCTCTCCCCTCCAAACAGGGGTATATGAGTTCTCTATTTTATTAAATTTTATTAAAATTCTAAAAATTTCGTAAAATTTTTTTTCTTAAAATTTCAGATCATTTTACAACTATCTCAAAATTAAAAAGTGAAAAGTAAATGTTGGGTTATTTGGATCACCTATTTCTTCTTAAGTGAGCTCTGGTAGTTTGTATCTTTCAAGTAATTTTTCCGTTTCATCTAAATAGTCAAATTTCTTGGAATAACATCAAACATAATATTCTTATTATCCTTTAGCATGTGTAGATACTAGTGATGCCACCTCTCATTCTTGATATTTGTAATTTTTGTCTTTTTTCTTTCTTTATTAATATTATTACTTTATTGAACTCCTGTATTTTCTGTTTTCTCTTTCATTTATTTGTTCTTTGTAATTATTTTTTTTCTTTTGCTTCCTCTCTTTTAATTTTCTCATATTATAATTTCTTAAGAAAAAAGTAGAAGACATTGACTTGAGACCTTCTTGCTTTAGTAACATTGGCCTTTTAGTACTATCAGTTTGCCTCTAACTACTGCTGTAGATACTTCTCACCAAATTTGATGCATTATGTTTTCATTTTCACTTACTATGGATCCCTTTCTCATTTTGCTTCTGGTATCTTGTTTGGCCCATGCACTATTGAGAAGTGTGTTATTCAATTTCAAAATACTTGAGGATTTTCCAGATATCTTTTTGATGTTGATTTCTTATTTATTTCCATTCTGATCAGAAAAACTACTTTATATGATTTGTATCTGTGTAAATGTATTGAGATTTATTTTCTGGGCCCAGAAAATGGTTGCTACTTGTAAATATTCTGGGGGGTACTTGAAAAGAATGTGTATTCTGCTGCTACCATGTGGAATGTTCTATTATTGCTAACTAGGTGAAATCAATTCTTCTCTATCTTTACTGAAAATCTCTATGCTTTATTGTATTAATTATTGAGAAAGGGGTCAAGATCTTCAACTATGATTATGGATTTGTCTATTTATTCTTGAAGTTTTATTAGTTTTTCTTTTATGTACTTTGAGTCACTGTTACTAGGTGAGCAAATGATTCAGATTGTTTTAATATCTTGCTAAACATATCCTATTATCTATAGGAGATGACCCTCTTTATCTCAGGAAATGTTCTTGTCCTTGAAATCTACCTTGTCTTATGTTAACGTTAGTGTTATTGCCCTTTGCTTTTCTGTCCTTTATCTTTGAACATATTTGTGTTTTGTATTTAATGTGGGTTTCTTCTAAACAGTAAATAGTTAAGCCTCACTTTTGTATCTGATTTGCCAATCTCTACCACTTAATTTGAGTGTCTAAACAATCACATTTAATGTGGTTATTGATATGGTTGGGCATAAATGTGCTCTTGCTATTTGTTTTATATTATGCCAGTCTGTTGTTTCTTTCCTTTCCCTTATTTGTTTTTTTTAGATTCAGTATTTTTATTATTCTCTAGTATCTCATTTCTCGGCCTATAAGGGTTTTTTTGTTTGTTTGTTTATGTTTTGTTTTGTTTTGGCCTATTAGTTTTTAATTTTTTAAATTTGTTTTTAGTAATTGCTTTAGTATATTTTAACATATCACAGTCTACCCTTAACCAATATTATACCACTTACAATACCACTGCAGTATAAGAAATTTACAGCAGTTTACTTGCATATCTCCCTCCCAGCCTTTGTGTTATTACTGTAATACATTTTATTTCTACATATGTTACAAACTGCATACCACATTGATATTATTTTTGCCTTAAGCCATCAATTATCTTTTAGAGATATATTTAAAGTAAGAAAAACTGTCTTATAAATTTGCATACATATTTACAATCTGTGGTGGTCCTCATTATTTGTGTAAATCCGTTATGGTGCAGATCTGCTAGGATTTGATTCTTTCAGCTTTTATATTTCTGAAAAAATCCTCATTTTACCTTCCTTTTTGAAAGATATTTTATTTTTATTTTAAACTTTTCATGAGTCTAGAAGTCTATGTTGTAGGTTTTTATTTTTCCTTCAATATCATAAAGATTCTACTCCAAAGCTTTCTGGTTTACATTGTTTCTGACACACAAAAAAATGGTTGCTTTCATTTTTGTCTTCATTATTCTGTATATAATGTGTCGTTTTTCTGTGGCTGTTTTTAAGATGTACTTTTTATTTCTTCTTCCAAGCAATTTGATTATCACGTACCTTGTAATTCTCTTTGTGGTGTATGTATACGTGTGTGTATGTTTGGGACTTGGTGAAATTCTTGGTTATGTGGGTTTAGTTTTCATCAAATTTGGAAATATTTTGTTCATTATTCATCAAACTATTTTTCTGTCCACACCTATGTTTACTCTCCTTCAGGGACTCCAATTATACAAATAATAAGCTGCTTGAAATTGGCTCACAGCTTACAGATGGTCCATTTGTTTTTAGGTTTTTTACCTCTGTGTTTTATTGTGGAAAGTTTCTATTGCTATTTATTTTCAAGTTTGCTAATCTTTTCTTCTGCAATATCTAGTCTGCTGTAAAATCAATCCTGTGTATTTTATATCTCAGACATCAATATTTTTTATCTCTAGAAGTATGATTTGAGTCTTTGTTACATCTTGCATATCCTTAGTTCATATTCTTGATCTTTTCTCCATTTTCTTGAATAATGGATGACAGTTATAATAATTGTTTTGATGTCATTGCCTAGTAATCGTATAATGTCATTCCTTCTTTGAGTTCTGATGATTGATCTTATTTTCATAATGACCCATATTGTCTTGCATCTTGCATGCCTGGTAATTTTTTTTTAATCCAGATATTGTGAATTTTGCCTTATTATATGCTAGATATTTCTGTATTTCTAGAAATATTCTTTATCTTTGTCCTGGTACACAGTTAAGCTACTTGTAGAAACTTTGATTCTTTCAGATATTGCTTTTGAGCTTTTTTTCGTGGAACCAAAGCAATATTTAGTTGAGGGGTAATTTTTTCTCTACTACTGAGACAATACCCTTCTGTGTATTCTGCTCAGTGCCTCATGAATTATGGTATTTTCCACTCTGGCAGGGAAGAATAGGGATTATTCCCAGTGCTGTGTAATCTCTGGAGATTTTTCATTCTCATTTTTAGGTGGTTTCCTCACACATGTGTGCTGAGTGGTATTCAACTGAATACTCAAAGGAGGTCCTATGCAGATCTCAAAAGCTATGTATTTCAACGGATCTTACCTCTCCAGCACACTGATCTGTAAACTCTATCTCCCCTGGCCTCCTTAGACTTTCAGCTCTCTCTCTTTAACTTGAATGCTTTGCTTGGGTTTTTCTTCCCTGTGCTGCCACTTTGGAGCTCTCTCCATGCTGTGAGTTGGGACAATTCTAGGCCTCATCTCATTTTTTCCCCATCTGTCAAGGACAACTCTTTTCAATTGCCTAATGTCCAATATCTTGAGATTTGTAAGAGGATAAATTCTGTGCTTCTTTCAACATCTTGGCCAGCTATAGAGGAACTCAAAAGGTTTTCTTTTAATTGTAATATTTCCAATCTACCCATTTTTATTTTTATTGTGATCTTGCTTTATCCACTTAATAATTCAAGCAATTTTAATAGTTTCCTTTACATTTCCTAGTCACATAAACAAGTCATGTAAAAACTTCTTTATATCCTCTCTGAATGTTTATTTATTCTCTTGCTGTATCTCACTGGTATGGACCTTCTATACAATGATGTATAGAAGTATATATACTGTACCTTATTGCCTTGTTCCTAATCTTAAGGGAAAGCATTTAGTCTTCAATCAATAAGTATGATATTGCTAGTAGATTTCTTATAGGTGCCCTTTATCAGATTGAAAATGCTTGTTTCTATTGCTGGTTTATTCAGATTGTTTTATGATTTATGAGTGATAAGTTTTGTCAAATGAATTTTCTGTGTCTACTAAGATAATGTCATGATTTTTACTCTTCTTTTATTTTGTTCATATGCTGAATTACAATGATTAGTATTTTAATATTAAATTGACCTTCCCTTTATAGATTGCTGGATTCAATGTGTCAATAGTTTAAGGTTTTTATGATGATGTTCATAAGAAACATTTGCCTGCAGCTTTGTTTCATTCATTGCAATATCTTTGTCTGGTTTTGTTGTGACAATAATACTGGACTCATAAAGTGCGTTGTGGATTACTCACATGTCTATTTTTTAAAAAAGAGTCTATGTGAAATTGATATTACTTATTTCTTAAATATTCTCTAGCATACACCAGTGAATACTTAATTAAGAGTTTTCTTTGTGGAATTGTTTCAATTAGAAATTCAATGTCTTAGCAATTTTAGGGTTATTTGGGTCATCTATTTCTGCTTGTGTTAATTTTGGTAAATTGTCTTGATCAAAGTATTTGTTCATTTTATCTAAGTTGTTAAATTTATTGATAAAGTTGTTCATAATATTCCTTTATCCTTTTAATGCCTGTAATTTTTGTAATGATTGCTCTGCTTTCATGTTTGGTATTGGAGATTTCTGAACTTGCTTTTCTTGATCGTTCTAACTCATTTTATCAATTTTATTGATCTTTTCATAAAACCAGATTTGTATATATTGATTTTCTCTAGTGTTCATCTGTTTTTTTTTTTTTTCATTTTATTTTTTCAGCTTTTTATTATTTTCTCTGTTACTTACCTTGCAGTTAATTTGCTCTTTTTTCTATAACCTATGAATATAAATATAATGACTTCATAATTTTCTTCTTTTCTAACATAAATGCTTAAAGCTCTAAGTTTCTAGCTCAGCACTCAGCTTTGTTCCATATATTTTGATATATTGCCTTTTAATTATTATTTAGTTCAAAATATTTTCTGATTTCTTTTTTTTGTTTCCTGACTAATGGGTTGTTTAGAAGTTGTATTTTCAGAACTTGGTGTTGTTTTCGATTTTTAAAAATTTTCTAATTTAATCTCATTGTTTTCAAAGAACATACACTATTTGATTGAAATTTTTTGAAATCTATTAAGACTTTTTATGGCTAATTATATAGCATAGGTGAACAATGTACAGTTGTTGACTCTAGTGATCTAAAGGTGTCAATCAGGTTAATTAATAATGTTATTCAGTTATATGATTTTCATTTTGTCCAGTTCTATTACTTACTGTCTTTAACAATAATATTGATTTTGTCTATTCTCCTTTTACTTTTGTCAGTTTTGTTTCACCTGTATTTGAGCTCTGTTATTAGGCTCAAATAATATGCTATATTAGGGATATATAAAATTTTAAACATAATATATTAATGATATATTAACCTTTTTTATCATTATGTAGTGGCTCTCTTTGTCTCTAGCAATAATCCTGGTCTTGAAGTCTATTTTGTCTGATATTATTCTAGCTACTCCAGTTTCATTATGCTTCCTGTTTGTACAAAGTATATATTCCCCATACTTTTACAGTCAATCTATTTTTATCTTCACATTTAAATTGTCTCTTTTAGATGGCAAATTGTTGGTTATTTTTTTCATCCAGTTTGATAATCTCTGCCTTTTGATTGGAGTGTTTAGGCCATTTACATTTAAAGTAATTACTTACAGAGTTGTATTTAGTTTGGCAATCTCGATAGTTATATTTGGCAAATTTGCTACTATATATATGTTTGTATATAAATATATAATTTATAAATGGGTTCTGCTTTTCTGCATGTGTTAAACATTTTTTTATTTTTGTATTTTATTTTAATTCCTCTTGGCTTTGTAGTTATGTCTCTTATTATTATATTTTAGTGGGTGGTCTGGGAATTATAATATGCATCTTTATCTTATCCCAGTTTAGAGTTACTATTCAAATGCTTCTAATAAACCATAGGACACTTGGAATATATATTTCCATTTGCCTCTCATCCTTAGCACCATTTTTATGTTTTGTATATATATGGCACACACACACACACATATATGAGTCACATATATGGCATGTCACCTATATACTTTACATATTAAACTCATAATATATAGGCATATATAAGTATTTATACAAAAAAATGAAAATAATAGTATCATAGTTTTTGTTTTAAACATATTTACTCACAAACATTATTTACTAATTCTTCCTTCCCATAGATATGGTGTCATTTCTTTCTGTCTGAAGAATTTCCTTTAGCATTTATTATTGTGCAGGTTGACTGGGAAAAAATTCTCTATTTTTGTTTATCTAAAAATATTTTTATTTTGTTTGTATTTTTGAAAGAGAGTTTTGTAAGTTATAGACTTTGATTTCCAGTTACTTTTTCCTTCAGCAGTTTGAATGTTTTTTTTTTCAATGTCTGTTGGCATCCATAGATTTTGATAAAAAATCAGATTTTAATATTGCTATTGTTGGTTACATAGTTTTTTCTTTGGCTGCTTTCAAGAAGCTTACTTTAACTTTGGATTTAAGCAGGTAGTCTGATGTGTATAGAAGTGGTTTTCTTCATGTTTATCCTACTTGGAAGAAGTTCATTTAACTTCTTAAATATATAGATTAAAGTTTTCCACCAGATTTGGGAAGTTTCCAATCCTTATTTCTTCAAAAGTTTTTTTCTGCACTGTTCTCTCTCTCCTCTCCTTTTAGGATTCAAATTACAGGTACATAAAACCACTTGATATTATTCCACACATCTATGATATTTATTAACTTTTTATTCTTCCTTCTATCTTTGTTTGTATCTGTTATTCAGATAAAGTCGTTATCTATTGATATATCTTCAAGTTCACATTATTTTTTCTTCTACTTTCAAAATGTTATTGAGCACATCTGGGGTTTTTTTTTTTTGTTTGTTTCACTTATTCTACTTTTCAGCTTGAGATTTTCTATATTTTTACAGTTTCCATTTCTGTTAAGTTTCCCTATCTATTCATTTAGTGACACCATATTTTCCTTTAATCCTTTGAATACATTATTTAAAAATTGCTTGAACATATTAATCATATTTGCTTTGAAGTATTTTTCTTCTAAGTCCATCATCCAAGGAAGTCAATTTCTATTGACTTCCCTTTTTCTTTGCATATCTAGTAATTGTTCATTGAAAACTGAGCTTTTTTAAATATATTGAAAAAACTCTGGATTCTGTTGTGTTCTTCCTTTTAGGAAGTTAACATATCTAGATTTCAATTGCAAACTTTCTATCTTAAGCAGCATATAGCAGCTGATATCTCTGTTCTGCTCTTCTGCCTCTCGCTTCTGTTTTTTCATTCTTCATATTGGGAAAGTTGCTCTTATGACTTCAAAATTTAGTATTCATCCAAAGATTTGGGCAGAGATGGGGCTCTGCCTGTCTATGGATCTTGTTGTTAGAGACTCCCTCATAATTTCCAACTGTTCTGTTGGTTTAGGGCTTTGTCCCCTGACACTTCAAGCCTGTAAGGCTTCAGATTTATGTCACCTAAACTGTTTACAGTTAAGGAATGTCCTCAGTTAAAACAAAAACTGCCAAACTAAGCTTTGGTCCCATATAGCTCTAACTTTCTAGATTAGATTTCTCACTAGTTTATGCCAACATTTTCTATGGACTCCTTTGGTCTGTCTTATGGAATCATAGTTTAACTGTTATCCAGGGATTTAAGAAGTTACAATTAGGTTCTCATTCCTTCTGTAGTTCTCTCCCTGAAAGAAATTCACCTTTAAATTTTGAGCTGCTTTAACAGCACTGGAATTTTATCTCTGCCATTTTAGCCAATAAGGTTATGTTTCTGAAGCTGTAGTCAAGGTGTTTGGACAGTTTTTTCATGCCAAAAAAATAACAAATACAACTTTTACCCTTTCCATTTGCATTTTTCCAGAATTAAACTCTCCTGTTACTTCTGTGGGTTGGGATCCTTTTTGGTGTCCTTAGCTGTTTCTTTCTTTTTAATTTATACAAGTTTTCATAAATTTCTTTTGTGGGAGGGTTCATACCATCACTTCACCATTCTGCCATTGATTGAAATCATTCTTCTATCCTTTAGTGCTCACTTTAAAAACAAATGCACTAATTTAACTTTTTCCCTAAGTAATGCAAGATATTTATACTAGCTTTGGAATAACAGTGAACAAAACAGACATTATTCCTGTCCTGATGAATATGATACTCTAGCAGTAAAGCCAGAATATAAACAAGTAGACAAGCCAACATATGACAAAATACCAAACAATTTTAAGTGTTATGAAAGAAAATAAAGTAGGTCAAGGAATAAAGAGTAATGAGGATATTATTTTAGATGTTACAGTAAGGGAAGACCTCTGTAGAAAGAGATTTACACAGAAATTTATATATATATATATATATATATATATATAAGCTGCTTTAATTCTCTTTGGGGCCCAAACAAAATGACCATAAATGGAAAGTATTTACCACCCTGGGAAACTGATTTTGCTAAGGTGAAATCTATTCATTTATATATACATTTAAAAAAATATTAACTGGACACCTGCAGTGTCCTGGAAACTGTTGTAAATATAAATGTTAATGTAAACAGACAAATCAAATTCCCTGCTCACATAGTACTGACAGCCTAGTAGGAGGAAACAACTGATATCAATAAGCAGATTATTAAAATGTTATGTTATAATAAGCACTCTAAGGAAAAAGTAGAAATGGTGTACAGAATTCTAGTAAATGGAAGAATCACTTTTTAAATACGGAATCAGGAGAGTCTTCCCTGAAGATGGATATATTTGAGATGAGCATCCAAGGAAAAGGGAATAGTGACTACAAAGTTCCTCAGTTGGAAAATGCCTGTGGTGTTTGAGGAATAGCAAGGAGGCCAGTGTGGACGGTCAGAGTGAGTAAGAGGTAGTGCACAGAAGGGGAGGCTGGAGAAATTTCAGCGGTCTGTGTGCAGAGCTTCCTTCACCCGTGGTAAGAACTTTCTCTCTCACCCTGGTTGAAATGGGAAGTCACTGGAGGCTTTTGAACAAAAGAGTGATGTCATCTGAAAACAGTTATTTTATTTCTTGTATTTAGCCAGAGGTCTTGATCTGTATTAGCTGTGCCACCATAGCTAGATATGAAATCCCTGCCTTAAATTTTACGTGTAGAGAATAGAATGGTTGTGCAAGACTTCAGGAATCAACAAGCTACTTTGATTAATTCAGGAGAGTGTACGGTGTTTTAGACTGAAGTCATTAACAGTGGAGATGGTGAACAGAGTTGAATTCTGGGTTTATTCTGAAGGTAGAATAAATGGTTATTCTTTCTCAGATGTGCACAGTAGCTTTAGAGAGAGCTGTACCATTGCAGGGATCATTTTGTTTTGTATGTAATTATTCACATGTTCTCCTACTCTATTCGGAGTTCCTGGAGGATAGGGGATATGTTGTTTTTATCTTTGTAGCCCTCAGCACTCCAAAATTGATCTGATGTCTATGTCTCACTAAACTTTTACCCATCGATTCTTTCCCAGCCCTGGAGGGCTGCACAGAGTAAGCCTGATTTCTCTTCCTCAGAAGAGCCCTTCACGTAATTGAAACTACCTTTTCCCTGCCATTCTGCACACATATAAAATACTTGGGGTGAGTGGAGGTGAGTACTAATAGGTTTGAGGACTTCAAATGCAAATGAATTGAGTTTTGAGGGCTGTTTGCCAGCCACACCGAGGAGACCGCCTATGTTACTGCTGACTGTCCAGTAAAAATAAAAGTTTCAGAAGGCATTCTTTCAGCATGAATGAAAAGGAAGGAAAGATTAAAAAGAAGCAGAAGGCAGCTGCCCTATTTTAAAAACCTGATTCTTCTTCCCTTTCAGGGCTTCCTCTCTTGTGAATAAACAAGCAGCTTCTGTATTCTTCAAGGGAAGTTACCCGTCTCAGCAGTGGCCCTGGGTCTGTGGGATTCTGCATTGTGCTGGGGTAGGTGGGGCGCGAGCTGGCGGAGCCTCACACCGGAGCTACCGGGATGCAGACCCAGGCGCTGTTCCCTACTCCCTCCTAACCGCCTGAAGCAGGGGAGAGGGTTATGATCCCGGGATTGACAACCACAGCAACTTCATTACAAAGCATTCCCTTCCCTATAGCTCTGTGTAGTTTATGAGGCACTTTCATGTACATTAATTAGCTCGCTGAATACGTGCAGAAGATTTGCAAAATAGATTTTATTATCTCTATTCACTTTCATGAAGAAAAAAGACTTTGAAAAGGTAATAAGGCATTACTTTGACTTGTTCTTTTTTTTAATCAACCTGGGCACTTAAGAGAAAGAGAAAACTTGAGTAATGTGCCGAGGCTCTGGTTCAGAAAAACCAGAGCAAGGTCTCTTCAGCAGAATACAAGAATATGTTAAGTAAAACGACATTAACAAAAAGACAAATGAGATGTAAAGTTTGCCGTACAGAGGCCTGGTAAGCATCCATGTCCTCAAAGCTTTATATTAAACAAAGGACTCAGCCCAGGTAGCATTAGCCTTTCCAACTCAGCGGCACCATATACAGGTCTAAGCAGTTAAGTGACAACCTTGTATAGATTTAAAATAATAGTAACGTAATAATAAAGGTCCTTGTCTCAGGCACGGTTTAGTTGCCTTCAATTACAGGAACATATAAAAGCAAACAGCAGTGCCTGTCCAGGGATTGGCCAATGCGTCCTAGCAGTGGCGTTTTTCTCCTGGGAACTTACTATGTTGTTAGAGATAGAAGAGCCAAGCACATAGTTAACTACAAGGCAAGGAAAGATTTACATTTCATTTAGACCTCATGCTCATGGAATGAGAAATAAAAGTCAATCATCTAAAATAAAGAGCAGTTTTTAAGTGCTTACTCCATATCAGACACAATGCTACAGGTTTGGCAGGTACTAGGATTCAGAGAGCTCAGTCAGTTGTCCCAAATCACAAAGTGAATAAATGGCAAAGCCATTATTGAAACTGTGGATGCCCTAACTCCAGAAATGTGGCCTTCCAGCACTAGGCTAACATGATTCTGTCAGGGATCAAGTGAAAAGGAAGAAGGAAGACTCTTTAGCACCTGAGATATGGCACTGGCCAGGGCTGCAAGGAAAAGATCAACTCAGGCTACCCATGCATATAAAAATAGCCCAATTATAGCACTGTAAAATTGCATTTTAGTTTCTACTAGGATGGATTATATTGAGTCATTTCACCAAACCAAGACTTAATAGTCACCAAATATATTGGTTAGAGTAAGGTAGCTCCTGATAAGGCAATAAACAACATCCAAATTTCTATGGCTTTAACTAGAAAAAACTATTTCTTGCTCATGAAAAATCCATGCAGGTCTGGGTAAATCTCCAGGGCAAATGTTTCCTATGCAGCAAGTGAGTAGCCCAGGTCCACAAAGACTCCAGGATCCTGTAGCTTCCCCACCTGAAAATTAAGGTTTCCTTGATTACCATGACAAGGGATGAAAATACTGAAGATTTCTCATCAACAATTAAATATGTCGGCCTGAAATAATACATATCACTCCTGAACACACCCCCATTGGCCACAGCTAGTCCTATGGCTTGGCCTAATCGCAAATAAGGAGAGATGTGTCATCCCACCACAGACTGGGAAGGAGAAGAGGACCAAATATGAAGAAGAGTGCTAGAAATCTCTACCCTGCCAAATCTCAGAGGATCACTAATAAAATTAAGCTTGCTGTTAAATTTGTCCTTACTGATTTATAAAATTACCACCTTTTGAGAGTTTTAGCATCAACCTGCATACATTGAGTATCTTCAGACTTTTAAGTCCTTTCGTGTATTTTATCTCATTTAACTCTCTCCAACAACCCTATGTGAAAAGTAATTCCTATTATTAGACTATAACCTCTTCACTTGTCTGTGTATTCCTTTGTGGCAAGAACTGTGTCTAATATTTCTGGAACCTCTTCCTAGCACAGCCTTGAGCACTTAGTAGGTGCTCATTAACTATTCAGTGAATTTGGGCCATTTGTAGCATAAGAAATAGAGACTCTGACAGTTATGGACTTATCCAGGCTCACACAATCAATAGATAAATAAACCAGGATTTGAACTCAAGTCCCCTATATTCACTGATTCTGTGACATTGTTCAGGGGATATTTCTGGCCACATCTTGATTGAAATGTATACTGCCCTTCATCAGGGCCCAGATTAAAGCATCCATCAAGCATTCAAAGCAGCCCTAGATGTGGGAGGCCTGGCCAGTGGGGCATGATGATGATTGCCATGTTTAGCAAGACAGCTGGAAGCCAAGATGTGGAGCAGGACTCCAAGGGTGCTTGTCCCCTTTCAGGCATGCACTGATGGATGACTCCTGCTGAGAGCAGCAGATGTGCTGAGATGCCGCGACTGCTGCCTTCATCTGTCAAGTTGCCCAGCCCTGCCCAGAGGCTCTCCTCCTCCTCTGATGTTAGTATATTTGTTATTCCTAAAGAGCAACTTTATCTACTCATAACTCGGATACCACATCTTGAAGATCAGAGGCTTCAGCTTAATTACCTATTTCTCATAATAACTCTCTTTTTTAGGACTACTGAAAATGAAAGAGGGGTGACTGGCATTAAAGGTACAAAAGAATGAATCTTCTATTAAATGTGCTAAATCAAACAGAAAAAAATTTCTCAAGCGGTTTTCAGTAGCAGTGTCATTTTCTGAAGGCTCATATGTACTCCTTTCTTTGAAAAATTTCCAAGTTTCTCTATGAAAGGAATTCTAAGCTCTTGAAACTAAGCTAAGGTAAATTTGTGCTAGATCTGTGAGTTGTCTTATGCCAATCTATCTCCCTGTCAGAGCTCAACATGGGCAATATATTATATACGTATAAGAGATTCAATTCTGGTTTCTAATTTCAGAGTGCATCCAAGAATGTACCTGTGTCAGGTGCAATTTGGTTTGGCTGCCCATAATGGAAAAACCCCAAATAACAAAGGTTTAAACAAGAGTTTATTCATCTCTCACATAGAAGAATTCCAGAGGTAGCAGACCAGGGCAAATCTTTCCACCTCACTTTTCTCCCTGATACTTACCCATCTACCCTCATTATTAATCTGAAAACAATCAGAATTAATCTCGTTATGTACTTTTAACCTCTTTTTTTTTTTTTTCAAGTGAAATGGAGTTTTGTCATTCTTTTTTTTTTAATTTAAAATTTATTTCTGTATCAATATTAAAAGTTACTTGGTTAATACAAGATAATAACTACAATAACAATAAATCTTCTTTAGTCAGGTGTTACACTCCCATCTTATTTTTTGTTCATTCTTCAATTTTGATGCTTTTTACCTCTTTATAACAGCCATATCAAGGCATCTTCTGTCCCCGGAATCCTCAGCTCCACATACTTGCATCCATCCCCTCTTTGGATCCATTGCCCATCCTTATCCAAACCCAGAAAGCCTCCCACAAGCCTTCTGGAGCAAAATTCCTTAGACCCTCAATCAGTTTTCTTCATGTTTCCTTTATCTTCTTGCTCTATCAGAAACCTGACTCTTCCCGGAAGTCACTGGTTTTCTTCCAACCCTATTAAGTGTGTAAATTGTTTTCTCCCACAAGCCCTTATAATTCTTTTTATTTTGTTTATTTTTTTATTGTAGGTAAAAATCAAAATTTTCACAATACATACCAATATTTTTAAAATGATATATAAATATATATGCATATATGTGCATTTGCTTACATAAATGTTATTTTATATATGTGTATATATAAAATATATATATATATTTTTTAAAAGGTGCTTAGATTACCTACATATTACACAGAAATTACAGGGATTCCCATGTTCCCCACCTCCCACTCCTCCCACAACATCCCACACAAACATCCTTCATCAATGTGGCACATCACCCGTAATGGATATACACATCCTAGGGCCTTGCCACCAAGCATAGACCACAGTTCACATCGTAGACCACACTCTCTCCCACACAGTTCTGCATGGTATATGCTGGTAAAATGGTCTACATCTGTCGCCACAACGCCACTCAGGACAACCTCCAAGTCCCGAAAAAGCCCGTTTTTCAACTGCCCTTCCCCCCCCTGCCTCAAAAGCGTCCAGCGGCCACCGGTTCCACCTCACTGTTATAATTTCTTCCATTGCTTGATTCACAATATGTCTACAACAGAATACCATTAAGTCCACTCTAGTTTATAGCTCTTCTCCCAATCCTGAGGGGACTGGGATGGTGATGTCCACTCCCCCTCCAAGTGAGAGAGGGCTTATATCCCATGGATTCGGTGGATGGGATTATCCTGCCTGCAGCTGCAGGCCCTCTCCATACCTGGGATGGCCATTGTCCATCGTCGTCTCCTCTCCAGGTGACTTGGATGAGTCTATTGAGCTGTAGGGTAGGAATTGCAGCTCCACCGAGATTCCAGGCACAGCTGGCACATAGGTAGGCCAGAGGCTCCAGTCTCTGGAAGTATACCTACAAAGTCCAGCATCACATATAGATTTGAATAGAAAGGACTGTTGGACCATGTGCAGGGAGAACTTATTTGAGTCCAACTCTTTCAGTCTCAGGAGCACAGATTCCAAAGTAGAGGCCACTGATAAGGCATCAATCTCTGGGGATATCCCCCCTTATACAGGACCTGGGTGTCTTCAGAGCTCTCAGGAGCCCCTCTGTGTGGGATGATATGCACTTTTATGTTCTATGAGCTCCTACTGAGGTATGTGTAAGCATTACCTCTGGGATGACCTCCCGACTCTCTTTGAAGTCTCTTAGCCACATGAACTCATTTCTCTTTACCTTTTCCCCCTTTTATTCAAGGCCTTTTTCCAATCGTGTTGCCAGTTGGTACTTGGTATTAATCACTCGTTGCCAGGAAGGCTCATTCCCGGGAGTCATGTCCCACATTGGGGGAAAGGTAATGCATTCATATGCTGAGTTTGGCTTAGAGAGAGGCCACATTTGAGCAACAAGGAGGCTCTCAGGTGGCAACCCTTAGGCACCCCATAACAGTAGGCTAAGTTTCAATTACAAGAGCAAAGACTCATAAGGCTAGTCATCAATAACAAGAACCCAACAGTGGGCCATCCTCTTTGGCCAGACACTGCCCCTGCACTCAGAGGACTGTTGCTGCTCCCTAGGAGAATGTGGCAGAGCTCTCCAGCCTGGGAATTGAGATTCCTTCATTGATTGAGTGATTGTCCACCCACCATGATCATACCCCATCCCTTGACCATCTGAACAATTTTATACATCTTTCATGTATATTCAGATGAACTTACTCCCATGAATCCCCCATCCCAGACAACCCCCACCAATGCTCTTCTGCAGCCCCCATTGTAACCCTTCTGTGATCTAAATCTTCCTTGAACATGAAGCCCATATAATAACCAAATAAAATTAATAGGAAAAAGAAATAATAATGATAAGCTTAAATGTAAGAGGTAAGTACAAGGAAAACCAAAAGAAAAAGAAAAAAAAACTAAACTAAAAATAAAATATAATTAGCGGATTGGGACATTCAAAAAAATGGGGAAAAAAAGAAGAAAAAATTCCTTTTTTTAAAAAATTATTCTTTTTTCCTTTTATCATTGTATTATTGGATGTCCAGTATACCATGACACCTTCCCCCTATCATTCCCCAGTGTCTTCCAAATTTTCATTTAATTTTCAAAGAAGTTTTAGGTCACAGCAAAGTCACACACGGAATACTAGAGACTCCCACATACCCAACCTCCCTCCCCATTCCCCACCCCATATTAAAACCTTTTTTTAAAAATGGATGTTGGCATTGTTATAACTGTTATACAGATAGTAAAATATAGCAACTAAACATTGTCAATTGTTTACAGTATAGTTTACAATTTAGACGGTACAGTTTAATAATTTTTGATGATATTTACCATGTCCTGTGTCCATTACTGTAACGTAATAACAAACATTTCCCATGCCCACTAAATACCCCATTTGATCTTTTCTGTTCCTTCCTACCCATCCCCCTGGGGCATATGACACTCCCCTGTCTTGACTCATGGCATGACAAGATTCATAGTTACATGCCTTGGGTATTCCAACCTGCCCTTCCTGATCTACCCACCTGTCAACCCTGCACCCCCAAACCCAGTAATATCACTACCCATCTGTCCTATCCTTCAATATGCAACTATACTCTATCCCTTTACCATAGATTATCAGTCATCTGATATCCCTGATCCATATGGGTGATGGCTCAAAGCCTACTCTTCTCTTTCTCTCCCTTGTTAACCTATCTTTCAGACAATGGTTCTCAGAGATTGCTCACTTTCCTCAGTTCAAATCAGTGAGGTCATATATTGTTCATCCTTCAATACCTAGCTTGCTTCACTCAACATAAGGTCTTCAAGATTCATCCACGTTATTCCGTGTGTTAGCACTTTATTCCTTCTTACAGCTGAGTAATATTCCATTGTATGTATGTACCACATTTGCTTATCCATTCATCTGTTCATGGGCACCAGGGCTGATTCCAACTTTTGGCAATGGTGAACAATACCACTATGAACATTTGTGTGCATATATCTGTTTGTGTCTTTGCTTTCAGTTCTTCTGGGTATATACCCTTATAATTTTTGATCGAGAGTTGCTTTTGCTCCTCAATGATATTTTCAGAGCTTCTCCCCTCCTTTCTCCCTAAAATCTCCCATTTTGAATACTCACTCTCAAACTATTTGGTTCAGAGTATCTCTTAAAGACAATCTCGGAGGCTATTCCTAAGCATCCTCAGCAACAATTGTTATGGTCAACTTTTTAATTTCACTGATTGTAGTGGATGTGTAGCATTCTCACTGCAGTTTTAATTTTCATTTAGCTGATGACTAAATCATGTGTTTATTGGCTGTTCTTATCTTCTTTTTGAAGAGTCTGTTCAAATATTCTGTGTTCCCTCTTGAATTTTCTGAAAATTTTGAGAAGTATTGTTGTTAATTCTTCTTTCAATGTTTGGTAAAATTCATCAGTGAAGCCATCTGGTCCTGGGCTTATCTTTGTTGGGTGGTATTTGATTATTGAATTATTAACTCAAACTCTTTATTTGTTATTGGTCTGTTGAGATCTATTTCTTCTAGAGTCATGTAGGTTGATTGTGTGTTTCTAGGAATTTTTCATCTAGATTGTCTAATTTGTTGGCATACAGTTGTTCATAGTATCCTCTTATGTTCCTTTTTATTTCTGTGGGTTTGGTAGTAATGTTTCCCCCTTCATTTCTGATTTTCATGATTTGTGCCCTCTCTTTTTTTCTCTCAGTCTAGCTAATAGTTTGTTGGTTTTATTGATCTTTTAAAAAACCAACTTTTGGTTTTATTAATTCTCTCTATTGTTTTTTTAATTCTCTATTTCACTTATTTCTGCTCTAATCTTTCTTTTTTCCTCCTTGGGTTTAGTTTGCTGTTCTTTTTATTTTCCTCCCAATGTGCAGTTAGATCTCTCATTTGAGCTTTCCTTCTGAGCACTGCCTTTGCTGCATCCCATAAGTTCTGATATGTTGTGTTCTCATTTCATCTGCCTCAAGATATCTCCTGATTCCCCTTGTGATTTCTTTTTTGACTTATTAATCATTTAAGTGTATATTGTTGGTTGAGGCCAAGATGGCGTTAGTGTAGGAGGGCACACACTGCAAGCTCCCAGAGCAAGGCAGATTGTGGATGGAGTCCTGCCCAGGGGTCTGTGCTGTGCACGCGTGGAATGAGAAGCTTGGGACATCTATCTGCGCGGATCAATGGCGTGGATGATTCGTGACAGTAGAGATTCGTGAGTTTTTTTTTTTTTTTTTTTAGGGGGAAAAGAAAGGTAAACCTTTATTGGAAAAGAGAGTTTAAATTACCATTTAAAAACCCCATTTCATTTCCAAAACAGAAACAAATAAGAAAACAAGGGAAAGATAATCTATCAAACTCCTGTCCTTTGCCATCTTTAGCTGTCTTTAGCCTGCATTTCCTGGCAGGAAGAGAACAGAGCGATGGGCCCTGGTCCTAAGAACCAACAGGGCACTGTCTTGAGACCCTCTCAGAGGGTACTCAGGGGAGAGACAGAGTAAACAATGGGGTGTGGACAGACAGGCCTGCGGCTCAGACAGGCACATGCCCAAGACCCAGATTCGTGAGTTTTAAGCCTGCCGGTGGTGGTTTGCACGGATGGCTGAGCCCCGCGGTTAGGGAGAAAAAAAATAAAATTGCCGGTTGGAGCCGCGAGCAGGGCTCGGCAACCAGGAGTTAGGGTCTAGTGGGAGGGGGCACTCTCTGAGGGGGCACTCTGGTAAAGGGGCGAGAGAGTTTTATTTTCTGGGGATTGGCTGCCTGGAGCCCCTCGGAACTTGGGTGAACAGAACAGCCGGAGCGAATCAGCACCCGGTGGAGGGGAGGGGTGATTTTGTTTGGGGAGGGAGTTGATTTGCCTAGCTGCCCAGGGATAAGCCCTGGGCCGCCGTGGAGCCAGGAAGAGGGGGCACTCTCCAAAAGAGGGAGGGTTCTGTTGGAGGACAGGGAAGGGAATTTTTTTTTTTCCATAGATCTGGCTGCCTGGACCACCCCATAGCTTTGGGGAGCAGATAAGCCGACCTGAAGCAGCATCAGGCTGAGAGGAGAGGCGAATCTGCAGAGTCAAACTGATTTACATAGCAACCCGATGACGCTGGTGCTCGGCTCCAGAAGGGGAGAGTGGGCCGTCTTTAGCACTCTGCACTGACTAATATCAGAGCTACAGCTACCCTGGGGAGTCCAGGAAGTGGGACGTGCTTGATTAATTTCCACGGGGTCCCCTCCGTAAGGGGGTTGGTCTAGAGGAGGAATTATTTTGGGTCCTGTATTTCGCCAAAAAAAAAAAAAAAAAAAATGTGAGGTCACTTCAATAAATGAAAAATAAATTCTTTTTAATTTAGTTTAATAGCTAAAAGCTGTTTCAGGACCTGCATATAGAACCCTGCTGGGAAATTGATTGATAAACACAAGTAGGCAGAGAGGATCCACATGGACCCTAGGGGAATCATTGACCCTCCTAGGCTCTGTTTGACTGCTTGCCTGTGTGGTTTTTTGGTTTTTCTCTGTTTATTTCTGGTCTCTTGCTTTTCTTTCCTCTTTTCTCCCCCCTTTTCTTTTTTCTTTGATTTTTTTAAATTAGGTGCTGCTAGCTTGTCACTTCTTTGCTATGCTTCTTCTTCAGTAATTTCCCACTCGCTGTCTATATTGATAAACTATCGCTTATCCTTCCTTCATCTTTCTGCCTTCTGCTTTCTGTTGTGGCTCTTATATACAACGTTTTTTCATAGGCCCACAACTTAAGGGTGTCAATTTCTATTCCATCTACTTTGTTTTCTTCTTTTTTTAAATTAGTATTAACTTTTTCCTTTCAGCCTTTTCTTTACTATTTCTCTCCTTCCTCATAATTCTAGCCTTCTAAATCACTATATATATATATTCCTCCATTTGTTTTCCCAGTCCATTGTAGGAACTCCACTTTTTTTCCTATTACTCTACACTGCCTACATAAGTTAAATATTCATCTCATTAAGTTTCATTTGGCTCCTCATCTAAGTTTTCTCAATATTACTATTATCCTTCTGCCTTCCTTACATCTTGTGATTCCTCTGGCCCTAATCATTTGCCTTCAAGGGAACATAGAAAGAAGCAAGGAAATAAAATAAGAAGAAAAAGTGCCAAAGAGAAAACTTAACTCACATGCAGAACCACCAGCTAAATAAAACTCTAGAGCATAGAGAAAAGCTAATCAACTGAACAAACCCATCAAGATAATATGATGACCAGAGGGCAACAAAAAAAATACAAATAACTCTGAGAAACAGGAAAACATGGACGAGTGCAATGAGCAAATTAAAAACCCGGAAGTGGTGCAGTACATCGAACAACTAATCAAAGCTATCCAAACAAATATCATGGACCAACTTAAAATGAAGGAAGAGATTAAGGATATAAAGAAGACACTGGGAAAACATACTGAAAAAATTGCAAACATGCCTAAAAAGATAATGGATATGATGGTGAACAATGGCACAATCCAAGAAATCAAAAAGACGCTGGATTCACATAACAGCAGATTTGAACAGGCAGAGGAAAGAATTAGTGATATAGAAGACAATACAGCTGAAATCAAAGAGATAGTAGAACAGATAGACAAAAAGATAGAAAAAATCCAGCACGGACTCAGGGAATTAACCGACAACACAAAACACACAAACATACGCATTATGGGCATCCTAGAAGGAGAAGAGAAGGGAAAGGGAACAGAAGGAGTGTTGAAGGAAATAATGGCTGAAAACTTCCCAACCCTATTGAGAGAGATGGATGTGCAGATCCAGGAAGCACAGCACACCCCAAATAGTATAAATCGCAACAGGCCAACTCCAAGACATATACTTGTCAAAATATCTTTTTCAAAATATCTTGAAAAAGAGAAAATACTCAAGGCAGCAAGAGAAAAAAGAACCATCACATACAAGGGAAGCACAATAAGATTAAGTGCTGATTTCTCAGCTGAAAACATGGAGGCAAGAAGACAGTGGTATGACATAGTCAAAATACTAAAAGAAAAAAACTTCCAGCCACAAATTCTCTATCCAGCAAAACTGGCATTCAAAAATGATGGAGAGTTCAAAATATTCACATATAAACAGAAATTAAGAGAGTATGTCAATAAGAAACCTGCACTTCAAGAAATACTAAAGAATCTCTACAAATTGAAAGGAAAAAACAAGGCAGAGAGAGTTGGAGGAGAGTTTAAAAACAACTGAAAAGACAAAAAGAGAAACAAAACAACATATGACATACATTAACCCAAAGAAAAAATGGCTGAAGTAAGAAATTTGTTACGAGTAATAACACTGAATGATAATGGATTAAATTCACCAATCAAGAGACACAGATTGGCAGAATGGATAAGAAAATATGATCCATCTATATGCTGTCTACAAGAAACCCACCTTCGACCCAAGGATTCAAGGAGGCTGAAAGTGAATGGCTGGAAAACCATTCTACAAGCTAACAATAGCCAGAAAAGAGCAGGAGTAGCTATTCTAATATCAGACAAAATAGACTTTAAATGCAAAACTATTGTAGGAGACAAAGATGGACACTACATATTAGTGAAAGGAGTAATCTCTCAAAAGAGAGAACAATCATCAACATTTATGCATCTAATCGGGGTGCGTCAAAATACATGCGGCAAACTCTGGAAAAACTAAGAGGAGAAATAAATGCCTCTACAATTATAGCAGGGGACTTCAACACACCACTATCATCATTAGACAGAACATCTAGATGGAGAATCAATAAAGAAACAAAGGCACTCATCAATACATTAGAAGACCTGGACTTAATAGACATATACAGAACACTATACCCAAATACAGCAGGATTTACATTCTTCTCGAGTGCACATGGAACATACTCCAAAATAGACCACATGCTAGACCACAGAACAACTCTCAATGAATTCAGAAAGACTGAGATTATACAAAGTAATTTCTCTGACCACAACGGAATGAAATTGGAAATCACTAAGGGCCAGAGAAACAGGTTAGGCACAAGGATATGGAATTTAAACAACACATTCGTAGACTAACAGTGGGTCAAAGAGGAAATCTCAAGAGAAATCAGTAATTACCTTGAAACTAATGAAAATGACACACAACATATCAAAACTTATGGAATGCAGCGAAAGCAGTCCTGAGAGGGAAGTTCATAGCCATAAATTCATATATTAAAAAAGAAGAAAGAGCTAAAATTTGAAGACCTAACTGCACACTTGGAGGAATTGGAAAAACAACAACAAACTAAACCTAAAGGAAGTAGAAAGAAGGAAATAACAAAGATTAGAGCAGAACTAAATGAAATAGAGAATAAGAAAGCACTGGAAACAATAAACAAAACCAAAAGCTGGTTCTTTGAGAATATCAATAAAATTGACAAACCCTTAGCCAGACTAACAAAGAAAAAGAGAGAACAGATGCAAATACATAAAATAAGGAATGAGCAAGGGGATATCACTACTGACCCCACAGAAATAAAGAGTATAATAAGAGGATACTTTGAAAAATTATATGCCAACAAGAATGATAATTTAGAGGAAATGGACAAGTTTCTAGAAACCCACAAACAGCTTACATTGATGAAAGAAGAAATAGATGAACTCAACAGTCCAATTACAAGTAAAGAGATAGACTCAGTCATCAAAAACCACCCAACTAAGAAGAGCCCAGGACCAGATGGCTGCACAGCTGAATTCTGTCAAACATTCCGGAAAGAGCTAACACCAATTCTACTTAAGGTCTTCCAAAAAATAGAAGTAGAAGGAATATTGCCTAACTCATTCTATGATGCCAACATTACCCTAATACCAAAACCAAATAAAGGACCACAAGAAAGGAAAATTACAGACCTATTTCTCTAATGAACCTAGATGCTAAAATCCTCAACAAAATACTTGCTAATCACATTCAACAACATATCAAAAGGATTATACACCATGACCAAGCGGATTTCATCCCAGGTATGCAAGGATGGTTCAATATAAGAAAATCAATCAATGTAATACACCACATAAACAGATTGAAAGAAAAAAATCACATGATCATCTCTATAGATGCAGAAAAAGCATTCGACAAAATACAGCACTCTTTCCTCATAAAAACACTACAAAAGATAGCAATAGACGGAAACGTTCTGAATATGATAAAGCGTATATATGAGAAACCCAAAGCTAACATCATTTTCAATGGTGAAATCCTAAAAGCCTTCCCTCTGAGATCGGGAACTAGACAAGGATGCCCACTATCACCACTCCTATTTAACATTGTCTTAAAAGTACTAGTGTGAGCACTGAGACAAGAAAAGGACATAAAAGGCATCTAGATTGGAAAAGAAGAAGTATAAATTTCATTATTTGCAGATGACATGATCCTATACATAGAAATCCCTGAGAAATCTACAACAAGGCTTCTAGAACTTATAAAGAAGTTCAGTAATGTTGCAGGCTATAAGATCAATGCTCAAAAATCAGTAGCATTTCTGTACACCAATAACCAGCAAACTGAGGAGGAAATCAGGAAAAAAATACCATTTACAATAGTAACTAAAAGAATCAAATACCTAGGAATAAATTTAACTAAAGATGTAAAGGACTTATATACAGAAAACTACACAACACTGTTAAAGGAAATCAAAGAAGACTTAAATAAATGGAAAAATATTCCCTGTTAATGGATAGGAAGACTAAACATCATCAAGATGTCTATCCTACCCAAACTAATCTACAGATTTAATGCAATCCCAATAAAAGTCAACACTGTATTTTTTTAAGGACCTGGAAAAACTAACCACAAAATATATTTGGAGAGGCAAGAGGCCCCGAATTGCCAAAGACATATTGAAAAGAAAAATGAAGTTGGAGGTATCACACTACCTGACTTTAAAACATACTACAAAGCTACAGTGATCAAAAGTGCATGGTATTGGCACAAGGTTAGACCTACTGACCAATGGAACCGAATTGAGAGTTCTGATATAGATCCTCGCATATACAGTCATCTGATATTTGACAAGGCCATGAAGCCCACTCAGTTGGGAGAGAATGGCTTTTTTAACAAGTGGTGTTTGGACAACTGGATATCCATATCCAAAAGAATGAGAGAAGAATACTATCTCACACCTTATACAAAAATCAACTCAAGATGGATCAAAGGTCTAAATATAAGAGCCAAAACCATAAAGGCCTTGGAAGATAATGTAGGAAAGCATCTACAAGACCTTGTAATAGGAAATGGTTTCATGAACTTCACAGTCAAAGCACTAGCAGCAAGAGAAAAAAATAGATAAATGGGATCTCATCAAAATTAAAAACTTCTGCACCTCAAAGGATGTAATTAAGAAAATAAAAAGGCAGCCTACCCATTGGGAGAAAATATTTGGCAACCATATATCTGATAGGAGCCTAATATCCTGCATATATATAAAGAAATCCTACACCTTGAAAATAAAAAGACAAACAACCCATTTAAAAAATGAGCAAGTGACCTGAAAAGACACTTCCCCAAGGAAGAAATACAAATGGCTAAAAAGTACATGAAAAAATGCTCAACATCGCTTGCTATCAGGGAAATGCAAATCAAAACTACAATGAGATATCATCTTACACCCATCAGAATGGCAGCTATTAAAAAAACAGGAGACACTAAATGTTGGAGAGGATGTGGAGGAATAGGAACCCTCATCCACTGCTGGTGGGACTGTGGTATGGTCCAGCCACTGTGGAGGACAGTTTGGCGGTTCCTCAGAAAACTAGCAATAGATCTTCCGTATGATCCAGCAATTCAACTGCTGGCTATATACCCAGAAAAACTGAAAGCAAAGACACAAACAGATATATGCACACCAGTGTTCATAGCGGCATTGTTCACCATTGCCAAAAGTTGGAATCAGCCCCGGTGCCCATCAACAGACGAATGGATAAGCAAATTGTGGTACATACATACAATGGAATATTACTCAGCTGTAAGATGGAATAAAGTGCTAACACACGGAATAACGTGGATGAATCTTGAAGACCTTATGTTGAGTGAAGCAAGCCAGGCACTGAAGGATGAACAGTATATGACCTCACTGATTTGAACTGAGGAAAGTGAGCTGTCTCTGAGAACCATTGTCTGAAAGATAGGTTAACAAGGGAGAGAAAGAGGAGAGCAGACTTTGAGCCATCACCCATATGGACATAATCTATGGTAAAGGGATAGAATATAGTTGCATATTGAAGGATAGGACAGATGGGTAGTGATATTACTGAGTTTTGTGGTGCAGCGTTGACAGGTGGGTAGATTAGGTAGGGCAGGTTCAAATACTCAGGGCATGTAACTATGAATCTTGACATTCCATGAGTCAAGACAGGGGACTGTCATATGCACCAGGGGGATGGGGAGGAAGGAACAGAAAAGATCAAATGGGGTATTTAGTGGTCATGGGAAAGGTTTTTCATTATCTTACAGTAATGGACACAGGACATGGTAAATATCATCAAAACTTACTAAACTGTATCGTCTAAATTGTAAACTATACTGTAAATCATTGACAATGTTTAGTTGCTATATTTTGTTATCTGTATAACAGTTATAACGATGCTAACATCCAAAAAAAAGGGGGGGGGTTAATATGGGGTGGGGAAGGGAGGATGGTTTGGTATCTGGGAATCTCTGGTAGTCCATGTATGACTTTGCTGTGACCTAAAACTTCTTTGAAAATTAAATGAAAATTTGGGAGACACTGGGGACTGAGAGGGGGAAGGTTTCATGGTACACCGGACATCCGATAACACAGTGATAAAAGGAAAAAAAGAACTTTTTTTTTTTAAAGGCATTTCTTTTGCTTTTTTCCCCATTTTTTTTAAATGTCCCAATCCACTAATTATATTTTGTTTTGTTTTGTTTTTTGTTTGATTGTTTGTTTTTTCCGGAGTTTCCTTATGTTTGTCTCTTGCATGTAAGCTTATCATTGTTGTTTCTTTTTCCTATTAAGTGTAATTGATTATTATATGGGCTACATGTTCATGGTAGATGTAGATCACAGAAGGGTTACAATGGGTACTGCAGGAGATTATTGGTGGGGGGTGTCTGGGAAGGGGGATTCATGGGAGTAAGTTCATCTGAATATACATGAAAGATATACAAAATTGTTCAAAAGATCAAAGGATGGGGCATGTTCACGGTGGGTGGACAATCACTCAATAAATGAGAGAATCTGAATTCCTAGCCTGGAGAGCTCTGCCACATTCTCCAGGGGAGCAGCAACAGTCCTCTGAGTCCAGGGACAGTGTCTGTCAAAAGAGGATGACCCACTGATGAGTTCTTGTTATTGATGACTACCCTTATGAGTCTATGCTCTTATAACTGAAACTTAGCTTACTGTTATGGGGTGCCTAAGGGTTGCCACCTGAGACCCTCCTGTTGCTCAAATGTGGCCTCTCTCTAAGCCTAACTCAGCATATGAATGCATTACCTTCCCCCCAGCATGGGACATGGCTCCTGGGGATGAGCCTCCCTGGCAATGAGGGATTAATACCAAGTGCCAACTGGCAATATGACTGGAAAAAGACCTTGAATAAAAGGGGGAAAAGGTAAAGACAAATGAGTTCATGTGGCTAAGAGACTTCAAAGAGAGTCGGGAGGTCATCCCAGAGGTAACGCTTACGCACACCTCAGTAGGAGCTCATAGAACATCAAAGTGCATACCCCACACAGAGGGGCTCCTGAGAGCCCTGGAGACATCCAGGTCCTATATAAGGGGGGATAGCTCCAGAGACTGATGCCTTATCAGTGGGCTCTATTTTGGAATCTGTGCTCCTGAGAGTGACAGAATTGGACTCAAATAAGTCCTCCCTGCACATGATTCATCAGTCCCTTCTATTCAAACCTATATGTGATGCTGGAGTTTTTAGGTATACTTCCAGAGACTGGAGCCTCTGGCCTACCTGTTTGCCAGGTGTGCCTGGAATCTTGGTGGAGCTGCAACTCCTACCCTACAGCTCAATGGACTCATCCAAGTCACCTGGCGAGGAGACAACGATGGGCAACGGCCATCCCAGGGAATGGAGAGGGCCTGCATCTGCAGGCAGGATCATCCCACCCACCATATCCATGGGATATAAGCCCTCTCTCACTTGGAGGTAGAGTCTACATCACCATCCCAGTCCCCTCAGGATTGGGGAAAGAACTATGGACTAGAGTGGACTTGATGGTATTCTGTTGTACACATATTGTGATTCTAGAAATGGAAGAAATTTTAACAGTGAGGTGGAGCCGGTGGCCACTGGACACTTTTGGGCAGGGAGGGGATGTGCAGTTGAAATACAGGAGCTTTTTCGGGACTTGGAGGTTGTCCTGAGTGCTGTTGTAGCAACGGATGTAGGCCAGTTTAAATCAGCACACACCACTCAGAACTGTGTGGGAGAGAGTGTGGTCTACGATGTGAACTGTGGTCTATGGTTGATGGCAAGCCCCAGAATGTGTAAGTCCATTGAGGGTGATGGGCCACACTTGTGGGAGATGTTTGTGTGGGATTTGGTGGGAGGTGTGGGAGGTGGGGAACATGGGAATCCCTGTAGGTTCTGTGTAATATTTAGGTAATCTAAGCTCCTCTTAAAAAAAAAATATATATATATATATATATATATATATATATATATATATATATATATGTAACATTTTTGTTAAGCAAATGCACATATATGCATATATATTTATATATCATTTTACAAATATTGGTACGTATTGTGAAAGATTTGAATTTTACCCACAATAAAAAAATAAATAAATAAATAAAAAAGAGTATATTGTTTAACTTCCATATATTTGTGCATTTTCCAGTTCTCCATCTGTTATTGACTCCTAGTTTCATTCCATTGTGGTCAGAGATGGTGCTTGGTATGATTTAGCTATTTTAAAATTTATTGATTTATTTTTGTCCCAGCTTGTGGCCTATTCTGCAGAATGATCCATGTGCACTTGGGAAATATGTGTATTCTGTTGTTTTGGGGTACAGTCTTCTGTTTATGTCTGTTAGGTGTAGTTCATTTATCACATTATTCAAATTTTCAGTGTCCTTACTGATCCTCTGTCTAGATGTTCTATTCATTTATGACAGTGAATTTGCAGGCCAAGAAACAAAATTATGATATTATGTAGGAATTTATATAACGATGTAAAGTGTAAACATTTAAAAATATAAAAGCCATTACTTGCTCATAGGTGGTATAAAAACAGGTGGCAGGCCAGATCTGTTCCATGGATTGTAGTTTGCTCACCCCTGATATAAAGCAAATAGGGAAATGTTTTAATCCAAGATAAATTAAGAATGCTTATCTATATTTAAAAGTAAATATTTAGATATTAATAATAAATCTGATTCACAGGCCCTGTAATGTTGTTCAGCTATGATTGTAATCAATTATACAGACATTGATTACATAAGTTATGGGATAGAAGACAAAAGCTGAAATTCAGTCATACAAACTATGAAGACTAATTCTAAATCTGAAGCGCAGGTTTTGGCTGAATAATGAGGATGAGGCCAAATTTAGGCAAACCCCTAGTTTTGATTGTTGTATAATAGCATTCCTGTTTGTAACAAGTGTGCTTTTAGTTAAAGTATGAATCTCTTATTTTAATGACAGATGTTTAGGGCTGTTATTTGCTTTCACTAAACTATAGAAATTTGATTCACATGATCAAGTGGTTAACTCTTCAGACATGTGCAAATTTTTTAATAAGTAGGCAGGAATTGGCAGAGGAGATTCATGCTTTTGTATAGGTGCCTATGTAATTGTCAAAAAAAAGAGCTAAACCTAAAAGGAGTAGAGTATTATGGTTTAATAATTTTGTAATCTATATAATTAAATGTGGGAGTCCATGTATGTCTCTCTGTCTTTATATCTATATTTATCTGTCATTCTTTATGCACATTTATCTTTGTACACACACAAAAGCATACCCAAACATATATTTATACATACAACACAGACATTCTCACAGTCTCTCTTTGGGTAAATTGTCATTTTTAAGGTCAACCACTCACCTGGTGAAATGGGGAATTTAATTAAGAGTGCTTGAGGCATCTTAAAGGAACTGCAACTTTAGAATATAAGCAGTAAGACATTGTTAATAGAAAGAGTGCTTTAGGGATTAACATCTATTATTAAGTATTTTTGTAACATATACAGAAAAACAACCTGCCACCATGAAGGCACTCAGAAAAGAACAGTAGATAAAAATGACATGCAGTATTCAATTTGTGACAAGCAGCTAGTGTTTGGAAAACACTCTGGGTTACATATTATATTATCTGGATTGAAAATAGAATCTGTGACTACATTGACAAAAGAAGGGTGAGAGAAAACATTATAATTTAATCATCTGAATCAGCCACCATCCATTTGACACCATATATCAAGCATTGGGTGAAAGAGTACACATATATTATTTCCTTTGATCTTCTCAACTTTCTTAAGTTCAGATATAATTCTTTCACCAAATGACAAAGCAGAAACTCAGAGAGTTAAAAAATATAATCCAGTGGAGATAGAATTTAAATTCAGATCTGTGTCTTAAAAGTCTTTCTCAGATCCACTACACTGTGGCCTCCTTACCAGCATTTGGGGTGCTTCTCCTATGCACCGTGTACTTTATCATCATGATCTTGGGCATCTTCTCCACCACACCGTGTTCAGTGATAAGAATATTGGAGTTCAGTAAACAAAAGAGGCTTTACTAAGCCACAGAGCTAGTAATTGGCAGGGGCTAACTCAACCTCAAGCAATCTCATTCTGAATCCCCATTATTCCATGTTGTTGCCTAAGTTTCCAAAGAATTCGGCTAGTTCAGCCTTGTGAACTCTGTCCGTGGCTTCTTTCCACTCAGCAGCTACTTAGACCTAGAGAAATGCATTGCACGAATGGCAATGATGAGATCAGTATTAGCTAATACTCTCAATACTGGCCCATAATCATCTAAGGACACCAGGCTTTTTCTCCAGCCCTGAAAACTACCATTACTATCTCCAGGTTATAGGTAAGAAGTTTTTAAAATTTCTCAAGCATTGTTGAATTCAGGTATTAGTAAGCCAAGCTGTTAATTTATCTTGGAACATCAACTCCAATGTTTAAAAAAACAAGCTGCTCATCCGAATAGCCCCAGGGCAACCTTGTAGAAGCAAGCTGTTTTCTCCTGATTCCATGCAATGTGCTTGCCCCCAAATTTAGCCCTCAGCAAAGTCACGACTGAGCGTGTAGGGATAAGGTAAATGGAATTACCATTTTTACTTGAGCAGCTTGATGCAGTGGAGAGGACAGCGAACTAGGTCATAAGAAAACTAACACTTTTTTTTTAATGATTCCATCCAAATGCTGGCAAGAATGTGGCAAAATAAGCTCTTTGATAAATTATTGGCAGATATAATATTGGCAATGCTCTTTCGGAAAAAAAGCATTCAATTGGAAACACATAAAATGAACCTTCAAAATGCTTTTATCCTCAGCAATTCCTCTTCTAGAAATATCTTCTAAGAAACTTATTCCAAAAAGCAATCGCTCGATGCACACAAATATTGTGCAGCTGTCATTAGGATGTTGGTGTCTATCTGATGGACAGATGCTGTCAGACAAGGACAAAGGCTACAGATCCTTTTAATAGAGGTAAAGGATTTAATTTAATTTATGACAAAGATGGCTTAGCTTCCCAGAGCAGCTTCCAAATTGAAGGAGCTATCTATTCTGTGCTTGTAAAGGTCACACAAAGGTACTCACACACACAGAAACACCATGAGTGATGACAGTGTCAGGTTCTTTGCAACATTCTCTTCAACATTTTTCCAGGGCCTGGACAGGGGGTAGGTAGTATGGAGAATAACTAACTACTACCAACCATCCTGGAGACTCTGGCTACTAAGCTGCCTGCTCCCCAGGAAAAAGTGGCTGGTCCCATCTCTGTACAGATATGATGTTTGTAGCAAAATAGAGTGAATCAAATCTACCAAATGTCAGTTTCCCTCAGGGTATCAATTGTACATAATTTATAAACCTAAACCAACCCCATAACATGGAATGGTTAATAAGATAAATCACTAATTTTGACCATAAAAATGACAGCCATATGGTTCAATCTAATAAATGGTGGCACATGCCAATAGATTAGTAGACAACCATGAAAAACGATGTGTATGTAGATTTTATAAGCAACATGTAAAGTGTTTTCATTATCGTGTTAAGTTAAAAGTTGGCTGATATATTACAAATAAAATGTTTCCAGGTATGTAAATAAGGATACAAAGGAAAAAGGTTGAGAAGAAATGTTTACTTTCAGCATCCTTTCCCCGCCTCCATCTCTCTCCACACTCTCAAAAGCAAAAACAGAAAAATTAACAAACTAAAATATATTGAACTGAGAACTAGTCCACCTGGCCTTCATCTTCACCTGTACCATCAGTTCGGCTATCTAGAGAAATGTCCTTTCAGACTCTTCACCACTGGTGCTCAAAGCCCCATCTGTCAGCTAATGAGAGGGTTTCTTAGTGAAATCTTAGGGCCCCATAGCAATACGACTTCACTAAAAAACAAGATTGTTTGAATACAAGATTCTCTGTTTTTATGACCTCTGACTTTGTTGGGCCCAGGAAGACAAGAGCAGGACGTGGTAAGCCTCACAGAATTCATGGAAAACTGAGGCTAGTCCACATTTATCTTCCCAATTCAATTATCTAACCTATTAAGGTTTATCGGCCTACTTTGTTACTCAATTTTAAAAATGTTCTATAATTAAGTCATCTGAAATTGTTTAGTTTAATTGCTTCTTGATTCTCAGTGAGGCAAAAAGCCAATGGATTTTCCTGATGTCACGATACCAAGAAGATTTTTTTTGGCATGGAAAAACTGTTTCTTTTCTTTTCTTTTTTTACTTTTTTTTTTTTTTTCTTTGAGATTTTGGTGTTACAAAAGGGATTTGAGATAACTGGGTACACTGAGCAGAGTGCAATATTTCTATGAGAAAAAAAAGCCATCCAACATATCTCACATACTTTAAAAGTATTATGTTTAGAGCTTAAAAATAACAATGTAAACTATAAACTTTGGTTAATAGCAATTCTTCAACATTGGTTTATCAATTATAACAAATGTACCACACTAAATGATGTTGTAATAGGAGAAACTGTGTGTGGGGGGGGGTGGGGCAAGGTTATATGGGAATCCCCTATATTTTTGGTATAATTTTTCTGTAAATCTAAAACTTCTCTAAAAATAAAGTTTATTATTACAAAAAAATAACAATTTTTTAAAATTGCAAAACATAACTTAAACAGAAAAGCTTTGTAAATAAGGCCATTATTACAAATGTTCAACTTGAAATCTCTTTTCATGTACAAATATCATGAGAATTTATATTATCTTTCTTATGAATTTATTCTTCATGAGATGGAGTGGAAATTAAACAATTTATGCCTTCCCATCTAGCTTGCATATTGTAGAAGATATAAAATAAAACTACATCAATTCTGAAATATCATGCTGACATTTACCAGCAAGCATCAACATCATTTCTCTTACATTTTAAAGAAAATTTAAAATAAGTACATGGAGCTTTAAGGAATTTATTATTTTAACTAATTTTTAAATGCCATTTTCTACATGGTAAACACTATGCTGGACATGGAGTTTTCAATGGTGAACTCAGCCTATCAGGAAAGCTAGATTTTAATAAAAATAATTGCAAAAATGATGATTACCAAATGTGAGCAGGGTTTTACAGAAATCTTGCCTGATCCAGAAAAGGAAGGGGGTTATCTGGAACATTTCCCTAAGGAAATGACTTTTTTGTTGAGAACAGGAGAATTAGTAGAAAGACCTTCGATCTTGCTTTCTCACATAAGAACCATAAGCTTAGAATTTTGGTATTTGGAAAAGAATTTCAGGTTCCGTCTGTCTGCATTCTGATCTGTTGAGGAAAAATAGCATAGCGGGGCCTATAGTCAAAGCAGCAAGTCTTTATAGCCAGTCTCCACTACTTAATCCCCCTGCAACCTTGGGATAAGCCCTTATCTTCACTGGGCTTCTTCTGCTTGTCTATTTCTGCCTAACAAACCTTTCTGGTGTGCTTGGCATCACCCCGGTTTTAACACTGAAAATCCTAGATCCCATGAAATTCCTCAGTCCCATGATAACAAGGACAATTGGTTACCCTACTAACAAATCATCCCAAAACTTAATGTCAAAAAATACAAATTCATTGTTCTGTCTCACAGATCTGTGGGTTGTTTGGGATTATCTGGGTGGCTCTGGCTTGCAGTCTCTCATTTAGTTGTGATTAAACAGTAGCTGCCAGTTATCTGCAAAATGTATATTGTGCCTACCTTGTGAAGTTTAGTGACTTAATCAGTATAAAGAGTTCAACCTCTGAAGTTTTAGGTTTTCACCAAGGTCTTGCAAGTTGCTGGAAGTTCAACCTAGACTTAGGTTTGCAAAGCCTATTCTTCCACCTCTGTATCTGCTTTGTAGGAAAACACAAAATAAGCTCTTAAAGGCTTTTTTTGCAAAGACTTCATTTTCAGCCAAATGAAGTAGCAGGGATGGGAACTTCCCTCCTGCTTGAAACATCCCAAAATATGGACAAAATATGTGAAATAATGATTTTTAAGATATCCAGCAGAAAGGACGTGATCCCTCTGAGAGAGGGGGTAAGCAAGGAAAGCCCTATGATTAACCCAGTTTGCTACCTTGATAAGGTTAGTGGAAAGAGAGGGGTGGCCTAGGCAGAGCCCTATAGACTCACTGAGTTGAGAAGACAGAGCTGAGAGTAAGGGTAATGAAAGAGGCTTGGATTTGCAGGAGAGAATACCAAGGAGGAGAGAGAGCAGAACAAAGAGAAAACTCGGGAGTTCTGTAGCATTTTCAGCTAAGTACAGTCAGTGTATGTATGTGAGGAAATTACCAGAGGCCAGGAAAAGAACCAACTGAAAGGATTAAAGGTCATCTCCCTCTCCCCGTGGGGGCCCGGTGTGCAGTGGCTGCGGACAGCAGCCTCCTTGGTAGTGTACGCGGCCTGTTGCTTGTACAGGTTGCCCTAAGGGACCTTGGAGACAGCCCTTGCCTTGTTGATGGTCCTGTCTGACCTCGTGCCATCCCCAATCTAGGCTCCAGACGGGTATGCGAGGAGCCTTTGGAAAGCCTCAGGGGACGGTGGCCCGGGTCCACATCAGCCAAGTCATCATGTCCATCCGCACCAAGCTTCAGAACAAGGAGCATGTGATTGAGGCGCTGCGCAGGGCCAAGTTCAAGTTCCCTGGCCGCCAGAAAATCCACATCTCCAAGAAGTGGGGCTTCACCAAGTTCAATGCTGACGAATTCGAAGACATGGTGGCCAAGAAGCGCCTCATCCCGGATGGCTGTGGGGTGAAATACATCCCCAATCGTGGCCCCTTGGACAAGTGGCGGGCCCTGCAC